>JAVIAB010000124.1:67689640-68372140 GCA_032433765.1 Megaustenia siamemsis
CAACAAATAAAACAGGTGTTAGACAGGGTTGTGTGCTATCACCAGATTTGTTTAATATTTATAGTGAGATTATTTTAAGATCCATAAGGAGCATGCCTAGAATAACAATTGGAGGTCATAATATAAATAATCTAAGGTATACTGATGATACAGTTTTAATCGCTAAGAGTGAAAATGAGTTACAAGAAATGTTGGACATTATAGTGAAAGAAAGCAAAATAAAGGATTCAGCCTTAATAGTAAAAAGAAATAAGTAATGGTAACAACGAAGAAAAAGGCATCACCTCAGTGTAAAATAAAGACAAGTGGAACAATATTAAAACAGGTAAATATGAATTTAAATATTTGGGAACTGTGTTAACCTCAGACGGTTAAAAATGTACAAAAGAGGTGAGATGCAGAATGGCTTAGGCCAAAGCAGCTTTCCAGAAAATGAGGAAGATACTATGCAATCCATTTTTAACAATAGTAACAAGAAAAAGAGTTCTTAAATGTTATGTTCTGAAAGAGGTCAAAGCAACAAGAGAGCTAATTTCCAATATTAGGAAGAAACAATCATCATTTTTTGGCCATGTAATGAGAAGAGAACAACTGGAAAAATTGAGGGACGAAGAAATAGAGGGAAGCAAAGAGAGAAAATACCAGACAGCTTACGAAAATAGCTTCGCAGAAGGTCAAAAACAGAAATTATAAAGAACTGTCGAGATCGAAAGTTGTGGAGAGACGTCATCACCTATGCTAGTAGGCCTGGTATTTGATGATGATGATGATCTGTTGCCTACCAAAAAAAATAAAATAAAGAATCCCGCCAAGAAGGCATAGAGAACACCAACTTAGTTTACATGCGATGTATACTCTTCATGCATAAACACAACATTAGATGATGTGACAAAGGGACAGAACATAAATAACTGAACACAGTTCGCGCAGCTTACAGAACTAAGCACAGTCCGCGCAGATTACAGAATTAAACACAGTCCGCGCAGCTTACAGAACTAAACACAGTTCGTGCTGCTTACAGAACTAAACACAGACCGCGCAGCTTACAGAACTAAACACAGTTCGCGCAGCTTACAGAACTAAACACAGTCCGCGCAACTTACAGAACTAGACAGTCCGCGCAGCTTACAGAACTAAACACAGTCCGCGCAACTTACAGAACTAAACACAGTCCGCGCAGCTTACAGTACTAAACACAGTCCGCGCAGCTTACAGAACTCACGAAAGAAAATAACAAACGACCTTGAGAGCGTCCTGGAATACTCCGCAAGAAATGTGTGAGCTGTTAAGGCCAACCAAAGTGCAAACAATCTCTTCACAGGACACTGAAAGGTAAATGAGAAAGTAACGGAAAAAAATATTCTTAATTTTGTATATATCATGTGCGGAGACCTCCCTTCAATGCTGATTCAATACTTGTCAACTAACCTTCACGAATGATCGATCACCAAAATCGGAATCGATCCCTCATGCTGGCTCGATCGTGTTCTAGAAGCATACACACCACGTGATCAACCTTCAGCATAGCATTCCGAGTCTGTCAAATTGTTTCCTAATACAATCAAGCAAAGCAACGGGTTGCATTATTTTCCGTGCCCTGGGCCATTTTCTGACAACAAGATGCATTTTGTGTGGCTCGTCGGAAAATATTATTGGCTGAAACAAGAAAAAAAAAAACAGAACGTGAAGAAAAAATCAGTTTATTGTTTATATGAGTCATGTATTTGTAATGTTACATATATTATGTTGACTAACACAAACTTAAGTTAAAAGCAGATAGATACCCGCTTGCAATTAGCACGTAAATAACATTTTCTGATTCACTTTACATTTATTTGTTTTTAGATTTTTTTTCCCAACCAAGTGTTTAATCAATTTCTGCATTTGTTTATTCTTTACAGAAAATGTCCTTCAGCTTCATTACTGTCCACTACTGTCAGAATTATCACAACACTCCAGGCTAACTTATAGGTGCTCAACTGCGTTTATTAAATACACAAGGTAAGTGCACGTTAATGATTACAGTAGTTTGATAGCTATATCAGTTATTTATTGATGTGCTTCGATATGTGGCGCCCTCATGCTGGAATATTTTTTTTCTGAATCTTTCCAGACGCTCATTGAGAATCAGTCACAGTAAATGCCGTTTTAAAGACCACAGTAGGATATCAGTAAATATTGCAATCTACATTATCACACTGGACGATGTTAAAGAGTATTCCCACTCTGCTCTACAACAATTATTAACCTGGTTCAAATCGAGGAACGCCACCTCGACAGCTGTCTTGCAGCACAGATGCTCCATTATTTAATTATTCGACAAAACATGACACCTACAAGCTATCCCTTACAACATGCACACATATTGAGTGCAGCAATGGAGCCACACTCTCTAGAACTAAGCTTGAGTGCCGTGCCCCGTCCAGGCCAACTATTGCTGGAGTTACATGGAGATTTTTTCAGCATTTTCAATAGAGAATTCAGCATATTTTTCATTAAATGACACTTGGTTGACGTAAAAGAAATTCTAGGTCTGTGCCGGCTGGCGCCAACAATAATACAATACATGTTTTTTCTTAAGAAAAGTTTACCAGAACTTTACCATACGATCTCAAAAGGATAATACCGTAGTAAACGTATCTCTGAAGCTCTAGTGTACATAAAGATAAAGTAATAGTAAAGTAATGTAAAGTAAAATTAAAGTAAAGATAAAGTAAAAGTAAAGTAATATAAAGTAAATTAAAGTAAAGATAAAGTACGAGACTTGAATCGGCATATTAGCACGAACGTTTTCACCCATATGTGCTCAGCCGCCTATCTAGAAGTATTCGGAGACTTCTGGATAATGTCGTTTCAAGTATCGAAACTCACGATGCGATGGGGCATTCCTCACCTTCCCAGAGTACTATATCTTAGTACCCATTTCCGCCAGCGGATGGGTCGACCGCTGGGGTATTTTTTACCGAACCACGAGTACACTGCTTCCAGCGGGAAATCGAACACGGGTTGTCCGAACGTCGGTAGCCCAGTCGTGTGGTTTTCCCAAGTAGGCTACTGAGGCCAGCATAGCTTCTAGTGTACTTAAGTCTGTTCCATGAATAATCATCATCGTCATCACTAAGTACCGGGCCTACTGGCGTAGGTGATCATGTCTCTCCACAACTTTCGATCTTGGCATCTATTTATCATTTCTGTTGTTGACCTTCTGCCAAGCCATTCTCTTAAGCTGTCTGTTATTTTGTCTCTTTGCTTCCCTCTATCTCTTCGTCCCTCAATTTTTCCAGTTGTTGCAATATATTGCCGTTCTCTTCTCATTACATAACAAAAAAATGATGATTGTTTCTTCCTAATATTGGAACTTAGCTCTCTTTTTGCTTTGACCTCTTTCAGAACATCTTCATTACTCTTCTTAGCTGCCCATGGTACTCTCAACATTCTTCTGTAAAACCACATTTCTACAGACTCCAGTGATTTTCTTGTCTGTTGTCTCGCATCCATATGTTAAGACTGGCTCTACATGACATTTAAGAACTCTTTTTCTTGTTTCTGTTGTCAAAAATGGATTGCATAGTATCTTCTTCATTTTTTGGAAAACTGCTTTTGCCTGAGCCATTCTGCATCTCACCTCTTTTGTACATCTTTCTTCTGAGGTTAACAAAGTTCCCAAATATTTAAATTCATTTACCTGTTTTAATATTGTTCCACTTGTCTTTATTTTGCACTGAGGTGATGTCTTTTTCTTTGTTGTTACCATTACCTCTGTCTTTTTGCTTTTAAGGTTGAGTCCTTTATTTTTGCTTTCTTTCACTATAATGTTCAACATTTCTTGTAACTCATTTTCACTCTTAGCGATTAAGACTGTAAGAATGTAAGACTGGATGGATAATATATTTATCAAATTAGGTTGTATTATGGAGGCGAAAGTGCTCCCTCGGCATCACGATTGGAAGCTGTCAACAACACATGGCTTACTCCAGGATATATGAATCAGACCGATCGGTGGTGCCGTTGAAATAGACCAACCCGTTGAAATGGACCAATCCTTTGAAATAGACCAACCCGTTGAAATAGACCAACTCGTTGAAGTAGACAAACCTGTTGAAATAGATCAACCCGTTGAAATAGACAAACCTGTTGAAATAACCAACCCTTTGAAATAGACAAACCTGTTGAAATAGACCAAACCTTTGAAATAGACCAACCAATCTGGCTAAGTGAGTAGGAATCCTGAAGGAAGACAACGTGGTACTCAAAAACATTTGTACTTCTTATATATCCAGATATTTTACGTAAATCAGAAACCACTCATATGTTTCATATGTTAAAGTGAAGTAACCGTTACTCTACAAAAACATAAGCGGTTAGACAATTGAGTGAAGAACGAAGTTAACACTTGTAGATTGTATATACTTCTATATTGTACTCGTAGACAGTTGAAAGGCGTGTACTAGAAAGTCTTCAATGAAATCAGTGGACAATGGAAACTGTTTCAGGGCTTTAGAAAAGAGCAGCCGTTTCCTGTCCCACCTTGAGAAAATTACACATTGTTGTGAGCACGGCGCTTGATAATGATGAAGTTTATTTTAACTTTCTCTCTTCATTTGGTATCATCCTGTATTAATGCTGACAACTCTGTTTCTTCTCTACGAGCACCCTCATTTATTATAGCTCCTTTTGCAATCATTTTAGAAGCATTTTTGTTCTTTGTTTACCAGACAAAACCAACTTCCAAGTATGAATACTTCAATATGTTATCAGAACCAGAAAGATAACCGACTAACATTTGAGTGAAGAATGAAGCTAATTCTTCTAGTTTTTATGCTTTTCTATACCGTACTCAAATTGTAATAACTTAGTTATCAAAACATGCAGCACATCATACATTTTACTTCTTTTCAACAACTGACATTGCACGACTTTCCCTAATTGTGTATATTTGTAACCAAGAGATGTTATTTAGAGTGTTTATTATGGTGTGTTCGTTTTTACGTTTCAAGATGTGGTAACCATATTTGATGGTAATACATAACTGTCATTTTGTCTTTTGTGTAAACTTCGCTACATGCTGATTTGTGGGTAATACTTAAGTTTCTAGAAAAATTGTATGGGTAAAAGAGGAAAATTGTATGGGTAAAAGAGGAAAATTGTATGGGTAAAAGAGGAAAATTGTATGGGTAATACGTAAGTACAAGGGAGATTATATGGGAAATACATAAGTAAGAGGAAGATTTTATAGTAATACATGACAATGTTTATGGTTTATTGGTAAGACATAGCTATCAAGGCGTTTGTGTAGCAATGAGGTATCTTCTTGACTTTCCAACCATGGATGACAGAATCAAGATCTGGAGAGCACGAGCATACCTGAAGATTAGTGCAGATAAAGAGCATCCATTGCACCACGTGCTCGACACAGGGAAAGGTGCCAGGCTAAAAAGAGGCAAATCATGGGTGGGCCGAGCAGAAGATGTCATCAAACAGGTCTGTGGGCTTACCAATATCAGCGTTGGTGAGGAGTGGATACCGGTGCCTACGTCATTCAAGGGGACTTTCTCGTGTATTGTCACACTCGACAGGAAAAGTAGGGAACAGAACTCGGCCGTGTTTAATGCGGAGGCCAACGGTCTCATATGCGATAACACCGATGAGAAAGATGCATTCATCTATACAGACGGATCTGTAATACGACACCAAAGAAGTGCATGAGCATTTACAGCACGCTCGGCAGGCAGAATAGCCAAGGAAGACAGTGGTGCATACGCCATGACCACGAGTAGCATGACAATGGAGGCGATGGCAGTGACCAAGGCATTCAAATGGTTAGAGTCACAAGACTACACTCACGCATGTATACTGAGTGATTCGATGAGCATGATAAAAAAAGTGGAGGCAGGCTCTGTACGCATGCAATGGGTAGAGTCGTTGCAGAAATCCAAAATACGTAAGGTTACCTTTGTCTATGTCTCTGGACATGCGGCAGTACGGGGAAATGAAAGAGCGGACAGGTTGGCTAGCTGCGCTGTCGTTGAGGACGGGCAACCAATGGACCGGGCTTACATCATCAATGTCCTCCGAGATGTGGGAAGAGCACAGGACTTCGACAAACACAGATCCACGTCACTTCTTCGGATGATGGAGATGGGAGTTAAGATGAGCACAGCCAGAAATGAGAAACTTAGTGGCCGTGTAAGAAGACTTATCAACCAACATAGAACTGGAGTCGTCAGTCGCTAGACACTGCGGGACTTGCTGAGGAGGGGATCTGAGCACCTACGGACATGTTCGGAGTGCAATGATGATGACCCGCAAATAACTCAATATCAAGGCGATAAGTGGGTAATATGTAACTAAGACTTTGATCTGTATGTAACATGTAGCCATGGCTTGTATATTATGGCAATGCATAACCGTGGCTGTGAATTGTGGGTAATATGTCACTATTTATAAATGGCATCTAGTTCTGTGAGTGGTGTCACCTTCATACTTTCACTTTTCATCTTAACCCCATTTTTTCTAAACCTCCATTCATTCAAATATTTTCCTCTTTGTGCTTCGGTCTGTGATATGGCATTCCCAAATGTCTTACTATCTTTAATCTCAGGGAATTGTTTCCATTGACTGCAGCTTCTCGTATTCTCCTATTTTTACATCCAATAAGCACTTCTCAACCTGAAATGTCACATTCATACGCTGCTGTCACAGAGAAAGTGCTAGAGAATTTCTATGGGACCCATCTCTTCTTCATGTATGCCGCATCCATTGTTCCAGTGTTCAGCTGTGCCTCGTTTCAGCGAGTGCTTGATCGTGCCTGAATGCGCGTGTTTGTGTGTCAGGACGACATTCTCAAAACTGCCTGGCCTGGACAACAATACCGCACCAACGCGTGCATTGTGATCAGCCGTACCTGAATGGGACATCTGTGTGCACGTGCGAGGGAACAAAGAACAGAAATCCTTGCTCGCCCTTAAAAAGTGGCGTTCGCAGCCATTAAATAACAATGCCATTCCAAACCCGAGTAAGCCACGCTGAGACACCGGCTAATTTTAGACGGCTCCTCACTGCTGTTAACGATTCGAATCTTTCACCATTTTTCATCTAACCAAGTCCTCAACTTTCAAATCAAGCGCTCCTCTTCGCGATTGGCTGACTCCTCACGCGTTCACATCGCGAAGCAAAACTATTGGCTATGAAACATAAACCATAAATTAATCGACTGCTGTTAAAAATACTTGCAAAAATACCTTTTCTTCGTGCATTCTCAAAACGAGTGGGTTTCCTATGAGAACACCTGCACTACAAATGACTACTGTATTGATTTTATTCTTGATGTTGAGCACTCCATGTCTGAACTCAGAAAACACCTGCGGTAATCATTACAAGTCGAGTGTTTAAGAAAGATTTTACAGCCTAATTATTGTCTTTCTTCGGGCTCTGTGTTTGAAATAAACAAAAGGAGATTTAACCCTGAGATTTAATTAGCTTCTGGGTAGCGCATGTTGATTACAAAAATATGTGAATCCATGTTGACATGTCTGGGCACATATGATCTTTGAGTCAAGAGCACTAGCTTCAATACAGTTAAAGTAGATTTGATTGGCGTACTGTAATTATATCTTGGCACCCAATTTCTTTACTGTCAAGATTTTAGGAGAATATTCTAGTGGACTGTCATCGTTGATGTAGTGGCTTTACATTTATTTGTTTCTGTCATTGTTCTGGTACATTTGTATTTTAAAAAAAATAATTTTCTGTCACTTTATTTTATTCTGTCCTTTCCGTTACTCTCCAAGCTTTCCTTCCCCAGTTAATCCTCTTGCTGTTTTGTTTCTTCTCCATTTTCCTTGGTTTTACAGTCTGTATCTCTCTGTATATGTTTCGCTCTTTGTTTTACTATTTGTCTCTCTCTTTCCATCGTTATATTTGTCTCTCTCTTTCTCTCTCTTTCTCTCTCTCCCTCTCTCTCAGAAAAAAGCAATATCATTGTTTTCAATTCTTTGGTTTAGATGTTTCTTTTTAATATTTGCATTCATTTCCATTAGGGATGAGCACATAAAAAAAAATAATTCATTGAATCTTCTCTCTTTGTGTTAACCGAAAAAAAAGAAAACAACAAAAATATAAAACTATGAAACTATATTTGGCTTTAACGTATTAATTGTTTTAATGTTATTGGTGAGTTCTGGAACAATGATTGCAGTTGCATAAATCGCATAAACGTTAATTTCAAACACAAAAGAAAGACAAATTGAATTCTACCATATGTGCCCTGATCAATTGACAGGTTAAGAGACAACCCCTGGCACACAGTTGTTGTGTGGATGAGACAAAAGCTCACGTTAACCTTTTACATGTCATAACCAGGTCATCGTGGCTTCTCTTCGTGTCTCAATGTTTACAAGTTGCTGGGTTTTGTATTCGGAAAACGTTGAACTATTAGGAATACCAGTTGTGAATCTCTTTAGTTGATGGGAAAACAGCGCAGACGGGAATATCAGCTTCGTCTCTTCGTAGTTAAAGGAAAACAACAGAGGAATATGATAACAGTCTTGTCAACAGTTAAACAGTTAATTGCATATCTGAAACACTGTCGATATTGAGGCCGGTGATTGTGGACTTGTTTAGAGTTTGTTTCCTGATAAACCGTGCGGGCTAGAGTGCTTGGTGGCCATGCTATCAGTTCTTTCAGCAACTTTTACAACTGCTTTCACTACTTTGTTTTATTGATATCAAACAGAGTAAGGAAAACCTGGCAATTAACTGAGGAAGCTGAAATGAATAGTGCGAGTAATTCCTGAAGCACTCTGCTAAAAATTACCATTGACAACACGCTGTGGATGGACTTTGTTGTTGCCCTAGACATTGATTAATGAAATGGTCGACCGTGAGAAAAAGGTTGGGATGACTTCAGCAATCTACTAGCGAACTAGGTTCATCTAGTCTAAAACTGGTGCCAGAAATGTATAAAAACGACCTGGCGTAATGATGTCACTTTATTCGAAATTAACGATGAAAAAAAAACAAAACCTGGCAATTAACTGAGGAAGCTGAAATGAATAGTGCGAGTAATTCCTGAAGCACTCTGCTAAAAATTACCATTGACAACACGCTGTGGATGGACTTTGTTGTTGCCCTAGAGCATTGATTAATGAAATGGTCGACCGTGAGAAAAAGGTTGGGATGACTTCAGCAATCTACTAGCGAACTAGGTTCATCTAGTCTAAAACTGGTGCCAGAAATGTATAAAAACGACCTGGCGTAATGATGTCACTTTATTCGAAATTAACGATGAAAAAAAACAAAAACTTGAGTACCAACATTGTATTCCCTACACGTCATACCCGAGCCTCGAAGGGCTCCATCTCTACCTTTTCTCTCCACTGGACAACACTCGGCCCATCTGGCAGCTTTTACAGTCAGTGGTCAAGAAAAGTCGATTATTTAGCATAACCAGGGCTTTCCTGATATTTTACGGTTTAATTATTGTCTCTCTTCGGGGTTCGTGTGTAAAATAAAACAATAGAAGATTTAGCTACGAGATTTAATTGTTATCCGGCTATCATTTGTCGATTACAAAAATATATGAATCCCTGTTGACATGTCTACTATTTCCGATTTAGATCATTCTTTTAGACCGTGATCGTTCTTTTATTTACTCCATACTTCAAGCATGTCGCTAAATTTTCCAGAAACCTTTCCCAATAATATTTGTTTGTGGCTTTCACAATGCACACATTTCATTGTTCTGGTGATTGCGTTTTGGTTTTGACTTCTATCTATTTATTGTCCTTTCGAGCCGAAGACAGCATATAGGGCAGAACCACAATCTCAAAAAATAGAAACCTTGCGTTACTGCAAGATCACTGATTCTAAAATCTATGGCTCTGTTTCCATAACAATACTTTTTACAATGACAGCTTGTCAAGCCATCAATCAACCTCCTTAGTTGCCTCTTACGACATGCCTGGCAGGTCACAGAGTTACTATATTATACTTTACTACTGAAGTACACATTACTGAAGAGGACAATATTTTACTGCTCATTACTAGTGGAGTACTACTTTGACTTAAATGAGGGTAAAGATAGTTCCATAGCTGTTGTCTATGGACAATGAAGTGTTAATGGTTTCGCTGAACTAAGCCTGAGCTTCATGAGGTGGTCAGTTCCCTTCCTCGCTGCCTTTCTTTATCAGATCGTCTGTGGTAAACATTTACAGAGGCTGGATGAATCTCGAGAGCCGTCGAGGTTTGAAAAAAAATGTGCCTCAGTTGGCATTTAAACCATGGTCCTTCAGGTTGGCAAGCGAGAGGAATAGTCACAACACTTCAGTGTTCTCCTCCACTATCTACAGTATATAGTTCATCGTCATCATCGAGTGCCATCTCCGCATCGAAGGTTGGCTTCCATGGAGTAGAGCGCCATTCCGCTCTGTCTCTTGCTTTGATGGTGCACGTCGTCATAGGCTGACTTGTTCAGCTTTTGATGTTACTCGTTCATGTTAGTCTTGGTCTGCTTCTGCCTCTTTTACCTTGTATTTTCCTCTCCAAAATTACTTTTAGTAGGCTGTTGTGTCTTTTAACATAGCCCAAAAAACGCAATTTGTCTTGTTCTAATTGTGTTTAGTAGTTGTCTTTTCATTTTTAGTTGTTTTAAGACTTCATCATTTGTTTTCTATTCTTTCCATCCAATTCTACATATTCTTCTATATATCCACATTTCAATGGCTTCAATTCTCTGTTCTGTTTTCTTGTCCAATGTCCATGTTTCTGCACCAAATAGGAATGTTGATAAGATATACCATTTTACTATTCTTAGTTTTAGCCCTGGTGTTATTTGTTTTGATGTTAGTATATTTTTAATTAGATTAACATTACTTTTTGCCATTCCTATTATTTTGTTTATTTTAGTTTTACATTTACCATCATTGGTTATAGTATGTCCAAGGCTCTCTCTCTCTCTCTCTCTCTCTTTGCCAGAGTATATAGTTATAGTGAAAAAAAAGTAAAGTGTCTCATCAGGCCACATGATTTGTAGGGAATATGGTGTTAGTGACCATCATTTTTACAGACCTTCGGCACATGATTTTTGGAGTAATGTGGTCGACATTATGCCCATGCCGATATAGTTATAGTACTCAAATTAAAATATACGCGAGAACAAGAATTAAAAGTTGGTGTGATTATGTATATGACCTTTCTAATCCGTACAGACGTTTGGAAGCAGGCTGCTGTCGATCAAAGGTTGTTGATGTAACTCTCAGATGCTATTTCATCGAGCAGCTTCTGTCATTACTGATTCATTCTGTTTTTGATTGAGTAGTCTATCAGCAGACAATTGGTAAGATTCACTCTTCACTCTAAAATCAGGATGATGCGGAAATCTGTTATAAACTATATTTGTCTTTACACTCGAAAGGCGGTTGCAGAAGAGAATGTGAAAGTAATAGATGAAAGGCGATTGTACAAGTGAAATATTCTTCTACCTTTATAGCTCCCAGTGGGGCATAGGTCTTCAACAAACACTTTTCAAGTCGTTCTGTTTTTGGCCATTCTTTTAAGATCATTCCATGTCTTCCCCATCATCTTCCTCTCTGCTTCTATCTGTCTTCTCCAAGAATTTCTTGGTCTTCCTCTTTGTCTTTTCCCCTGGGGATTCCAAAAAAGGGCCTGTTGTGTAATACTCTCAGTTGACTTCCATAGTGTGTGTCCTATCCAGCGCCATCGTCTCCGCTGTATCTCTTTATCCACTGGTATTTGACTGGTACATTTCCATAATTCTATGTTAGTGATTTGGTCCTGCCATTTCCATCCTTTTATTCTGCGTAAGCATCCATTAATGAAAGTCTGTATCTTCGTGATTGTCAATTTTGTTGTTCCCCATGTTTTACAGTCATTTAATAGGACCGACTTAACATTTGAGTTGAAAATTGTTATTTGTGTAACAAGTGAAATGTAATATTAAAAAGATGAACTACGGAAGAGAACGCGAAAGTATTAGATGAAAGGCGATCATACAAGTGAAATGTAATATTAAATAGATGAAAGACGGTTGTAGAAGAAAGAAATGGTTGTGATAAGATGAGAAACAGATATAGAAGAGACATGGGGTATTAAAAGTATGAAAAACAGTAGAAGAGCAATGTGGTAGTGTTAAGATGAAGTGTTTGAAGAACAAATGTGGAGATTGAGATAGAGGCCAAGATTATGTTAAAAATGGAGAATAGGTGGAGGTTTTGGCGGACACGATGAAAGAGGTGAGTCAAAGAACGACTCAGAGAGATTGGGCTATTTGTGTGAATGAGGAAGAAAGATTACGAGAAATACTATGGGAATAAATAATGAAAAGTGAAAGATAGACTGAAAAATAAAGACAAATGAAGAGAGAGAAATAATATAACTGAGTTAAACCTTGTAAACGATAAGTGAAATACAGACCTAAGAATAGTTAACATAACGGTATGCTTACTATATAGAGAAAAAACAAGAAGAAAAAGTGAGAGTGAAATATACAAGAAGGGAAGGGCTAAGAGGGACACTAAAATGAAGAACTAGTAAAATTCAACAGGTAAAAGATTGCATAATCCACTAGCAGCATTAGCAGCAACTAACAACAAAGTACGAGTTGGTTGCACATCAACTGCCAGTCTTTAGTATTTGCTTAGTGCCAGCAGCTCGTTGCTTTCCATTTTCATTTTTTACTTTACCGCTCGCGTCTGCTCCAGCAAACCTCAGAAGACTTAGTGAGCTCATTAAGTAGCCAACGGTGGCCACGTGAAAGGTTATATCCTCAGCCTTTGAAGAGCTTGTGTTTGCCGAGGTTTGTAGAGGTGTAATTGCATAGTTTCGCTATTTATCAGTGGAAGAGCCGGAAATTGAAGTACTCGTCGACAAGGTCCGACCGTCAAGACATTTTTCCCCACCAAGGCACTTCAGTGGAAGTCGATCGATTCCGTGCTACAATAATGGCTGTAACGATATAGCTCTATAGATTCCTGCCAGAAATAATCTTCAAAGCAAGCATTATTGTATAGATCCGTTGTTTTATAGAGAAAAAAAAACAGGCTGGAATAATGAAGATTCCTGGGGTGTACGGCAACTGGAGAATTCTTGGCAACCGTAGATTCTGATACACGCACACACACGAGCGGTAAAAATCGTGTTTGTTGTTTGCATTTTCAAAATGGTGTTTGTTTCATTGATATCTTGCAATTTGTGTTTATCATCATCATCATGTAACGTGCTTTCTGTTGTTAACGATCAAATGTCTTTTAATGAAATGAAAAGCCGGTGAGCTGTAACTGAGATAAGCAGCCAACCTAGGCTATCACTAAGGAGGCAAACAGTAAACCCCTGACAAGATCATCTCAAAGTCACTAAATTTGTGTCTTTTGGGACCAACAACCAACAACGACCGTCTGCGTATTTTATTTTCTATCCCTTCCTTCCTTCCTTTATTTCTTTTATTTTCTTTCTTATTTTTCATGCTTTCTCTCTTCCCTTCCTTCTTGTTCCTGTCTTGTTTGGTGCCATTTCCGTTAGATCATTCCCCATCTTTTCATTTCTGTTTCCATCTACCTTCTCCAAATATTTCCTCAACGTCCCCAATGTTTCATATCATGGTGATTCCAGAATTAGGCATGTTGTGTATTGTATCCAACATCATCTGCGTCTTCTAGCATTTCAATAATACACACCCCACTGTTTCTCAAATTCATCATCTTATCATTCTAAACATACTGATCTCTCTGTTTCTCCTTTGTTTACAACATCTCATGTTATTATTATGCTTGTTTTATCGTTTCTTACAAACTTATGTCACGAAATTGTTCCATTTCATACTTCTTTCAAAAGTTAATCATCTTTTCATTTGTTTGTCTACGGTCCATGATTCGTTAATTCTTATTTTTCTTTCCTTCCTCATTTGCCTTTCAGCGTCGAGGGGAGATATAATTTGCGCACTTTCACTCTTCTATTCGCCTCTGCTGCTGTTATGTTTCCTAGTGATTCTAATATTCCATCGATCCATCTTTTTCGTGGTCGACTCTTGGGTCTGGTGTTCTTGCAACGCCTGTTGAAGTCTAATTGTGTTGTGTTTTAATCACTCTGCCTTGTCACGCGACCAAACCATTTTATCTGTTGTTTCTTTATATATTCATTAGTGGGGGCTATTCCTAGCTTTTTCCTCAGTTCTTCATTTCTGATCTTATCTCTCAGACTGCTTCCTATCATTCGTCTAACACATTTCATCTCAGTGCAGGTTATTTTCTTATTATTCTTGCATCTAGGGTCCAGATCTGGCATTGGTAGCACAACGATTTTTGGGAATATAAATCACTTTTGAATTGATTTTCGTAATAAATATCACTTTTGAATTGATTTTCGTAATAAATATCACTGGAATTGATCAATATCACGATTTTCGTAATAAATATCACTTTTGAATTGATTTCGTAATAATATCACTTTTGAATTGATTTTCGTAATAAATATCACTTTTGAATTGATTTTCGTAATAAATATCACTTTTGAATTGATTTTCGTATTATCACTTTTTGATTTTCGAAATATCACTTGAATTGATTTTCGTAATAAATATCACTTTTGAATTGATTTTCGTAATAAATATCATATCTTTGAATGATTTTCGTAATAAATATCACTTTGAATGATTTTCGTAATAAATATCACTTTTGAATTGATTTTCGTAATAAATATCACTTTTGAATTGATTTTCGTAATAAATATCACTTTGAATTGATTTTCGTAATAAATATCACTTTTGAATTGATTTTCGTAATAAATATCACTTTTGAATTGATTTTCGTAATAAATATCACTTTGAATTGATTTTCGTAATAATATCACTTTTAATTGATTTTCGTAATAAATATCACTTTCGAATTGATTTTCGTAATAAATATCACTTTCGAATTGATTTTCGTAATAAATATCACTTTCGAATTGATTTTCGTAATAAATATCACTTTCGAATTGATTTTCGTAATAAATATCACTTTCGATTGCGATCACGAATTGATTTTCGTAATAATATCACTTTTGAATTGATTTCGTAATAAATATCACTTTTGAATTGATTTTCGTAATAATATCACTTTTGAATTGATTTCGAAATAAATATCACTTTCAACAATCGATGCCGGAAATCAATATCCGCAAACTCCCAGATGTTGCGAATGTTTTTTTTACTTTATTTATTTATTTATTTTATTTTTTTGTATTTGCCCTTCAGCATCGACATATTGGAGGTTCACCCAGTCTCTACAAATTAGCGTGGTGGATTTTTGTTAAATGGAGAGTAAGACTGTTAACGTGCTACACTCCTGGTATGTCCTCTTCGGTCATCACAATATAGACACTAACACGATGTTATCCGCAGCCAAGGTGCTAAAAAGACCTTTAATGTATGCATTATTTACTGCGACACATTAGTTGTTACAATAGGTATATTATTTATTATAAAATTGACAATAATAAGACTCAACAGTATAATGCAATGCTGTTTTAATGAGCATCAAATTATAATCAATTTTAATGAGCTTCAAATTGTAAACAGTTTTAATGAGCTTCAAATTACAAACAGTTTTAATGAGCCTCAATTATAAACAGTTTTAATTAGCCTCAGTTTGTAAGTTTTAATGAACCTCAAATTGTTAACAGTTTTAATGAGTCTCAAATTACAAACAGTTTTAATAAGCCTCAAATTGTAAACAGTTTGAAGCTGCTTTCTAAAATATCAGCCCAAAGTGGCATATTCATTTGTAGCTCACAGATTCAGGTTGAAACTATGGCCAGGTTTCAGCCCATCCAAACACCAAGTTGAGGGTATCACCAACAAAATAATGAGTGGACGAGACAAAGGGTACGATTGTCATTAGAGGCCACAAGCTTCCAGGAGCTTAATGTACCAGAATGTTGGCTTGTTAGTTGAGAGCGAAATGGTTCACGAGTTTTGAGCTCAGTCTGTTTCACGAAATTATGATAGTTGCCAGATACACTTTATAGTCCGAAAGAACACTACATTTCACAAACTGAAAGACAAATCACTTTACAAACTTAATGAAAAATATACTTTATAAAATAAAAAAAATACTTTATAAAATAAAAAAATATACTTTATAAAATAAAAAATATATAAAAATAAAAAAATATACTTTATAAAATAAAAAAAATATACTTTATAAATAAAAAATATACTTTAAATAAAAAAAATACTTATAAAATATATACTTTATAAAAAAAATATACTTTACTTTAAAATAAAAAAAATATACTTTATAAAATAAAAAAAATATACTTTATAAAATAAAAAAAATATACTTTATAAAATAAAAAAAATATACTTTATAAAATAAAAAAAATATACTTTATAAAATAAAAAAAATATACTTTATAAAATAAAAAAAATATACTTTATAAAATAAAAAAAAATACTTTATAAAATAAAAAAAATACTTTATAAAATAAAAAAATTACTTTATAAAATAAAAAAAATATACTTTATAAAATAAAAAAAACACTTCACAAAAAAAAATATACAGTATAAATTGAAAGTGAAAAAAATACACTTTAAAAATGTTTACAAAGTACATTTTACAAATTTAAAGAAAAATACACATTATAATACACATTATAATGCACATTATAATACACATTATAATACACATTATAATACACATTATAATACACATTATAATACACATTATAATACACATTACGTTTCGCTGGGAGCAGTGTGAATTGTACTCGTGGTTGAAAAAAAATAATACCCCCACTGTCGTCCCAGCCGTTGGCAGAAATGGGTACCAGGGTTTTACCCTAGGAAGGTGAGGAATGTCGCCTCGCATCGTGAGTTTCGATGCTTGAGGCGACACTATCCAAAAATCTCGGAATATTTCTGGATAGGCGGCCGAGCACTTATGGGTGGAACCTCGCGTGCTAAGACGCCGGTTCAAGTCTCATACTTTATCTTTACCTCACACTTTACAAATTTATAGAAAAATGCGCTTTAACTTAAAGAAAAATAAACTTTACAAAAACTTTTTAAAAAATACGCTTTACAAACTGAAGTAAAATATACCGTAAAAACGTTAAGCAAAAAAAAAAAAAATGCTTCATAAACATAAAAAAGAAACTAGTATTGCGGTATTTTCCCTTTGTGATGTCGGTCGGTGTGGCTTATATCAAGCTAGAGGCAAAAGGCCAAATCCAGATATTTTGTTGAAACTAAGGAATTGACAAAGAAAAGAAAGAGAGACTAATAATTTCATTTCAAGGCACACATATTTGTATAGGCTCAAGTTTTCATGTTTTAAAGCCCAATGCAGTCCAAAAATGTTTTTTTTTTAAAATTACTATTACATCATCGATCAACGGCGCAGAAGGCGAAAACAGCAAAGTGTGTGGTACACATGAGGCATATTCAGAACACGAAAGACGAATATGGCAGACCACTGTGAAAAAGATTGGAGCCTCATCACGTAACACTCTAAACAAAGCCATGGAGAGAAATTCTAACTACTGTGTTAGGAACGAATAAAAAATAGCTACATGGAATGTTAGGACCTTATACCAACAAGGAAAATTAGAAAATCTAATGGTAGAAGCAGAGCGATTAAACATAGATATCTTAGGCATATCAGAAACAAGATGGAAGGAAAGTGGATACATACATGACGATAAATATACATTTATATATTCAGGTAACACAAAAGAACATCAAAGAGGAGTAGGCATTATAATAAAACGAGAGCTACAAAAATATATAAATACTCACTTGACATACAATGATAGGATTATACTATTAAAAATGAAGGCAAAACCATTTGACATAGCAATAATACAAACATACGCACCTACTCAAGACTATACAGATGAACAAATAGAGGCATACTATGAAGATCTAAACACAGTTATGAAGCAAGTCAAATCATCAGACATCTTGATTATAATGGGTGATATGAACGCTAAAGTAGGAAAAGGTAGATAGATATAAGACCATTATATGAAATCATGGTTTAGGAAAAGGAATAACAGAGGAGAAAGATTAATACAATTTTGTGAAGAAAACAGACTGATAATATGCAACACCTTCTATGAGCAAGAGAAACGAAAATTATACACAAGGAAAAGCCCTGGAGACAAGAAGAGAAATCAAATAGATTATATAATGATAAAAAAAACAGATTCAGGAACAGCGTCAAGAAAGCCAAAACCTACCTAGGAGCAGATATTAATTCAGACCACAATCCTGTAATGATAAAAATGAAAATCAAATTAAAGAGAAACAAACAAAAAACTAATTCAGCAACACCAATAGATATAACAGCGTTAAACCAGAAAGATGTACAAGAAACTTATACTGTACAAGTAAAGGACACATATCAGAAGTTGCTAGAAGAGGGGATTGAGCAGTACAGAAGAGAGAATCCTGAGGAAAAGGTCACAACAAAATGGCAATGCATAAAAAAACAGCATGCAAGAATCCTGCAACACCTTGCCCAAAAAAGAAAGTAACAAAAAACAAAAATAGATAACTGACAAAATCTTAGAAAAAATGGAAGAAAGAAGACAAGCGAAAAACACTGCCAGATACAAGGATATAGACAATGAAATAAGGGGAATGTGCAAAATGGCAAAAGAAGACTGGCACAACCAAAGATGTCTAGAAGTCGAAACTATGGAAAGTAAAAAAAACTGAGCTGAAACTAAGAATGTCAAAATGTTACATCTTCTCAATATTCCTGTATGGTGCAGAAACATGGACATTAGACAAGAAAACAGAACAGAAACTTGAAGCCTTTGAAATGTGGATTTATAGAAGAATAGGTAGAATTGGGTGGAAACAAAAGATAACAAACGATGAAGTTTTAAAACAACTGAAAATAAAAAGAGAACTACTAAATACAATTAAGACAAGACAAATGAAATTTTTGTAAAAAGTAATATTGGAAGGAAAAATACAAGGTAAAAGAGGCAGAGGCAGACCAAGACTAAAAATGATGAGCAACATCAAAAGATGGACAAGTCAATCTATGACAGCCTGCACCATCAAAGCAAGAAACAGAGTAGAATGGCGTTCCATGGTAGCCAACCTTCGTTGCGGAGAAGGCACTCGATGATGATGATGATGATTACAAGTACCGGGCCTGCTGGCGTAGGTGATCATGTCTCTCCACAACTTTCGATCTCGACAGTTATTTATCATTTCTGTTGTTGACCTTCTGCCAAGCCATTCTTTTAAGCTGTCTGTTATTTTTTCTCTTTGCTTCCCTCTATCTTTTCGTCCCTCATTTTTTCCAGTTGTTACAATATATTCCAGTTGTTCTCTTCTCATTACATGGCCAAAAAATGATGATTGTTTCTTTTTAATATTGGAAATTAGCTCTCTTTTTGCTTTGACCTCTCTCAGAACATCTTCATTACTCTTGTTAGCTGTCCATGGTACTCTCAACATTCTTCTTTAAAACCACATTT
The DNA here is from genome assembly GCA_032433765.1 of Megaustenia siamemsis. Classification (NCBI taxonomy): domain Eukaryota; kingdom Metazoa; phylum Mollusca; class Gastropoda; order Stylommatophora; family Ariophantidae; genus Megaustenia; species Megaustenia siamemsis. Next base: position 67,709,132 of record JAVIAB010000124.1, read on the forward strand.
CTACAGACTCAAGTGATTTTCTTGTCTGTTGTCCTATTGTCCATGATTCACATCCATATATTAAGACTGGCTCTACATAACATTTAAGAACTCTTTTTCTTGTTTCTATTGTCAAAAATGGATTGCATAGTATACAATCACTGTTACATGAGTAATTATTTACTCTATTTATACAGAGCTTCGTCACATGAGGTAATCTGAAGCAGTTTCGTAGTCATGACTCCAGGCGTCGGTCTCATTATCCGTTTGAGCGTGAAAGCTCACAATATGTTAAACATGTAATGAAAGAATCAGCTCTACACAAAGCTACTTATCGAATATACTCTTCACTCTCGCCATCACGAGTCAAACAGGTTGTCATAGGTTAATCACGTCATTTCACACATTGTCTATCAACAATGCATTGTATAAGTTCTGTTGTCGACTGTGTCCTTGCCACGACACCAAGCTTTCTAGTATCGTCTCTTTGTTGCCTGCTATATCTTTTTCCCCGTATTTTTCCAGTTGTAACTAAGTATTTCAATTTTACTTGTCTTATGATGTGCCAGAAAAATGTTGATTGTTTCTTTCGGATGTTTTCATGAGCTTTCTTTTTGTATTGGCCTCTCTGAGAAAGACGGCAATACTCTTCATACCCAGTCAAGAATGTATGTCACATCCTTACCCTTGATTGTTGCTTCCTAGTGCTGACCACAGTCTTAAGTGTCTTGTTCTTTCTGTCATATCCCTACCCTTGATTGCTGCAATCCTTGTGTTGACCAGTCTTAAACGTCTTATTTCTTTCTACACGCCGCTCTTAAATACTGAAACATGTGTGTTACCTTACCCTTGACTCTCAAATTAGTTGGTTCAGCTGTGATGTTATTTGCTGCTTGATTCTACCCTTTTTTGTCTGACGCAAGCCGTCTGCACTGCAGCTTCGATGTCAGGACTCGCTTATTCTGTTATTCTGTCTTCTTAGCTCTTGTTTTGGTTTCTCTCTTATTCTTTGACTTTTGACTGACACTAGAGAATTTATCTTCTCTTGCCTGTGGATCGTGCTAGCTGTCAGATGCAATTTGTTTTGCGTCTCTGGACCACGTTAGAAGATCGCTTTTAAAAAAAAATGTCTTGACCTATAACTGAGAGGCTTGCCATGTACACAATTTGTGTGACGAGACAAAATGCATGCCTTGTGCAAGGTCTGATATTTGATAGCAAAGATCGTTGAAAACATGAAGAGTCTGTAATGTCTGCAGAATGTACTGTCTTTGACTTGGAGGGATAAAGATAGATAGAACTGTACAGTTCTGACTAGAGCCGTGCTCTTTTGTTTCGCACATTTATAATGTATTTTGAGTTTTGAAAATAGTTTTCTAGTCTTATAGGCATACGAATATCGTTTTTTCTTTCTTTTTTTTTTCTTTCATTCTTTCGTTCTTTCAATCTTTCTTACTTTCTTTTCTTTTTCTGACATTCACCCGGTGTACTAATTGTAAAAAACGAATAGACCTCATGGTCATCTGCCTTTAAAGGACGTTAAGTAGGCGTAGATGCGATGTATCGTGACTTATATGCCTATTTCGGAGCAACACATTTTCAGCTGTTCATTTTTTAGTATCGGTTTACCTGCCCTCTTAGATTCCTAATCGCTTGACTAGAGAGGTTTGTCTGTTTCCAGGAGCACCACTGAGAGGAGGAGCAGCTGTTTCGTTCCCCGATGCTGGCTCATGATGTCAACTGTTGGTGGCTCACCGCTCTCAGCTCAGTTGTTCCACGATGCTGACTCATGCTGTGAACTGTTGGTCGCTCACCGCTCTCAGCTCAGTGGTTCCCCGATGCTGGCTCATGCTGTCAACTGTTGATATCTGACCACTCTCAGCTCAGTTGTTCCCCGATGCTGACTCATGCTGTCAACTGTTGGTCGCTTACCGCTCTCAGCTCAGTTGTTCCCCGATGCAGACTCATGATGTCAACTGTTGCTCGCTGACCGCTGTCAGCTCAGTTGTTCCCCGATGTTGACTCATGATGTCAACTGTTGGTCGCTCACCGCTCTCAGCTCAGTGGTTCCCCGATTCTGGCTCATGTTATCAACTGTTGGTCGCTCACCGCTCTCAGCTCAGTTGTTCCGCGATGCTGACTCATGATGTCAACTGTTGATCGCTGACCACTCTCAGCTCAGTTGTTCCCGATGCTGACTCATCATGTCAACTTTTTGTCGCTCACCTTACTCAGCTCAGTTGTTCTCCAATGCTGACTCATGCTGTCAACTGTTGATCGCTGACCACTCTCAGCTAAGTTGTTCCCCGATGCTGACTCATCATGTCAACTTTTTGTCGCTCACCTTACTCAGCTCAGTTTTTCCCCGATGCTTACTCATGCTGTCAACTGTTGGTTGCTCAACGCTGTCAGCTCAGTTGTTCCCCGAAGCTGACTCATGCTGTTAACTGTTGGTCGCTCACCGCTGTTACCTCATCTGTTCCCGAAGCGGATTCATTCTGTCAACAGTTTGTTGCTGACTGCTCTCAGCTCACTTGTTCCCCGATGCTGACTCACGCTGTCAACTGTTTCTCGCTGACCGCTTTCAGCTCAGTTGTTCCCCAATGTTGACACATGCTGTCAATTGTTGTTCGCCTACCGCTCTCAGCTCACTTGTTCCCCAATGCTGACTCATGCTGTCAAATGTTGATCGCTGACCACTCTCAGCTCAGTTGTTCCCTGATGCTGACTCATGCTGTCAACTGTTGGTCGCTCACCACTCTCAGCTCATTTGTTTCCCGATGCTGACTCATGATTTCAACTACTGTTCGCTGACTGCTGTCAGCTCAGCTGTTTCCCGATGCTGACTCATGCGGTCAACTGTTGGTCGCTCACCGCTCTCAGCTAAGTTGTTCCCCGATACTGACGCATGCTGTCAACTGTTGGTCGCTCACCATTCTCAGCTCAGTTTTTCCCCGATGCTAACAAATGATGTCAACTTTTGGTCGCTGACCACTCTCAGCTCAGTTGTTCCACGATGCTGACTAATGCTGTCAACTGTTGGTCGCTCACCGTTATCAGCTCAGTTGTTCCCGATGCTGACTCATGCTGTGAACTGTTGGTCCCTTACCGCTTTCAGCTCAGTTGTTCCCTCATTCTAACTCATGCTGTCAACTGTTGGTCGCTGACTGCCTCATCTCAGTTGTTCCCCGATGCTGACTTATGATGTCAACAATTGGTCGCTGACCGCCCTCAGCTCAGTTGTTCCCCGATGCTGACTTATGATGTCAACTGTCGGTCGTTCACCGCTCTCAGCTCAGTTGTTCCCCGATGCTGACTCACGCTGTCAACTGTTGGACGTTCACCGCTCTCAGCTCAGTTGCTGGGCGGGTGTCTTGTTCTAAGATTATATATGCTATCAGCAAGGACATCATTTTGATTGTATGACATAGTGATACGTATCATTCTCCATATTCTGGCTTCAATGGCTTCAGGAGAAATTGAAATACTGACACGATAAACTGTTCACGATCACTTGTCCAAACCTAAACCACTTAGTCTGAGTTAATGTTTTTACTATTCAGTTCATGACAAAATCGATCTATTTTCTCCTTAGTTTACTTTTAATGATTCTCTTTTAGAGAGATAGTTGCAAGAAGCACTCGCTCGCCTACCAGACAATTCGAATTCAATTCCAACTCATGCGGTAGGATCACTTGAAGTTTGCAAATAGCTCATGTATTAGGATCACGTCAAACGTCAATTACTCATCGACGGAAAAAAATATGAGTTCCTCCGAAGTCGGAGTTATCTGTCTGTGCGGCGAGGGACCCCTGTGCACACGGCTGCTAGGGAAAAATGGATTAACACGGAAGTCAGTTCCTAGTATCTAGGGACTTCGTCAGAGGTAAAAGCTGGCGAACGAAAAAAAAAACAAAAAAAAACTTGGAAGTTTGCAAATAGCTCATGTGGTAGGATCACTTGATGTTTGCAAATAGCTCATGTGGTAGGATAACTTGAAGTTTGCAAATAGCTCATGTGGTAGGATCACTTGATGTTTGCAAATAGCTCATGTGTAGGATAACTTGAAGTTTGCAAATAGCTCATGTGGTAGGATCACTTGAAGTTTGCAAATAGCTCATGTGGTAGGATCACTTGAAGTTTGCAAATAGCTCATGTGGTAGGATCACTTGAATAGGTGAGTAAAAGACAAAGGGAGGGGTCCCTAAAGTAAAACAACCCCACTGCCTAGTGGGCGAGACTTTTTGGTCAAAGTCTAGGGAGTCATTCGTAAACAAACCGACGGAAGGCAACAGAAAACCACCGTCGTAACTCCTTTGTATGAAAGTAGTACACTTATTTGCATAACATCTTGCATCAGTTTTGAAACAAACACACGAGAGATTATTTTACAAATTCTAATTAATTTAGAAGACGCCATATTTTTATAAATAGTGACACTGTGACCTTCCAGGCATGTCGTAAGAGGCAACTAAGGAGGTTGATCGATGGCTTGACAAGCTGTCATTGTAAAAAGCATTGTTATGGAAACAGAGCCATAGATTTTAGAAGCAGTGATCTCTGCAATATGTGCTATTTTGGCACGCAAGGTTTCTGTTTTTGAGATTGTGGTTCTGCCCTATGTGCCGTCTTCGGCTCGACAGGATAATAGATAGATAGATATTTTTATAAGAATAATTAATTTTTAAATGAAAAGAAAACTATATGGAATAATGAAATATGTTGGTCATATAGAGCAGGGAGTTCAGTTCCTAGCTCTTAGCTCTCTCGTCGGAGGTAAAAGCTGGCGAAAAGAGTAGGAACAGTAGATTAGAAGGAAAGAGAAAGGAGCAGTTAATGTAAGAGACGAGGGCAAAGAGTGTTAAACAGCAACAAATATGGCAGCCAGAACTAATAGCTGTAAGATAATAGTACAAAACTTAAAGAAGGATATTACAGAACAACAGGTTAGGAATTATTTTAGTAAATTTGGAGAGATAATGTTTTACAAATTCATAGAGAGACTAGACAACAGAAATACGGCTATAGTACTTTATAAAGACAGTAGCATAGTTAATAATATTTTAAATAAGGAACATACAATAAATAGAAGCAAAATAACAGTGCAAAAGAGAGATAAAACGTTAGGGACGCAACTAGTGTCGTTTTGAAGGAAGCCTTCTATAGTGTGATGAAATTTAAAACATTGGCGGGAAAAATTGTCTGAGACAAGTACACGCAGATTTGTGCTAATGAAACCCTATATCGGCATTCTCTTGACAGAAACTTTATTAAAATGTCCATTTTGTATGAAGGTTAGCACGGTTGTTGACAGATCACCGGAAATATTTACATTTTAGTGCTGGCAGTGTACAGGAAACGATGAAATCTCACGTGGTCTTAACAGCAGGACTGTAAAAGAAGCAAGTGCCAAAATAGATGTTGCTACCTACATTTGGTTTGGCTTCAATATTTGGTTTGGCTTCAGGGAAGAACGTCAAGTAATATTCCTGTATTCCTAACTGACAGCTTTAAGCTGGCTTCTTCGGATAGTGCTGGTATGAAGCATTCCCCAATCTTGGCATCTGAGATTTATTTATTTATTTTTCAACATAAAAATGGAATTTGATTATTTATTTTGAACTTCTAAACTGGCAATTATATTTGTACTTTGTTTTTTTTCTCTCTCTTTTATAGCAGTTATATGAATGAAGTAGTGGAGCAGTTATATGAAAGATGTAATTGAGGAGTTATATGAAAGAAGTAGTGGTGCAGTTATATGAAAGATGTAATTGAAGAGTTATATGAAAGAAGTAGTGATGCAGTTATATGAAAGAGATGGTGGAGCAGTTATATTGAAGAAACTACATGATTTTATAATAAACGTATTAAATGTACAAAGAGAAAGGCCACATTGTACTTGGTCAATGGAGGTGGAAACAAAGATGAAGAAGATGGAAGTCATGAAGCGATATTAAGAGAATGACACTAAAAATAGCGGCTTCGAAATGTTTGTTGGAGACCTAAGCTGCACAGTGTTGAAGATGTAGTTTACAGTTCTGAAGCGTGAGACTGTTGACGTGTGTGACTGTTGTCGTGTGTGACTGTTGACGTGTGTGACTGTTGACGTGTGAGACTGTTGGCGAGTGTGACTGTATCTGTTGTCGTGTGTGACTGTTGTCGTGTGTGACTGTATCTGTTGTCGTGTGTGACTGTATCTGTTGTCGTGTGTGACTGTTGACGTGTGTGACTGTTGACGTGTGTGACTGTTTGCACTGTCGTGTGTGACTGTTTGCACTGTCGTGTGTGACTGTTTGCACTGTCGTGTGTGACTGTTTGCACTGTCGTGTGTTACTGTTGGCGTGTGTGACTGTTTGCACTGTCGTATGTTACTGTTGGCGTGTGTGACTGTTTGCACTGTCGTGTGTTACTGTTGGCGTGTGTGACTGTTTGCACTGTCGTGTGTTACTGTTGTCGTGTGTGACTGTTTGCACTGTCGTGTGTTACTGTTGTCGTGTGTGACTGTTTGCACTGTCGTGTGTTACTGTTGTCGTGTGTGACTGTTTGCACTGTCGTGTGTTACTGTTGTCGTGTGTGACTGTTTGCACTGTCGTGTGTTACTGTTGACGTGTGTGACTGTTTGCACTGTCGTGTGTTACTGTTGTCGTGTGTAACTGTATCTGTTGTCGTGTGTGACTGTTTGCACTGTCGTGTGTTACTGTTGACGTGTGTGACTGTTTGCACTGTCGTGTGTTACTGTTGGCGTGTGTGACTGTTTGCACTGTCGTGTGTTACTGTTGTCGTGTGTAACTGTATCTGCTGTCGTGTGTGACTGTTTCTGTTATCGTATGCAACTATTTCAGCTTCCGTGGCAATACTGTTTCTGTTTCCGTGTGTGGCTGTTTCTGATGCCGCGTGAGATTGTCTCTGTTGCCTTGTGAGACTGCCGGTGATGCCGCGTGAGATTGTCTCTGTTGCCGTGTGAGACTGCCGGTGATGCCGCGTGAGATTGTCTCTGTTGCCGTGTGAGACGGCCGGTGATGCCGCGTGAGATTGTCTCTGTTGACGTGTGAGACTGCCGGTGATGCCGCGTGAGATTGTCTCTGTTGCCGCGTGAGACGGCCGGTGATGCCGCTTGAGATTGTCTCTGTTGACGTGTGAGACTGCCGGTGATGCCGCGTGAGATTGTCTCTGTTGCCGCGTGAGACTGCCGGTGATGCCGCATGAGATTGTCTCTGTTGCCGTGTGAGACTGCCGGTGATGCCGCGTGAGATTGTCTCTGTTGCCGTGTGAGACGGTCGGTGATGCCGCGTGAGATTGTCTCTGTTGCCGCGTGAGACTGCCGGTGATGCCGCGTGAGATTGTCTCTGTTGCCGCGTGAGACTGCCGGTGATGCCGCGTGAGATTGTCTCTGTTGCCTTGTGAGACTGCCGGTGATGCCGCGTGAGATTGTCTCTGTTGCCTTGTGAGACTGCCGGTGATGCCGCGTGAGATTGTCTCTGTTGACGCGTGAGACTGATTCTTTTGCCGTGGGGTTGTGTCTCTGTTGCCGCGTGAGACTGCCGGTGATGCCGCGTGAGATTGTCTCTGTTGCCGCGTGAGACTGCCGGTGATGCCGCGAGAGATTGTCTCTGTTGACGCGTGAGACTGATTCTTTTGCCGTGGAGTTGTGTCTCTGTTGCCGCGTGAGACTGCCGGTGATGCCGCGTGAGATTGTCTCTGTTGACGCGTGAGACTGCCGGTGATGCCGCGTGAGATTGTCTCTGTTGCCGCGTGAGACTGCCGGTGATGCCGTGTGAGATTGTCTCTGTTGACGCGTGAGACTGATTCTTTTGCCGTGGGGTTGTGTCTCTGTTGCCGCGTGAGACTGCCGGTGATGCCGTGTGAGATTGTCTCTGTTGACGCATGAGACTGATTCTTTTGCCGTGGGGTTGTGTCTCTGTTGCCCTGTGAGACTGCCGGTGATGCCGCGTGAGATTGTCTCTGTTGACGCGTGAGACTGATTCTTTTGCCGTGGGGTTGTGTCTCTGTTGCCGCGTGAGACTGCCGGTGATGCCGTGTGAGATTGTCTCTGTTGACGCGTGAGACTGATTCTTTTACCGTGGGGTTGTGTCTCTGTTGACGCGTGAGACTGATTCTTTTGCCGTGGGGTTGTGTCTCTGTTGCCGCGTGAGACTGCCGGTGATGCCGTGTGAGTTTGCCAGTATTGTCGTGTGAGACTGTCGGTGTTGCCATGTAAGATTGCCTATGTTGTCGTGTGGGACTGCCGATGTTGCCGTGTGAAACTGTTTCTCTTGTCGTATGAGGCTGCCGCTGTTGTAGTTTAAGCCTGCCGCTGTGTCGTATGAAACTGTTTCTCTTGTCGTGTGAGACTGCCGCTGTTGTCGTGTGAAACTGTTTCTCTTGCCGTGTGAGACTGCCGCTGTTGTCGTGTGAAACTGTTTCTCTTGCCGTGTGAGACTGCCGCTGTTGTCGTGTGAAACTGTTTCTCTTGCCGTGTAAGCCTGCCGCTGTTGTCGTGTGAAACTGTTTCTCTTGTCGTGTTATACCTGTCTTTTCCTTTTCCAAACGCATAACTACAGTTGTCTATTTGTGCGAACAACGCATGAAATAATGAACAATTCTCCATTGTGTTAGTTTCTATAGCAACACTTCTAACGAAATAGACTGTCTGGTAACTTGCGTTACGACCTTTAAATCAGCTGCTGAAATTTCTTGTAACTGCATGTAAGACAGTGAAGTCGCGTGCCTTTAACTGCTCGAGCCAGAGAATGCGGCAGTATAACAATTATTATAATAACAGGAAATCGGCAACATGCGCACCTTGTTAAAAGCGATCACTCTTGTTATTTAGCCTTTATTTTCGGATCAATATTTTCTCATACATCTTTTGAACTTGAAATTGTTGCCATGTGCGAAAATGGTCTTCGATCATGTTGTATGTACATGTTTGAGATTTGATGGAGTTGAATCAAATACATTGTTGACATAGGGTGAGGGTTTTTTTTGTAGGTATAGATTGTTTAATATAGCATTCATATATATAGAAATATGTATATTTTAAGAGTATGTATGTATGTATGTATGTATGTATGTATACATGTATGCATGTATGTATGTGTATGTATGTATATGTATATATACATATATATATATATATATATATATATATATATATATATATATATACACATATTTACGCGTATAATTAAGATATAAGTAAATAGACATGCTATATTATATTTACATATGTATGTCATATATGAGCGATATGAAAAGAATGTGAGAGGTAGAAAGAGATTAACAGTTCCCTCACGCCACAAACCATATGGATACTAGTAATTAGTCAGTATCTTTATTGTTTAATGATCAACAACATCTCCATTTTTCTCTTATTTCATCTGACTCTTTGCTCTTTGTCTCTGTTTCTTTCATCAACTTATATATATATCACTCATCATCATCAAGTACCTGGCCTAGTGGCGTAGGTGATCATGTCTGTCCACAACTTTCGATCTCGGCAGTTATTTATCATTTATGTTGTTGACCTTCTGCCAAGCCATTCTCTTAAGCTGTCTGCTATTTTTTCTCTTTGTTTCCCTCTATCTCTTCGTCCATCAATTTTATATATATAACCAAACCGAAAGAGAAATTGCAATATGATGTATCAATATTTGAATAGAATTAAAATTAAAATAAGCGCATAAGAAAATGGTAAAAAAAAATAATAAATAAAAGAGAAATGAGGAGTAATTCGCTAAATTACAAATTGAAAATAAATAAACAATATTATGAGCAATCTAACAACATATTCAGAAAAAAAGATTATTAACATACAGGCAATGAACAACAAATTAATAATTAAATATATCGTTCTTCGCAAAACCATGCAATTAAAATTTGGAAATGGTTAACACGAAGCAGGAAACAGACGAACATATGGAATTTTTTTAAAATTATGTTCTGTTGTTGTTGTTGTTGTTGTTGTTGTTGTTGTTGTTGTTGCGTTCGCCAGCTTTCAACTCTGACGAAGTCCCTAGAGACTAGGAACTAAATTTTGCGTGTTAAACCATTTTTCCCTGGCAGCCGTGTGAACAGGGTTCCCTCGCAACACAGGCAGATAACTCCGACTTCGGAGGTACTCATGTTTTCCCCGTGGATGAGTAATTGACGTTTCAAGCCGGGCCTCGCTGCTGAGACCACGGGTGGTTGTCGCAGAGAGAAATCATAAATAAAAATCCCAACAATTTGGGAATTATGTTTAAGAATTTATCAACCCAATACTACTTTTGTTCATGGTGATAAATAAAAAGTGTAATTTTGTTGTTGTGAGAATGTACCTTGCCAGGGAAGGTCGAATGTAAGGCCGAAGCGTCCGTTTTGTTGGCGCTTTGTTGTTAACTCGCTTACAGCTGTCACTACACATTGTTTTTACCTCGCTCCCTGCTCACCAGCTTTACCTCAGCACTGCGCTTCTTTGCTTTTACGAAACATGTTTAATTTAATCCTAACTTATATCAGTAAATGCTGTAAAATACGTAATGTGTGTGGACATAAACCACTAACTTTAGTATGAGGATTTCCGGTCAATATGGCATGTAGCCAGCAGGAATCGTTGAGGCTCAGTCTGAAAAGTGTTCCTTGTTGCAGTTTGCTCATATTTCAAGTCCGATTTGCTGCTGGAGCAGCTGAGTTTAGTGCTCTGTGCACATCGTGAACTGTGGTTTCCATCTGGATCGTGTTTGGATCTTCCGATTGCTAACGATTAATGATGATATCGTATGACGAAGGACAGTTTTGCTGCATTCACTTTCTGTGCAATTTGGTCTTACGTCTTTTGGCGGGTACTATAGCTGCTATGATGGTGACAGCAGATGCCTTTCTTTGTTTGAATCCTTCAGTGAGATGAGTTTTAATTCAGATGATTCCACTGGAACGGGCGGTTGATCAATTATGGATTTTAATTCGTTTGCAGTGATACCGGGGCCTTCGACTAACCATAATCATAACTTTAGTGTTAATGAAGATTAAGACGAGGACAAGAACAAACAAAAAATGAAATGAAAATACATAACTATTCTGACACCACATAGGCGCTCAAGTACACCCGTGGTTATTGGGCTGGTGAGAAAGACATCAATGGCGTTGTGACATCTGGCCACATGCTCCAAATATGTGTTGATGGTAGTAAATGGGGGCACGAACCCCGCATTCCCTTTTTTGTACTACTACTACTCTACTACCACTGCTGCTGTTACTAATACTACTACTACTACTGCTACTCTACTACTACTACTACTACTACTCTACTACCACTGCTGATGTTACTAATACTACTACTAATACCACTACTACTACTACTACTACTCTACTACTACTACTACTACTACTACTCTACTACTACTACTACTACTCTACTACCACTGCTGCTGTTACTATACTACTACTGCTACTACTACTACTACTACTCTACTACTATTACTACTCTACTACCACTGCTGCTGTTACTAATACTACTAGTACTCTACTACTACTACTACTCTACTACCACTGCTGCTGTTACTAATACTACTACTACTACTCTACTACCACTGCTGCTGTTACTAATACTACTACTGCTACTACTTCTACTCTACTACTACAACAACTACTCTACTACCACTGCTGCTGTTACTAATACTACTACTACTACTGCTACTCTACTACTACTACTACTACTACTCTAATACCACTGCTGATGTTACTAATACTACTACTAATACCACTACTACTACTACTACTCTACTACTACTACTACTACTACTACTCTACTACTACTACTACTCTACTACTACTGCTGCTGTTACTAATACTACTACTGCTACTACTACTACTACTACTCTACTACTATTACTACTCTACTACCACTGCTGCTGTTACTAATACTACTACTACTCTACTACTACTACTACTACTACTACTACTACTCTACTGCCACTGCTGCTGTTACTAATACTACTAGTAATCTACTACTACTACTACTACTAATACTACTCTACTACTAGTACTACTACCACTACTAGTACTCTATTACTACTACTACTACTACTACTACTACTACTACTACCACTACTACTACTACTACTACTCTACTACTACTACTACTACTACTCTACTACTACTACTACTACTACTACTACTCTGCTACTCTGACACAGTCGATGTGTGACGAAGCTTTTTCATGTTCGTCTTGTCATCTCATCCATGGATGATACCGTCCTTACATTCTCCCACAAGATTCAAAATAACATTTTACAAATTTTATTGTGAAGACACAAACGGCTGCGGTTGAGGTTTTTTTTAATAATCAACACCCCCTCCCCTTCCCCATCTCTCCCCTTTCAATCTTTGTTCTAGTGATGAAAGCTAACAGCTCTGCAGGTTACAACCCCTGCCGTCAGCTGGTGACCCAGGGAGTTACAGACATAGAATTGTGATTGAACGAGTGATAACACCACGGCCCGGTCGGGCGCGACCTTAGCGACACCAGCTGTTGCCGCAACAATTTGAGTTGTCGAACTTTACAGCACCTGATAAATGTTGAACAATTCTGTCAAAGGAGAGCTGTGTTGCTGAAGCGGTTTGTTGGTGAAACGCTTTCACACGCTAAGCGCTAATAGTGCAAAGTTTGTGATAGTCTTTTGTTTGTAGGAATCATCACAACAATTATACTTCAGCTTGCATTAGCTGTACATCGTTTGTAATATTTGGCATTTAAAAAAATTCAAAATACTGGTGATGATAATAACAACAATATTATTAGTAGTAAAAAAAAAAAAAAAGAATAGAAAGAAAAAAATAAGAATAGCAAAATATTATGTCTTCTTAACATTCCTGTATGGTGCAGAAACACGATGATTAGTCAAGAAAACAATACAGAAAATTAAGCCTTTCAAATATGGATTTATAGAAGAATAGAAAGAATTGGATAAAAGAAAATAAAACAAACGATGAAGTCTTAAAACAACTAAAAATGAAAAGAATACTTCTTAACGCATTTCAAACAAGACTAACGAGATTTTTAGGGCATGTTAAAAGATACAGAAGCCTACTAAAAGTAACCTTGGAAGGGAAAATACAAGGTAAAAGAGACAGACAAAGATTAGCATGGAGAAATAACATCAAAAGATAGACAAGTTAGTATATGAGAACCTGTACCACCAAAGCAAGAGACAGAGCGGAATGGCAGCGAACCTTTAATGAGGAGATGGCATTCAATGTTAAACAAAATATGGTTCTCACAACCTCTTTAGGCTTAGGGGAACTATAGATTAAGTTATTGAGTTATTGAGTTTTGAGTTATTGAGTTATTTGCGGGTCATCATCATTGCACTCCGAACATGTCCATAGGTGCTCAGATCCCCTCCTCAGCAATTCTTCAGTGTCCAGCGACTGACGACTCCAGTTCTATGTTGGTTATAGATTAAGTGCTCCAATTTACCGTATGGTAAACTGTACATTGTATGTGTCTTGTGATCAATATAACGCCAGGTTGCTTTACTTTCTAAAAAAAAAAAATCGGTACCCATTTGAAGATGTCTGAACTTAAGAAACTTCGATTAATATCGAGCTCAATCATTTGTTCTTTGCAGCCCAGTTCACTTACAATTGAACTACTTCTGTTCCAGTAGTAGTAGTAGAAGTAGCAGTAGAGTAGTAGTAGTAGTAGTAGTAGAAGTAGCAGTAGAGTAGTAGTAGTAGTAGTAGTAGAAGTAGCAGTAGAGTAGTAGTAGTAGAAGTAGAGCAGTAGTAGCAGCAGTAGCAGCAACAGTAGTAGTAGGTTAGCAGTATTGAGTAGTAGCAATAATAGCAGCAGTAGTAGTAGAGTAGTACTAGCACTTGTAGTAGTAGAGTAGTAGTAGTAGTGGAATGGTAGAAGTTGTCGTAGTAGGAGAGCAGTATTAGTAGTAGAGTAGTAATAGTTGTTGTAGCTGCATTAGTAGAAGAGTAATAGTAGTAGTAGAGTAGTAATCGTAGCCGCGACAGCAGTAGCACTAGAGTAATAGTAGTAGTTTAGTAGTAGAAGTAGTGGTGGTGGTAGTAGTAGTAAAAGCAGCAGTAGTAGTAGAGTAGTAGTAGTAGTAGTAGTAGTAGCAGTAGTAATAGTAAAGCAGAAGTAGTAGAGCAGTAGTAGTAGTAATAGTAGTAATATCAACAGTGGTAGTAGAGAAGTCGTAGTACAAGTAGAATAGTAGTACTAGTAGTATTAGTAGTAGAAGTAGTAGTGAACTTCGTCGTAGTTGTCATACCATTAGTAGTATAAATATTCGAAGTAGTAGTCGTAATAGTGGTTATAGCATTATTTGACAAAACATCTTGCAGATTATTCATACTGAAGGGAATCAAAAATAAAGAAATTTATCCCCATCAGTAAGGAAGCACATATGGAAATCCGAAGAGATTAGGTTAAATACAAAAATAAAAATTTTAAACTCAAATGTTAAGTCGGTCCTATTATATGGCTGTGAAACATGGAGAACAACAAAATTGACAATCACGAAGATAAAGACTTTCATTAATGGATGCTTGCGCAGGATAAAAGGATGGAAATGGCAGGACAAGATCACTAACATAGAATTGAACCAGTCATATACCAGTGGATAAAGAGATAGAGCGAAGACGATAGGACACACACTACGGAAGCCAACTGAGAGTATTACACATCAGGCCCTTTTTTGGAATCCCCAGGGGAAAAGACAAAGAAGAAGACCAAATGGTCTGTTTGGAAGACAGCTAGAAGCAGAGATGAAGATGACGGGGAAGACATGGAATGATCTTAAAAGAATGGCAAAAAACAGAACGACTTGGAAAGTGTTTGTTGAAGACCTATGCTCCACTGGGAGCTAAAAAGGTAGAGGAAGAAGAGTAAGGAAGCCCGAGATGCCGGTGGCTATAAAAGACAATATGTCCCCTTCATAAATAATTCATTCTACAAATCATTGATTACTTTTGTATCGTTTAATTAAGATATCAACATACAAATTATGTTACAAATGTAATTTCTGACTAAACATTGTGTTTTGTTTAATATAGTGTATAAATATATACTTATTTTGTACTTGCATACAAACTTTTCACTGGTCAGCTTCTAAGGTGTTGACTTTATATGGCATTTTGGTAAACGCCTGGACACACATGTTGAACTTTGGGAAATATCGTTTATTGTAACTCTTCACTCCCACGGAACAACGGTATTGACCTCTGAAAGCATTACATTTATGTTGAAATATTGTTTTGTCAAGGGGGCCTCGGTAGCCTAGTTGGGAAAACCACCCGACTGGACTACCGACGTTCGGACAACCCGTGTTCGATTCCCGCTGGGAGCAGTGTGAATTGTACTCGTGGTTGGAAAAAAAAATACCCCTACGGTCGACCCAGCCGTTGGCAGAAATGGGTACCAGGATATTATCCTGGGAAGGTGAGGAATGTCGCTTTGCATCTGAGTTTCGATGCTTGAGGCTACACTATACAGAAATATCCGAACATTTCTGGATAGGCGGCCGAGCACATATGGGTGTAAACTCGCGTGCTAAGACGCCGGTTCAAGTCTCGTACTTTACCTTTACCTTTACCTTTATTGTTTTGTCATCCGAACAGTGTTTCCGTATTTTACAACATTGCTCTCGAATTTAGCACGAGCTATAACATGTCTAAGTGATAGACATAATAGTAAGAGAAAGCATCAAGAAAGGTCTCAGTCTGAATAGTAAGAAAAGAAGTAATGGTCATATCGAAGAAACAATCATCACCAGTATGTAGCATAAAAATAAACAGGACAAATCTGAAAAAAGTGCAAAGCTTCAAATACTTGGGCACAATAATAACATCAGATGGAAGATGCACCACAGAAATAAAAAGTGGAATAGCTCAGGCCAAAATAGCATTTCAAAAAACGAAAAACTTATTATGGAGCAAATCTATGTCAAGAGAAGTGAGACATATAATTCATCGGTGCTATATAGAGCTAATTCTGACCTATGGAAGCGAATCATGGACAGTAAACAAAGAAGTAAAAGGACAATTAGAGGCCACAGAGATGGGATTTCTCAGAAGAATGTTGAAAGTTCCATGGGCAGGCTAACAAGACCAACCAGGAAATTCAAATTACAGCAAAATACAGGGAAAAAGAGATCGCGGACGACAAAGAGAGAAAATACTAGATAGCTTGGTGTCATGGCATGGACAACTCAACAGAACTGATACGATGCACGGTGGATACATGATTGAGGAAAGACATGATCGCCCACACCAACCGGTATGGCACATGATGATGACGATGATCACATGTCTGGGACCGGCAACAGCTCATTGGTTAGTGAACTGGACTACAAAGGACCAGAGCAATCCTGATCGACTACTTCCGTGTTCACCTAGCCTTAAATGGGTATCTCAATTTTTCTGGGAAAGTAAATCGGCACGGAGGTAATACCGACCACATTACCCTCAAAGTCATGTACCGAATATCTATTTTTAAAAATGATGGTCACTAATACCATATTCCCAATACGCCACTTAGCGTGACGGGGCTCTTTACTCTATCACATGTCTATATCTCTTAGAAAGACAGCGCTTACCTAACATGTATAGCGCAAATACATTTCTTATTCTTTTCCTCGGCCTATCCATGTTTGTAACGCTTTTGTTGTTAATGTTTTTATATTATGGGGTGATAAGTGCAAAGTCAAGCTATTCCTAGTGGTCTCTTACGACATACCTGATAGGGTCTCCATTTTTGTTCTCCTGTGTAGGGTCCCTCCAGAGTAGAAATGAAGATAAGGAAGATGTGGTTGATTTCAAGAGAATGCCACTAAACAGGAGGGCTTGAAATGTGATTTTTTTAAAAAACCAAATCATTTGAGAAGACAGAAAGTTCAGTAGTTGGGAAAATATTTACAGAAATGTGGACTGAAGAAAACAATCACTGAAGACGGGTAAAAAAAAAAATGATCACAACAGGATTTAATCTGAAGGGCAACCATTTCAAAATCGACGAATACAGTCTATTCAGGTTAAATCAACTATATATGTTATCACTCAATTAACTATTCGAATTATCACTGAATCAACTATACAGGTTATCACTCAAATAACTATTCAGATTATCACTGAATCAGCTATATAGGTTATCACTAAACCAACTATTCAGGTTATCACTCAACTTGTGAGGTTTAACAATCAATTATTCAGGCTCTCACCCAATCAACTATTCGGTTGTAGGTTATATAACTGTTTAGATTGTCGGTTTAATCAATTGGTTATGCTCTTTGATCAACCAACTATTTCAACTCACAAATGAAACCTCCTGCACCGAGCACCTTTAGAACCAAAGCCACCAGTCACTTCGTAGCAACTTTTGCACATCTTGATCGCACCCATAACATTTGAAAGAAATTACCATAGCAATAGACAAGGGGTAGTTTAGGTGGGGGGTGGGGTGTAATCACGACAAACGACACAATTGTAACCCCCCCCCCCCTTTCCCCTCTGAGACTGAAACCTCGTAATCAGTTCCACTAGCGTTCATAACACCGGCAGTAATTGACAGTACAATTCAAACAACATTTATTTTAAATTTTCCTTTTCCTTTTTACACACAAACACGTGGTCTTTCAGTAAATCAAGCGTTGTGGGTACATCCATTGTTGACATACGTTGTGCGTACCACGTCATGATGGAATATATTGTTTTGCGTTGAACAGGCGCTATAAGATAGGATTTTTGACGAGATACAGATATTGATGATGATCATGATTAATCAGCAGCCTTGGTGAGAATTTCACATCTCCTAGTCAAGACGGGTATTGTCCTAAGTTCAAGAGAGCTGCGGCGGGTACGGGGGAGAACTTGTATTTCTTAGTAAAAACTGCGGGATAAGCTAAGGTCATGATCGGGTTATTTATGGAGCTGGTGTTCGATGTAGAGTGCGGATAATCCGGCGACAAAACTAAACACACATCGCTTGACACAAACCATTATAATGCCATCCTGGATAGGTGAATGCCGACGTACAAAATGGAAGAAGGATGTAAACTATTCATTTTAGCTCCCAGAAGCTCACAAGGGAATTAGGGAATCAATAAGCTAGCAGACTTGCATTCAGCGGTGTACCGCATGTCGCCAGAGCCCGGGGGAAGGTAAGTATGCGAGTTGCTAGCACCCGGGGGAAGGTAAGTATGCTGGTTACCAGCGCCCAGGGTAGGGCAAACATTGCGTCACCTAACCTGTTATTTCATTTATTAACTATCATTACTTTATCTTAAAATTATTAAAATTATGCTTAAAACGTGTGCTCTGGTCAACGACTTTTCTCACACTGCGCCACTGGACCCATACAAAATTAACATTTCTGTAATTTACAAAACAGTTAATAATACCATTCTAGTGTCAATTAATGAACACTCATCAAGGGTTTTTTTTTTTTTTAAAAACATATTTTTGACTGATACAGTGGTATAAACGCTGTTCAGTAATAGCCACAATCCACAGTGTTTATCGTATACGATTGCAGCGCCACCTGTTGACAGCACTGTACGTTATAGACAACTGCTGGTAACTTTAGACCTAATTTGAGCTCATCTGTAGCAACATGTTGACTATAATGATGTTCGTTCATTTTGCACAACTTTCACAGACTCTTTTAAATAACTATCATCATCTTCTCTTAATTTCCCTACCTCCCTTTTGATTCGTTGGTTTCTCATTATTTTTTTTTCTTTATTCTCTTCCTTTACTGCATCATCGCCTATTTCTCATAGTCTTCAATTCATTCTTATTTATCTTGTTCGTCTTCACTTCATTTCCTTCTCTTCAATTTCTTGTTCTTCCTCCTCTCCTCTTAATCTTTCATTATTCTTATTTTCTTGTTCGTCTCCACTTCATTTCCTCTCTTCTTTCTATTTGTTGTTCTTCCTCAAATCCCATTAATCTTTCACTATTCTTATTTATCTTTCTATTCCTCATTGCTTTCCTCTTCTTTTCCCCCTCCTCTATTTCTTGTTCGTTCTCCTCTCCTCGTCTTCTTAGTCTATCTCTTCTTATTTTCTACTCTTCTTCATTCTCTTTCTTTCTTCTTCTTCGTCTCCCTCTTCTTCCCCTTCTTTTAAGATTTAAAAAAAAACACATCTCACTCTATAACAAAACATCTATTGAGACAAACATTGCACTGCGTCAGCACGGCGTCATTGTGAGACCATTACATCTGACTCACACCATTCATATTTTACGTATTATCCTTCTCCTTTCCATCCGCTGCTTCAACAAAGGTCATTTGTTCAGACTATGATTCCAGTTAGGCAATACAATTTTTCTAAGAATTTTATAATTGTCGGTTGTTGTACAAGAATTCACGTCAGCTATGCACAAAGAGCTTATATACAACGGTTCTTTTTTCGATCATTATTTAGAACTGCTAGCATTGACGCGCACTAGTGGATATAAAAATTTGATGGAATAGACCTGGAGACAGTTCAGAGCTACAACTACCTTGGACATAATATCCAATACATCGTTTTCATCTATTCAGTGATGGAAAATGTACAACTGAAATAAACAAAGGAATTGGAATGGCAAATAGTAATGGTAATGCCATGAAAAATATACTACGAGAACATCAAAATAAATAACACCAGGGCTAAAACTAAGAATAGCAAAATGTTATATCTTTTAAACATTCCTGTATGGTGCAGAAACATGGACATTAAAGAAGAAAACTGAATAGAAAATTGAAGAATTTGAAATGTGGATATATAGAAGAATAGGTACAATTGGATTGGAAGAAAAAACAAAAAAAAAAAACGATGAAGTCTTAAAAGAACTAAAAATGAAATTAAAACTACTAAACGCAATTCAATCAAGACAAATAAGATTTTTAGGGCATGTTAAATGATAGCTGATTATTAAAAGTAATCTTGTAAGGGTTAAAATACAAGGTAAAAGAGGCAGAGGCAAACCAAGACTAACATGGTTGAATAACATGAGCAGATGGATAAGTCAACATATGACAACCTGCACTATCAAAGCAAGAGACAGAGCGGAATGGCGCTCCGTGGCAGTCAATCTTCTATGCGGAGACATCACTCAATGATGATGTGAAGCATTAACGCTGAATTGCAACGTGCTTATGTGCGTCACAGCACTTATTTCGATCTGACTGCTCTCATATAAATGATCGTATACGGTATTTTTTCCACTAACAGCAGCCCAGTGACCGAAATCTTCTCGTTTAGTCTGAACGGATCATGACTAGCCAAGAAGTCGGGGACAACTTCCAAGACAACAACAATTTTCTTTCATAAGCGAAAAATAAACAAGAACAAATGGGCAGCTTCAGACAGAATTGGAAACTATTTATTTCACTTGCCAATATATATCCATATATGAACAGGAATTGATGTATCGTGTCGATCACTGACGACGTGCAGGCAGTGGATGATACATGGCGGAAGCTAAATGATATAGGAATTACGAGAGATTTTGTTCATGTTCAAAATGATTGAACTTTGGGGAGATTTTTATGTTCAGAATGATTGAACTTTGAGGAGATTTTGTTCATGTTCAAAATGATTGAACTTTGAGGAGATTTTGTTATGTTCAAAATGATTGAACTTTGAGGAGATTTTTATGTTCAAAATGATTGAACTTTGAGGAGATTTTTATGTTCAAAATGATAGAACATTCAGGAGATTTTGTTATTTTCAAAATGATAGAACATTCAGGAGATTTTGTTATTTTCAAAATGATTGAACTTTGAGGAGATTTTCATGTGCAAAATGATTGAACTCTGAGGAGATATTTATGTTCAAATTTATTGAACTTTGAGGAGATTTTGTTAGTATCTTATAAATGATTGGAAATTCAGAAGATTTTGTTCATGTTCTAAAAGTGATTTATTCAGGAATTGTTTCTCGTTTTCTAAAAATAATTGAACATTAAGGAGATTTAGTTCATCCTGTAAAAACTATTGGAAATTGGGGAGATTTTGTTCATGTTCTAAAAACAAATATTTTCTTCAGACTTCTTCATTTTATCAGCCCAATCGTCCTTCTCAACAAATGGTTCCTTGTTGGACCAGTCGGGTAGGATTTATAACTCTTATTGTATATTTATTTGTATTAAACTATCTATCATCCATAACGCCTATTATACCCATTTCTGGTGCCCGTGTGAAGGTTTGTGAGGAACATAAAAACATCACCATGTACAGTACAGTCATCATGAGGTATACAGGTTAGAATTTGTATTTCTCTGTTGATAAATAGAAAAAAAAGACAGCAACAAATATATCTTTTTTTTTTTTTTAATTTTTATCCCAGAACAGTTAAAAAAGACCAACAAAGAAAGTCTCAGGAAGGCCACTATAAAATGAGAGATCCTAAAAACATCTGAAAGAAATAATCGACATTTTTCGGAAACATCATTAGAAGAGGAAAGTGGGAATACTCAGTTACCACTGGAAAATATAGGGGGATAGGGGTCGTGGATAACAAAGATAGAAGATACTAATTACCTTGGTGTCGTGGCACGGTAAACAATCAACATAATTGATACAATATACTGTAGATAGAGAATTGTGGAAAGAGATGACTGTATATGCTACCGGTATGGCACATGATGACGATTAATGATTTAAATATACGCCACCTTACACAGAAATAGCATCCCTAGAATACTTCTTTACCTAGTAACTTGAACTGTGTTTTCCACTTTTTTGCCCAGTGTATACTTTCTTTTTTCAGCACACATTTTTCCAGAATGTTTTCTAAGATTTGTCATTCCTGATTCTTCCTGCAAAGCAGAAGTTTTGTTTTTTTCTGTTCAGAGTCGTCTTTCCTATAAAAGTATTATTATCAGACTATTTATACTCTTCTACTCGTGTTTGCAGAGACGCCTTCCGTTACGTCAGCATGACATGTTCTTTGTGTATGATTCTGGTGAATGCATTCTTACATTGGTTTGTCACCCTTTTTGTAAAGAAAAGAAAATGGTAATTTCTCTTCATTCATGCACGTTTTGTGAGCTTTCATATATGAGCTGACATTATGAAAGTCATCATCAAGTGCCATACCGGTTGGCGTAGATGATCATGTCCCTCTACAATCTTCTATCTACAGTGCATCGTATCAGTTCTGTTATTGACTGTTTTCCATGCCACCAAGCTATCCAGTATTTTCTCTCTTTGTCGCCCGCGATCTCTCTTTCCTTTTATTTTGCCAGTTGTAACCAAGCATTCCAACTTTCCTCTTCTCATGATGTGCCCGAAAAATGTTGATTGCTTCTTTCTGATGTTTTTTAAGAGCTCCCTTTTTGTGTTGGCCTCTTTGAGAACTTCCTCATTGGTCTTTTTAGCTGTCCAGGGAACTTTCAACATTCTTCTGAGAAATCCCATCTCTGTGGCCTCCAATTGTCTTTTCATTTGTTTGTCCACTGTCCATGATTCGTTTTCATAGGTCAGAATTGGTTCTATATAGCACCGATGAACTCTCTTTCTCAGTTTTATTGACATAGATTTGTTGCATAATATATTTTTAACCTTCTGAAATGCTAGTTTGGCCAGAGCTATTCTGCTTTTTATTTATGTGGTGCATCTCCCATCTGATGTTATTATATTCTGACATTAATTCTGACAGTATCAGTCTCAAAACGGCTTGTGTGTAACCAAACTACTTTTTTCTGTTTTTTTTTTCCTTTTCAGTCAGCAGCTAATGTTCTCAGTTCGGTCAACATTGTCATTTCAATCAGATTTTCATTCAATCAATGGCTTAATTTCTGAGTTCAATCAGTTGTTCCGATTCTTATTCCAATCAGCTCTTCAGCATTTCATTCAGGTTGTCAGTTCAACCGTTACCAACAGTTCAGGGTGTTATTTCAATCAATTTTCCTGGTTCTCACTAAATCAATTATCCTGGTTCTCACTAAATCAACTATTCAGGTTCTCACTTAATCAATTATCCTGGTTCTCACTAAATCAACTATTCAGGTTCTCACTTAATCAATTATCCTGGTTCTCACTAAATCAACTATTCAGGTTCTCACTCAATCAGTTATCCTGGTTTTCACTCAATCAACTATTCAGGTTCTAACTTAATCAGTTATCCTGGTTTTCACTCAATCAACTATTCATGTTCTCACTTAATCAGTTATCCTGGTTTTCACTCAATCAACTATTCAGGTTCTCACTCAATCAATTATCCTGTTTCTCACTTAATCAACTGTTCAAGTTCTCACTCAATCACCTGTTTAGATGATTAGTTAAACAATTGTTCAGATTGTCAGTCCAATGAAACGCTTATGCCCTCAGTTTAATTAACTATTAACACACCAGATTGACATCACTTGCACTGAGTCATTATTTAAACTAAAAATAAAAGAGTAATCATTTTGGTTCATCGACATTTCCACATTGCGTTGTTATCAAGTTCGCACCCATCCAATTACAAAGACATAATTCCCATCACGGCCGCTAAAAAGAAAACACATACGCTAAACCAAAAAGCAAAACTATAAATGTCAACAGAGATTAAACTTTGCAACCATTTCTACAAATCTTGATAACATTTACAGTAATTACCCGTACAAACAAAACTCCATAATAATTTATCATTTACTGAACTTTATACACAAGCGTACATCACTTTACACAAACCCAAAATGGCAACAGTAGTAAAAATGTTTACCCCCTTAAAACAAGCAATGGTTTTATCTGCAGTAAGCGGTTAAACATCAGCCCGGCCTGAATTTATTAACAACTCGGTTGTTTGACGACATGAAAGAATCACTGCACAGATGGCGCTCTTCAAATGTCGCGATTAATGGTCGATAACAACGGATGGTAATGCATCCAATTGGCTTCTAAATTATCTGGTGCTACTTGAATGTCAGACTTGATGGTCTGCTTTTTTTTGCTGGCCACCTTCATGTTGCTTTTAGGTGCAGGCAGAGGAATGTTGGTTGCAGTTTTAATTAAGCTTCCAGTAATTACTTGTGATAATGTTACTGTATTCAATCATATATTTCTAGCCGTAATTATTTCTGAGTTATGTCACAGTTTACAATAAAACTTTAGGTGGTAATTATTTGTGAATAATGTTACTGTATGGAATTATATTTCTAGCAGTAACTTCTTGTGAATAATATTACTGTTTTCAATAATATTTTTGGTGGTAATTGTTAGTGAATAATGTTACGGTATTCAATACTATTTCTGGCAGTAATTATTTGAAAATAATATGACCGTTTTCAATAATATTTATGGCAGTAATTATTTGAAACTGTTATTACTGTTTTCAATAATATTTCTGGCAGTAATTATTTGAAAATAATATGCCTGTTTTCAATAATATTTATGGCAGTAATTATTTGAAACTGTTATTGTTATTACTGTTTTCAATAATATTTCTGGCAGTAATTATTTGAAAATAATATGCCTGCTTTCAATAATATTTCTGCCAGTAATTATTTGAAAATGTTATTACTGTTTTTAATAATATTTCTGGCAGTAATTATTTGAAAATGATATTAATGTTTTAAATAATATTTCAAGGCAGTAATTATTTGGAAATGTTATTACTGTTTTTAATAATATTTCTGGCAGTAATTATTTGAAAATAATATGACCGTTTTCAATAATATTTCTGGCAGTAATTATTTGGAAATGTTATTAATGTTTTCAATAATATTTCTGGCAGTAATTATTTGGAAATGTTATTAATGTTTTCAATAATATTTATGGCAGTAATTATTTGAAAATAATTAACTCAATAATAATGTTATGGACTCTTGATCCTGGCAGTAATTCAGTATTTCTAATATTACCGTATTTAACCATTTTCTGACAATAATTATGTATCCCTATGTGCACTCAGTAATACTTCTGGCAGTAGTTATATTTTTCATAATGTTACTGTATTCGGTAATATTGTTGGCAGTAACTATTTGTGAATAATGTTACTGCACTGAATAATATTTCTTATAGTAAGCTTTTGTTCCTGAATTTATTATAGTCATTAATATTTCAAACATAAATTAGTTGTCCTTATTTTGTATTAACTTTGTTAGATAATGTTGCTGCTCTGAATTTTTTAACAGAATAAAAGTGAGAAAAAATACAAACCTTTAATTGCTATGGTTATTTGAAGGCCCCGGTATTACTGCAAACTAATGGAAACCCATAATTGCTCTAAAGCTCCAGTCAGTGGAATCATCCAAATTAACATCTCATCGAATATCCAAACAATGAAAGGCAGTTGCAGTCTCAATCGTAGCAAACGCAGCACACGTCAAAAGACGCAAGGCGTATTATAGCACCGACAGTGAACACATCCGAATTATCCTTCTTCATACGATATCATCATTCATTGTAAGCAATCAGAATATAGAAACACAATCCGGATGAAACACACAGCTCACGGTGTGCACAGAGCACTACTCAGTAGCTCCAGCAACAAGCCGGACTTGAAATATGAGGAAACTGCAACAGGGACAACTTTTCAGACAGTGTCTCAACCGCTCCCTGCCGCCTATCCGCCATATTGGACGGAAGTCCACATGTATGTGTATAGTTAACAACACAAATTGCTACACATTACAAAGTGTGTCTTGCTAAACACCCTAAGCTAAAAATGAATCCCGACACACCACGTGATGGCGTGTTGGGAATACGGTGTTAATGTTTGTATTTTTAATAGACCTTCAGCACATTATTTTTTGAGTAATGTGGTCGGTATTACGCCAGTGTTGTTTGTTTTCTTTTCCAGAAACAATCAGGCGCCCACTAAATGCTGGATAAACTAGAAATCCGTCGATCAGAATCGAACCCGATCTGTTGTCCACAGTAGTCCAGTTCACTAACCACTAAGCTGCTGCAAACATTCTGGTAATAGATGTAGGGATAGATGTATCGCTGAGATTAGAGGGGCGTCTAACATTTAAAAGTCATCTATTCAAAAAATCTGTATATTCAACCCTTCGTTGACTCGTGATCTCAAAATAAATGAGACGAAATGTTTAACCCACACAAAGAAACACAATACAACCCTGGATGCGTGTTAAAATTGATTACATCAAGGAACCCTCGAGAGTTAAATTAATTTGGAAAAGAACCGGATATTTGCCTCATCAAGAACTAAATCTAAAAAAAAAACTATTTTACTTTCATTGAAATGACATAGATACTTATCTTTCTATGAAAAATTGCACTGTCACTTACGAGTGATACGGAGATTGCGTGGTGTGGAGAGATCTACCTGTTTGATTAGGAAAGAGTTTCAAGACTAACAATTCCAGGACAATAAAGAGATAATTTCACTACATACAATAACACAAGTGAGTTTGATTCTTAATATTAATAAAAGGAACAACAGGACCAACACATTGTGTTGATTAAATCTATATTCTAATAATATATTGCTGCATAAATTACATTTACAGCGACCTACTGAAAAAATAAAACTGAAACCATCGGATATGATATATTATCATAAGTTGTTGAGCATCTCTTACTTAGATCCGAGCAAAATGAAATAGTTCGCGAAAGGTGCACAACAAGACATCAGGTATTTGGTGATATTTTGACTATTGTGATAAAACGAAGAATTAAATGGTATCGTATCTGGATCGTCTGGACTGGCAAGGAATATTCTGTAGGGAACTGTGTAAGGAGCGAGAAGAAGATGTAGGCAGAAGAAGAGTTTGGGAGATAACATCAACTCGACATTGCAGAATTCCAAAGAATAACTGCAGATAGAGAGAAATGGAGAAGGTTGACGAAGTCTGTCACTGGTGCCCTAACGACTCCCTTGGTTGTGGGAAGAAGGGAAAGAAGTAGAAGTTAGAATAATAATAATAATAATAAAAAGAAGAAAAAAGAAGACGATAAAAGCAAAAGAAGAGGTAATATTTCGTATTTGTGTGTGTTTTTTTAATTAGTATTTTTGTATGTACGTACAAGCAGAAACACACACGCGTGTACAAACTAGTGGTTGCCTTGAACATTTGAAATAGGAGCCTGTAATTTAATATAAAACCATTATTGCTTAAAGAAAACGTAGGGAGAATTATAGGCAACAAACATATAGCTTCTGAACAGTATTACGGCCATGAAACCTCTTCTTCTGTCCATAACATATTATAAAACGTTTCAAATCGTGTGCCCAACTTCAAAACGCTATTACACAGTAAACATTTGTTAAAAACTGTTGAAATTTTCCAAATGTTATTAGAATGCAAAAGACCCTTTAAATGTATATTTAACAAATATCTTGCAGCTGCAGTTTTCTTAAAGCGGCGAATTTCTTTGATGTTTGTCACAATTGTAAATTGTGAAGCCCTAAAGAATAGAAATTACCGTAGTTGCTGGTCTATGATTAATTTTCACTAGGTAAAGGCGTGGCCGTAATGGGGAAATAACTGGATAAGACAAAACACCATGAGAATTATTGTCTGCTCAGTTCGAGGACGGACGATAATATCAAGGTATACCTGTATGTCCAATTTTCATAGTTGTGTGGTCCTGAAAAGGACCGTTTGTTGAACTAATTTAAGGTAATATAGGGGCCAACATTGTGGGGGCTATATACTTTCATTCTGAATCAGACGAGTCTAAAAGATTAATAACTGTTTGGGGTTGAACATTCCACAAACCATCATTTTTCCAATATTCCTCTTCCTGTTTTAAGATGTGGTCTTCACATTTAGCCCAATAATCTTTGTCTATATTTAATAAAGCGAGATTAGCAAGAGTCTTTACATCGCATATTTTGAATGTTGTATTTTCAGCTGCCACTTGTCCTTTTAATTTTGCCCAGATTAGTTCTATTGGATTTAAATGAGCATGGTAAGGTGGCAGCCTCAAACTTATATGACCGTGCTCTTGGATAATCTTATCTATTTGAAAAATCTTTGTCCTCTGTTTTTGCTTTACTAGAGATAGTAATTCAGGTTTTAAATACATGTTATTAAATTGTATGTGCTCCTTTGTGAGCCATATCTTAATAGCATCTTTTGTAGTGGATGACGTCGGGACTTTATCTTCAAGTGCAACAATGTTGTGGTACGCTGCATTGTCCATTATTAGGCAAGATGGTCGATCTAGTGATGGGAGAACAGAATTTTCAATCCAATGTCTAAATATGTGACCATTCATCTCAGAGTGATAATCCCGATTGTCTATGGATTTTGAAAGAAAAATGAGCTCTGCATTCTGTATTAGTCCATGTTGTCGACTACCTGCATGAGCAATTATCAAGCGCTGTCCTTTGCTGCTAGGTATTAATCTCTTAATCTTTCCATCTGATGACTGCCATTCCCTTTGGTTAGTGTGGTGAGCATTGATCCATGTTTCATCCAAGTACACAATATCATAACCTTGCTTGCGCACCTCTTTTACTTCACGTAAGTACTTGCTTCTCATGACTACTATATGTGGCTTCTCACAGATGATATTTCGTCCATTGGAATACTTTCTGAATGTAAAGCCTGCAGCTCTCACATTCCTCCATAATGTAGACTTTGATATTTCAATACTGTTGTTCTTTTTCAGCGAAATTTTAATTTTCTTATTGTAACAGTTTCATTCATACCCAACATTTTGCGAATTTCACTTCTAATAAGTTCACTGTCGAAATTATCCAACATTTTTGCTCTTCCTTGTGATTTTGTATATTTTGAACATTGACGGTCACGTGCTTGAATCCAGCGATTAAATGACCGTTTAGATAAATCCAAAATGTGTCTTGTCCTATTCTCAGGGTTTTCTAAAGAATGAAATAATCTTCCTCGTTTAGCCTCTTTGCAAAAATAGTCATACATTTTTATTGCGATGTTTTGTAAACTGTAGAATTTCATTTTAAGACTCATGATAAATGTTATCGTTCCACGTCTCCTCGCCGCTGAATCAACGGAAATGGAACACACAATGCCTCGTGTTTTCTACAAGTGTCTAATTGTGTCAGAAAACCCACGTTGAAAGCGTGAAATCACGTCAATTGTACCGTGTATGGATTTTTAATCGCTATTTTTAACTTAAAATACTGTAAACATTAAGTTTTGACTACATCAATGGGTCGTTATAAATTTATATAAATCAAATAAGCAACAATAATAACCAAATGTTTTTTTTTTTTAATGAAATTAATTCCCTGTTGGGTTCTAATCATTATAACTTTACATGCAAATTTTGAAAATCTTATTAAAAGCGGTTTAAAAGATATCGATTTTAAAAGTTGGGCACAGTTATGAAACGGACTATAGTGGGTTGGATAACAGTGTATTTGGTATGTTGGGAGTAGTGTATCGTCTTTAGCATGCATTTAATCATGACATTCTTACTAGTTGTTGGTTTTACTTGACCTTTGCTCAAGGCAACAGCTTTCTGTTCTCTAGGTGGTCTCCCCTAATAAAATAAAAGTCTTGCCAGATTGACGAGTCTTTCATATACGGATTCATCATCATCGGGTGCCGTCTCCGCAACGAAGGTTGGCTACCATGGAGCGCCATTCTGCTTTGTCTCTTGCTCTGATGGTGCAGGTTGTCATAGGTTGATTTGCCAATCTTTTGATGTTACTCGTCCATGTTAGTCTTGGTGTGCCTCTGCCTCTTTTACGTGGTATTTTCTCCTCCAGGATTACTTTTAGTAGGCTATTGTGTCTTTTAACGTGGCCCAAAAATCGCATTTGATTTGTTTGAATTGTGCTTAGTAGTTCTCTTTTCATTTTTGTTGTTTTAAAACTTCGTCGTTTGTTTTCTTTTCCTTCCATCCAATTCTACATATTCTTCTATATATCCACATTTCAAAGGCTTCAATTCTCTGTTCTGTTTTCTTGTCTAATGTCCATATTTCTGCACCTTATAGGAATATTGAGAAGATGTAACATTTTGCTATTCTAAGTTTTAGTCTTGGTGTTTTTTGTTTTGATGTTAGTATGTTCTTCATGACATTAAAATTACTTTTTGCCATTTCTATTCTTTTGTTTATTTCAGTTGTACATTTTCCATCACTGGTTATAGTATGTCCAATGTAGTTGTAGTTCTGAACTGTCTCCAGGTCTGTTCCTTCAATTTTAATATCCACTTGTGGGTTTTGAGTATTTTCTTTTTTTATGATCATAGTTTTAGTCTTTTTGATATTTATATCTAATCCATATTTTTTTCTTGTCATGTTTATTTTATTAAGTAATTGTTGTAGATCTTTAGGATTTTCTGCTAGTAGTACAGTATCGTCAGCATATCTTAGGTTATTGATTATTTTTCCATTAATTTGTAGGCCTGACATCTCTATGATGTTTTTAAAGATTTGCTCAGTGTATAGATTGAATAAGCTTGGTGATAGGATGCATCCTTGTCTTACTCCTCTTTTTATATCAATGGGTGTAGAGTTCTCTTTGTTATATTTTATTATTGCTGTTTGCCTCCAGTATAGATTACATATTAGTCGTATGCCCATGTCATCTAGATGTATCTCTTTTAGGCATTCTATAAGTTGTGTGTGGTGTACTTTATCAAAAGCTTTGGTGTAGTCTATGAAGCAGAAATATATTGTTTTTTTTTACTTCTGTGTAATTTTCGATTAATGTTTTCATGCAGAATATGGCTTCTTTTGTCCCACTATTTTTCCTAAATCGAAATTGCTACTCATCTATTTCAGTATTTATTTTATTCTGAATCCTTCCTTGTATAACTTTTAGCAAGATTTTTGTAACATGGCTCATTTGGCTTATTGTTCTAAAGATATACGGATTAGTATCAAGTATTTTTTCTTCCTAAGTGGAATGTCCGTTAGGACTAACGTGATC
The DNA here is from genome assembly GCA_032433765.1 of Megaustenia siamemsis. Lineage (NCBI taxonomy): Eukaryota > Metazoa > Mollusca > Gastropoda > Stylommatophora > Ariophantidae > Megaustenia > Megaustenia siamemsis. The sequence goes on from JAVIAB010000124.1 coordinate 67,739,914, forward strand.
CTTCTAATACGATTAGTTTACTTGATTTGTTCACGTGGCCTTCTTCATATATACAGTCAATAATGCTATGTTGATGTTATAATGAGCAGTGGTGCAAACAATCATTAACTTTGTTATGGTAACAGTAATGTGGTTTATAAATGAGAACATAGAAAACTAAGACAATTTAGAAAGTAAATAAAGAGATAAATAATGTAAAACAAAATAGAGGGAAAAGGTTCCTTCCACGCTTTTCTAGCATATGGGGAAAATGACATAGTGACCATATTTTATTTTTTCCACATCTAAGACGGATTTGTTGGGTGATGTGGCCGGTATCACACCAGGCCGCCTTAATTCTTGTAGAAATCTATGGTATTCATATTTATACGCTGGGCGAACTCGAAGATCCGAAAAAAGATCCACCACTTCTGAGATTTGACCGTGGATCCTTCTGATCAGGAAGCGAGGACACGAACCACTCAGTCATCGAGGCACCATTACTATTACGTCATAAGAAATTGATCAAAAGAATAATGATGACCAATATCAGAAAAAAGTCAAGCAACTGGTCTATCTATCTATCTATCTATCTATCTATCTATCTATCTATCTATCTATCTATCTATCTATCTATCTATCTATCTATCTATCTATCTATCTATCTATCTATCTATCTATCTATCTATCTATCTATCTATCTATCTATCTATCTATCTATCTATCTATCTATCTATCTATCTGTCTGTCTGTCTGTCTGTCTGTCTGTCTGTCTGTCTGTCTGTCTGTCTGTCTGTCTGTCTGTCTGTCTGTCTGTCTGTCTGTCTGTCTGTCTGTCTAACTATCTATCTATCTATCTATCTATCTATCTATCTATCTATCTATCTATCTATCTATCTATCTATCTATCTATCTATCTATCTATCTATCTATCTATCTATCTATCTATCTATCTATCTATCTATCTATCTATCTATCTATCTATCTATCTATCTATCTATCTATCTATCTATCTATCTATCTATCTATCTATCTATCTATCTATCTACCTACCTACCTACCTACCTACCTATCTACCTACCTACCTATCTACCTATCTACCTATCTATCTATCTATCTATCTATCTATCTATCTATCTATCTATCTATCTATCTATCTATCTATCTATCTATCTATCTATCTATCTATCTATCTATCTATCTATCTATCTATCTATCTATCTATCTATCTATCTATCTATCTATCTATCTATCTATCTATCTATCTGTTTGTCTGCCTGCCTGCCTGCCTGCCTGTCTGTCTGTCTGTCTGTCTGTCTGTCTGTCTGTCTGTCTGTCTGTCTGTCTGTCTGTCTGTCTGTCTGTCTGTCTGTCTGTCTGTCTGTCTGTCTGTCTGTCTGTCTGTCTGTCTGTCTGTCTGTCTGTCTGTCTGTCTGTCTGTCTGTCTAACTGTCTATCTGTCTATCTATCTATCTATCTATCTATCTATCTATCTATCTATCTATCTATCTATCTATCTATCTATCTATCTATCTATCTATCTATCTATCTATCTATCTATCTATCTATCTATCTATCTATCTATCTATCTATCTATCTATCTATCTATCTATCTATCTATCTATCTATCTATCTATCTACCTACCTACCTACCTACCTACCTACCTATCTACCTACCTACCTATCTACCTATCTACCTATCTACCTATCTATCTATCTATCTATCTATCTATCTATCTATCTATCTATCTATCTATCTATCTATCTATCTATCTATCTATCTATCTATCTATCTATCTATCTATCTATCTATCTATCTATCTATCTATCTATCTATCTATCTATCTATCTATCTATCTATCTATCTATCTATCTATCTATCTATCTATCTATCTATCTATCTATCTATCTATCTATCTGTTTGTCTGCCTGCCTGCCTGCCTGCCTGTCTGTCTGTCTGTCTGTCTGTCTGTCTATCTACCTATCTGTCTGTCTGTCTATTGACCTTTCGAGCCATAGCCGTCCCATAGGGCATAGACCCAGATACTCTTTCTCTTATCTAAATTTTTATTCTATCAGTTTTCAATCCTTGTAAAGATCTTTTATCAAATCTCGCCATTTGTCTCTGTTCTGTGCAAGCAGCTCTATCTTATTGAGGGAACCGATTCCTGCTGGTCTCGTCTCTCTAGTCAATGTTCTTCTCAGTGTCTCACTGGGTCGGCCTCTTTTCCTCGTTTCCCACAAGAGGGCTTGCTTTGTTGTTCGATTATTATCTCTCCTCATCACATGTCCAACATATGACCATCGTCTTTTCTTGATTACTGAAGATATTATAAGCATATAATATTACAAACTGACTAATTTAAAGACCGAATTCCATTCAACATTAAAGAAAATATAGCTATGAAACAATGAACACAATTATGGTAAATCAAAGTACACATACGGAGTTGTTCAATGAATGGGATAGAGAGAACTTCAATTTCAATAATAACTGTGAACATGCCTAACTGAGACGAGCTGAACAATAATAGAGAGAAAGCGAATAATAACAGAGAGAAAGTGGACGATAATAGAGGGAAGGTGAACAATAACAATAATAACAGAGAGAAAGTGGACGATAATAGAGGGAAGGTGAACAATAACAATAATAACAGAGAGAAAGTGGACGATAATAGAGGGAAGGTGAACAATAACAACAATAACAGAGAGAAAGTGGACAATAATAGAGGGAAGGTGAACAATAACAACAATAACAGAGAGAAAGTTGACGATAATAGAGGGAAGGTAAACAATAACAACAATAACAATAACAGAGAGAAAGGAAACAAGAACAGAGAGAAAGTGAAGAACAACAGAGAAAGTGAACAATAACAGAGAGAAAGTGAAAAATAAAAGAGAGAAAGTGAACGATAACAGAGAGAAAGAGAACAATATCAGAGTACGTGAATAATAACAGAGTACGTAAACAATAACAGAGAGAGTGAACAATAACAGAGTATGTGAACAATAACAGATATAGTGAACAATAACAGAGAGAATCAAGGACATTAATCCATCATAGGACATGAACCATTTTTTGTTTACAGCAATAAGACATTGCAGCAGGATCTTCCGTATTAAAATGTCCACAATGACAGCATAAAAGGTAGGTGATAATAAACATCTTTTTGAGAAAGAAAATAGAACGCCTCCTGCTCGCTTCTCCAACACAAAAACAAATCCGGTAAAAATGAACCAAAAAAAAAAAAAAAAGAAACGCAACGATTATCCGTTTCGAAGACGTGATTGGTGATTGGTGTGATTGCGAGTTTTAAAACTCTGGGAACGGACCTTCCTTTTCACTGTTCAGCCGATATGTAGTCGTAGATGGGTCGTTAGATTACAGTAAAAAAAAAAAACAACTATCTATCTTTACGACACATAGTACCATTGCTGGTGTATGTCGGGGGGAGGGGGGGAACGATAGAACCAGAGGGATAAAGGCCGCTTGGTCAAAGCAGTCGCCACGACGTATGAGACTCAGGATTTTTATTATTTACAGTTTACAGTAAGCAGCGATATTTATGCATTTCGGCACAAACTGTCCGCCTTCGGCATTGGTAGATCTTTCATTTTAGGTTTTAAATTCAATGTGATGGGTTCCGAACTTTCTAATCCAGAGGCTAAAGCGTTACCTCTAGACCACCCAGTCCCCTGAAGGCCACGCTCAAAATTTACATTCACCTGTTTTTTGTTCTCTCACACAAAGCTAAGAATGCACATCACAACTACAAAGCTTAAAATGGCTTAACACTGGAGCGCAAGGACAAAAGCCGATTATGTCAACAGCAATATTGAAATCAGTTGTAAAGTTCTATGATCCCTGGCTTCCGCTGGCTTGCACAAAGGTGATAAGACCTGCAGGTGGGTTGTATATCGTTCAAATAATCTATTTTTAACTTGAAAACTGCTAGAAATTATTTTTTTTAAATTTTACCAGCATAATAACTGCACTCTTACTCGTGAGTCATGACAACAGCAGAAATAATTAACGTGTGGAAATAAACAGTGATAACCAAAACTTAGACTAATACGAGCGATATTAGACAGGCTCGAGGAATACAGAAAAAAAGCGGTTTTGAAATAGATCAACAAGAGAAATGTCGAATAGTTTATGAGAAATCTGTTTATTTTACTCTCAATTAAAAAATGTAAACAAATGAGCCTTGTATTTTTTTTTTTTTTTTTTTGCGTTCGCCAGCTTTTGACTCTGACGATGTCCCTAGAGACTAGAAACTGAATTTTGCGTGCTAATCCGTTTTTTCCCTGGCATCCATGTACACAGGGGTCCCTCGCCGCACAGGCAGATAACTCCGTCTTCGGAGGTATTCATATTTTTTCCGTCGATGAGTAATTGACGTTTCAAGCCGGGCCTCACTACTGAGACCAGCGGTGGTTGCTGCAGAGAGAAATCATAAATAAAAATCCCAACTAGCCGAGATTTGAACCCATAACCTCCCTGTATCGAGGCTGGAGCCTTGAATTTTAATTTATATCAAGAACAGCATTATTTATCCTTGACAACATATGGCGACTTTTTGGAATGAGAATTTTATATTTAAACTCTATCTAAACATATCGTTTTATTTTGTTATTAAAACGCGATAATAAAGCGAAACCAATAAAATGCTGTTTTTTTTCCATAAATCTGACTGGTCATGGGGCTCATTTTCTCTCAAATTGGGGATAGTCATTACATCATCTCTCCAAACACTATAAAGTAAAAAGTAAAAAGACTCTTCATGCAAAGTGGCGTATAGGAAATATGGTGTTAGTGACCATAAATTTTATAGACCTTCATCAGCACATTATTTTTGGGGTAATGTGGTCGATATTACACCCGTGCCGCTTTACTTTCCCAGAAAAAAAAATCCGGTACCCATTAAAGGCTGGGTGAACCGGAGCCGTCGGTTGGGATCGAACCCTGCCTCTTGTCCTTTGTAGTCCAGTTCACTAACCACTGAGCTGTCGTGGCTCCCTCCCAACACTATAGGCTATACAATAATGTAGCGCTATGAAAACCAATCAGAAATAAGGGGAAAATACTGACTGCAAACTGCCAAGAAATCAAGACAAAACAAAACAGGGGCAGACAAATAAGACAATGGTTTCAAGGCATCAAGGATAAAAAAAAACTTAAACTTTAACAGTATGGCTACCTAGGCCCCCATGGTTAGGGGAGAGAAGAATAGAGCTACTGTTACTTGTCATGAATGTTGTCAGAGACAACTAAGAAGGTCAGGAATCGTCGCCTGTGTAGTCGAGTAGGACGTGCACGGAAAGACCTTGTCAACAGAATTAACCGATGTATTTTGGGAAATGATGTGACAAATAGTGGAGAGGATATTGAGAATTTCTGACTGCAATGAAACTGCTTCCATTTGGGACACAAGGTTAGAGATAGAGATTTCTTGAGACGAACTGTGCCACGCTCTGCAAAGGACACGTAACCCGATGATAATGATGTAGCGCTGTTGACCATATGGAGCTGCGATTCAACATTGTCAGGAAAAGCTGTCATACCCCATCACTTTCTAACCCGTGACATATTCTAATGATTATGGATAGGCCAAATTTTTATTTATTTTTTTTTTGTTTTTTTGCTTTCGCCAGCTTTTACTTTTGACGAAGTCTCTAGAGGACTAGGAACTGAAATTTGCGTGTTAATCCGTTTTTCCCTGGCAGCCGCGTGCATAGGGTTCCCTCGCTGCGATGGTAGAAAACTCCGTCATCGGAGGTACTCATATTTTTTTCTGTCGATGAGTAATTGACGTTTCAAGCCCGGGCTTCGCTGCTGAGGCCAGGGGTGGTTGCCGCAGAGAGAAATCATAAATACAAATCCCAGCTGGTGCAGTCAGGATTTGAACCCACAATATCTCTGTTTCGAGGCCAACATCGTACCTCGAGACCATCCAGTCCCCCTATATAGGCCAAAATGAAAGAAAGGCTAGAACATTTCATTTGTGGTCGAGCTCTTTAACTCTGAAAATGTTTTGCTGGCTTTTTTCCCCTTTCCCGAGCTCAATGGACGTCTACTTAAGGTATGAGTAATTTTTCCCCTTTCTTGCGTTCACCGGTTGTCTACTAAAGGTATGAGTAGTTTTTCTCCTTTCTCGCGTTCACCGGTTGTCTACTAAAGGTATGAGTAGTTTTTCCCCTTTCTCGCGTTCACCGGTTGTCTACTAAAGGTATGAGTAGTTTTTGTATACCCTCCCTTTCTCGCGTTCACCGAACGTCTACTAAAGGTATGAGTAGTTTTTCCCTTTCTCGCGTTCACCGGACGTCTACTAAAGGTATGAGTATTTTTTCCCCTTTCTCGCGTTCACCGGACGTCTACTAAAGGTATGAGTAGTTTTTGTATACCCTACCTTTCTCGCGTTCACCGGACGTCTACTAAAGGTATGAGTAGTTTTTGTATACCCTCCCTTTCTCGCGTTCACCGGACGTCTACTAAAGAACGCGTAGTTGTAGTCTTCATGTTTCCTTAAACGACGTTAAATTGGCGTAGATATGCTGTATTGTGGTTTGCAGTAAACAAATAATAATGAATATCTGCGTCTTTTGGCCCGCTACATCCGACTTCAGCATATCGTTTTTGAGCACTGTCATTAATTTGAGTTACTTTTTATAATATCTATATATTCTATAACATTTATCGTGTTTGTTTATCTATCTGTTTTTGTTGTTTTACGAGGAAGACCGCATGTAGGCTGAAACATCATAGTTTTGACTTGTTCTCTTCTTTAGAGCTCTCACGCTAGACTTTATTCAACTCGTTCCCAGCTCGCTGGCTACCAGAGCACCGCAATTGTTTCCTCTTTACTTCCCTCTTGATCCCTACTCAACTGGCCAGTCAAGACCAGATATTCTGTTTCTTGGGACATTACGAAGAGATGGAGGAGGATCCCTGACCGCTCACTGCCTTGTTGCTGACCTGTGAGTTCCTTTTGCTGGTTTGAGTAAAGTTATCTGACTTGAAATTATTAACAACTTCATGGCATACATTTCCAGCTTCTGTATGCATTTTGTTCGTAATTTTAAAAAGAAATCTAAAACAACTGGTATCTCTCTCTCTCTCTCTCTCTCTCTCTCTCTCTCTCTGCGATCAAGACTCAATCAGAGTAGAATTCCAGACTCTCTCATGAAGTCAGCTGTCTGTTTAAGCGAATCGATTGCCCCATATAATTTTTCTTCCAGGGAGGTGGGCGTGGACCACATTGCTCTTCTCAGGTCTGTGTACTGGGGGCAATCCTGTAGAACATGTTTTGAAGTCATATTGTCCAGTGTAGAGTAGCATAGGCTGGTTGTACCTATTTTGAATTTGGCGAACATGTGATTTCTCATTCTATTGTGGCCAGTGCGTAGGCAAAGTATGATGACTTGATCCCTCCTTGATAGTTGGTGGTATCCGTCACTCTCGTTATGCTTTGGGTGTTCTAGTTTCCATTTTTCATGGAACTGACCCTTGAGGATGGATTTGGCTTCATCATAACTGAGCGGATTGTTCTTTTGTGGCAATCTCCCTCCCTCTTTAGCTAATTTGTCTGCGCATTCGTTCCCGTGTATATTACAGTGTGATGGTATCCCCTGAATGACTACTCTCTGAAAGTTATTGCATAGCTGGTCCAGGGTTGTTCTTATGCCATCTAGTTCATTGTTCTTGGGGCTTTTTAGAGCTGATAGTACTGACAGAGCATCAGTCAGAATCATCAATTTATAGTGCATGTTATTTTTGTGTTGAGTAGCCAGTGTTGCAGCATCTCTGATGGCCTCAGTTTCTACTTGATCTCGTCCTGGTTATTCAGCGTCAAGAACACACTCCCCCCACCCCCCCCCCTCCATTTCTGGTGGCATTTGTAGCAGAGCCTTCTGTGTATTTGTGGGACCAAGAGTCCTGTGGGTAGGTATCGTGTATGTGTTTTTCTGCCACGTGTTTTCTTTATGTGTCTGATTGGGTGCCTTTTTTCATGATTCCTGTTATATTTTCCTTAAGTTCTGGTATTTTATGTTTTCCATGAGGAGACATATCAGATGGGCCCAAGGGTTTCGATATTGTTTGGGAAAGTACAGGGTCTCCAGTAGTTAGTTCATTGGCAATTGCAGCGAAGTTGCTCCTCTTTATTCGTACAATTGCGGAGCCAGTTATTCTTTGGTGCATGGGGTGGCTAAGGAGGCTTCTATATTTCTCCGCTTGTTGCAATACTTTAGTGACCCGTCTGTCATCTAAGGGTTGTAAACCTGTTACTGTTTCTAGAGTCTTGATAGGTGTAGATTTCATAGCACCAGTGATGATACGGGCAGCTTGGTTCTGTTTTCTGAAATCTTTGCTAAAGTGTGATTTGGAAGCCATAGCACAGGCTGTGACTCCATACTCTAGAACTGGTCTGACTCTTCCTACGTATAGTCTTTTCAAAATATTGCTGTCTGCTCCCCAGTTCGTTCCTGCCAATTTATTCATAATATTTGTTCGTTTTCTGCCTTTTTTCCTTGCTCTGTCTATCTGATTTTCGCAAGTCATTCTGCGAATCATGGTGACGCCAAAATATGTTGGGTTTTGGTCAATAGGGAGTGTATGGTCTTTTATCTTCAAGTTTGCAGAGAATGTGTTTCTTGATAGGCTGAAAATTGTATATGTAGTGTTTTTTCGTTGATTGGTAAGAACCAGGTGTTCGTCCATTTCTCAAGTTCACCTAGGGCACCTTGCATCCTGGGTTCAGCCATCGACATACTTTCCTCACGAGCCCATAACGCCAGATCATCTGCGTATATTGCTGAATGTATTCTGGGTGGAATGTCCATTACGATGTTATTTATGAAAATTAAAAAGAGTGTTGGGGATATGACTCCGCCTTGTGGGACACCTTGTTCGATAGAGACCTTCTTACTTAGTTGACCTTGTGCTTGTACTCTGGCCGTTCTATCCTGAAGCTATTGAGAGACCCAGTTGAATAAACGACCCTGGATGCCAAGTCTAAAAAGCTTGTTCTTTAAACCCTCTCGCCAAACCCTATCAAAAGCCTTCTCCATGTCGACCAACACTGCCAGTGTGTGTTTCTTTTCTTGTAGAGCATCCTCTATTTCATGTGCAATGTAGGTGACCAGGCCTTCAGTTGATCTGTGCTGACGGAAGCCACTTTGTTGTGGTACGATTTGTTGTTTTGTCTCCAAATGCCATATAAGTCTTCTGTTAACCAGCCTTTCCATGAGTTTACTCAGGCAGCTTAGTAGGCTAATTTGTCTATAGCTACTTGGGTCTAGTGGGTCTTTTCCACGCTTAAGGATGGGCACCATAATAGCTTCTTTCCAGATTACCGGCACATGACCTCTCGCCATTTCGTTGGAGATTCCATCTTTACCAGGGGAACTTTTGAGCTTCAATCCTTTGAGAGCAACATCTAATTCAGTTGGGGTAAAGATGGCCGTCTGATGCTCTTCTTGTGCTAAAGGCGTGTGTTTTGCATCTTGGTTTTCCCGTCTTGCAGCTTTCTGTTTGTCTATTGGAATGTTTATTCTACTAATGTTTTTGTAAGTCTCTATCAGTAGATTTGATGCCCTTTTGCCTGTGAGGATGTTCTGATTGTGTGTTAATGATATTGGAGGTCGGCAGTTGTTTCCGTCACTCAGAGCTTTCGCAAGTGTCCATAGTTTATGACCATTTTTGTCTAGATTACGGCTCTCTGTTTTGTCTGTCCAGCTCTGTCTTGCTGATATCATGGCCTCACGTCTGTATTTGGCCGAGGCTGCTGTGTAGGCAATGTTGCTCTCTGTGCTATGTGATGTTTCAGCTAGTTCTCTGGCAGAGTCCAGTTCCTCTTCTAGTCTTTGTATTTCCTTTCTCCAGTATGGCTTGTAGTTTCTTCTTGCTAGTCTAGGAATTGATTCTTTAGCAGCTCTCATGATTCCATTTGTTAACCGCTCTATCATATTATTGACTTTCTTTTCGTGGGTGTTGATAGGCGCAGTATATACATCAGTGAGCCTTTCAAACTTTGCCCGAGCTGCTCTCTTATTGTTCCAGCGGGGAAGAGGTATTTGCAACTCCTGTTTGTGGGCAAGAGCCACTGAAAGTTTGACTGGTCAATGGTCACTATCTCCAAGTTGGTTCAGCGCTTTTCTGGTTATTTTGATAGATATGTCTCCAGTTGCAAATGCTAGGTCGGGAGTGGAAGTTGTTTTTCATCTTCTTGAGTAGATGTTGGGTGGGGGGCGGGGAGGGGTGTTCCTGCCTAGAGTTTATAAGGAATAGGTTGTTGTCTATTTCCCATTCTTCCACTTCTTCACCTCGAACATTGGACTCCTTATATCCCCATCTTTCAAAGTGGTTGTTAAAGTCTCCTACTACCAGACACTTTCTTGGTGTTATTTCCATTGACTCCAGCTTCAGTAATTTGTCATTTGGACAGCATATATTAAATATCCTTATACTAGCGGAGTTAATGTATAGGTCTGTACCAATGATCTCTGCCTCTCCGTTTGTGACTACATCTATCAGTTTTGCTGGGATAGAATTTTTAATAAGTATAAGAATTCCATCCTTGTGGCCTACCCTGTTCTGTCTACATGTTTGGTAGCCCCTGATCATAAATCTGTGCTGATGATTAAGATGAGTTTCCTCGATGCAGGCAATGTTGATGACGTAGCTCACACAACAATGGCTGCACTCACAATATCCCAGTTACTATAGTAAAAGCAGCCAAAAGCACTCAAAAAGCTGATGCAAAATCCAAAGTAAAGGTAAAGGTAAAGTACGAGACTTGAACCGGCGTCTTAGCACGCGAGTTTCCACCCATATGTGCTCGGCCGCCTATCCAGAAATGTTCGGATATTTCTGTATAGTATCGCCTCAAGCATCGAAACTCAGATGTGAAGCGACATTCCTCACCTTCCCAGGATAATACCCTGGTACCCATTTCTGCCAACGGCTGGGTCGAATCCAAAGTGAAAACTGCTACTGACTAGATTTAGCAGAGCTTAGCAAGCTTTGTTGTACAATGCAAGAACTAGGCGTCATACAATTACCGCATATATCGCTAGACAGGGAAGGTCGTATTTATAAACTTTTGACTTGACAATGAAGAACAATGAGGTGAGTACAACCTGTCATCATCGGCGAACTTTGCTAACTGGATCAGTTGATTAGCTCAGACGCAGAAAATTACACCGTAGAGCCGAAGCTAATCAGTTCCCTAATGTAACTTCTGCAGCGGTCCAGCGAACGTGACCCCATTCCACCAAGTTTGGAAACGGAAGTCCACAACTGGTATTAGCTCAGTCATATAAAGTATATAGTCTCAATAAAGAGCCTGTCCTAGTATTAATGTTTCTTTCGAGTATATACGAGCATAACATTATTCAGTGAAAATAACAAAATAAAAGCTGTCAAGTTCGGTGTGCACGGAGCCACTTTGTCAACGGAATTTATCGATGCATTTTGTAACATGTGACAAGTGGTGGAGCAGATATGGGGAATTACTGACTGCAATGAAAATGGTTTCACGAATAGAATAGAATAGAATAGAATATTAGTAAGAAATTATAAAATATATTTAGTGAACTTATCCATTCTAGACAAGAGGTTCACTGATGAATGATTTCAAAGTTCATCCAGGTCTATTCAAAATTTACGCCGAATTTGTTGTTATATCGGTACATGCGTGTTGTGCTGACTACAATAGCCAAACATTGGCAAAGTTTAAACAATGCCCACTAATACAGTCATTTCTCGAGAAGTGAATAAACTCTTTTCTTATCCAAGGATTTAGTGTTGAAATTCCACAGGATTTAAAAAAAAAAACATTTTCTCCCCTCTTTACTGGAGTCGTGGCTGAAACTCTGAAAATATGAAGAGATTATGATGATTAATTTTAAAATAAATACTAATCTGTAAAACTGAATTATTGAAGAATCTGCTGAAAACGTGACTACAAATGTTGTAAGTGTTACAGAAGAATACTCACAATGCAGTGGATAAAGAAAAGAGAAAACAATTCAATTTTGCTAGAATTTCAAGTTACATAAAAAAGGTAACAAAGTACTTAAAAACAAGGAAGATATAACGGTTTGGCGAAATAAGCGATGTAAGACAAGAATTTAGAAGTGCATTTTATTATGTGGAAGTGGTGGTTCGACCAAGAAGGTGTTTGCAATGCGATGAGCTGGGACTGACTACTGCAGACGTTGGACATTTTGCGCAGGACAGAGCAAACTAAGAATATCTGTCATCGGAGCCAGGTTCGAAAAGATACACACAAGATGACGCTTATAATGAAATAACGACAATTAATTATATCACTTGTAGCGGTTAAAGGAACATTCTCTTAAACGTGTCAACGTACTTGACCTGTAATTCTATCATTTTCTTCTCGACCAATTTCTTGTATCAACTTTCGTATCATTTCGATTGTGGAGGCGGGAACAATGATATAGGTATGGCTCTTTTGAACCACTTGATATCTGATACAGTTATACATATTGGTTATGGTTTTTCGAAGGCCTCGGTATCACTGCAAACGCGTGGAAATCCATAACTGCTCAACCATCTGTGCCAGTGGAATCATCCATCCAAATTAACATCTCATCGAATATCCAAACAAAGGCAGGCAGTTGCGGTCCCCATCGTAGCAAACACAGCACACGTCAAAAGACATAAGGCGTATTATAGCACCGACAGTGAACGCATCTGAACTGTCCTTCATCACACGATATCATCATTCATCGTAAGCAATCTGAATATAAAAACACCACCAGGATGAATCACACAGCTCACGGTGTGCACAGAGCACTACTCAGTAGCTCTGGCAAGATGCCGGACTATGAATATGAGGAAACTGCAACAAGGAACACCTCTCTGACCTTCTCAACGGATCCCTGTCGTCTATCCGCCATATTGACCGGAAGTCTCGTTATATATATTATCGGATGCCATCAATCCATTATAATAAACAATATAAAAAGCTATACAAAATAAAAAAAAACTCAATAAAAGCATATAAGAGTGATCTTTTACACATAAAGCAGACAGATCTCAGGTATCGGCCGGGGCGGGTTTTGCTGACATAAAAAGCCCAAATAGCATTATCGAGTACCGTGACTGCTGAAGCAGGTGATAATGACTCTCCACAACTTTCAATCGTTTCTTTCATCATTATTTTTTTCGGTTGTCACAATAAATTCAAGTTGTTCTGTGTATTCCAATTTACCAGTTTTGAAATGTGACAACAAAATGTCTACCGACTTTAGTACTTTCAAATACAACAATTTATATATCGCCAAAAATGACTATAACTTTCAACTCACCTGTATGGACTTCACATCTCTAACCCATTTACTATTTTTGTGTGACGTTTGACCGCTGTTTAAATTCGACTCACCTGTATGGACTTCACATCTCTAACCCATTTACTATTTTTGTGTGACGTTTGACCGCTGTTTAACTTCGACTCACCTGTATGGACTTCACATCTCTAACCCATTTACTATTTTTGTGTGACGTTTGACCGCTGTTTAACTTCAACTCACCTGTATGGACTTCACATCTCTAACCCATTTACTATTTTTGTGTGACGTTTGACCGCTGTTTAACTTCGACTCACCTACTTTATATTGTCCGACTTTTTCCTCTTCTACCTTCATTGGCCAAAATGGCTGCTGGATAATTCGCTGCAAAAACATTGCTCCAACGTATTAAAATAACTAGTGCAGCAAGCCCGTGTTCTCCTTTTACGGTATACGTGATATTGGTGTCACGTCGTGATTGTTAGTTTCGCACCAACTACTGGTAAGCAAAAAAGTCTGTAATTTTTTTTCGTTACTTTGTTGGGGTCTCGGAAGAGGCAAAAACTAGGGAAATAATCCGGAAACAAAAAAGCCCGAGTAGAAGCCTTATGGTAATTAGTGATTTATTATTGATTATTTATGACATCTCCTATAGTCTGGTTCCAAATGTAGAACAAACGTATTGATTTGAAATAAGCTGGGAGATTTGAGGCTCCAAAAATACATAGTCTCTACATACCTTACCTCGGTTTATGTTGGAGAATGGGCATCTTCTCTTGAGTGATCTACTGTGACATCGGTGTATGTTATATAATGGGCATCTTCTATTAAGTGATCTACTGTGACCTCGACTTATTTTAGAGAATGGCCATCTTCTCTTGAGTTATCTACTGTGACATCGACACGTTAGAGAATGGGCATCTTCTCTTGAGTGATCTACTGTGACCACGACTTATATTAGAGAACTATTATATTAGAACTATTACATTATACTTAAATTAGGTTTACAACCCTTAGATAACAGACGGGTCACTAAAGTATTGCAACAAGCGGAGAAATATAGAAGGCTCCTTAGCCACCCCATGCACCAAAGAATAACTGGTTTCGGGTTTGTACGACTAAGAGGAGCAACTTTGCTGCAATCGCCAATGAACTAACTACTGGAGACCCAGTACTTTCCCAAACAATACAGAAGCCTTTGGGCCCATCTGATATGTCTCCTCATGGGAAACATAAAATACCAGAACTTAAGGAAAATATAACAGGAATCAAGAAAAAAAGGCACCCAATCAGACACAGAAATAAAACACGTAGCAGAAAAACACATACACGATACCTACCCACAGGACTCTTGGTCCCACATATACACAGATGGCTCTGCTACAAATGTCACCAGAAATGGATGTGGGGAGGTGTGTTCTTGACGCTGAATAACCAGGACGAGATCACCAAGTCAATAGCTACTGGGAAATTCTCAAACAACTTTAAAGCAGAAACTGAGGCCATCAGAGATGCTGCAACACTGGCTACTCAACACAAAAATAACATACACAATAAATTGATGATTCTGACTGATGCACTGTCAGTAGTATGAGCTCTAAAAAGCCCCAAGAACAATGAAATCGATGACTTGAGACATTGACACGTTAGAGGATGGGCATGTTATCTTGAGTGATCTAGATCTACTGTGCCATCGACACGTTAGAGAACGGGCATCTTCTCTTGAGTGATCTACTGTGACCTTGACGTATATTAGAGAACGGTCATCTTCTCTTGAGTGATCTACTGTGACATCGAATTATGTTAGAGAATGGCCATCTTCTCTTGAGTGATCTACTGTGACATCGACACGTTAGAGAACGGGCATCTTCTTTTGAGTGATCTATTGTTACCTCGACTTATGTTAGAGAACGGTCATCTTCTCTTGAGTGATCTACTGTGACATCGAATTATGTTAGAGAATGGCCATCTTCTCTTGAGTGATCTACTGTGACATCGACACGTTAGAGAACGGGCATCTTCTTTTGAGTGATCTATTGTTACCTCGACTTATGTTAGAGAACGGTCATCTACTCTTGAGTGATCTACCATGAAGCATCGATTTATCTCTGGAGATAGAAAGCCTATCTTCTCTCCCAGTTTACACAATTTTATTCAAAGCTACTAAATCTCATATCTATTTTCTAAAATCTTTGTTTTAAACTACAACTTCTCTTTTCTTCGTCTTATAACCTTCTTTTCCTTTCTATTCTTCCTCTTGTTCTACTTTTCTAGTTCTCTTTTCCTTCTATGTCCACCCAATGCTTTTCTTCATCGCTCGTCCTAAAAAAAAGTGGGTTTTGAAATGCTGTGCCACTAAATTAACGGCAAGCCGCGATAGATGCTTCATCTTTCGCCCCAAGGCGTCCATCTTCAACATTAACACCTGTAGATACATGGCAGGCTGGGTAATCTGTTTCCAGATGCATCTATAAGCGGTCTAGTAGGGTCTCGATCAGCTATGTTGTTCGCTGATTCTGCCGCATAAGGTCAGGCTATGTGTCTCTAGGCACTTTCATTCCAGGTTGTGTCTCAGCCCCCCATTTCCTATGAAAACCTCTACTCTTTTTGCAAAACTACGACTTATCAGTGCTTCAATTGTTGTTTTAAACCTAGGAGCCATAATTTATTCTAAACTTTGATTCTTATTTGAAAACACTAAATCCTCTACAACCTCCCAAGTCAGTTCAAAAATACAATTCCAACTCGGATGCTCTGCCAGAGTCTCAGTAGATGAAATTCTTGAGATATAAAAAATTCTCCCACGGTCCCAACATCCCGGTTTATCATTGATGGATGAGCATAGCCTGTCCTAAACCACAAAGAAGTCAAGACAAGACAAATATCAGCACACCAAACAAACTGTTGACACAGTAATTGTAATCTCCTCTTTCTGATCAACATTTTGCTAGTACAGGAATTTTCCCACAGTGTAGAAGGGCGATAATTAAGACTGCCCCTGATTAATTCCCGTCGTCTTGCAAGACACTACCAGGCAGCTATTATTTCCGCGTTGGTTTTAACTATTGTCACCGTCTCGTTAATGAAACAGTACCACCGGCAAAATGTAAAGACTAAAATACTATAATGAATAGTGGAAAGATATAAAAATAGAACAAATCTGTCTTTATTCTCGTGTGAATTATTCATAGTTAATCTGTCATGCTAATTACTTTGTAATAAGTGAAACACCAGTATGGTACACTTTTATTTTTTTATTTTTTTACTTTTTTGGGGGGGGGGGGAGGGGGGGGGGAAAACAAATAAAAACAAAAACAAAGGTAAAGCAGCACTTCTCAATATATGTTATGCATGTTAAATGGAGTATCGCGATACACATTGTTGAAAACACAATCACATTTCTAGATATACATTTTTTTTTTTTGGGGGGGGGGGGAGGAGAAGCGTAATAGTTAGTTCCACGAGTTCAGTTGCTACAACTTTAATCTGATGATACAAGCTGATGATACAAGCTGATGATACAAGCTAATGATACAAGCTGATGATACAATATGTTCAACTATTACTGCATCTTTCTTCTACTAATATTTTTAATTAAAACAACACAGGTTACCTCCACTATGAATAAAGTACCCGCGAAGACCTTGCGCTGTTTGGTATCGTTACATTTTGCTCATGGCCTTAAGCACCATTATAAATGTCTTGTTATCATTACACCAAGTCACCTTATATTCCCAGTTTAAAGTTATAGAACCCACACACACAAAAACTGAATAAACGTGAAGCTATTCTAGTTGAAAAAAAGTGTACATCGTTTTTTTTTTTTTTTTTCAGGGATTTTAAGCCGATCAAACTTGATGGGCGCACTAATTAATTCACTATCATGGCTTCTAGTCCTCGAGATGGTTTTATTGTAAAGGGGATGTGCAGGGTTAAAGAAAATGTTTCATGGAAACACAGGTAAACAGATAAAACAACTGTTCTAATATAAAAAATACATTAAGAATAAAATGCTAAGTAAACGGCTGTTTAGTACAAACTGGGAGCAGCGATAGCTTAGTGGTTAGGGAACTGGACTACAAAGGACAAGAGGTAGGGCTCGATCCCAACCGACGGCTTTCGGGTTCACCCTGCCTTAAATGGGTACCGGATTTTTTCTGGCAAAGTAAAGCGGCATGGGCGTAATACCGACCACATTACTCCAAAAATCACGTGCTGAAGGTCTGTAAAATGTATGGTCACTAACACCATATTCCCTATACGCTACTTGGCGTGACTGGGGTACTTTACTTTTAATTTTTTAAAGTACAAACTATGAAGACAACAGACCTAGGGTAGTCCTTCTTCACTTCGTTCTTCTTCAGTGTTCACACGACGACAACTCCTCATCTTCGTCCGTCATTAGAAAGATACCAAGTGGACGTAAAAATATGCATGAATATTTGATCACTCTGACGCACGCAGTCAGCTATGAGTAGCTGACCACTCTGTTGGACACAGTCAGCTATGACCAGCTGATAACTCTGTTGGACACAGTCAGCTAAGACCAGCTCACCACTCTGTTGGACACAGTCAGCTATGACCAGCTGATAACTCTGTTGGACACAGTCAGCTAAGACCAGCTCACCACTCTGTTGCACGCAGTCAGCTATGACCAGCTGATCACTCTGTTGCACGCAGTCAGCTATAACCAGCTGACCACTCTGACGCACGCAGTCAGCTATGACCAGCTGACCACTGACGCACGCAGTCAGCAATGACCAGCTGACCACACTGAGCTCCGTTGCTGGAAGGCGTGTAGGGCTCTCCTCCTTGCACAACCCACCTCTCCATTAAACATTATTGACTAAAAGGTTTCTGGAACGGAAGCGAGCAAGTGTTCCTCACCTTGACTCATCTGATCTTGCTGAACAAGTAACCTAATACGGTTTTGATATAGTGAAGAGGAAAGTGCATAGACAGATCTTGTTTATGAATTATATGGTGGGCCTCGTTCTGAAGGAGTCATCGAGCTGAACTTTGAACTAACTACTGACTACGTTCGCACAGACCGCTGTGGTCTGTATTTTAAATTCTGAAGCAACAAGTTCTATAGAGAAATGAGAAGTAAAAAGAAGTAAAGGTGACAATTAGATAATTGAACGATGTGGGGCAGGTAACAATGTAGGGCAGGTAACGATGTAGGGCAGGTAACAATGTAGGGCAGGTAACGATGTGGGGCAGGTAACAATGTAGGGCAGGTAACGATGTGGGGCAGGCAACAATGTAGGGCATGTAACGATGTGGGGCAGGTAACAATGTAGGGCATGTAACGATGTGGGGCAGGTAACAATGTAGGGCAGGTAACGATGTAGGGCAGGTAACAATGTAGGGCAGGTAACGATGTGGGGCAGGTAACAATGTAGGGCAGGTAACGATGTGGGGCAGGCAACAATGTAGGGCATGTAACGATGTGGGGCAGGTAACAATGTAGGGCATGTAACGATGTGGGGCAGGCAACAATGTAGGGCATGTAACGATGTGGGGCAGCCAACAATGTAGGGCAGGTAACGATGTAGGGCAGGTAACAATGTAGGGCAGGTAACGATGTGGGGCAGGTAACAATGTAGGGCAGGTAACGATGTGGGGCAGGCAACAATGTAGGGCAGGTAACGATGTGGGACAGGCAACAATGTAGGGCATGTAACGATGTGGGGCAGGTAACGATGTGGGGCAGGTAACAATGTAGGAGAGGTAACGATGTGAGGCAGGTAACGATGTGGGACAGGCAACAATGTAGGGCAGGTAACGATGTGGGGCAGGCAACAATGAAGGGCAGGTAACGATGTGGGGTAGGCAACAATGTAGGGCAGGTAACGATGTGGGGCAGGTAACAATGTAGGGGAGGTAACGATGTGGGGCAATTAACAATGTAGGGGAGGTAACGATGTGGGGCAGGTAACAATGTAGGGGAGGTAACGATGTGGGGCAGGTAACAATGTAGGGCAGGTAACGATGTGGGGCAGGTAACAATGTAGGGCAGGTAACGATGTGGGGCAGGTAACAATGTAGGGCAGGTAACGATGTGGGGTAGGCAACAATGTAGGGCAGGTAACGATGTGGGGCAGGTAACAATGTAGGGCAGGTAACGATGTGGGGCAGGTAACAATATAGGGCAGGTAACGATGTGGGGCAGGCAACAATGTAGATCAGGTAACGATGTGGGGCAGGCAACAATGTAGGGCAGATAACGATGTAGGCAGGCAACAATGTAGGGGAGGTAACGATGTGGGGCAGGCAACAATGTAGGGCAGGTAACGATGTGGGGCAGGCAACAATGTAGAGCAGGTAACGATGTGGGGCAGGCAACAATGTAGGGCAGGTAAAGATGTGGGGCAGGCAACAATGTAGGGCATGTAACGATGTGGGGCAGGCAATAAAGTATGACAGGTAGCGATGTGGGGCAGGCAAGGATGTAGGGCAGGAAAAAATGTAGCGCAGGTAACGATGTGGGGCAGGCAACAATGTAGGGCAGGTAACGATGTGGGGCAGGTAACAATGTAGGGCAGGTAACGATGTGGGGCAGGTAACAATGTAGGGCAGGTAACGATGTGGGGCAGGTAACAATGTAGGGCAGGTAACGATGTGGGGCAGGTAACAATGTAGGGCAGGTAACGATGTGGGGCAGGCAACAATGTAGGGCAGGTAACGATGTGGGGCAGGCAACAATGTAGGGCAGGTAACGATGTGGGGCAGGTAACAATGTAGGGCAGGTAACGATGTGGGGCAGGTAACAATGTAGGGCACGTAACGATGTGGGGCAGGTAACAATGTAGGGCAGGTAACGATGTGGGGTAGGCAACAATGTAGGGCAGGTAACAATGTGGGGCAGGTAACAATGTAGGGCAGGTAACGATGTGGAGCAGGTAACAATATAGGGCAGGTAACGATGTGGGGCAGGCAACAATGTAGAGCAGGTAACGATGTGGGGCAGGCAACAATGTAGGGCAGATAACGATGTAGGCAGGCAACAATGTAGGGGAGGTAACGATGTGGGGCAGGCAACAATGTAGGGCAGGTAACGATGTGGGGCAGGCAACAATTTAGAGCAGGTAACGATGTGGGGCAGGCAACAATATAGGGCAGGTAAAGATGTGGGGCAGGCAACAATGTAGGGCATGTAACGATGTGGGGCAGGCAATAAAGTATGACAGGTAGCGATGTGGGGCAGGCAAGGATGTAGGGCAGGAAAAAATGTAGGGCAGGTAACGATGTGGGGCAGGCAATAAAGTATGACAGGTAACGATGTGGGGGAGGCAACAATGTAGGGCAGGTAACGATGTGGGGCAGGCAACGATGTAGGGCAGGTAACGATGTGGGGCAGGTAACGATGTGGGGCAGGCAACGATGTAGGGGAGGCAACAATGTAGGGCAGGTAACGATGTGGGGCAGGCAACAATGTAGGGCAGGAAACAATGTAGGGCAGGTAACGATGTAGGGCAGGAAACAATGTAGGGCAGGTAACGATGTGGGACAGGCAAGGATGTAGGGCAGGCAACGATGTGGGGCAGGCAACAATGTGTGACAGGCAACGATGTGGGGCAGGGGAGAATGTGGGGCAGGCAACGATGTGGATAGGTAACGATGTGGGGCAGGTAACGATGTGTGACAGGCAATGATGTGGGGCAGGCAACTATATAGGGTAGGCAACGATGTGGTGTAGGTATCAATGCAGGACAGGTAACGATTTGGGGCAGGCAACGATGTGGGGCATGCAACGATGTGGGGCATGCAACGATGTGAGGCAGGGAACACTATATGGCAGGTAATGATGTGAGACAACATGTGGAGTGTGATAACGTAGAGCGTGACAACCTGCAAACAAGCAAGTATCCAGAGATCGCCAAGAAAACATGTCAGCATCTGGCGTCAGAGAAAAGGTAGAGAAGATGCAGACCAAGGATAAACTGGGGGAGGATTATTGAAAAATAGATGACCAAAGGCACTGACGAGGAAAATTACGAGATTTGGGTAGTGCTGGACACCTTGTGCTATCTAACAAGACGCGATAACATGTCACAGTTTTCAGCACGGGATGTTTGAGCATGAGGCAGTTTTCCCTCTTTCATCCCTACTCGCTGGGTAAGACTAGTTAGACTGTTTAACGATCACTATTACTAAGTGAAGACAGATCTTGATCAGCTTTTATTCGCCAAATCTGACGCACACTGTCAGCTATGAGTAGCTGACTACTCTGACGTAAGGAGTGATGGAAGAAGAAGAGGGAGAAAGAAGAAAGTGGGCATTCTAGCTGTAAGTTGTCATGTTAGACCTCACAATCCTTGCTGTAAGTTGTCATGTTAGACCTCGCAATCCTTGCTGTAAGTTGTCATGTTAGACCTCGCAATCCTTGCTGTAAGTTGTCATGCTAGACCTCGCAATCCTTACTGTAAGTTGTCATGTTAGACCTCATAATCCTAGATGTAAGTTGTCATGTTAGACTTCGTAATCCTTGCTGTAAGTTGTCATGTTAGACCTCGCAATCCTTACTGTAAGTTGTCATGTTAGACCTCGTAATTCTAGCTGTAAGTTGTCATGTTAGACATCGTAATTCTAGATGTAAGTTGTCATGTTAGACCTCGCAATTCTAGATGTAAGTTGTCATGTTAGACCTCGCAATCCTTACTGTAAGTTGCCATGTTAGACCTCGCAATTCTAGCTGTAAGTTGTCATGTTAGACCTCGCAATCCTTGCTGTAAGTTGTCATGTTAGACCTCGTAATCCTTGCTGTAAGTTGTCATGTTAGACCTCGAAATCCTTGCTGTAAGTTGTCATGTTAGACCTCGTAATTCTAGATGTAGGTTGACATGTTAGACCTCGTAATCCATGCTGTAAGTTGTCATGTCAGACCTCGCAATTCTAGATGTAAGTTGTCATGTTAGACCTCGCAATCCTAGATGTAAGTTGTCAGGTTAGACCTCGCAATTCTAGATGTAAGTTGTCATGTTAGACCTCGTAATCCATGCTGTTAGTTGTGAAGTTAGACCTCGCAATCCTAGATGTAAGTTGTCATGTTAGACCTCGCAATCCTTGCTGTAAGTTGTCATGTTAGACCTCACAATCCTTGCTGTAAGTTGTCATGTTAGACCTCGCAATCCTTACTGTAAGTTGTCATGTTAGACCTCGCAATCCTTGTCCACCGATAATATAAAATGCACATAATCTGGAAAATTTAATGTCAGGAAATGTTCAATGTGGAGACAATTGACATTTCTTTTGACATGCCATCATGATTATTATCATCATCTTTACTATAATCATTATAATCACAATAACTTTGAAAAGGGTGTTCCTCATGTTTAAATATTCATCTAAATGGCCACGACACATCAGATTTAAAAAACTGATAAAGAGAAATAAATACTACTTCCTTTGTCAGTGTTAACTGTTCGCGGTATTTATGTCTTCAACATTACGATGGCAGATATATTTACACACTTCTCATGTTCGACAAACTAATGATGTTTATACAACTTTAATTATGTTTTATATTACTGTACTATTATAATTTAAGAATAGCAAAATGTTATATCTTCTCAATATTTCTGTATGGTGCACAAACATGGACATTAGATAAGAATACAGAACAAAAAATTGAAGCCTTTGAAATGTGGATTTACAGAAGAATAGGTAGAATTGGATGGAAAAAAAAAGAAAACAAACGATGAAGTTTTAAAACAACTATAAATAAAAAGAGAACTACTAAATACAATTAAGACAAGACAAATGAAATTTTTGGGACACGTTAAAAGACACAACAGCCTACTAAAAGTAATATTGGAAGGGAAAATACAAGGTAAAAGAGGCAGAGACAGACCAAGAATAACATGGACGAGTAACATCAAAAGATGGACAAGTCAATCTATGACAAACTGCACCATCAAAGCAAGAAACAGAGTGGAATGGCGATCCATGGTACCCAACCTTCGTTGTGGAGACGGCACTCGATGATGATGATGATGTATAATTTACCTTGTTCCTAGTAACTTTGTTCTGGTACTTCTGTTACCTATTCATCATTTGTGTATCCACATTGCACGATGTCATCACTCTATGTAAAAGCAGGTTCGTATACAGCTGATGAGACAGATTCAAAGACATGAATTATTTGTTGCATTAGGAGTTACCCTTCTTCTGGCCTGTTTCAGTTCCTTGTCAATGAACAAACGACAAAGAAAGTAAGTACAGTGTTATAGCCGTAGTAGCAATAGTGAAAAATACAATCACCTCTAAAATAGGAAATCTGTTGAGTGAACCCTGGGAGGCGTGCTGGGAACAGCTTGGCTGGCGGTGATATGGCTCTGGGGTAGTCATTATATCGGGTCTGACGTTCATAGCCCGATTGTGGTCTTGTTTAATTTAGGAGCGCATGGATTAATCTTCCTCGCTCAAAATTGTGTGGGGTTATTTCCGGTGATGTGGGAATTTTTCCTGCTCAAATTCCCACGGATGGAGGTTCACTAAACTTCTATCCGAAAGAACATGATTATCAGCCGCCAAAACCGAATTAATCGCAGTTACTTCATTTGTTAGCATCTTGGATCTGTCTCCACACAAAGAGAAGTAGTGCCTATAGTTCTGTAAAAATGACTGCAGCTCTGGGTTTGTTCTGTTAACAGATAAGTACTTGAGAGTTGGTGTCACTCTATCTCATGGAAAATATAACAGCAAAACATTTGTTGAACATAAATATATATGTATATTATTAAATATAATCAGATTTATTTAAAATACAATAAAAGAGGTGAGGCAAGGATACATCCTCTCTCCAAACCTAAACAACCTTTATATTGAGAACATCATGAGAAATGTCAGAAATGATGACAATCTGGTGAAAGCGTGATCCATTCACAATAAATAACAACATAAAACCAGAACTCAGATACACTGATGACACCGCCCTCCTTCAAACTGTGCAAATGATTTGAAATAGACAATTTTAATGTGTTTTTAAAAAACAGCATAATGAAGAAGCAAACCTCAATCTAAACACAGAGAAAACGAAGATAATGTCCACTGACAAAGCAACAGAGCCAACACACATTCATAATCAGCAGTGAAGAACTTGAAATTTCTACCAATTATGAATATCTGGGATGTGTAGTAACTAACAATGGAGACTGCCATGATAGTGTGAATTTAAGACTAGCAAGAGCAACACATCCCTCGCCGCTGAATGGCAAATGAGGAAGGAAAGAAGAAGGAGAAGAATAGCAACACAAAAATCAAATGCACTGGATAAACATATGACACAATAGAAACATGGTAGTAAAATAAAAAAATACTAGGTCATGTATCTGCTAAACAGGAACATGTGGTTGTGAATCATTGAAAATCTCGCAAACGAAAATGAAGAAAGTTGGTTCATTGGAAACAAAATGCTAGAGAAAAAAAAAATCCTCGGGAAACCTTAGAATTTAAACAAGGACATCGAAAACATATTTTAAATATTTGGCTCACAAACAGCTTACAAGGGGAAATTAAAATACATCCATGTCCAAAGACACAGTAGGTTGGAAAGAACAATAATAGAAGGCTTGGTTCCAGGTAGGCGAGACAGGGGCAGACCAAGAAAAAGTTTTTGAGATGTCAAAGAGACATTGAATGTAACATCAGAAGTAGACGATCTGGCTAGAGACAGACGGGCTGTGATGAGTGCAACGGTATAAATGTGCAACCTACTGAAGTTCAAGACCATTAAATTGTTAAGATAACAAATTAAGAAATGAAAAAAAAGGAGAAATATTTGTAAACAATTCAACTTATTTCCTTTCCGGATCAACCACACTCTCTTCAACATTTCTTTTTTTTTCACTTTAAGGCACATCTGTATTAAAAGTAGCGAATCAGTTCAGAAGAAGAGGTATGTTTCACATTTTATTCGAGTGTTGACAAATAATCAACAACAGAAAAAAATATGGACCAAGGCAGGATCGAACCCGTACTCAGTGGCACAGCGCCTTGCCACGAAAAGCCAAACGCTAGGGAACACTGCCACTCAGCTAACTAGATTTTTATTGTATTGTCCGGCTATCTCTTCTAGTGTGTCTTTCACAATCTTCTTCTTGTGCTCCTTGTTTAGTGTTTACAAGCAGAAAAGTGCTACTCATAAATCTGCCTGTTGTGTGCTCAAATATAACATCCCAACAATGCCACCTACGCTGTGGGGTTTATCACTTCATTCTAACTCTGTGACGTAGCATGTCGGAGTGAGAAAAACAACAGATTAATGGGTGCAATACTAGCCTTGCTCCTACCCTGGCAACTCACGATACGCCACTGATCTCTCCTGAGGCATTATATGCTGAGACATTCTATAGCGCAGTGTGGTCGATGGTCGAGGTGAGAGCTGTGGTTTGTTCCGGGCAGTTACAAGCGCAAAATTAAAAAGAAAATAACAAAAAAAATAATCCGTAGAAGAAAAGTTGTTACAATACATAAATAACAACAGATTAATGGGCGCAAAATGGCCTTGCCCCTGGCCCTGGCAACTCACGATACGCCACTGATATCTCCCAATGTAGTATATGCTGAGACATTCTATAGATTTCTGTAAATGGAAACACATTTTACTCTGCTGGTTTATTTATTACAACAATTCTCTTCAATGTGTGAAGCGGGTTGACTGGAGCGACATTCACATATTCCAGTCCAAACAAGGTGGATGCGGGTTGGCTCGATCCCCTGTAGGGCTCAATTATCTTAGTTTCTATCTCGCGCTCACGTGTGTGTGCGTGCATATGAAATAAGAACATCGATATGAACACCTCGTGATTACAGCACTCGGCATGCAACCTTTATTCTCTAGCTTCATATAAAACCAGAAAAGGCCCCTCCTCCCTCTAATCCCACAATCTAACAAACTTCAGAAATTGGATATGTGTTGCAAGATAGTTTTTTTTCCCCCATTTCACTTTATGTGTTAATATCTACACTATTCGTAATAAAACACATTATTGTTAAAACAAATATACAACACGTGATGTTTCTTTAAGACTGAAATTGTGAACCACTATAATTTTTTTTGTACACTATATATATATATATATATATATCATCATCATCATTATCAAGTACCGGGCCTACTGGCGTAGGTGATCATGTCTCTCGATCTCAACAGTTATTTATCATTTCTGTTGTTGACCTTCTGCCAAGCCATTCTCTTAAGCTGTCTGTTATTTTTCCTCGTTGCTTCCCTCTATCTCTTCGTCCCTCAATTTTTCCACTTATTCTCTTCTCATTACATGGCCAAAAAATGATTATTGTTTATTCCTAATATTAGAAATTAGCTCTCTTTTTGCTTTGACCTCTCTCAGAACATTTTCATTACTCTTCTTAGCTGTCCATGGTACTCTCAACATTCTTCTGTAAAACCACATTTCTACAGACTCCATTGATTTTCTTGTCTGTTGTCCTATTGTCCATGATTCGCATCCATATGTTAAGACGGGCTCTACATAACATTTAAGGACTCTTTTTCTTGTTTCTATTGTCAAAAATGGATTGCATAGTACTTCCTCCACTTCCTCATTTTTTTGAAAAGCTGCTTTTGCCTGAGACATTCTGTATATATATATATATATATATATATATATATATATATATATATATATTTAAATTATTATTATTATTGGAAAAGGGGGGGGGGCGCTAGGTAGCCTGATTGGGAAAACCACCCGACTGGGCTACCGATGTTCGGACAACCCGTGTTCTATTCCCGCTGGAAGCAGTGTGAGTTGTACTCGCGATTAGAGAAAAAAAATACCCCCGCGGTCGACCAAGCCGCTGGCAGAAATGGGTACTGGAGTAGTACTTTGGGAAGGTGAGGAATGTCGCCTCGCATCGTGAGTTTCGATGCTTGAAGCGACATTATCCAGAAAGTATCCGAACACTTCTGGATAGGTGGCCGACACATATGGGTGAAAACTCGCGTGCTAAGACGCCAATTCAAGTCTCGTACTTTACCTTTACCTTATAATATAATGTTTTTAAAATGTTTGACACAGGCGTCATCTCTCTTCACGTCTCTCGGTCCTTCATAAAAAAAAAAAATAAAGTACCCCCGTCACGCCAAGTAGCGTATAGGGAATATGGTGTTAGTGACCATACATTTTACAGATCTTCAGCGCATGATTTTTGGGGTAATGTGGTCGGTATTACGCCCGTGCCGCTTTACTTTCCAAGAAAAAAATACGGTACCCATTAAAGGCTAGGTGAACCTGGAAGCCGACGGTTGGGATCGAACCCTACCTCTTGTCCTTTGTAGTCCAGTTCACTAACCACTGAGCTATCGCGGCTCCCTCGGTCCTTCATACATGTCATAATTT
The DNA here is from genome assembly GCA_032433765.1 of Megaustenia siamemsis. Lineage (NCBI taxonomy): Eukaryota > Metazoa > Mollusca > Gastropoda > Stylommatophora > Ariophantidae > Megaustenia > Megaustenia siamemsis. The sequence continues at coordinate 67,767,576 of JAVIAB010000124.1, forward strand.
CAGTCGCTGATCTGTTATTGTGGTATTTGGACAAGCTGTTCAATATTTTGTTCTCTTGATTTTCCTCTGCTCTTCTTTCCATTCATTATGCCCGTTGTTATAGTATTCTTAATGCTTTATTTCGCATCACATGCCCAATAAATATAGACTATGATTTTGATTTCTGTTCGCATTCTCATTAAACGTTTTTGTATAACTTAGCGCTGAGATATGGCTTAGTGCTGAGATATGGCTTAGTGCTGAGATATGGCTTAGTGCTGAGATATGGCTTAGTGCTGAGATATGGCTTAGTGCTGAGATATGGCTTAATGCTGAGATATGGCTTAATGCTGAGATATGGCTTAGTGCTGAGATATGGCTTAGTGCTAAGATATGGCTTAGTGCTGAGATATCACTAGAGCAGAACAATCATTAGTGCTGAGATATCTTTAGTGCTGAAATATCACTTACTGCTGGGATTTCACACGATGCTGAGATATTATTCAGTGTTGAGGTACCACATGGCGCTGAGATATAATGTTGTACTGAATATCACCAGTCCCGAGATACCATTTAGTACTGTCGCTTAAGATTACAATTCGTACAGAAGACCAAGGTAAACCAAAGGCTAAACAGTCCTGATTGCAATCGCGGTATTGGCGGGTGCACTGAACCAGCAGATACAAAACGCAGCTCGGCACAATTTGCTATCAAGTGTATGAAAGAAGAAAAATAAAAATTAGTTATAAACTATATTGGAAATAAGCATCCTCATCATCAAATACCGGGTCTGCTGGCGTTGGTGATCATGTCTCTCCACAACGTTCGATTTCGACAGTTATTTATCATTTCCGTTGTTGACCTTCTGTCAAGCTATTCTCTTAAGCTGTCTGGCATCTGTCCTCTTTGCTTCCCTCTATCTCATTCTCCCTCAATTTTCCCAGTTGTTACAATATATTCCAGCTGTTCCCTTCTCAATACACGGTCAAAAATGATGATTGTTTCTTCCAAATATTGGAAATTAGCTCTCTTTTTGCTTTGGCCTTTTTCAGAACGTTTTCATTACTCTTCTTAGCTGTCCATGACCATCTTGTCCCTCTTGTCCATCTCAACATTCATTGGAAATAATAACGCACTGTACAAGAAAATGTCATCAGCATTATCTAGGTTGTCCCTGTTGGAACTTTGTTGCCATGACTCTAAAGTTTTCACTTTGATATGTGTGAGATGACAAGTGTGAAATGACATGTGTGAGATGACAAGTGTGAAATGACATGTGTGAGATGACAAGTGTGAGATGACAAGTGTGAGATGACATGTGTGAGATGACAAGTGTGAGATGACATGTGTGAGATGACAAGTGTGAGATGACAAGTGTGAGATGACATGTGTGAGATTACATGTGTGAGATGACATGTGTGAGATGACATGTGTGAGATGACAAGTGTGAGATGACATGTGTGAGATGACATGTGTGAGATGACATGTGTGAGATAACATGTGTGAGATGACATGTGTGAGATCCCACGTGTGAGATGACCAGCTTCTGTAGATGTCAATGTCAACTCGTTTGTGATGTCATGAACCACCTTCTACTAAGTCTTCACACACACACACACACACACACACACACACACACACACACACACACACACACACACACACACACACACACACTCTCTGGAACTCTTCTCTACACAGTCGTCTTCTTTCAGCCATCACATCGTTGTACATGAAGGCAATATTTCATTTTCTTTGTTTCTTTAAATGTTTATTTTAAATCAACTTATTTTCAGGAAGTGTAAGTTCTCGTAAAGTGATTATGTTTGTTCTTTTCTCCATCCATGATATTCTGATTCTGTAACACTTGCATTCAAAGGCAGTGATGTGATTTTCAGCGTATCTGTCTATTGTTCAAATTTCACAGTCTTATATTGCTCTGGAAAAAACATAAGCTCTTAAAAATCTATGTTTTGTTGCAATCGTTCTTTACATCTCCTTTATATGTAAAATAAATAAAATGTGTATCTAGCAGCTAAATTAGTAGAAAGCCGAGTTAAAGAACGACGTTTTGGCAATATCCTTCATCAGGTACAAAATATTTAAAAAATATATATGGGTCAACACGCAAGCAAATACATATCTAAATTAAAACAGAGAAATGTAAGAAAAATACATATTAAAGATTTCCTTAATAGTTTTTCCACTTCTTGTTATCAAAGAGCCGAGGTATTTAAAACTGTCTTTCCAATATGTGTCCTTTCATACAGCGACAAAGGGAGTTTAACGTGAAGAAAGTAACGTAGGTTAGACATTGAGAAGAGAAAAATGGGAGATAGAGGGTGGATTTATAGATGAATGGACGAGCGGGTCGATTTATTAATGGATGAATTGTGGATGAACGTTGGATGTGTGGATGTGGACGGGTGGACGGATGGAAGGGTTGAAATAACCTGCTGGATTGTGAATGGATGGATGTGTGGATGTGGAAAGCGGGCGGATAAATGGATGGATGGGTTGAAATCAACTGATGGATTTTGGATCGATGGATTTGTGGATGAACGGATGGATTGGTAGATTTGGTGGAGGGGGGGATCGACTGATGAATGGTGGGTGAATGGATGAATAGATTGACTGATAGGCATGTGGATGAATGGATAGGTGGGTGGGCGGGTGAGTAATTGGATGGATGAATCGATGCATTGATGGATGGACGAATCAAAGATGAACGTTGTATGTTTGGATGGATGGACGGATCCATTGATGAATGAATGAGTGAGTAGTTGGATGTACGGATGGTAGATAGACGAATGAATGGGTAGGTGGGTGAGTGGATCGATTCTCGAATGAAATGGTGAGTAAATGAGAGGGTAAAATAACAGATGCATGAATTAGTGGAGCTGTGAATGGTTTCATGAATTGTGGATCAGCAGAACGAAAAATAAATAGATGGATAGTTAGAAAGACAGATTGGGTCTCGGTACCCTAGTTAAGAAAACCACCCGACTGGGTTACCGACGTTCGGACAACCCGTGTTTGATTCCTGCTGGAAACAGTGTGAAATGTACTCGTGGGTTGAAAAAATACCCCCTCGATCGACCAAGGTACTGGCAGAAATGGGTACTAGGGTAGTATTCTGTGAAGGTGAGGAACGCCGCCTCGCATCGTGAGTTTCGATGCTTGAAGCGACACTATCCAGAAGCCTCCGAACACTTCTGGATGGGCTGCTGAGCACGTATAAGTGAAAACTTGCGTGCTATAACGGCGATTCAAGTCTTGAACTTTACCTTACCTTTACCATGGTTAGGCAGAAATAGATAATGAAATACACACACACACACAGAGAGAGAGAGAGAGAGAGAGAGAGAGAGACTAACAAATAACCGATCTGATGTAAAAAGAAATTACGCAATCACGGATGCAGATATTGGTCACAAAAAAATAACCTCAAGCGTTGTGCAAGAAACTGTCGATACAAAGCATCGTTTGAATACATGGAGATGTTGTCCCCCCTCATACATTGATCATGATTAGCTGTCAAGTGGTGTCAGAAGGGGGACAACTCTGTTCTAATTAATCTAATAATAATATCCTCCCTTCGTTAACTAATCCCCTGTCCTTAAGCCAAAATATGACGTCACCCCTCGTCACCTTTGGAGAGAACTGGCCAGAGAGTTGTCGTTTCTTTATCTGCGATGTCCCTGGAGAGAAGGAACGGCAAAACGATAATCCGGGCTCGTGTGGTTAACTCGGGAACCCGTCACGTGACCGTTGTCAGGCGTAAACAACGCCATCTGGCGCCAGTGTTTCAACTTTCATTCACGACATATTAACGAATTTTGCTGAAATCACATCTTACGATCAAGCAAAACAGAAGAGGTTTTACATTATCGTGGCCTTGTCAAACTGCTGTTAATATTGCAACCATTGCGAGAGATGGCCAAAGGTGGCCAATGTCAGATGATTTTGTTATGCCACTGTCACACCACCATCATCATTTGTTTGAGGCTTTTGGCGTTAACTATCATTTATTTTCTACAATCATATTTTTTTTTTTAATTCAACATTCCCTGGTGACTTTTGTTTTCCAGATCAATTTGCTTTTTTGTTTAAAATTTTTCAAGTTTTTTCCTTTTTTTTTTGCACTCGAATTAAATAAAAAATCTAAATAGGTGTAGAGTTGCAGCTAGGCTTGACATATATTCAAAGGCACCAGGTTCTAATTCCTTAGGAAAATATTACATTTCCTTTTATTGACCATTAATGTAAACACAAAATGATATAAAATGCCTGGTCTTATCGGAAGCAAAACAAAACACATAAGTTCAATGTTCAAATTGAACATTTAAAAAAAAACTCTAATCAATTAATAATAGAAAAGGGCAGGAGATATGCATTTGTCAAAGACTAAAATTTACAAATTGTTTGCAATATTTAAAAGATACTAAACTGACTTGCTGAAATGACCCACAGTCTCTACGATTGGGCTACCAACGTTCGGACAACCCGCGTTCGATTCCCGCTGGAAGCAGTTTGAATTGTACTCGTGGTTGGGAAAAAATACCCACGCGGTCGACTCAGCCACTGGCAGAAATAGGTACCAGAGAAGTACTCTGGGGAAGGTGAGGAATGCCACTTGGTATTGTGAGTTTCGATGCTTGAAGCGACACTATCCAGAAATCTCCGAACACTTCTGAATAGGCGGCCGAGTACATAAGGGTGGAAACTCGCGTGCTAAGACGCCCTGTTAAAGTTTCGTACTTCACCTTTACCTTTACCTTTACCTTTACCTTTACCTTTACCTTTACCTTTACCTTTACCTTTACCTATCTTCGACAGTGACACTGTGCTTGCGCGCTCAGCTCAGACATTTCTGTGTGATCAGAAATTATTAACATATTTTTCTTTCGCCGCGGGGCGTACCGGAGAAATTGGTCACGGAGAGGGGAGAAAAATGTCGAGTCACTGTCACTTGCCATACATGTATGAGACTACTAACGAGGTTAGGTTAAGGTTTGGTTGTTTTATCGTTAGGATCATCAACGCAGCACACCGGTGCTTCGATATCCCCATCCAGAATCTCGAGAAAATCTGAGGAGAATCCTGGCCCAGTATGAGCGAACTCCGAAGCACGGCCTGGTACCCATTGGTAGGTCAATTTTGTCAAGCCTATTTATAGTTCACTCTTTGCGACTTTAACTTTCAAATGATCTGTAACGTACGCGAGTGTACATCGAACCCCTTGTTTATTGCCGTTATCCGAGAGGGTTAGACATCGGATCTACCCCAGAGATCAAGGGAGAATAACATCACAAAGAAACGACGAATTCACTTTTCTTATTTAAAAAAAAAATAAAAAACCACCGCTTCTGGAGGGTTTTGAACCTCTGTCCTCACTGTCCTCACTGTCCTCACTGTCCTCACTGTCCTCACTGTTCTCACTGTCCTCAAGCCGACGTCGTACTTCTAGACTATCCAGCCCGTCAATAGTTTAAGGCCTTTGCCAGTGATATGGAATTTGTGCATTTGAGCTGAAGTCATCTTCAGTGCTTTCGCTAAAGGTGTGGCGGACATATTTCTTACTGGAAAACGTGCTGTGCTCAAGGTCTGATCATTATGAAGTGGTCTGTTGTGCAGTTATGATCTGTCGACCAATTAACAGAAGAACATTTCATAGAGACTGCCCAAGTACAATGATTATGGTCCTATACATAAGAACAATCGTGTTTCTATCCACAAGGTCCGATAAGCACGCAGCATTGAGATTATATTTTATTTCTATATACTTTGTCACTTTTTTTGCTTACATTTATAATGTTATTTTAAAAAAAATATTATTTCTAAATATTTCTAAATGTAAGTAATACTTATTCCTTCCTTCCTACCTTCATTCATCCCTCGCTCCCTCCCTCTCTTTCTTCTTTCCTTCCTTATTTACCTTTCAATGTCGAAAGTGGATATAGTTTCCTCTTATGCTGGCCTTTACTTTTGTTTTGTTTCCTATTGTTTCTAATATTCTATCAATCCATCTTTTTCGTCGCCGGCCCTTGGGTCAGGTGGGTCATCCTTGTATGGCATTTCTTCATGTATACAATGAAATGGCGTGAATTGTTTAAAGTCTTTTTCTTATTTCCACATCTGAGACTTATTCCGTTAGCTGTTTCCTGCCATGCATCTCACACACTTCATTTCTGTGATGGTTACTTTACTTCTTGTTCGCTGAGTCTAGTGTCCAGGTCAGGTTGCACGGAGTTTGAATGAAGACTGTGTTGTAGAGTGACCATAGGGTTATTTCCTTCTTGGAGTGTAGTAGAATATGTCGATTAATACGTTATGTAAGTAAGCGCTTAAATGTAGTATAGAAGCACTTTTATAACGTTAGTTTGCGTATATAGATACATACGTATGTATATATAAATAAATATAAAAATTTATATGTAAATATATGTATATTATATATGGCCTTTAGCGTCTTGACAGACTGTTGGTTGCAAGCAATCATTATAAGTCAGTAGTTTGGTAAAAATATTAGTGTCTTATGCAGGATGCTGCTTTGCTGAACAGCTTTTTCCGTTGCCGAATCTGCCAATATAGGAGAGACAGATACATCCTCAGAACGAATAAGATGTATTCATGTTGCCTGACCTCGTTTTCTTTCTCCTGCGCCGTTTGTCTTCTGAATTTGATACCAACATTGCCTCGAAAGTTGTGCCATTTTTTTTTATTTTTGTCCTCCATGTGCTACGATTAGATCCGGCTGTATCCAAGATGGAGCATTATTTTTCTCCGGCTTGGTTTAGAACCGTTGATCAGAGGTTTAACAAGCCGCTATCGTAAAAACGATTTTGTTAATGAAACGTAGACCTGACTATACATGGAAAACAAACCAGTGTAAAAGATCGATCACTTTATCTATCTTGGAAGTCACATTGATCGAGAAGGGGATACAAGCAAAGAAATTAGAATCAGAATAGCTAAAGCAGCAATGTCTTTCAGAAGCCTTGAAAAGTTGTGGAAATCAAAACTCATCAGCACAAACACAAAACTTAGACTATTCAAATCAAATGTACTATCAACCCTTACGTATGTGTGTGAAAGCTGGAAAACAACAAGAGATATAGAAACAAAGTTGAACGCATTCGAAAATAAATGTCTAAGGAAAATATTTGGTAGAGCATGGAACGAATTCAAAACAAACGAGGAAATTAGAGAAATCGCCAATCAACCACTAATATCTTCAGTAATAAAGAAAAGACGCTGGTCATACGTTGGACATGTGATGAGAATAGATAATAACCGAATAGCAAAGCAAGCCCTCATGTGGGAAACAACAGGTAAGATAAAAAGAGGAAGATCCAGAGAGACACTGAGAAGAACATTGATGAGAGAGTCAAGAGCACCAGGAATCGGCTCCCTCAATGAGATAGAGCTGCTTGCACAGAACAGAGACAAATGGCGAGATTTGATAAAATATCTTTAAAAGAATTGAAAACTGCTAGAACAAAAATTCAGATGAAGGAGTATCTTGGTCTACGCCCTGTGGGCCGGCTACGGCTCGAAAGGCCAATAGATAGATGTGCTACGATCTGTAGCAAGATTTTCCCAGTTTCTTTCACTGATAGAGAATTCCCTCAAGGAAGCCTTGCAAAGATCCTAATGTTTCAGCTATAATCTGTCCTTTTGTCTCTTTCCGCCTTTAAGTTCACCATAAAATATTTGTTTGGGAATACGAAAGTTTGCCATTCTTCTTACATGACCCAGCCACCATAGTCTACTATATATATCAATATCAATACATGTAAATCAGCGTTATATCTGTGCATCCATACGGGATGTATGTGCTGAAATCCATATTGCCTGCAATTAAATTTTCTTTGACTTCATTGAAACATATAAACTACACCATGACAGGCAACGTCCAGTAATTATTCATGATGTAGCGAATGATGTAGCGAATGATGGAATGAATATATTAAAAAAAACAACAATCACGATCAATAATTATAAAAACACATTGTGTCGTTGTTCATCAAGTTAGCTGAATGTGTGTGAGCTGGGAGGCCATAAATGTTTTGGATGTTCAAGAACTCCACATGATAGCGGATAACGTCGCCTTTTGGCATCATTCAGTCAACAGATCATTGGGACATTGGTGACTCATTGAATTAGCTTAGTAGAGTGTCATTAATGTATGCAGGTATGTAATTAGTTGCGGTCAGATTGGCACGCTCACACAGGCTCATCATTTTCAGAAGCGATATTTTAGTATAGCCTGGTTATGAGATCTGGCATGGTTGTCAGTAACGTGCCTACCAGGCTCGTAGAGAGGATCAACTTTTCGTAATATTCGGGCCACCGTCCAACTAGAAAGTTTTGTCTTACATTCGATAATTAAGAATAAGTAAAAACCTATTTACCGTCCAACTAGAAAGTTTTGTCTTACATTCGGTAATTAAGAATAAGTAAAAACCTATTTAAAATAACTCATTCCGAAATTGAAGGAGAAATGAAAAAAAAGTATTATATTTCATGTCATCATCATAATCAAGTACCTGGCCTGCAGGCGTAGGTGATCATGGCTATCCACAACTTTCGATCTCGACAGTTATTTATCATTTCTGTTGTTGACCTTCTGCCAAGCCATTCTCTTAAGCTGTCTGGTATTTTTTTTTCTTTGCTTTCCTCTATCTCTTCGTCTCTCAATTTTTCCAGTTGTTACAATATATTCCAGCTGTTGTCTTCTCATTCTTCTACCTTTTCAGCTCTCAGTGGAGCATAGGTCTTCAACAAACACTTTCTAAGGCGTTCTGTTTTTTGCCATTCTTTTAAGATCATTCCATGTCTTCCCCGTCATCTTCATCTCTGCTTCTTTCTGTCTTCTCCAAGAATTCCTTGGTCTTCCACTTCGTCTTTTCCCCTGGGGATTCCAAAAAAGGGCCTGTTGTGTAATACTCTCAGTTGGCTTCTGTAGTGTGTCCTATTCAGCGCCATCGTCTTCGCTGTATCTCTTTATCCACTGGTATTTGACTGGTACATTTCTATAATTCTATAATTCTATGTTAGTGATTTTGTCCTGCCATTTCCATCCTTTTATTCTGCGTAAGCATCCATTAATGAAAGTCTGTATCTTCGTGATTGTCAATTTTGTTGTTCTCCATGTTTCACAACCATATAATAGGACCGACTTAACATTTGAGTTGAAAATTTTTATTTTTGTATTTAACCTAATTTCTTTGGATTTCCATATGTTTCCCAGTGCAATGAAAGCTCCACTTGCTTTTGATATCCTTATTTTGGTATCATTTTCTGTTCCTCCCTCTTTATCTATATTACTGCTCGGATATATGTAAGATTATACGTCTAGTAGAGGTATTTCTCCTAGTTTTATTTGGTTATTGCCAACTGCATTAATTCTCATAATGTTGGTCATATATCTATTAATCTTCAGTCCTAGCTGTTATGATCTCTCAGCAAGTATGCTCATTTTATCCTGCATCTGTTGATGGCTGTGTGATAGGAGAGCTATGTCATCAGGAAACTCTAAATCATCAAGTTGTTTGGCCAGTGACCACTGAATCCCATTTCTGTTGTTTTGAGTTATTTTCATAATCCAATCTATGGCCAGTAGAAAAGAGAAATGGAGACAGAAGGCATCCCTGCCTTACTCCTGTTCTTATTTCAAATGCTTCTGTAAGCTGTCCTTCATGCACTACACTACATTTCGTTCCTTCATGCATTGTTTTTATCAGGTTAATAAACTTTATGGGGATTCCGTAATGACTCAGCAACTTCCAAAGCATTCCTATGTCTAAACTTTCAAATACCTTTTCGTAATCTATGAATCCAAGATAAAGTGGGGATTTTAGTTCTAAACTTTGTTCAACTATTATACGTAGAGTAGTTATTTGATCAGCACATGATCTGTTCTTCATAAAACCTGCATGTTAATCTCTCAAATGTTTCTCTATGGCCTCTTTTAGTCTCTCCAGAATGATTCTGCTTAAATTTTTTACTGGCACTGATAGTAACATAATTCCCCTATAATTTGTGCACTCCTGTAAACTTCCTTTCTTTTGTAGTTTGATCATATAACCTTCTCTCCAGTCTTTAGGTATTTCTTTCCTCTCCCAACATTTTATCTAATAGATTATGTAGCATCTTGGTAGAGGTGTTAATATCTGCTTTGATGGCTTCCTAAGGAATTTCATCTGGTCCTGTGGCTTTACCATTTTTTTTTATAGTTTGATGGCTTTCATCTCATCTCATCACATGGCCAAAAAATGATGAATGTTTCTTCCTAATATTGGAAATTAGCTCTCTTTTGTTTTGATCTCTTTCAGAACATTTTCCTTACTCTTCTTAGCTGTCCATGGTATTCTCAACATTCTTCTGTAAAACCTCATTTCTACAGACTACAGTGATTTTCTTGTTTGTTGCCCTATTGTCCATGATTCACATCCATATGTTAAGACTGGCTCTACATAACATTTAAGAATTATTTTTCTTGTTTCCATTGTCAAAAATGGATTGCATAGTACCTACCTCTTTGTACAATATTTTATGTATTATGTATTAAAAATATATAATACATTTTTTTCATTTCTCCTTCACATTCAGCTTTACTGCAACTTCGCATTTTGTATGCATTTATACGCATTTAGCCTTGACCCTCATTCGGAAATAACTTCTTCTCTAAACAACGCGCTTACATAAAACATATTTAGAGTTACCTGCCCATGAACTTAAGAACATTTCCGAGCTAAGTGGAAGGAGAGATGACAATTAAAAAAAAAAGTGGTAAGGTAACAACTTTACGTGGTAATTAAAAACAAGTTTTGTTACTTTTGTTTTGTTAATTACCCCGTAAAGCTGTTACCATACCACTTTTTTTTTTTAAAATTGTCATTATCATCAGCTTTACAGCAGCTTCGCATCTCTATGCATCTTGGTGCATCTTGGCGCATCTTGGCGCATCTTCGTGCCTTTACTCCTTGGGAGGATAGATATTTAGTGAAGTAATACAACACTCGTTTGTGAAAAATGGCCACTGTCCCACGGCCATGGGAAAATTGTCCAACAATTACATATCTACCCAGACCAAAGATGGATGTGTCTGGTTGAATGGCACAGATATCTGGGCTTGCTGTCAATTAGTAACGGAATGCACTGACGCCCACTTGGCGGGTGACCGCTGAAGTAGATTTATTAGCAGGCAGAAGGAAAAAGATGGTGTCGTTTTGCTTGTTGAAGTGTCGTCGTTTAAGATTAGTAAATCTCACTGTTTTAAAACAGAAGTATACGGAGAGTGAGTGAGAGCGGGTGAGTGTGTGTGTGAGAGAGCGGCAGAGTGTGTATGTGAGAGAGAGAGTGGGCGAGAGTGGGAGAATGTGAGAGACCGGGCGAGAGCAGTAAAGTGTGTGTGTGTGAGACAGCGGGAGAGGGAGTGTGTGTGAGATAGAGCCAGAGTGTGTGTGAGATAGAGCCAGAGTGTGTGTGTGTGTGAGAGAAAACGGACGAGAGTGGAAGAGTGTGTGTTTGTGTGAGAGTGCTGACGAGAGTGTGTGTTTGAGCGGGCGAGAGTGGGAAAGAGTGTGTGCGTGTGTGAGAGAGAGTGTGTGTGTGAGAGAACGTGAGTGTGTGTGTGCGTGTGTGTGTGTGTGTGTATGTGTGTGAAAGAGTGAGAGAGATATGGTAAATGTGCACCCTTAGGTTAACTATCCAAATTCGTCAGGTTTGACGTGGTGTCGTCTCATATCAACTCCTTTTAGTCGATTTGCTGAGTTGATGGACGAAAAGACAAAAAGTTCCATCACGCCACGTGCCATATATATAATACGGTGTTAGTACCTAATAACATGGACCCTTTCTAAATCACATTTAAGAAAGATCAATACATGTGAGATGCGTTGCTTGAGAAAAGTAACAAACAACACAAGAAGAGATAGAATACCAAATGAAAGCATAAGAAAAATAGTAGGAACAAAACCCGGCCAAGAATATATAGAACAACAACAGCATAAATGATTTGGCCACCTGGTCAGAATGAATCCTTACCAATCACCATCAAGGGCGTTCTTCTCTAGAATGCATGGGAAAAGACCAAGAGGAAGACCCAGAAGAAGATGGATAGATGCAGTGACAGAGACATGTAACAACAAAGGAAAATCACTAATTCAGACAATTCGAGCTGCACAAGAACGACAAATGATATAAACCACGACACCTTTTAGGTATCAGTGAAAGAGAAAAGAAGAAAGAAAAAGAAGTTAGTACCTAAAACATTTGTTTAGACCTTCGGCACATTATGTTTGGGGTAATGTGGGTATTAAGCTAGTGCCATTTTTCTTGGAAATCCAAGACAAATATCAGGAACCAATATAAGGCTGAGTGAATCTGGAAGCCGTCGATCTAGAAAGAATCTTGGCATTAGTAGTTCGGTTCAATATCCACGGAACTATCGCGGCTTCCGCTCATGTTCTGGAACGATAGGAACCCACGACCTTGATCAGTTTGTCAGATAAAATGTGTTCCGCTGCACATGGTTTAAGATGTATATTATGCTATGAGATGTAGATGTCAGTAACAAGCTCCCTTTTGGCACAAGATATTCAAAACTGTAATTGTCATTTACATCTAATTCATCTAAAACATCGCTAGGGGTTACATTATTCTAGGGGTGGCAATATAACAGGTGTTGTAATATAATAGGGTTTGCAATATAACAGGGGTTGCAATTTTCTAGGGATTACAATGTTCTAGAGGTTACAATATTCTAGGGGTTACAATATTCTAGGCGTTACAATATTCTAGTGGTTGAAATTTTCTAGGGATTACAATATTCTATTAATTACAATATTCTAGAAATTACTATATTCTAGGAATTACAACACTCTAGGGATTACAATATTCTAGGGGTTACAATATTCTAGGGTTACAACATTCTAGGGGTTAAAAAATTCTGGGGGTTAGATTGAGATAAGATGTGGAGGTGTGAAGGGGTTACCGTTTTGGGAGATTTGATGCAAAACTGCGTTTAATGTTTCAAAATATTTTTTGTTAGGCGTCAATACAATCTAATAATAGCTTATGATTCCCCCCCCCCCATTCTGGTTTGTGTGTGTGTGTGTGTGCGTGCGTGTGCGTGTGCGTGTGCGTGTGTGTGTGTGTGTGTGTGCGTGCGTGCGTGCGTGCGTGCGTGTGTGTGTGTGTGTGTAGTGCTGGTGAGGTTTATTACCAACCTGAACTATAAATATCAAATGTTAATGAAGCATATCATAGGAAAGGTCTGCAAAGAATTAATTTCTCTACCAAATTTTCAGAAAAAGCGTTGAAACAAAATCAACAATTGTATCAGTGAGGAGAATAAATATAAAAACCCATGATTTATTTGTAGCAACATCATATAGGCACTGGAAAATATACTAACATTTGTCTTCTATTTGGAGTATTGTGTCAGATACAGAATTTAGAACTTTATTTGTCTAAATTTGTACGTTTCTTTTCTTCTGTTTGCTGTCCGTGTTTTATTTCTTACTTCTATACTTATATAAAGAGAGTTCATCGGTGCTATATAGAACCAATTCTGACCTATGGAAGCGAATCATGGACAGTAGACAAACAAATGAAAAGACGATTAGAGGCCACAGAGATGGGATTTCTCAGAAGAATGTTGAAAGTTCCATGGACAGCTAGAAAGGCCAATGAGGAAGTTCTCAAAGAGGCCAACACAAAAAGGGAGCTCTTAAAAAATATCAGAAAGAAGCAATCAACATTTTTCGGACACATCATGAGAAGAGGAAAGTTGGAATACTTGGTTACAACTGACAAAATAAAAGGAAAGAGATATCGCGGGCGACAAAGAGAGAAAATACTGGATAGCTTGGTGTCATGGCATGGAAAACAGTCAACAACAGAACTGATACGATGCACTGTAGATGGAAGATTGTGGAGGGACATGACCACCTACGCCAACCGGTATGGCACATGATGATGATGATACTTATATACCGTTAAACAGTTTGTAGAGATTCCACTTAGTGATTCTTGTTTATTAATAATTTATGTATAGACAATTACAATTTCTTATATCAAACATTTATGGCCTTTATAAATATATATATATATATATATATATATATATATATATATATATATATATATATATATACATTAATAATAGTTTCTCAACCTTCTGGAGTTGCGAACTTCTTTAATAATACCAAGTAACGTGCTACCTTCTTTTATAATAGACAAATAACATGCGACCCGTTTTGCAATAGAAAATTAATTTGTGACACGTGTTGCAATAGACAAGTAACATGCAATACACTTCGTAACAGAAAAGTAGCATGTGATCCAGTTTTGTAATAGGTAAGCAACATGTGATCCACTTTTATAATAGAGAAGTTGCATGTAGCCCAATTTTGTAACAGCTGAGTAATGTGACCCACCTTGCTAATAGATTTGTACCACATGATCCACTTTTATAACAAAGTAATAACACATGACCCAGTATTGTAACAGCTAGGTAACATGTGACCCACTTCTACAATCATCATCATCGCCATTACTTACAATGCCTGCTGGCGTAGGTGATCATGCCTCTCCAGAACTTTCGATATCGGCAGTTATTTATCATTTCTGCTGTTTACATTCTGCCAAGCCATTCTCTTAAGCTGTCTGGTATCTTTTCTCTTTGCTTCCCTCTATCTCTTCGTACCTCGATTTTTTTCTAGTTGTCACAATATATTCCAGCTGTTCCCTTGTCATTACATGGCAAAAAAAATTACTTCTACAATAGTAAAAAAACTTTCGAACTTACATTATAACGTCAGAATAACCTGTAAATTAACCCACAGCTTTCTGTAAAGTATCACCTGAAATTAAAAAAAAAATAATAATAAATATTTGAAACTAAAAATTAGATGTGAAATAGCTAGTATTAGAAATATATGTAATTAAAATAAACTCTGGGATACACAAAAAGTCAAATAAAAGACGACATGGAAACAAAATATCTAGACTGGTCAAGCGAGTGGGAAATCAAAGATGGAAGGTAATCTAGTATTTGTAAAAAAAAATCCATTCTCTTGTCATATATGTTAGACCGATGGTCGCAAATATCAAAGCCATGTTGCAAGCCACAACACAGCGCATCAACGCCCACTTAGAGTCTTTTCTAAGTGCCAATGATGGAGAAGATTATTAATTCCTTTGGTTGTCGTCGTTTAAAAGGCAGGAATAGGGGGACAAATCACCGCTAATATTTGCAATAATTTGAGCCGTATTTTGTCTACATAATTTGGATGTAACACTGAATAATACGGATAACAGCTTAGTTATGAATAACAATTAACTATAACTAAAACGATAGTAGTAAAATAGCTGTCTATAACTAGTTATGACTGAAAGAGGACACCATGTCAAATAAATAATGTTTCAGTTGTTAATAAGATTCCTCTGTTGTATATACAACTTGTATGATAATGCGCATAACTAAATAAAGCAAATGATTAAAACATAAGGTAATTATATAGCGGTCGAAGTGTTAGTACGTGAATCAAAGGTTGACTGTTGACTTCAGGATCAACGAACCAAAGCTTACTGTGATCATTCTATTTAGTGTCTCAAAAAGTAAAATAAAGTACCCGCGTCACGCCAAATGGCGTATAGGGAATATGGTGTTAGTGACCATAAATTTTACAAACCTTCGGCACATGATTTTTGGGGTAATGTGGTCGGCATTACGCCCGTGCCGCTTTACTTTCACCATAAAAAATCCGGTACCCATTAAAGGCTAGGTGAACCCGGAAGCCGTCGGTAGGGATCGAACCCTACCTCTTGTCCTTTGTAGTCCAGTTCACTAACCACTGAGCTATCGCGGCCATATATAATGGGGTAACATGGGTGACCAACGCCGGGGCCAGGCGAATATTGTAAACGCTAATGTTTTAATTTTATTATTATTACTTTTCTATTCGTTTATTTATCCCTAAGATTGTTCAACCAAGTGCAGCCGCTTCTCATAGCACTCCTTCCTTCTCCCATGTCCTACCATGTTACGTCACGGATTTTGTGTGTGTTGGTCGTTTGTTAGTTTTCTCCGTTGAAGATCTTCAGTAGAAATGGTAGCCTGCTTTGTTTCATCTTTTCCGCAAAGTTGTATATCACAACTTGATGTTATTTTTCATGTATTTTCTGTGTTGTGAATTTAAACTCGTTGAACCTTCTTCGTGGTATTATCTACCGGCGACATAGAATAGTAAAGTGTTATCGCCACGTTAATCATTTCGCTGGTTCTATTCGCAAAAATTGCCAGTTGGACTTCCGGTCAATATGGTGGATATAAGCAGCAACCGTTGAGGCTCTGTCTGAAAAGTGTGCCTTGTTGCAGTTTCCTCATATTTCGTGTCCGGCTTGCTGCCGGAGCTACTCATATTAGCGCTCTGTGCACACAGTAAGCTGTGTTTTTCATCCGGATCATGTTTCGACATTCCGCTTGCTTATGAATGATGATATTGTATAACTAACGACAGCTCAGCTACGTTCACTTTCGGTGCCGCTATGCCTTATGTCTTTTGGCGTGTGCTGTAGCTGCTATGATGGGGACTGCAGCTGCCTTCTTTGTTTGGATCCTTCAGTGAGATACAATCTTAATTCGGATGATTCCACTTGCACGGTCGATTGAGCAATCATGGATTTTAATTCATTTGCAGTGATAGGGGTTACAATATTCTAGGAGCTACAGTATTCTAGGCGTTATACAATATTCTAGGAAGTACAATACTCTATGTGTTACAATATTCTAGGGGTTACAATATTCTATCTATCTATTGTCCTTTCGAGCCGAAGACGGCACATAGAGCAGAACTACAATCTCAAAAGCAGAAACCTTGCATGCCAAAATGGCACATATTGCAGAGATCACTGCTTCTAAAGTCTATGGTTCTGTTTCCATAACAATACTTTTTACAATGACAGCTTGTCAGGCCATCGATCAATCCCCCTTAGTCGCCTCTTACGACATGCCTGGAGGGTCACAGTGTCACTATTCTTTACTTCCCACATAATGAGGCCCCGGTAACACACGGACAATATTTTAGGGGTCACAATATTCTATGGGTTACAATATTCTAGTGGTAAATATACAGATATAGATGATACAGGCACTAGAAGAGTTTGGCATTGAAGTGATATTAGACATATGCAATGATATATACCATACAGGATACATACCAAATGAACTAAAAACATCAACTTTCATTGCATAGCCTAAAAATAATGGTGCAGTTGAATGCAGTGACGTTAGAACAATAAGTCTAATGAGCCAGGTAACCTAAATTTTACTAAAAGTTATACAGAGAAGGATTCAGAATAAAATTAATACTGAATTAGATGAGTAGCAATTTGGATTTAGGAAAAAACAGTGGGACAAAAGAATCCATATTCAGCATGAGATTAAAAAGTACATATAAGTAAACAAACCAAAATATGCCTGTTTCATAGACTACACCAAAGCATTTGATAGAATACACCATAATCAACTTACAGACTGCCTAAAAGATATAAATTTGGACGACACAGACATACGACTAAAATGTAATTTGTACTGGGAGCAAACAGCAATAATAAGATATAACAAGGAGAACTCTACACCCATTGATTTAAAAAGAGGAGTAAGACAGGGATGCATCCTATCACCAAGTTTGTTCAATCCATACAATGAGCAAATCTTTAAAAACATCACAGAGATGCCAGGCCTAAACATTAATGGAAAGATAATCAATAACCTAAGATATGCTGATGATACTGTTCTACTAGCAGAAAATCTTAAAGATCTACATTTACTTAATGTAATAAACATGACAAGCAAAAAATATGTATGGACTAGATATGAATATCAAAAAGACTAAAACTGTGATCATAAACAAAGAAAATTCTCAAGACCTTCAGTTAACCTCTACCTTCGACTAACTACTACAACTACATTGCCAGTTTCTTGTCTCAAGATCAGTTAAAAAAGACATTTAATTGCTCTCTTCAAGATATTACTCACCAATCACAATACTGGTATTCGTGCCTGTCTTCCCACTGCTGTAGTCAACCAGGTTTTTTCTATGTTACAACAATATCTGATGCGTCTAACACTTCCCTAGTTATCCTTTGAATCACCTTCGAGTGTTACATGTAAGTGCTTACATCGTCAATCAAAAGTTTGTTGACGATGTCGTTACTTTAGATCCATACTGCTTGACTGCATTGGTGAGTTTATGGGTCGGTAACCGCTCCTTCGCTGATTAAAGATAAGTGGTTTATATTTATCCGCACTGGAAAGGCTAGGGTTCAGTTCTCAGATGTAGACCCAAATAGATAGCAGTTATTGGGTGCGCCTGATAGTGACCACATAACAAAGACAATGTGGCGTAGGAAAGAAGAGTGTTTTAAAGCGTTCCTTCGGGTCCCTTCCACATTCTACCTTCTCCCTCCCACCAAAGAAAAACTCTAGGGGGAGTGCCCAGTGGCATAAACTATTTTACATCAACAGTTTTAGATTTCCCCAAGCTATTTGGTTATTTGGTTATGGAAGGCCCCGGTTTCACTGCAAAAGAATTAAAATCTATAATTGCTCAACCGCTCGTGCCAGCGTAATTATCCGAATTAATATCTCATCTCCCAAACAAAGAAAGGTAACTGTAGTCCCCATCGTAGCAGTCTCAGCACACGCCAAAAGACATAAGGCGAAACCGTGCAGAATGGGAACACAGCCAACTGTTCCCTGTCATACGATATCATCACTCATCGTAAACAATTGGAATATCGAAACATGATCAAAACGGATGAGACACACAGCTCACGGTGTGCACAGAGCACTTAACTCAGTAGCTCCTGCTACAAGCCGGACTTGGAACATGAGGAAACTGCAACAAGGACCACTTTTCATGCATAGCCTTCAATTGTTCCCGCTGCCTATCCACCATATACCATGGAAGTTCACGTCCTCTTGAAAATGATGATCGTCATATTTTTAAAAATGTATAACACTTGATGATGGTAGGACATCGTTTATGACTCCAATTCCGAAAATATAAAACACAGATAGTCGTCAGATTATCCCCGTAGCACATCAAACAGCAGACCGTAAGATTAGCGTATGGCCGGTCAAGGGATTTACGATGAGCCATTATGATGACGTAGCACATACAACAATGGCTGCGCCCATAGATTCCTGATTACTCTAGTGAATGCAGCCTACAACGAACGAAACACGGTGCAAATTCCCTAAAGAAAAAAATCTTCGGCTGACTTGACGGAGCAGTCCACATTAATGAGGTGATCATGTCTCTCCACAACTTTCGATTTCGACATTTATTTATCATTTCAGCTCCGCATCTCTACGCATCTTGGTGCATTTTGATGCCTTTACCGTTATCATTTCTGTTGTTGACCTTCTGCCAACCCATTCGCTTAAGCTGTCTGGTATCTTTTCTCTTTGCTTCCCTCTATATCTTCGTCCCTCGATTTTTCCAGTTATTAAAATATATTCCATCTTTAAGAATGTATAAGCAGATTTATGCTTATAGAATAGTGAACAGAATAATGGGAGAATAAAGATCACTTGTTCAGTGCAATCGACGCGAGGTACTAGCGTCAGAGTTTTTGTTTCATCCCCGTTGGGAAAAGAGGGGTTGGGTGACCTTTGAGGAATGAACATTTGTGTCTCTACGGGTCCTACCCAGGTTCGAACTCGCAACTCTGAATGGGAGCACAACAAATTATCGATTAGGCCAAGGGCAAAAAAAAAAAAAGATGTCAACTTAAACACTTATTTTCCACTTCCTGCGTTGGCTTTTTTCGCCGAGAAAAAAATAGAGCACCCTAGTAGAAGATCTGTGGCGTTTTTCATGTTCGTTGTTCATCGTGGTGCCTGTTTCTTTAGTAATGCTTCGTCTCTTCTTGTATATTAGAAAATAGAAGATATACAAGAGTATTTAAATAGATTTAACAACCCAGCCACTCTTTATCAAATGAAAATCAACATCAACAATACAGAAATCATGATTATAGAAACAAACAAGAACATAATACAGAAATCATGATTATAGAAACAAACAACAACATAATACAGAAATCATGATTATAGAAACAAACAACAACATAATACAGAAATCATGATTATAGAAACAAACAACAACATAATACAGAAATCATGATTATAGAAACAAACAACAACATAATACAGAAATCATGATTATAGAAACAAACACCAACATAATACAGAAATCATGATTATAGAAACAAACAATAACATAATACATAAATCATGATTATACTAAAGGGAGGTCAAAAAGTAATGCACACCCATTTTTTTCTCGGCTAATAATAAAGATAGGAATATGAAATTTTGCACACTTGGAATATGACATGTTCCAATTATGTGCACCAAATTGCACAGCATTCGGATATATATTACGCAATCTATGAACCGTTAAAATGGAGCTTGTCAACAATGTCCGTTACAAACAGCGAATTGTCATAGAATTTCTGGTTGCGGAAAAAGAAACTGTGGCAAACATTCATAAACGACTGTGTGCAGTGTACAAATGTTCTGCAGTCGATAGGAGCACAGTTAGTCGCTGGGTTCAGAGAATTAAAGCTGCAGAAAGTGTACGAGTGGAGCTGCATGATTTACCGCGTTCTGGACGTGTTGCCTCGGCTACCAGCACAGACATGTTAAACCGGGCTGATGCCATTATTCGTAAGGATAGGCGTATCACTAGTCAGCAATTGGCATTGCAGCTTACAGTCAGCAAGGGAAGTGCAATCGCAATTTTTAAAACTCTCGGATATTCAAAGATTTGCGCTCGATGGGTTCCTCGGTGCCTAACAAATGATCACAGAGTTCAAATGAAAACTTTCTGTTCTGAATTGTTGGAGCGTTTCGGTGTTGAAGGAGAAATGTTTTTGTCAAAAATTGTTACCGGTGACGAAACGTGGGCACATTATTATGAGCCTGAAACAATAATGCAGTCAATGGAATGGCATCATCCGCAGTCACCAAAAAGAAAAAAATTCAAAACATCTCCATCAGCCGGAAAGGTGATGATCACTGTCTTCTGGAACATTGATGGTGTGATTCTTGTTGATGTAATGACAAGAGGTGAGACAATCAACTCGACAGCTTACATCAATACACTGACAAAACTCAAAAATCGGTTCCACAGAGTTCGGCCTCATAAGCCATCTGCAGATTTGTTGCTTCAACATGACAATGCACGCCCTCACACAAGTCTGGTAACACGGGAAGCAATCAACAAATTTGGTTGGACTGTACTGCCCCATCCTCCTTACAGCCCTGATCTGGCTCCCTCAGATTTCCATCTGTTTGAGCCACTCAAAAAATTCCTGCGAGGGACACACTTTGACAATGATGAGGATATGATCCGTGCAGTTAAAAAATGGCTACGCGAGCAGGACAAAACTTGGTACAAACGAGGCATTCATGACCTAGTTTCGCGTTGGCGTAAGGCAATACGTTTGGACGGAGATTATGTTGAAAAATAGGTAGTGTAAAGGGGATGTTCAGCTACAATCTGTGAAAATTTCACACATTTTGCCCGAATAGTTTCCGAGAAAAAAATTGGTGTGCATTACTTTTTGACCTCCCTACGGAGAAACAAACAACAACATAATACAGAAATCATGATTATAGAAACAAACAAGAACATAATACAGAAATCATGATTATAGAAACAAACAACAACATAATACAGAAATCATGATTATAGAAACAAACAACAACATAACGATAGAATGGAGACAACTAAAATGTGGAAGAATTTAAATATCTAGGAAATCTAATGACGTGCAACGATTTACATCATCATCATCAAGTACCGGGCCTAGTGGCGTAGGTGATCATGTCTCTCCACAACATTCGATCTCGGCAGCTATTTATCATTTCTGTTGTTGACCTTCTGCCAAGCCATTCTCTTAAGCTGTCTGTTATTTTTTTTCTCTTTGCTTCCCTCACGACGGTTTACATGCATCAGAAATAGGTTCCAGGTGCAACAAAGCTTGTCAAATCATTGGACAGTTATCACCACTATTACCCAACAATGAAATAACTGTAGAGGCAAAACGGGCAGTCTACAATACAATCTTCATCCCAACGTTGTACTACTAATGCCAGACTCAGTCCCTAGAATAAAGAAAAATAACCTCTACCGAGATGCAAATGTGTTAGAAAAAAAGCAAGAAATAGCCTTAGATATAAAATCACAAATGAAGACCTGAGAAAAAAGCTTGGAATAATTCCCGATATAGAATACATTAAAAACAACATAAAAAATAGTTTGCCAGGTGATAAGGCAGAAAGATCAAAACACAACACAACGAGCCTTCACATTGCAAGCATACAAGATCCTAGAATCGACCACGAATGGATTGACGGAATATCAGAAACACTAGGAAACATAGCAGGAGTAGCTAACAGAATATCTAAAGACCGCAAACTATATCTCCCCTCGATGCTGGAAGGCAAATGAGGAAAGAAAGAAGAAGAAGAAAGAATGCATTAAGAAGCAACCGATAAAATACTTTGGCCACATGATAAGACAGAAATATCAAAACAAAGGCGGACCACGAGAAAGGTAGATTGATGGAATATTAGAAACACTAAGAAACATAACAGTAGCAGGTGTCTACGGAAGGGCGAAAGGTCGCAAACTATATCTCCCCTCGACGCTGAAAGGTAAATGAGGAAGGAAAGAAGAAGAAAATGGTATGCATTAAGAAGCAACCGATAAAATGATTTGGGCACGTAATAAGACAGACATATCAAAACAAGTGCCGACCACAAAAATGTGGATTGGATGGAATATTAGAAACAGTATAAAACATAACAGCATCAGAGGCCAACAGAAAGGCTAAAGATTGCAAGGTGTATTTCCCATCGACGCTGAAAGGTAAATGAGGACGGAAAAATTCCCTTCTATGTCTGTCTTTTCTCTTTCCATTTCTTGTGAAAGCTAATGCCATATAAAGGGCTGCTGTCTGATGGTGAACATGGTACATGTCCAACTGTTTCATTTCTTGTTTTTGAAATTGACCCCACACGGATACAACTAGGCTCTTGTCAAATCTTTTCCTTTCTGTACCTTCAAAGACAATCCAAACAATTATACCACACCTCTTGTTTAAACTTCTATGCAATGTCGGCCAAAATTACTTTTATTTTAAAACTACATTCCTTGTCTACTGTACATCTCCTGTGCTTAAATATCTGGGCAGCACGTTAACACAAGACAATAACCAAGAGACAGAGATAGATGTAAGGTGTAACAAAGCATGCCAAGTTTTAGACCAAGTATCAACACTATTGAAAAACAAAGCAATAACTACGGAAGCAAAAAGGGCAATATACAAATCAATTTTTCTACCGACTCTGTGCTATCTGTGCCATAATTGGAGGCTGGACTCTAGAACAATAAGAAAAATAACGACCACCGAAATGAAATGTGTCAGAAGAATGACAGGAAACAGCTTAAGGGACAGAGTAAGAAACACCGACCTGAGAAAGAAGCTCGAAATTGAACCAGCCATCGAATGCATAAAGAAACAACAGATAAATTGGTTCGGCCACATAACAAGACAAAAAGAACTAACAATGACTCAAAGACCCATAAACAAACGCTATGAAAACGCCAGATTAAGAGGAAGACCGAGAAAGAGATGGATAAAGGGAATACTAGAGGCACACAAATATCAGCAGGGCTGAAACTAAGAATGGCAAAATGTTACGTCTTCTCAATATTCCTGTATGGTGCACAAACATGGACATTAGACAAGAAAACAGAACAGAAAATTGAAGCCTTTGAAATGTGGATTTATAGAAGAATAGGTACAATTGGATGGAAACAAAAGATAACAAACGATGAAGTTTTAAAACAACTGAAAATAAAAAGAGAACTGCTGAACACAATTAAGACAAGACAAATGAAATTTTTGGGACATGTTAAAAGACACAACAGCCTACTAAAAGTAATATTGGAAGGCAAAATATAAGGTAAAAAAGGCAGAGGCAGACCAAGACTAACATGGACGAGTAACATCAAAAGATGGACAAGCCAATCTATGACAGCCTGCACCATCAAAGCAAGAAACAGAGTGAAATGGCGATCCATGGTAGCCAACCTTCGTTGCGGAGAAGGCACAAGGTGATGATGATGAGAGTCACTAGGAGGGATAACACCAGAAGAGGCCAACAGAAGAGCAAAGAATCGCAGATAATATCTTCCCTCGACGCCAACGGCAATTGAGGAATGATAGAAGTAGAAGAATCTCCTCTGTTATTCTTTTCCTTTGTTCAAACTCTACTCCATCACCTTTTCTACTATTCAACTCCATTGTTTATAATTTTAAATGTTCATCTATTTCTGTATACAGTCTGTTTACTTTTCATCATATTTAATGTTTATTTTCTATACTGGCTTTTCTACATTTCATCTTTTCCACTGTTTATCGTTTCCTGTATTCATCCGTTTTACTACTCCCATTTTCCACTGTTTATGGTTTCCTGTATTCATGCGTTTTACTATTCCCATTTTCCACTATTTATCGTTTCCTGTATTCATCCGTTTTACTATTCCCATTTTCCACTATTTATCGTTTCCTGTATTCATCCGTTTTACTATTCCCATTTTCCACTATTTATCGTTTCCTGTATTCATCCGTTTTACTATTCCCATTTTCCACTGTTTATCGTTTCCTGTATTCATCCGTTTTACTATTCCCATTTTCCACTGTTTATCGTTTCCTGTATTCATCCGTTTTACTATTCCCATTTTCCACTGTTTATCGTCTTTACTGATCAACAACTCCAACTAATGTAATACCGTTTTACACGTTAGTCTGTGCACAAATCACTGTATTGTTTTAATGAAATGCATCACTTCGCCTAAATTTGCGAGCTGAGATCAACGTGACTGTAGACCAGCATTGATTAGCTAGTGTTCGCTTCAGATTTTTTGCCTCACTTCAAAAAACCACAGCTCAGCAACCATTTGTGCTACAGTGCTGATATTTTGCATGTAACCTACTGAATCTCATAACGTAATAGAAAAAATAAATTCATTGCAAACAAACTGCTGGTTTTTCTTGTGCGCTTGCTTACCAGGAGGATAAAAGTATGATTAAACTTGGGCACATTTGAATCAAAATTTAAGAGTATTTACCCCTTCCATATCACTTCAAGAATGATTTAAACATCTTCATTTGGGAATTTCCTTTATATGTTGGTGGGTAAAGGCACCGGTTTACACTATTGAATTGCAAATGTCAGATTTTTGTCAATATTTGCACATATGTGTAGCAAATTTCTCTTATATTCGGTGCGCAATTCTGGTTTTGCACTTACTGGATTAAAATTGTCAACTTTTTGTATCACGTCATTAGTATAACGTCACCAAAAATACAAAATCAAATTATTTACATAGGCGTGTTTTGTGAGTTGTGCCCTTAACAATGAGTTTAAAGTTGAAATTTGTTACTGAACAAAATATTATAGTTCGCTTCAGATTTTTTGCCTCACTTCAAAAAACCACAGCTCAGCAACCATTTGTGCTACAGTGCTGATATTTTGCATGTAACCTACTGAATCTCATAACGTAATAGAAAAAATAAATTCATTGCAAACAAACTGCTGGTTTTTCTTGTGTGCTTGCTTACCAGGAGGATAAAAGTATGATTAAACTTGGGCACATTTGAATCAAAATTTAAGAGTATTTACCCCTTCCATATCACTTCAAGAATGATTTAAACATCTTCATTTGGGAATTTCCTTTATATGTTGGTGGGTAAAGGCACCGGTTTACACTAATGAATTGCAAATGTCAGATTTTTGTCAATATTTGCACATATGTGTAGCAAATTTCTCTTATATTCGGTGCGCAATTCTGGTTTTGCACTTACTGGATTAAAATTGTCAACTTTTTGTATCACGTCATTAGTATAACGTCACCAAAAATACAAAATCAAATTATTTACATAGGCGTGTTTTGTGAGTTGTGCCCTTAACAATGAGTTTAAAGTTGAAATTTGTTACTGAACAAAATATTACAAAGAAATTATATTTATATTTTTGTAGAGAGGCAAAACGAGGGAGTCTATATCACAGCATATCAAATCCTGAAAAGAGAACGATGCACGTGTTAGGTTTAAGTAAACGGTCGTTTCATAGATCAGTGAAAAATGTTCAATGTGAATGTTCAAGGAAAGAAAGAAGTCGAGGAAGAAAACATTTGTTAGACAGTTTTGACAGAGAACTTGTCCGCAGAGAGATTTGTAAAATGTTTGACTTAGGGGAAGAAGTTACCATAAGGAAACTTAAGATTTGGCTTAAAAAGAACACCAGTATTGCTGTATCAAAAACTACACTATGGAGAAGTGTGCGGAGTTTAGGCTTCACTTTTAGAAAATATTCTTGTGGAAGAAACATCATTTGCGAGAAACCTCATTTAGTAGCTGCAAGAAGCAAATATTTTCGTGAAGTTAGACAAATGCGTAATGAAGATTATGACATTGTGTACTTGGACGAAACATGGATTAATGCCCACCACACAAATGAAAAAGAATGGCAGTCATTAGATGGGACTATTAAAAGGTATGTACCTAGCAGCACAGGAAAGCGCCTTATAGTGGCACATGCTGGGAGCAAAAATAATGGCCTGGTGGAGAATGCTGAACTTGTTTTTATTGCAAAGTCAACTGATAACCAGGATTATCATTCAGAGATGAACAGTCATATGTTCAGAGATTGGATTAAAGACACTCTTTTGCCTTTATTAGATCGACCATCTTGTTTGATCATGGATAATGCATCTTACCATAACAAAGTGGCACAAGAAGATAAAGTTCCAACATCATCAAGCACTAAAGCTGAAATAAAGACATGGCTGACAAGGGAACAAATACCATTTAACGATATGTATCTCAAGCCTGAATTACTTTCACTTGTAAAACAGATACAACGGCCAAAGATATTTCAAATAGATAAATTAATTGAAGAACATGGTCATAGATGTTTGAGGCTGCCTCCATATCACTCACACCTAAATCCTATTGAATTAGTTTGGGCAAAGATCAAAGGGCAAGTAGCATCCGAAAATAAAACTTTCAAATTATCTGATGTTAAAGAGCTTACCAATGTTGCTATTTCAAACATAGACAAAGATTATTGGGCTAGTTGTGAAGACCATGTTATGGTTGAGGAAGATAAGTATTGGAGAAACGATGGTCTGTGGGTTATTCAACCAAAAATGGTAATACGTCTATTAGATTCGGCAGATTCTGAATAAAACTCATTTGTTTGAACTTACTGAAGTGACTTTGTTGGAGTTGGAAACTCTGGATACGGACCACTTCAGGAACTGTTTTTTTAGTGAGTTGACGATGTATTCTGTGTTCTTAAAATAAATAATTTCTATTCGGTGAATGTTCGGCCTATTTTGATTTGATTCAATATTAGTTGTATAATTAAAAGAGCCCAATCCAAATGGGTAGCATGTTGTGAAAAAGTGCAATTGTGGCGGTTTATTCCCCTATACACCTTCAGGCATGACAGGAACACTTACTTACTTACTCTCTTATTATAAAGTAATAATGTCCCTTATATAAAAATAAAAGTTACGCCTTTTCCTCTAAAAAGTGTAAAAGATCTTCATTTACCGTACATTCTGTTTTTTGTGTCAAAATAAATACAAATATGAAGGAGATCAAAGGAAGTTGCCGCTTTGAGGAAACGGTAACACATACGATAATTTAAATGATAAATTCGTTACGTCATTGAAAATCTAAGGTCGCATGCAAAAAATCATGGTATTCTATCAGACGGTTTTCGAGATATTACTGGAATTAGGGAGGCAAACAATCTGAAACAAACTATACAAAGAAATTATATTTATATTTTTGTAGAGAGGCAAAACGAGGGAGTCTATATCACAGCATATCAAATCCTGAAAAGAGAACGATGCACGTGTTAGGTTTAAGTAAACGGTCGTTTCATAGATCAGTGAAAAATGTTCAATGTGAATGTTCAAGGAAAGAAAGAAGTCGAGGAAGAAAACATTTGTTAGACAGTTTTGACAGAGAACTTGTCCGCAGAGAGATTTGTAAAATGTTTGACTTAGGGGAAGAAGTTACCATAAGGAAACTTAAGATTTGGCTTAAAAAGAACACCAGTATTGATGTATCAAAAACTACACTATGGAGAAGTGTGCGGAGTTTAGGCTTCACTTTTAGAAAATATTCTTGTGGAAGAAACATCATTTGCGAGAAACCTCATTTAGTAGCTGCAAGAAGCAAATATTTACGTGAAGTTAGACAAATGCGTAATGAAGATTATGACATTGTGTACTTGGACGAAACATGGATTAATGCCCACCACACAAATGAAAAAGAATGGCAGTCATTAGATGGGACTATTAAAAGGTATGTACCTAGCAGCAAAGGAAAGCGCCTTATAGTGGCACATGCTGGGAGCAAAAATAATGGCCTGGTGGAGAATGCTGAACTTGTTTTTATTGCAAAGTCAACTGATAACCAGGATTATCATTCAGAGATGAACAGTCATATGTTCAGAGATTGGATTAAAGACACTCTTTTGCCTTTATTAGATCGACCATCTTGTTTGATCATGGATAATGCATCTTACCATAACAAAGTGGCACAAGAAGATAAAGTTCTAACATCATCAAGCACTAAAGCTGAAATAAAGACATGGCTGACAAGGGAACAAATACCATTTAACGATATGTATCTCAAGCCTGAATTACTTTCACTTGTAAAACAGATACAACGGCCAAAGATATTTCAAATAGATAAATTAATTGAAGAACATGGTCATAGATGTTTGAGGCTGCCTCCATATCACTCACACCTAAATCCTATTGAATTAGTTTGGGCAAAGATCAAAGGGCAAGTAGCATCCGAAAATAAAACTTTCAAATTATCTGATGTTAAAGAGCTTACCAATGTTGCTATTTCAAACATAGACAAAGATTATTGGGCTAGTTGTGAAGACCATGTTATGGTTGAGGAAGATAAGTATTGGAGAAACGATGGTCTGTGGGTTATTCAACCAAAAATGGTAATACGTCTATTAGATTCGGCAGATTCTGAATAAAACTCATTTGTTTGAACTTACTGAAGTGACTTTGTTGGAGTTGGAAACTCTGGATACGGACCACTTCAGGAACTGTTTTTTTAGTGAGTTGACGATGTATTCTGTGTTCTTAAAATAAATATTTTCTATTCGGTGAATGTTCGGCCTATTTTGATTTGATTCAATATTAGTTGTATAATTAAAAGAGCCCAATCCAAATGGGTAGCATGTTGTGAAAAAGTGCAATTGTGGCGGTTTATTCCCCTATACACCTTCAGGCATGACAGGAACACTTACTTACTTACTCTCTTATTATAAAGTAATAATGTCCCTTATATAAAAATAAAAGTTACGCCTTTTCCTCTAAAAAGTGTAAAAGATCTTCATTTACCGTACATTCTGTTTTTTGTGTCAAAATAAATACAAATATGAAGGAGATCAAAGGAAGTTGCCGCTTTGAGGAAACGGTAACACATACGATAATTTAAATGATAAATTCGTTACGTCATTGAAAATCTAAGGTCGCATGCAAAAAATCATGGTATTCTATCAGACGGTTTTCGAGATATTACTGGAATTAGGGAGGCAAACAATCTGAAACAAACTATAATACTAGCTGGACGTAGACATTTTTACGGCGCCCGAAGTCTCTCTTTACTTTACCCGAGGTAATCATCAATAACGAATAGCTGGAAATATCGATA
This sequence comes from Megaustenia siamemsis, assembly GCA_032433765.1. Classification (NCBI taxonomy): domain Eukaryota; kingdom Metazoa; phylum Mollusca; class Gastropoda; order Stylommatophora; family Ariophantidae; genus Megaustenia; species Megaustenia siamemsis. The sequence goes on from JAVIAB010000124.1 coordinate 67,797,417, forward strand.
CACACAAAAAGCTCGGAATACTGCTGTTGGTCATGGGAAAATAATTAAGTTGCGTTCTGGTGCGAGTAAATTATCAGGATCGTGTCGACGATTATTGCTGTATCAAACTGGTGCTGTTGCTTTGTTGAGTTATAATTCTTTTGTATTAACTTTACTGGGAAATTGTAGTTGTTCTCTTTATATTTTACAGGTTGGAATGATATCGGTAGCTTCACAGTCAGGATGTTATGTCCAATATTGTGAACTTTCAGGTTCAAATGCTGCAGGAGGCAGACGCCTGGGATCTGTGACCCAGGCGGGCCAGCCTCCTCTAGAGTGTCAAGAAACTGAAGGACCGGGAAAATTGCTTGCTTGGGTCCTGCTCTGATGATCAGATTTTTTCCTATTGCAAAGTTCAGTATACAGAGTTTCTTATAATTGTCGAACTAGTCAAGTGTTGGATCATGCAGGTTGAAGCAATGAACATAAAGAACGCTGTTGTTTCCTTTCCCGCTGTTGTTGCCGTTTATAACTATTAATTAGCAATCTATTGTTTACAGCTTTATTAACTGAGTCTTATAGGAAGCGAACCCACGATCATTGATTATTGAAGGGAGCAAGTAACTGGGCTGCAAAATCGAATACAATTAAATAGAACACTGAATAAAAAAAAAATAGGATTGCAGTTTATTATTTTTTGCTGACATTTCTTGTTGTTATTTCTTGTTGTTATTTCTTGTTGTTATTTCTTGCTTTTATTTCTTGTTGTTATTTCTTGCTGTTATTTCTTGTTGTTATTTCTTGTTGTTATTTCTTGCTTTTATTACTTGTTGTTATTTCTTGTTGTTATTTCTTGCTGTTATTTCTTGCTGTTATTTCTTGTTGTTATTTCTTGTTATTATTTCTTGCTGTTATTTCTTGCTGTTATTTCTTGTTGTTATTTCTTGTTGTTATTTCTTGTTGTTATTTCTTGTTGTTATTTCTTGCTGTTATTTCTTGCTGTTATTTCTTGCTGTTATTTCTTGTTGTTATTTCTTGCTGTCATTTCTTGTTGTTATTTATTGTTGTTAATTCTTGTTGTTATTTCTTGCTGTCATTTCTTGTTGTTATTTCTTGTTGTTATTTCTTGCTGTCATTACTTGTTGTTATTTCTTGTTGTTATTTCTTGCTGTTATTTCTTGTTGTTATTTTTTGTTGTTATTTCTTATTGTTATTTCTTGCTGTTATTTCTTGTTGTTATTTATTATTGTTATTTCTTGTTGTTATTTATTATTGTTATTTCTTGTTGTTATTTCTTGTTGTTATTTCTTGCTGTCATTACTTGTTGTTATTTCTTGTTGTTATTTCTTGCTGTTATTTCTTGTTGTTATTTTTTGTTGTTATTTCTTATTGTTATTTCTTGCTGTTATTTCTTGTTGTTATTTATTATTGTTATTTCTTGTTGTTTTTTATTATTGTTATTTCTTGTTGTTATTTATTATTGTTATTTCTTGTTGTTATTTCTTGTTGTTATTTCTTGTTGTTATTTCTTGTTGTTATGTCTTGTTGTTATTTCTTGTTGTTATTTCTTGTTGTTATTTCTTGCTGTCATTACTTGTTGTTATTTCTTGTTGTTATTTCTTGCTGTTATTTCTTGTTGTTATTTTTTGTTGTTATTTCTTATTGTTATTTCTTGCTGTTATTTCTTGTTGTTATTTATTATTGTTATTTTTTGTTGTTATTTATTATTGTTATTTCTTGTTGTTATTTCTTCTTCTCCGTGTACATCCGTGAAGTGGGTGAAGATATATTGTGTTGCTAGTTTAAGATACGTTGAGCCGCGATAGCTCAGTGGTTAGTGAACTGGACTACAAAGGACAAGGGATAGGGTTCGGTCCCAACCGACGGCTTCCGGGTTCACCCAGCCTTTAATGGGTACCGGAATTTTTTCTGGGAAAGTGAAGCGGCACGGGCGTAATACCAACCACATTACCCCAAAAATCATGTGCCAAAGGTCTGTGAAATTTATGGTCACTAACACCATATTTCCTATACGTCACTTGGCGTGACGGGGGTACTTTACTTTTTTTTTTTTACTAGTTTAAGATAAAGCGATACAATCTGCGCCTTTAGACCCGAAACATCGTCTTCTGCATAGATAAAATTGCTTAACAGTGTTTGCCCGCGCAGTGACCATTTTTAACCAGCTCTTGTTCAACTTGTAAATGTCAATGGTTATTTAATGTGCGCGACTGCCCAACGGGAAATACTTTTTGTTTCGCCGTGTTCCAAGAAGGCTAAAAAGTGGGTCTCACGCTACCCAGAGAGTAAAGAAAGTAAAGAGCGCCCGACACGCCAAGTGGCGTATAGGGAATATGGTGTTAGCGACCATAAATTTTACACGACCTTCAGCACATGATTTTTGGGGTAATGTGGTCGGTATAACGCCCGTGCCGCTTTACTTTCCCAGAAAAAAAAATCCGGTACCCATTTAAGGCTGGGTGAACCCGAAAGCCGTCGGTTGGGATCGAACCCGACCTCTTGTCCCTTGTAGTCCAGTTCACTAACCACTGAGTTATCGCGGCTCCCATCCAGAGAGTAGGGGAGGGTGAAGCCACGAGGAAACCACGAATTGAAAGTGAATAATTTTCACCGCCTGTGTATTTGAACCTGGGAACATACTGTCCAGATGTCGATGAATGATGCCGCCCACCTGGCAATTTACACGATAAAGAGATGAAAAATTACACTAAAGAGAGATAAAAAGTTACACTAAAGAGAGATAAAAAGTTACACTAAAGAGAGATAAAAAGTTACACTAAAGAGAGATAAAAAGTTACACTAAAGAGAGATAAAAAGTTACACTAAAGAGAGATAAAAAGTTACACTAAAGAGAGATGAAAAGTTACACTAAAGAGAGATAAAAAGTTACACTAAAGAGAGATGAAAAATTACACTAAAGAGAGATAAAAAGTTACACTAAAGAGAGATAAAAAGTTACACTAAAGAGAGATAAAAAGTTACACTAAAGAGAGATAAAAAGTTACACTAAAGAGAGATAAAAAGTTACACTAAAGAGAGATGAAAAGTTACACTAAAGAGAGATAAAAAGTTACACTAAAGAGAGATGAAAAGTTACACTAAAGAGAGATAAAAAGTTACACTAAAGAGAGATGAAAAGTTACACTAAAGAGAGATAAAAAGTTACACTAAAGAGAGATGAAAAGTTACACTAAAGAGAGATAAAAAGTTACACTAAAGAGAGATAAAAAGTTACACTAAAGAGAGATGAAAAGTTACACTAAAGAGAGATAAAAAGTTACACTAAAGAGAGATGAAAAGTTACACTAAAGAGAGATAAAAAGTTACACTAAAGAGAGATGAAAAGTTACACTAAAGAGAGATGAAAAGTTACACTAAAGAGAGATAAAAAGTTACACTAAAGAGAGATGAAAAGTTACACTAAAGAGAGATAAAAAGTTACATTAAAGAGAGATGAAAAGTTACACTAAAGAGAGATAAAAAGTTACACTAAAAAGAGATAAAAAGTTACACTAAAGAGAGATAAGTTACACTAAAAAGAGATGAAAAAATACACTAAAGAGAGTTAAGTTACACTAAAAAGAGATAAAAAGTTACACTAAAAAGAGATAAGATACACTAAAAAGAGATGAAAAGTTACACTAAAGAGAGTTAAGTTACACTAAAAAGAGATAAAAAGTTACACTAAAGAGAGATAAAATGTTACACTAAAGAGAGATGAAAAGTTACACTAAAGAGAGATAAAAAGTTACACTAAAGAGAGATAAAAAGTTACACTAAAGAGAGATAAAAAGTTACACTAAAGAGAGATAAAAAGATACATTAAATAGAGATGAAAAGTTACACTAAAGAGAGATAAAAAGTTACACTAAAGAGAGATAAAAAGTTACACTAAAGAGAGATAAAAAGTTACACTAAAGAGAGATAAAAAGTTACACTAAAGAGAGATGAAAAGTTACACTAAAGAGAGATAAAAAGTTACACTAAAGAGAGATGAAAAGTTACACTAAATAGCGATAAAAAGTTACACTAAAGAGAGATGAAAAGTTACCCTAAAGAGAGATAAAAAGTTACACTAAAGAGAGATGAAAAGTTACACTAAAGAGAGATAAAAAGTTACACTAAAGAGAGATAAAAAGTTACACTAAAGAGAGATAAAAAGTTACACTAAAGAGAGATAAGTTACACTAAAAAGAGATGAAAAGTTACACTAAAGAGAGATAAAAAGTTACACTAAAGAGAGATGAAAAGTTACACTAAAGAGAGATAAAAAGTTACACTAAAGAGAGATGAAAAGTTACACTAAAGAGAGATAAGTTACACTAAAAAGAGATGAAAAAATACACTAAAGAGAGTTAAGTTACACTAAAAAGAGATAAAAAGTTACACTAAAAAGAGATAAGATACACTAAAAAGAGATGAAAAGTTACACTAAAGAGAGTTAAGTTACACTAAAAAGAGATAAAAAGTTACACTAAAGAGAGATAAAATGTTACACTAAAGAGAGATGAAAAGTTACACTAAAGAGAGATAAAAAGTTACACTAAAGAGAGATAAAAAGTTACACTAAAGAGAGATAAAAAGTTACACTAAAGAGAGATAAAAAGATACATTAAATAGAGATGAAAAGTTACACTAAAGAGAGATAAAAAGTTACACTAAAGAGAGATAAAAAGTTACACTAAAGAGAGATAAAAAGTTACACTAAAGAGAGATGAAAAGTTACACTAAAGAGAGATGAAAAGTTACACTAAAGAGAGATAAAAAGTTACACTTAAGAGAGTTGACAAGTTACACTAAAGAGAGATTAGTTACACTAAAGAGAGATAAAAAGTTACGCTAAAGAGAGATAAGTTACACTAAAGAGAGATAAAAAGTTACACTAAAGAGAGATAAAAAGTTACACTAAAGAGAGATAAAAAGTTACACTAAAGAGAGATAAAAAGTTACACTAAAGGGAGATGAAAAGTTACACTAAAGAGAGATGAAAAGTTACACTAAAGAGAGATAAAAAGTTACACTTAAGAGAGTTGACAAGTTACACTAAAGAGAGATAAAAAGTTACACTAAAGAGAGATTAGTTACACTAAAGAGAGATAAAAAGTTACGCTAAAGAGAGATAAGTTACACTAAAGAGAGATAAAAAGTTACACTAAAGAGAGATACAATTTACACTAAAGAGAGATAAAAAGTTACACTAAGGTGAGATAAAAAGTTACACTAAAGAGAGATAAAAAGTTACACTAAAGAGAGATAAAATTTACACTAAAGAGAGATAAAAAGTTACACTAAAGAGAGATAAAAATTTACACTAAAGAGAGATAAAAAGCTACACTAAAGAGAGATAAAAAGTTACACTAAAGAGAGATAAAAAGTTACACTAAAGAGAGATGAAAAGTTACACTAAAGAGAGATAAAAAGTTACACTAAAAGAGATGAAAATTTACACTAAATAGAGATAAGTTACACTAAAAAGAGATAAAAAGTTACACTAAAGAGATAAGTTACACTTAAAAGAGATGAAAATTTACACTAAAGAGAGATAAAAAGTTACACTAAAGAGAGATAAAAAGTTACACTAAAGAGAGATAAAATGTTACTCTAAAGAGAGTTAAAAAGTTACACTAAAGAGAGATAAAAAGTTACACTAAAGAGAGATAAAAAGTTACACTAAAGAGAGATGAAAAGTTACACTAAAGAGAGATAAAAAGTTACACTTAAGAGAGTTGAGAAGTTACACTAAAGAGAGATAAAAAGTTACACTAAAGAGAGATTAGTTACACTAAAAAGAGATGAAAAGTTACACTAAAGAGAGTTAAGTTACACTAAAAAGAGATAAAAAGTTACACTAAAGAGAGATAAAATGTTACACTAAAGAGAGATGAAAAGTTACACTAAAGAGAGATAAAAAGTTACACTAAAGAGAGATAAAAAGTTACACTATAAGAGAGATAAAAAGTTACACTAAAGAGAGATAAAAAGTTACACTAAAGAGAGATGAAAAGTTACACTAAAGAGAGATAAAAAGTTACACTAAAGAGAGATGAAAAGTTACACTAAAGAGAGATAAAAAGTTACACTAAAGAGAGATAAAAAGTTACACTAAAGAGAGATAAAAAGTTACACTAAAGAGAGATAAAAAGTTACACTAAAGAGAGATGAAAAGTTACACTAAAGAGAGATGAAAAGTTACACTAAAGAGAGATAAAAAGTTACACTTAAGAGAGTTGACAAGTTACACTAAAGAGAGATAAAAAGTTACACTAAAGAGAGATACAATTTACACTAAAGAGAGATAAAAAGTTACACTAAGGTGAGATAAAAAGTTACACTAAAGAGAGATAAAAAGTTACACTAAAGAGAGATAAAATTTACACTAAAGAGAGATAAAAAGTTACACTAAAGAGAGATAAAAAGTTACACTAAAGAGAGATAAAAAGCTACACTAAAGAGAGATAAGTTAGACTAAAGAGAGATAAAATGTTACACAAATGAGAGATAAAAAGTTACACTAAAGAGAGATAAAAAGTTACACTAAAGAGAGATAAAGGCTGTAAGGTCTCGTGGTCTACATTCAGTGATATTTTCATTTTTCGTTCCAATATGTCCGACTTCATCACAGCATTTTTGAGTTACCCAGTTTGCTTGTCCTGTTCACTCTTGTTGGTCAGATCAGTTATTTTACTTGCAGAGACAACACGTCATTGACAGTTTCCGGTTGATCTGGATGGCGGTTGTTTTAATTTCTGAGTGTAGTTTATGTGATTAAAGTGACTGAAAAAGTGTTTCCAAAGGATTATATTTTTTAAAAAGTTGTGTAAAGTTTTCTATCCAAGGAGTAGGATAAGATCAGATAAGTACTTTTTAAATGTAAACAGATAAAAATGTATAGTTAGACCGTAAAGGATCGCATGTAAGACTTTAGCGATCAAACACGTTGGGGAAACATCAGCCGGGCTAAACCCCCAACGTGTATTTTTAAGTCAAGCCCTTAACTTACGACTGACTCAGCAGGTCGATAAGGGATATATGTTTCATGCTCAGAGAAATCACAGAAAATGGAGATAACTAAATATAAAGTGCGAACCATTAATATATGCGGAATAAAAATTGGAGCCGCGATAGCTCAGTGGTTAGTGAACTGGACTACAAAGGACAAGGGGTAGGGTTCGATCCCAACCGACGGCTTCCGGGTTCACCCAGCCTTAAATGGGCACCAGATTTTTATCTGGGAAAGTAAAGCGGCACGGGCGTAATACCGACCATATTACCCCAAAAATCATGTGCCGAAGGTATGTAAAATTTATGGTCACTAACACCATATTCCCTATACGCCGCCACTTGGCGTGACTGGGGTATTTTACTTTTTTTTTAACAATAAAGAACCTACAAGAACACTTAAATAAACTCAATAGCACAGGAACAAAATACAATATGAAAATCATCAACAAAACAGAAGTCACGAATGTCGCAAAAGAGAAACAGATCATGAACATAACTATAGAAGGCAGGCAACTAAAACATGTAGAAGAATTCAAATACCTAGGAAGTTTAGTGACAAACGACAATTCATAAATAGCAGAGATAGACTAAAGATGCATCAAAGCTTGTCAAATCATTGGATAGCTATCACCACTATTGTCCAACAAGGAAATAACTCAAGAGGCAAAACGGGCACTGTACAATGCAATCTTCATCCCAAGGTTTTCTACATATGCCAGTCCTGGACCCTAGATGCAAAAACAATCAGAAAAATAACCTCTACAGAGATTAAATGTGTTAGACGAATGACAGGAAACAGTCTGAGAGATAGGATCAGAAATGAAGAACTGAGAAAAAAGTTAGGAATAGCCACCACCATAGAATATATAAAGAAACAACAGATAAAATGGTTTGGCCACGTGACTAAGCAGAGTGATCAAAACACAACACAACGAGATCTCAATAAACGTTGCGAGAATACCAGACCCAAGGGTCGACCACGAAAAAGATGGATCGATGGAATATTAGAAGCACTAGGAAACATAACAGCAGCAGAAGCGAACAGAAGAGCAAACGACCGCAAATTATATCTCCCCTCGACGCTGAAAGGCAAATGAGGAAGGAAAGAAGAGGAAGAAGAGAAGAGAGACAACACGGTGAGGCGAGACAATATAGTTGCTTGTTCTGTTTCGTATTCTCAAGCCATCATTTATTCAATGAATTGTCGAAAACATTCATCTACAGTCACTGTGTGCGCTTAAACAATTATAAACTGACTGAAGTCGCTCTAAGGTGAACAATAATGAGTCTAGTAATACCTCGTTGCAACTAGAAAGTATCAACAAATCTTTTACATTCAACATGTTCTTGGTAAGGTGGTCAGTATTACTCCAGTGCTGTGCGCTGAAGTCGGATGTGTTGGTACGAAAGGCGCAAATATGACAGTTATACTGGAAACCACAACACAACACAGACACGCCCAATTAACGTCATTTTAGGGGCGGATGACAAAAAAATGTACTCCTTTAGTCATCGGGTGAACACAAGCAAGCAAACAACTCCAGCGTTGTCTTTGATTTAAAAAATCAGGTATCCACTAAGTCTAGATGCTTCCGAGCAAGATCAAAGCCGACCTCTTGCCAATAACAGATCAATTTACAGAATGATGATCTATTGTTGCTGAACACGAGCACCACTCCAGCTGGACACTATAGAACCTGCTGGAAAGAAAACGTTTGTACCGGACTCATGGAGTTGAGAAAGGTGTTAGCAATGAAGAGGAATACATATCCCGTTCACGTCAATATTATGTGTCGTAGTTTGATGATTCACTCCTCTACAGTACAATATGTTTCAGAACATGTTTCTATTCTTTGGATGTAAATAATTATCAAGTGTTATCTTTATAATGAACAAATAATATAGCTAGTCCTACTGCTTGATTTTCTCACACTATAACTTAAGTACCCATTTACATCTACTTTATGAAGCTACAAATTTACTCAAATGTGTAGCTAGTCACTCTGAACTACGGTGTGTCGGCGGTTGTATGCAATGTCGCTTCTTTAATCAACGGATAACATCAAAGTTTTATTTTTTTTTTATATCAGAGAAGAAATCATGTAAAAACTTAGCACCCTGATTCTCACATGAAATATTCATCAGGATCACCCCACTCAACAAAAACCTTTGTGCAGGCAGCCGCTCAAACTGCACACAACTAAAATCCTTAATAAAGACAGCAGCTCAAACTGCACACAACTAAAATCCTGAATAAAGACAGCAGCTCAAACTGCACACAACTAAAATCCTGAATAAAGGCAGCAGCTCAAACTGCACACAACTAAAATCCTGAATAAAGGCAGCAGCTCAAACTGTACACAACTAAAATCCTGAATAAAGGCAGCAGCTCAAATTACACACAACTAAAATCCTGAATAAAGGCAGCAGCTCAAACTGCACACAACTAAAATCCTGAATAAAGGCAGCAGCTCAAACTGCACACAACTAAAATCCTTAATAAAGACAGCAGCTCAAACTGCACACAACTAAAATCCTGAATAAAGGCAGCAGCTCAAACTGCACACAACTAAAATCCTTAATAAAGGTAGCATCTCAATCTGCCCATAACAAAAATCCTTAATAAAGGCAACATCTCAATCTGCCCATAACTAAAATCCTTAATAAAGGCAGCATCTCAATCTGCCCATAACTAAATTCCCCCATAAAGGCAGCATCTCAATCTGCCCATAACTAAATTCCCCCATAAAGGCAGCATCTCAATCTGCCCATAACTAAATTCCCCCATAAAGGCAGCATCTCAATCTGTGCACAAATGAAAACCAGCACGGAGGCAGCAGTACACTCTGCCCACAGACAAATGGTATATACTCTCCGATACAACCTAGAATCTATAGTCTGGGGTTGAACGGACAGTGCTTCACCAAGAGAAGGTAACAACCCTTCACCAAGAGAAGGTAACAACCCTTCACCAAGAGAAGGTAACAACCCTACACCAAGAGAAGGTAACAACCCTTCACCAAGAGAAGCTAACAACCCTTCACCAAGAGAAGGTAACAACCCTTCACCAAGAGAAGCTAACAACCCTACACCAAGAGAAGGTAACAACCCTTCACCAAGAGAAGCTAACAACCCTTCACCAAGAGAAGGTAACAACCCTTCACCAAGAGAAGCTAACAACCCTTCACCAAGAGAAGGTAACAACCCTTCACCAAGAGAAGCTAACAACCCTACACCAAGAGAAGGTAACAACCCTTCACCAAGAGAAGCTAACAACCCTTCACCAAGAGAAGGTAACAACCCAAAACAAACAAAATAATAAACAATTAAAGTTAAACAGTTAAAAAAGCAGCATTGCATTCGATCCACTTGTAATTATGTATCTTATTTACTAAGTTTTGGGGAAGTCAGTAATTGTTACCGGAGATTCAGAGTACGTGTTCTGTTTTATGTATCTTAAACGTTACGTTAGTTGATAGTTATGAATTGTCCATGAGTAAAGCAGAATGAATTCAGAAATAACATCACTATACCAAACCATGTACCATCACCCCCATAAATATTAAAAAAAAAAAATAAAATAAACATTTACAAAAAAATTAATAAACAACACAATTTGTAAATCGACGTTTGAATACCTTACCTATGCTTGCTTCAAAATTGTAGCGACTGGTAGGCCTATACGTAAAATAGCTCTTCGGTGTTCTGTAGAGCTAGACTTTTTACTTGCAGTGAATTATGAACAGTCATCACCGACAGGTCGTATATCCTTTGCAGAACGTTGCAGTCACCACAGCTCGTCTGAAAAAATCTCTGTCTCTAGTCAGATCTCTCATTTCTTCTGTTGTCGTGTTCAAGGTTTCCTTTATGTCTTGAAACCACCTTCTTCTTGGTCTGCCCTAATGCTTCACCCAGGAACCATGCCTTCCATTGTTGTTCTTTCCAGCCATCAATGTCTATTTGGCGTGAGCATAGTATTTTAATTTCCTCTGTAGAATGGTGTTTATAATAAGCCAGTTCTTATCAATGTTTAAAGCTTTTAATATCTTCATTGCTTCCTCCCTCCCTCCCGCCTCCATTCCTCCATCCCGTGTTCCTTCCTTCCTTCCTTCCTTCCTTCCTTCCTTCCTTCCTTCCTTCCTTCCTTCCTTCCTTCCACCCATCCTTCTCGTGTTTCTTTCTATTGGAGCATGAGCATTAGTTTTGCTTTATTGCGAAGTTGTTAACACTCTTATGTAAAGCAATATACGTTTAGTTTAATCTAATCATCTTATCAACATTCTGGCTTTTATCTTACCTCTTTGTTTATTTATGACCCTTCTTGTCAGATGGTCTAATGAAGGCTATTGGGTATTTTTTTTGAGGTTTTGTTTTTGTCGAACAGCTTCTCTCGTGGCTAATTCTACCAATGTTTGATAAACACACACGGTCACAGAATGAACAAGTCAGATCCACTGATCCACAGGGTTTTCCATCCATTTTCATGAGTCTTTTCTCTTCTAAGTTTTTCCTATTTGTTTATTATTTTAATTAAACTGGTTCCTACGACATAATGTTTCTGTATGTATCAGTGTCAGTAGCGGTATATTCAGAGGAGGCAACGGACGCCACGACTCCTTCAGTATTTTGTCACAAAACGTAATACAGTCACCTTCCATCACAATAAGTTGAATGTCCATGGAATCATCTACCGTGAAATAGTCAAGTAAACCGAGCCGTTACTAGTAGAAAGATAAAAAGGAAAGAAAGAAAGAAAGAAGGAAGAAAAGAAAAAAATGAAGAAAAAAGAAGGAAAAGGAAAGAAAGAAATAAAGAAAGAAAGGCATTTTTTTAAATATAAAGACAATTATCTTTTGCTTTTTCTTATATGAAACGTTCTTGAAGTTAAAAAAAATGTGGCAGGGAACGAACGGAGAGACAATTAACAGGACGACACGAAAAATATAACAGCATTAATGATGGTCAGAACTACTCACTAGGGGTATAACGCAATATGCATCTTTGATGACCATGATGACTGTAATGATGGAATCATTACCAGATAGTACCCGAGATGAAATCGGTCAGCGACTCATAGCTGACTGTCTGCGCCAGGATCAGAAATCAACAGATGATTAATATCCTAGAAAATGTGCTGGCGGTGACTATGAAATCAGGCTAAACAGTCAGGAAAAGCCGGAAAGGATCAAGATGGCGTGTTATTCAGAACCCACAAAAATCCACACTGAAGTAACATGTCGTTTTTTTTCCCTCCCTGTGGAGCATATGTCTTCAACAAAAACTTTCAGCTCCCTGTGAAGCACAGGTCTTCACCAAACACTCTCGTTCTGTTGGAAGTAGCTTGAGTTAGGAAGTAATGCACGAGTCAATGAAACGATGTCAACTTGTAAATATTGTTAGTTGTGATCAATATAAATAGGAGCAATCTATTCTGCTCTATTATACACTATTCAGACAATCATTTTCATTGCAGTTAGGGTATCCCCAATCCCGCTCCACAGATCGTCCCAACATTTCTGGAAGCGGATACACACTGAAACAGTCATACAGATACAATCAAGGAGCAGTCATATCTAAACACTGAATCATATGAAGAAGCAAAAGAAGAGAGAGAAAAATAATAAAATGAAGAAGACAATAATAAGAAGAAGATGAAGATAAAGAAGCAAAAAAAAAGCAGAAGATAATGAAGAAAGAAGCAAAAAAGAATAGGAAGAGGCAAGAGAAGAAGAACAAAAATAAGAAATAAAGCATAAGAAGAAGCATAAACAGCAAGAAAGAGATAAAGAATGAGGAAAATAAGAATAAGAAAAGAAGAAGAAGGAGAAAAGGAATGAGAAAAAGATCAGTGGAAATGGAAGAAGAAGACAAGACAAATTTCTGAAAAAAAAAATTGAAAAAAAGGCTTCTAAAATCGGCTCTTGACTTTTGTTCCCGGAATCTAAAATTCTGTATTACTAATTCTCGTAGCTAATTGTTTCCCCCTGCTTTTCCTTGATTGGCTGAAACTCTGAACGCCATACACTTCAGTACGCGTTTCACTGAACAACCGTTTGAAGGCCTAACTGCAGGAACAATGTCCGCTCTTCCGCTGTCGCGATGAGTACGCTCGTGCATGTCAAAGCTCATTCACGACAAACCTGCAGAAATGGAAACAAAACTCTGCCGCTACTTCTACACCATCCTTCACACCTGTCAACACATGAATTCCCTCCCGTTCTGTGTTCTCCCGTTATAATTGAAAATATTAGAGAATTGCAATTTAATTCTTTTGTTTCGGAAATACGTTCGTAATGTCCCTCTTAAAGGGAAAGTATTGCACAAAAATTATCAAATAAATAGAACTTTCCATTTTCTCAACGAGCTTCTCAAATAACCGAACCACTTCACATTTATTTTCTCAAATATTTGTTTCGGTCCTGCCTTCGATTATAGTGACGTTATAGTTACCTGCCAGCAAAAAAGTCAAGGTGTTTAATTTCATTATCACAAACACGCTTTCATATTGAAGGAAACTTTCATAGGAGTGTCAGTCTTTGACGGTTAAAAAGCTGTCTCATTGTTCATGTTTGAGCAGGAGTGATACAGTGTCTACAAACAACCATTCAGTAAATTTCACGCCGAAACATTCAATTTTATGTCATAAATATTTACCTCTATTAAGAAAAAAAAAATAGAAAGAAAGAAAGAAAATATGTGCAAAACGTGTCCATTCTTTAAATAACAAATTCTTTGTTCTGGAATTTACGTTTACATAATGTATTTCTTTGTTTCGACATTTTATTCTCATACGTTTTATTTGTTTTCTAATTTTACAAACATAAGTTCTTTCACTTATAAAATACAATCATATAGTAATTGTCCAAAAGTGTTGAGTTTAATTTCTTTTCCCGTTCAAAGTGCTTGGACTTAAGTGCATTCTTTCTCTGTGCGTTATTACAAGTACCAATAGTGGTAAAGTCTGCCTCTACAAACAGCGAATTTAATGCTTAGTGTAAGAATCTTGACAGATCTTCCATTGTGTGTGTCTGGCATTGGTCACTGTTTGCCATACTTTCAGGTTATACAAGTATTTAACTGTGACTTCAAGTTGAGTGTGTTTCGCGAGATATTACCAGTCAGATATGTTCATATTAGTTCTTGAATCACGTTTACAGGTATCTTTGTATCGTAGAAGAGGTTTTCCTTTGATTCTTTTGTCAGAGGGTCTTGCTTGTGTTTGCTCGATGACTAAAGGAGTACACCTTTTCATCATCCGCCCTTAAGATAACGTTAAGTGGACGTGTATGCGTTGTGTTGTGGTTTCCAGTAAAATTGTGATATTTGCGTCTTTCGGTCCAACACATTCGACTTCAACATGTTATTTTTGAGTACCGAGGTTTCTTCCCTCTTCGATCCCTACTCATTTCGCCAGACTAGACAGTTTAGTCTGTTACTGGAGGCACCATGGAGAGGTGGAGCAGGGTCTGGATGGTTTTGGTTCACCGTTCCTGTCGCAAGCCATAAGCTGTGGGTCCTGACAACTTCCAGCTCTGATGCTGGGAGGCGATTTTTTCTCCGCTGGAGGTTCTTTAATTTTTTTCTTCCTTATCGTTCACCCGATGACTACTCCTCCTGAATCGTTCGTCCCATCGATGGCGCCAGTTGGGCGTAGATTGTGTTCTGGGTTACAGCAAGTTGCGATATTGCAGCCTTGTGCATTTCTCATCCGTCCTCAGCATTGAATTAGTACCGGTTTGCCTTTCCTCTTGATCTCTACTCCCTTGGCTAGTTAGTCTGCTGCAAGAAGCGGTTTAGGACGTGGATAGTCAGAAATATCACCAGTTCATCAGTCATGGCTGAAACAGTCAGCTATATGTTGATAGTGCCTTTAAGTCCAGCTTCGAACATGCATCTCCGCCACACACTGACAACCCTTAAAGGCAACATGAATTATATATTCATGGCACAGGGAAGTGAATCAGCTGCATTTTACTGGTATAAATCATTTGGAATTTAGAAGGAACCAATGCTATTTGGCGCTGCTAATTATCTTCAACAATTCAGTGATTCAGGTGCCCACTTTATCTTCCACAATTCAGTGATTCAAGTGCCCACTTTATTTTCCACAATTCAGTGATTCAGGTGCCCACTTTACTTCCATAATTCAGTGATCAGGTGCCCACTTTAACTTCCACAATTCAGTGATCAGGTGCCCACTTTAACTTCCACAATTCAGTGATTCAGGTGCCCACATTATCTTCCACAATTCTTTCCCAGATTAAATCCGGTACCCATTTAAGACTGGGTGAACCCGGAAGCCGTCGGTTGTGATCGAACCCTACCTCTTGTCCTTTGTAGTCCAATTCAGTAACCACTGAGCTATCGCGACTTTTATAATATGTAGTAAAGTACCCTCGTCACGCCAAATGGTGTACAGGGAATATGGTGTTAGTAACCATACATTTTACATACCTTTAGCACATGCTTTTTAGGGTAATGTGGTCGGTATTACGCCTGTGCCGCTTTACTTTCCCAGAAAAAATCCGGTACCCATTAAAGGCTGGGTAAATCGGAAGCCGTCGGTTGGGATCGAACCCTACCTCTTGTCCTTTGTAGTCCAGTTCACTAACCACTGAGCTATCACGACTTTTATAATATGTAGTCGCATTTAAATATTTATAGTGAAATACTATGTCCCTCTATCAATTGTGAATTCTTTCTTTCTCTTGTCTAGAAATCATCAATCTTGTCAGTTGCATAATTACACAAGTCTGGCGGCATCTCCTGTAAGTGTTGTCCATCACGCCGCCCGCGTGATTTACTTGGGTTGGTCGTGGTTCTCTTTTGCGATGAAAAAAAACCCATTAGCAAATTTGTAAAACTTAGTATTTTAGAAGCTAAGTGAATATTTTCTACAAGTTCTATAAATTCCCTTAGACTGCAATGCAAAGTAGTATTGTCCTCTTGCATGATGATGGCTGCGTTCGTATTTAAATAAAAAATGGCCGAATCGATACCACATTTTATTCTTTCTTTATTCTTTTGTGCCCTTTTTAACTCAGCTTTATTCTGAAGTTTTCTTGTCGCATCGATTTAATCATGTTTTAGAGCTTTCAATTGTCGTCAAAATGGCTGAATGAAAGAAACATGAGATTTTCCGTTTAGTTGGCAAGAAAACTGCTACTTTTATCAGCATAATAGTAAGCCACATTGTATTATTTCTTCCCAATTTATATTTGTTTCCAAGGAATGCAATGTAAACAGACAAATACTAGCTAGCATGTTTTTCATAAAGTGATAAATACAACGTAGTGACAAGGAGTAATGAGTTTTGAAGATTCCTCTACTTGTTTTAGTTGTCTGGAGTCTATAGTTATGTTGATTAGGATTTCCTTTGCTTCTTTTGCCGGAGGTTCTTGAATTAGTTCTTCTTTTTCGTTCACCCGATGACTACTCCTCTTAATCGTTCTCTCGTTTCTTTTTGTTGTTGCGATATTTGACTTCATTCATAGCTGCGCTTTGAGCATTGGAGAGAGTTGTTATCGTAGAGGTTTCATGCTACTTTCTGATATAGGGAAAGTGGGTTCAAACACAGCTTGGTGCTCCGAAACATCATCATCAAGTACAATGCCGGCTGGCGTAGGTGATCATGACTGCCCACATCTTTCGATCTCGGCAGTTATTTACGATTTCTAATGTTGGCCTTCTGCCAAGCCATTCTCTTAGGCTGTCTGGTTTCTTTTCTCTTTGCTTCCCTCTATCTCTTCGTCCTTCAACTTTCCCAGTTGTCACAATATATTCCAGCTATTCCCTTCTCATTACATGGCTAAACAATGATAATTGTTTCTTCGTAATATTGAAAATTAGCTCTCTCTTTGCTTTGACCTCTTTCAGAACGTTTTCATTACAGTTCTTAGCCCGTCCATGGTATTCTCAACATTTTTCTGTAAAACCACATTTAGTCTCACTTCAGTGATTTTATTTCAGTCGAAACTGATTTTTAAAAAAGTAAAATTAGTTTTCTGAACAGGGAAGAAGTATTAACAGTGAAGACGAGCACTGATACTACTAAACTGTGGCCCGCTACAGAGAAACATTTTTTGGTTCCAAATTGTCTATATAAAAGAACATGACTTTCTACTGTCATGCTTTCGGTGACAAAAAGGTTAGCAATTTTAAACACGTTAAGTAGAAGAGTTAAAGAAATTGAAAGAAAAAGGTCCAAATTAATCTTCACAATATTATGAACAATTTAAAATGCTACTCCCTGGTTCATGATGGAAGTATAGTGATAACCGATAACCGGTAACCGATAACTGATAACCGATAGCCGATAACCGATATCAGTCAGTCTCTTAATTTTGTCAGAACACTACTTTCCGAAACTGAAATTCATAAAGAAGTGTTAAGACCATATGTATCAAATGCCACCAAAAAGGTAATTATAAACAACTCAATGGATAATGTAGTTTATCAACTTAGAGACTTAGATAGTGGAAGCTCAATAAATTGGTGGTCATTAAACTGGATTAGTAGGACTTGGTTAAGAAAAGGAATAAATTTGTCAACATTAAATTTATTAGTAGGACTTGATTAAGAAAACGAATAAATTTGTCATCATTAAATTGATTAGCAGGACTTGATTAAGAAAAGGAATAAATTTGTCATCATTAAATTAATTAGTAGGACTTGATTAAGAAAAGGAATAAATTGGCGATTGATTAGTAGGACTTAATTAAGAAAAGGAAGATATTGCTATTACTTTCATTGCATTATTTATCAGTAGTTTCACTGTGGAAAATCTATTAACAGAGGATATGCAAGAAGAAGAGCCTGTGGTAGACAAAGAGTAAGTTGAACTGACAACACCCGTGAAACGTGACATGAAACATAATTGACAATGGTTGAGGCTGTCAGAAGGGCAATAATAAAACTTAGTATCTCCTTCGACACCCGAAACGTTATAGGAGAAAATGGAGTGCGAGCGAGAGATAGATTGGGTCACGCTGTGAAAAAATGGCGAGAGTCGGTGAAACTATGACAGCATACGCCAGTATTGTAAACATAACCATGGGAGGCAAGAAAGCTCAAAAGTACAGAGAATTTACTTCATTCTTTGACGTGGTGACATATTTGGATTAATGCTGGAAATTGGGAAAAAACTTTTGGGTCTAACAAACGTTTGTCATTCTCAGAAGTGAAACTATAACAAATGAATATGTGAATAAACAGAAACACACACAGTTCATACAAACACATGACTTCCTTAACGATATAACAACTCATATAAACGCTTTCAATTTGAAATTGTAAGGTAGGAAACAACATATATATATAATCTTTCTGAATGTACTGATTAATTTCGCAAAATTCTTGTCATAATTTAGTAACGCTACACATCCACAAAGGCTAATTCATCATCATCATCAAGTACAATGCCTGCTGGGGTAGGTGATCATGTCTCTCCACAACTTTCGATCTCGAAAGTTATTTATCGTTTCCGTTGTTGACCTTCTGTCAAAGATATTCTTATAAGCTGACTAATATCTTTTCTGTCTGCTATTGTATTGCCTCCCTTTATCTCTTCGTCCCTCGATTTTTTCCACTTGTTACAATACATTCCAGTTATCTTCTCATTTCAAGGCCAAAAAAGATGATTGTTTTTCCTAATATTGGATTTTAGTTCTCTTTTTGCTTTATCCTCTTTCCGAACGTTTTCATTACTCTTCTTAGCTATCCATGGTATTCTCGGCATTTTCTATAAAACAACATTTCTACAGCTTCCAGTGATTTTGTTGTCTGTTGTCCTATTATCCATGATTCACATCCACATGTTAAGATTGGCTCCACATAACATTTAAAGGCTAATTACGCTAACAATAATAAGTGTATATTCAAGGGAAGATTGGTACCACCACTTTTCCTAATAATTGCTTCAGTACAATATATCATGTTGTCTTCTCCAGTAACACCAGCTTGATTGCGACGAGGCATATTTCCAACACGTGTTAGTGGATAATTGTGAATCCCTTCCTATTGAGAGGCCTATGTCAAAGAAGGACCCCTCTCCAAATGTCATATTTTTTTTTAAAGTGAGTACCTAAGTCAGTCAATCAGTCGAAATAAACGTCTTATGTCCGCGCGCGCACGTATGTGTGTATGTGTGTGTAGAAACATAGAAATGGAAACAACCATAAAGAAATGCATGAAGAATTAGATGGACACATAAAGACGCGCGTTAACGGGCACGACACAAAGAAATAAACACTTTTTAAAAATATTATTCAAGAATCAGTCGTGTGTGTGTGTGCGTGTGTGTGTGTGTGTGTGCGTGTGTGTGTGTGCGTGCGTGTGTGTGCGTGCGTGTGCGTGTGCGTGTGTGTGTGTGTGCGTGTGTGTGTGTGCGTGCGTGTGCGTGTGCGTGTGCATTATTCTGGTGCGTTGAAAAGGAAACATTACAATATGCGCATCTAGTGATGCATAAATAATTAGGACACATGTAGAGAAACAGAAACAAAAACAAACACATACATAACGTAATTTACACAGTGAAACTTAGAGATAATAAGAGCATCATAAGCCATACCGGCTGGCGTAGGCGACCATGTTCTCCCACAATTCTCTGTCCACAGTGCATCGTATCAATTCTGGTGTTGACTGTTTACCGTTCCACGCTCTTCTAGATCTTCCGCGATCTTTCTTTCTTTGTATGTTGCCAGTTGTATCCAAGTATTTAAACTTCCCTCTTGTTATAATCTTCTTCTTCCCTTCCTCATTTGCCTTTCAGCGTCGAGAAGAGATATAATTTGCGGCTTTGTTCCCCCTCTACTTGCATCTGCTGCTGTTACGGCCCACACCGTATATTGTTAGTATCTCCCATATCTTCTCATAGTGTGCCAGAAAAATGTCGATTGTTTCTTTCTGATGTTCCATAGGAGCTCTCTTTTTGTGTTGGCTTCTGCGAATTTCCTTGTTGGTTTGTTTGTTTGTTTGTTCAGAAAACCCTGAACCTTCTTTTTATGAAATTCCATCTTTGTGACCTCTAATCGTTTTTTCATTCGTTTGCCTACTGTCCATGATTCGCTTCCATAGGTCAGAACTGGTTCTTAATAACACCGATAAACTCTCTTTCACCCTTCTATTGACATATAATTATTTCACGTTTCACAAGTTTTTTTTTTTTTATTGTAAAAGATAGATACGCACCATTTAAATACAAGCAGAACAATACTCTTTAATTTACCTTATTTGTATACCCAAAACACGTATGTGTTTAGATACAGACTGCTGACAAACAAATATGTAGAGAAACATATAGACAGAGGAGGTCACTGAGACAGTGAGCATGTTTACCTGTCTCATTTTGTATTCTGCTGTCTTGATTTCCAAAATCTCCCTCCATCAACTACCTCTACCCAGTCCCTAATTCCCACGCTTGATCACGTGGTCGTGGCCCCAGGTTTACATTTGTCAAGGCCCAAAATATGTCGATGACTCACGCTCAGAATTCGAAAATTCAAACCGCTCTTAAGAGTGAGTGGGTGACACAACCTCAACCTGATTTCCAGAGACCCGGCCACAACAGCCTCATAGCGCACTCAAGCAGTACGCGTCAGGTTCGTGTGACTGCACGTGCAATATCCACAAACACTCCGGCCGGACGGAGTTACTGCTTGACGTTTCAAGTTGTTCTCTGTCGGTGGACGGCTGAATAGCGATTGTAGTTAGGAGACGGCCAAGGTCTTCTTGTTGTCAGGAAAATGGACAAAGCCTATTTGTTGACAGGTAGACGGACTATGTTTGTCGTCAGGTAGACAGCCTATGTTTGTTGTCAGGCGGATTATGTATGTTCTCAGGTAGACGGACAATGTTTGTTGTGGGTAGACTGCCTATGTTTGTCGTCTTTACACGGCCTGTGTTTGTCGTCAGGTAGACGGTATATGTTTGTCATCAGGTAGACGGCCTACGTTTGTCGTCAGTTAGACGGTCTATATTTGTCGTCAGGTAGACGACCTATATTTGTCGTCAGGTAAACGGTATATATTTGTCGTCAGGTAGACGGACTATGTTTGTCGTCAGGTAGGCGGACTATGTTTGTCGTCAGGTAGACGGCCTATATTTGTCGTCAGGTAGACGGTCTATGTTTGTCGTCAGGTAGACGGACTATGTTTGTCGTCAGGTAGACGGCCTATATTTGTCGTCAGGTAGACGGCCTCTGTTTGTGGTCAGATAGACTAACTATGTTTGTCGTCAGGTAGACGGCCTATGTTTGTTGCAGGTAGACGGACTATGTTTATTGTCAGTTAGATGTCCTATGTTTGTCGTCAGGTAGACGGACTATGTTTGTCGTCAGGTAGACGGCCTATATTTGTCGTCAGGTAGACGGCCTATGTTTGTGGTCAGATAGACGAACTGTTTGTCGTCAGGTAGACGGCCTATGTTTGTTGCAGGTAGACGGACTATGTTTATTGTCAGGTAGATGTCCTATGTTTGTCGTCAGGTAGACGGACTATGTTTGTCGTCAGGTAGACGGCCTATGTTTGTGGTCAGATAGACGAACTATGTTTGTCGTCAGGTAGACGGCCTATGTTTGTTGCAGGTAGACGGACTATGTTTATTGTCAGGTAGATGTCCTATGTTTGTCGTCTTTACACGGCCAGTGTATGTCGTCAGGCCTATGTTTGTTGTCAGATAGACGGATTATGTATGTCATCAGGTAGACGGACAATGTTTGTTATCAGGTATACGACCTATGTTAATCGTCAGGTAGACGACTTATGTTTGTCGTCAAGTACACGGTCTATGTTTGTCGTCAGGTAGACGACCTATGTTTGTCGTCAGTTAGGCGACCTATGTTTGTCGTCCTTACACGGCCTATGCTTGTCGTCAGGTAGACAGACTGTGTTTGTCGTCAGGTAGACGGGCAATGTTTGTAGTCAAGTGATGATCGATCACTTCATCTATCTTGGAAGTCACATTGATCGAGAAGGGGATACGAGCAAAGAAATTAGAATCAGACTGGCTAAAGCAGCAATGTCTTTCAGAAGCCTTGAAAAGTTGTGGAAATCAAAACTCATTAGCACAAACACAAAACTTAGGCTATTCAAATCAAATGTACTATCAACCCTTACGTATGCGTAAAAGCTGGAAAACAACAAGAGATATAGAAACAAAGTTGAACGCATTCGAAAATAAATGTCTAAGGAAAATACTTGGTATAGAATGGAACGAATTCAAAACAAACGAGGAAATTAGAGAAATCGCCAATCAACCACTAATATCTTCAGTAATAAAGAAAAGACGATGGTCATACGTTGGACATGTGATGAGAAGAGATAATAATCGAATAGCAAAGCAAGCCCTCATATGGGAAACAACAGGTAAAAGAAAAAGAGGAAGACCCAGGGAGACACTGAGAAGAACATTGATGAGAGAGGCAAGAGCAGCAGGAATCGGCTCCCTCAATGAGATAGAACTGCTTGCACAGAACAGAGACAGATGGCGAGATTTGATAAAATATCTTTAAAAGAAAACTGCTAGAACAAAAATTCATATAGGAGAAGGTGTATCTTGGTCTACGCCCTATGGGCCGGTTACGGCTCGAAAGGTCAATAGATAGATAGATAGATGGTCAATATCTATTGTCTGACACACAGTGCAACTGTTATAAAGCTGGATTGTGCTTGTTGTCATGTACAAAATCATAGGTGGTTATCAGGTTAGAGTACGTTGGAACGGGTTTGAGGGTGCGGTTGGAGAACAGCAGTTGAGAAGATAGCGGTTGGCAACTCATAGCTGACTGTTTGAGTCAGGATATGTGCATAATAACTATGGAGATCAAATTCCATTTCATTGTGCTTCCCCTAAAGTCAGACTGACGAACCTGGTCAATAAAGTATGGATCGAGATGGAAGGCAACGAATCATTCACAAACGTCGTGTGACAGCTAATCGTGTTGTGATAATGTAGCACATGTTGCGATGAAATACCATATGGTGTGCTGAAGTAGCACGTGTTGCGCTCAAATAGCGTGTGTTGTAATGAATTAGCATGCATTTTGATGAAGTAGCGCGTGTTATGATGAAGAAGCTTGCAATTTGCAGAAGTAGCACTCGTTGTGTTGAAGCATGCGGATATCAT
Organism: Megaustenia siamemsis; assembly: GCA_032433765.1. Lineage (NCBI taxonomy): Eukaryota > Metazoa > Mollusca > Gastropoda > Stylommatophora > Ariophantidae > Megaustenia > Megaustenia siamemsis. Next base: position 67,820,541 of record JAVIAB010000124.1, read on the forward strand.
AACATTGATCTAAACCACAACACAATGGAACTAGGTCCACTTTATCATCATCATCAAGTACCGTGCCTGCTGGCGTTGGTGACCATGTCTCTCCTCAGCTATCGATCTCGACAGTTATTTATCATTTCCATTGTTGACCTTCTGCCAAGCCATTCTCTTAAGCTGTCTAGTATCCTTTCTCTTTGCTTCCCTCTATCTCTTCGTTCCTCGAATTTTCCAGCTGGAACAATATATTCCAGCTGTTCCCTTCTCATTACATGGCCAAAAAATAATCATTGTTTCTTCCTAATTTTCGAAATTAGTTCTCTTTTTGCTTTGGCCTCTTTCGGAACGTTTTCATTACTCTACTTAGCTATCTATGGTATTCTCAACATTCTTCTGTAAAACCACATTTCTACAGTCTCCGATGATTTGTTTGTCTGTTGTCTTATTATCCATGATTCACATCCATATGTTAAGACTAGCTCTACATAACATTTAATAACTCTTTTTCTTGTATCTATTGTCAAAAATGGATTGCACAGTATATAAAGGTCCACTCAACGTTCTGTAATGGCGGATGGTAAAGATAACTATTTATTACTTTAGTAATCGTTGGGCGAACACCTGAAGGAGAAACAGTAATAATAAAAGATGGTTGCCAACAAGGTAAATCTCAATTGTTTGTTGTTAATATCACGGTCAGAGATGGTGTCAAATAAGCGGTTACAGGTTTGGCTGTGCGGCTACCAGGAACCTGACTACAGTCAGGGGAGAGGAGAATAGAGTTAGTGGCATCTGTCTCGCATATTGTTAGAGGAGACTAAGAGAGTTGGGAAGAGTCTTCACTGACACAACGGAGTCTGTGCAGCTGAGTTGCTGAAGCGTCAGCGTTTTCGATATTGTGTGCGGGCGTGTTTTATAGAAACGTGCTAAGGAGAGGATCTGAGCATTATGGGATTGTCCGTTGTGCAATGACCGTCTAAACTAAACTATAGTCCGTTCAGATTCGTTTGCCTAGACATTAATTTATTTTTTTCAAAAACTTATTGTTCATTTGCATTGATCTTTTGAAGTTAGGTTTAGAATACTAATGTCGCTATAAAAATATTTTTGTATCAAAGAAATGTGATCCAGTTTCAAAGATGCCTTATTTAACCTATATTAAAAAAAAGTTAATCGATATTATAAACACCGGCGGGATTATGTAGATGCTTACATCTCACAGCTGATTCTTTAACATATAGGCATGACCTTCACGGCTGAATGCGCACCGTCCTAAAATAGTTATGTTTCCACTATAAATTTTTATAAAGAAATGTTACATATGAAATTTCCCGTTTAGCACAAAATGACATTTTAGCCGAAACCGGAAATTATGTGACGTCAAAATCACGGCCGTAGACTCGAGTTCGAGTCATAATTCAGAGGCAAATCTCAATATTTACAGAAAGGAGGCGGCACTATCCATATTATCTTCTGCAAGTCTATGTGAGAATGAATATAAAGGCAAAATATTTTACTGAGCATAACATTGCTATAAAGATTTATCAATACTTCTGCAGAGAGCGTAAAAAGGGACATCTTTATTGTTCTTTATCAAACCCTGAGAAGAGAACAATGCATATTTTAGGTTTGTGTAAACGTTCATTTGATCGAATAGTTAAAGGAAGCGGATATTTATTGCCAACAAATGCAAGAAAGCAAGGAAGGAAAGAAACGTTAGACAGTTTTGATAAGGACCTAGTAAAAAGAGAAATATGTCGAATGTTTGATACAAACGAAGAAGTGACACTTAGAAAGTTGAAGCTTTGGCTGAAAACTAACAACGACATTGAAATATCAAAAACTTCATTATGGAAAATATTAAGAAGTGCAGGCTTCACCTTTAGAAAGTATGCTGGTGGAAAAAAACATTATTTGTGAGAAGCCACATCTAGTAGCTCTTAGAAGCAAGTATTTACGTGATGTGAAGGAAATGCGCGAAAATGATTATGATATTGTTTATTTAGATGAAACTTGGATCAACGCTCATCATACAAATGAAAAGGAATGGCAGTTAGCAGATGGAAGTATTAAAAGATCAGTACCAAGCAGTAAAGGGCAACGTTTGATAGTTGCACATGCAGGTAGCAGACATAATGGGTTGTTGCAGAATGCTCATCTCGTTTTCATTTCAAAATCCATAGACAATAGAGACTACCACTCCGAAATGAATGGGCACATATTTAAAGACTGGATCGAGAAAAGTATCCTTCCAATATTAGACCGACCTTCTTGTCTGATAATGGACAATGCTTCATACCATAACGTAGTTAACGTAGAAGATAGAATCCCAACATCATCAAGTACAAAAGATGCAATCAAAACGTGGCTCATAAAAGAACACATACAAGTTAACGACAGCTACTTGAAACCCGAATTGCTTAGCCTTGTAAAACAGACACAACGTACAAAGATATTTAAAATAGACAAGTTAATTCAAGAACATGGCCATAGATGTTTGAGACTACCTCCATATCATGCACACTTAAATCCTATAGAACTAGTTTGGGCAAAAGTTAAAGGACACGTAGCATATACAAAAAAAACTTTCAAATTATGCGATGTTGAGACACTTACAAATCAGGCTCTATCAAATATAAATAAAGACTACTGGGTAAAATGTGAGGATCATGTGTTACGACAAGAAGAGGAATATTGGAAAAAGGATGGTTTGTTGTTTGTTCAGCCGAAAGCAGTAATCGACCTATTTGACTCGTCTGATTCTGAATGATCATTACTCTGATTAAGTCTACAGATAAATAGTTTGATTTGCAAAATTTCCTAGTTGATTTGTTAAACAGTTTATTGTTCAAGACCACCCAAGCAATCAAAAATATGTTATAAGCAAACCAACAACCATTAGGGAATAATAGAACAAAGAAGTATGTGTTAGCACTCGGAAAAATTGACAGACAAACAACAATAGAAAAAAACGAAGAACAATATATAGTCCGAAGTGGGATCGAACCCGTACTCAGTGGCACCGCGCCTTGCCACGAGAAGCCGAACGCTTGGCACACTACCACGCAGCCAACTAAAAAATTGGCTATTGCAGTAGTGTCTTACACGATGACGTTCTCAATGACTATAGCATAGGGTAACGATCACAGACCGGAAATAAATTGTATATTTGTACTTTCCTATTAATGCAAGTATCTCCCAGTAGGGCTGAATACTTGTGTTGTAGACAAACATTTATTGGACGAAACAGCACGAATAGTAGTTCCCAGTGTTTATATACTGGGTACAAATAATAATACATAAATATTATTATATGGGGAACTTCCGAGGCGATAATAGGGAATAATAGAACAAAGAAGTATGTGTTAGCACTCGGAAAAATTGACAGACAAACAACAATAGAAAAAAACGAAGAACAATATATAGTCCGAAGTGGGATCGAACCCGTACTCAGTGGCACCGCGCCTTGCCACGAGAAGCCGAACGCTTGGCACACTACCACGCAGCCAACTAAAAAAATGGCTATTGCAGTAGTGTCTTACACGATGACGTTCTCAATGACTATAGCATAGGGTAACGATCACAGACCGGAAATAAATTGTATATTTGTACTTTCCTATTAATGCAAGTATCTCCCAGTAGGGCTGAATACTTGTGTTGTAGACAAACATTTATTGGACGAAACAGCACGAATAGTAGTTCCCAGTGTTTATATACTGGGTACAAATAATAATACATAAATATTATTATATGGGGAACTTCCGAGGCGATAATAGGGAATAATAGAACAAAGAAGTATGTGTTAGCACTCGGAAAAATTGACAGACAAACAACAATAGAAAAAAACGAAGAACAATATATAGTCCGAAGTGGGATCGAACCCGTACTCAGTGGCACCGCGCCTTGCCACGAGAAGCCGAACGCTTGGCACACTACCACGCAGCCAACTAAAAAAATGGCTATTGCAGTAGTGTCTTACACGATGACGTTCTCAATGACTATAGCATAGGGTAACGATCACAGACCGGAAATAAATTGTATATTTGTACTTTCCTATTAATGCAAGTATCTCCCAGTAGGGCTGAATACTTGTGTTGTAGACAAACATTTATTGGACGAAACAGCACGAATAGTAGTTCCCAGTGTTTATATACTGGGTACAAATAATAATACATAAATATTATTATATGGGGAACTTCCGAGGCGATAATAGGGAATAATAGAACAAAGAAGTATGTGTTAGCACTCGGAAAAATTGACAGACAAACAACAATAGAAAAAAACGAAGAACAATATATAGTCCGAAGTGGGATCGAACCCGTACTCAGTGGCACCGCGCCTTGCCACGAGAAGCCGAACGCTTGGCACACTACCACGCAGCCAACTAAAAAATTGGCTATTGCAGTAGTGTCTTACACGATGACGTTCTCAATGACTATAGCATAGGGTAACGATCACAGACCGGAAATAAATTGTATATTTGTACTTTCCTATTAATGCAAGTATCTCCCAGTAGGGCTGAATACTTGTGTTGTAGACAAACATTTATTGGACGAAACAGCACGAATAGTAGTTCCCAGTGTTTATATACTGGGTACAAATAATAATACATAAATATTATTATATGGGGAACTTCCGAGGCGATAATAGGGAATAATAGAACAAAGAAGTATGTGTTAGCACTCGGAAAAATTGACAGACAAACAACAATAGAAAAAAACGAAGAACAATATATAGTCCGAAGTGGGATCGAACCCGTACTCAGTGGCACCGCGCCTTGCCACGAGAAGCCGAACGCTTGGCACACTACCACGCAGCCAACTAAAAAATTGGCTATTGCAGTAGTGTCTTACACGATGACGTTCTCAATGACTATAGCATAGGGTAACGATCACAGACCGGAAATAAATTGTATATTTGTACTTTCCTATTAATGCAAGTATCTCCCAGTAGGGCTGAATACTTGTGTTGTAGACAAACATTTATTGGACGAAACAGCACGAATAGTAGTTCCCAGTGTTTATATACTGGGTACAAATAATAATACATAAATATTATTATATGGGGAACTTCCGAGGCGATAATAGGGAATAATAGAACAAAGAAGTATGTGTTAGCACTCGGAAAAATTGACAGACAAACAACAATAGAAAAAAACGAAGAACAATATATAGTCCGAAGTGGGATCGAACCCGTACTCAGTGGCACCGCGCCTTGCCACGAGAAGCCGAACGCTTGGCACACTACCACGCAGCCAACTAAAAAATTGGCTATTGCAGTAGTGTCTTACACGTCAATGTTGACAGACAAACTTCCATTCAAAGTAATGGTTGTTGACATTCCCTAATGGTTGAAACAACCATTAGGGAATAATAGCAAACCAACAACCATTAGGGAATGTCAACAACCATTACTTTGAATGGAAGCCTGCTTGAGTCAGTACAGAAGTTCAGCTATCTTGGATCCACTATTACAGCCACACTTTCCTTAGATGAGGAACTAAATGTACGTATTTGAAAGGCAGCGACAACATTTGGGAAACTCACACCAAGAGCATGGAACTATATCAAATTGACTCTACGAACAAAAGTTCTATATATAATTTAAAATTTGTATACTTGCCACCAAGTAAAATTTTATGGACACGCCTATGGGTCATCGTTGCACTAGATTACTGTAAAACATTTTGAATAGGGTCAAAATAATAGTTACATGGGCAAAGATCAAAGGAATTCGCCGCTTTAAGAAAACCGTTATAGCTATACATCGAGTAACACATATGTTCTCGTGACATGGCCATTTAACACCGTATGCCAAAAATCATGTGAAATCATCAAGAACTTTTTGAATTATAAATCATAACATCTCGGCAAACGAATCTGAACGGACTATAACACTAAATTTGTAGTAAACTAAACTATACACACATTTTGTAGTAAACTAAACTAACACTAATTTTGTAGTAAACTAAACTAACACTAATTTTGTAGTAAACTAAACTAACACTATATTTGTAGTAAACTAAACTAACACACATTTTGTAGTAAACTAAACTAACACTAAATATGTAGTAACTAAGCCAGAAATTGTTGGTTAAAAAATAGACAGTTTGATTTATTTGTTGTAAAATAAGAGTATACTTTGTTCATAAGTTGATGGACATTTTTGCTTTGGATATGCGTGAAAACTAGCTGTTAATTTGCAGCGATTTTTTTCTTGCAAGCCGTCTTAGAATATACATGACGCAAACAAACATTGCTATTCTTCATGCAACAGATACAACAGATTTTGCACATCGGCTAATTCCTTCAATCTTTTAAGACCATTGCAAATAAATTGACTAAAATGTTAAATTTTACAGTAAACATGTTAATTTCCAGTTCAATTCTTTCAGTGGCCTATCTATGTAGTACTTGTGTATGTCAAGTAATTGTGTGTGTTGTCCATTATGTAATCGCAAATATGACCTCAAATTGCTGCAATTAGTCTAGTCCTTCGGTCGCCATTATATCCCAGGTTGTCCTCTCTCTCTCTCTCTCTCTCTCTCTCTCTCTGCGATCAGGACTCAACCAGAGTAGGATTCAAGACTCTCACATGAAGACAGCTGTGTGTTTAAGTGAATTGACATCATAATTAAAGTCAATTAGAGTGTTAGATCCACTCTATCTATCTATCTTTCGTTCGCCTGAAGTATTGTCTATATCTGCAATGTCGTTTCCTGTATACATTTTACTGTCTTTTGTAATTCTTGCAGTGGCCCATATAGTTTTGTCTGTAGTGTTGTATCTATGGGCCAATGGATTTTCCTCAGTCTACTATATTCAGTGCAGTCTTGAAGTATGTGTTCAGCAGTCTGGGGTGCCTGTCCACATGTACAAGTAGTTGATGTGCCGATCTTGAATTTTGTATACATGTGACTATGGAGTCGATTGTGTCCTGTTCTTAGGCGTATAATGATAACTTGTTCATATCTATTCATATTATGAAAGGCATCCTGATTTGGGGCTTGTGGTCCACTCTGCTTGAATACCTGTTAAAACGTTGCACTGTGTTCTGCACCAGTGGCCCAGTGCATTCGATTTCTGTTAGCATTTTGTTCAGGTTTGCTTTCCTTAGCCTTTGATTGTCCCCAATCTTCCTGCAAGGCAGCAGATTGTCTTTTCTGTAGGGGGATTCTGCCCTTAGATGGTCTGCCCTCCCAGGTTTGCGAGCACCATTTTCCCGAGTCACTAGAGGTGACTAACACAGACATGCACACACAAAGATATGAGATGTGACTAACACTGACATACACACAACGATATGAGGCATGACTAACACTGACACACACCAAAATATGAGATATGATTAACACAGACACACACACACACACTAAGATATGAGATGTGATTAGCACTGGCACACTCTAAAATATGAGATATGACTAAAACAGATACACACACTAATAAATGAGATATGACTAAACACAGTCATGCACACACAAAGATAAAGATAGGAGATGTGACTAACATAGACATGCACACACAAATATATGTGATATGACTAAACACAAACACACAAAGATATGAGACATGACTAACATAGACAGACACACACGAAGATGAGATGTGACTAGCATGGACATACACACAAATATATGAGATATGAATAACATAGACATGCACGCACAAAGATATGATACATGACTAAGACAGATACACACTAAGATATGAGATATGACTAACATGACACATACGTAGATATGAGCCATGGCCAGCACAAACACACAAGCTAAGATATGAGCCATGGCTAGCACAGAAACACACCAATATATGAGCCATGGCTAGCACAGAAACACATTAAGATATGAGCCATGGCTTCAAGGAAACACACCAAGATATGAACCATGACTAGCACAGAAACACATCAAGTTATGAACCATGGCCAGCACAGACACACACCAAGATATGAGCCATGGCTAGCACGGATATACACAAAGATATGAACCATGGCCAGCACAGACACACACCAAGATATGAATCATGGCTAGCCCAGACACACACCAAGATATGAGCCATGGCTAGCACGGATATACACTAAGATATGAACCATGGCCAGCACAGACACACACCAAGATATGAGCCATGGCTAGCACGGATATACACTAAGATATGAACCATGGCCAGCACAGACACACACGAAGATGTGAACCATGACCAGCCCAGACACACACCAAGATATGAGCATGGCCAGCACATACACCCACCAAGATATCAGCCATGGCCAGCAGACACACCCATCAAGATATGTTCTACGACTAACATATACACTTGGTAACTTCCACTAAAGTTTGTCTGAGGTTCTTGGTAAAGGTTCTACTGACGACCACGATGATTCAAAACTTGCAGTCATGTTGGGCGTGGCCGACGTGCAGGAAGATCAGCCGGATAAGACCTTCAGAGAATGTCAATTTCATGTCCCCTGAATCTTGAGTCCGCTTCTGATAGTTCAGTCTGGCCACGTGGCTGGGTGCGTTCATGATGATGTAAGATAGAGACAAGGCAAAGAGCATCCTAGCCATACGAACCTGGCGCTAGCTCGCACTGAGCTCCACCTAGGATCGTTGATAGGTTTCAGCTCGGAAACTTCCAGCATCGGCAGGCCACTGAGCTCCTTCCACCGGGACTTGTGTATGATGGACAGAACGATCGTGAAGAGCATGACAGTAATGGCGATCAGCGGTAGTAGCAACGTTACTACCGAGTCAATGTAGGTTATTATGTGCAAGAACATCAGCCTTGGCAAACATTTCTCAAGACCTATCTCATTTGGCGTTACCTCAGCAGCAACAGCAGTGGCTGTTATTCGCTATTATCAAGGTTATTTACTAATTTGGTTCATTTAGACAGCGTCCGTTTAGTCCGCGATGCAGGGAGAAAGCACGATAAGATGGTGGTCCGAGCTTATACTCCAGGCATTGTGCTAGCAAAAGCTAAACTATAACGGCCACCGTTGAGAATGAACGAAATTCTGCAAATTCAGATGAACAAAATTCTGCAAATTCAGATCTTGGCGTTGGGCTTTGTTCAAACGAATACAAGCGCCCATCTTGGTGCGTCCATGCCATTCTAAAAGGTTGTCCTAACTGCACCCCAAATTGAATGACGATAGACGTATTTTGGTATAGAAATATTTTTATTGCCATTGTACATAGCATAGACATAACCATTTGCTCAAAATTGTACATAGACATAACCATTTGCTCAAAATTGTACATTGACTTAACCATTTGCTCAATATTGTACATGCACTTAACAATTTACTCAACATTGTACATACACTTAACCATTTGCTCAACATATACTTAACCATCCCAGGCTGTTATCCAGCCTGTCAACAAAATATGGCTTTCATCATTTCGAATCTGACGATTCCAAGAGGTTGATAATGATTAATGACTGGACAAATTGTAATCCATCTCGTTGCCAGTACTCGTCTTCCACTCGGAGCACATGTGCTACACACTTCTTCCGGAACTGAATGTCTATACTTGAGAGGGAGTCACGTGTCAGAACTTCAACGTCACACATTTTAAACGTCCTGTCCTGTTATGCAACTTGTCCTTTGACTTTAGCCCACACAAGCTAGATCGGATTGATATACACAAGATGTGCAGGGACTGGCAGAGAAGTGTGGCCGTCCCCTCAATGATTCTGTCAATATGATACACCTTTTCCTTATTTGCATTACTCACACGCAGCGACAACTCGGGTTTTAAATATGTGTCGTCCAAGTTGGCATTTTCTTTAGCACGCATGTCCTGATTTGATCTTTTATATTTGATGCAGTTTGTACTTTGTTTTCCGCTGACACAGAATTGTGATCATATGCATTAACCAGTACTACGTATTAAGGTCTATCCAGGATTGGAAAAAGATCATTCTCCAACCAGTGCCTAAAAAATTGTCTATTCATTTCTAGTCGTAGCCCCTACCGTCGGTACTTTTTGATTGGAAAATAAGTTCAGCGTCATGGACAAGACCGTTTTCATCGCTTCTAGCATGAGTTATTATGACGTGCTAGCGTTTGCTGCTGGGAATTGTTTTTTTTTTCTGTTCACCGTCTACTGATTGCCATTCGTTAGCATAGGTGTGGTGAGCATTGACCCAGGATTCTTCCAAATCATGGCCTTGACTCCGCCGCTCACGGATCTGCCTCAGGTGTTTGCTTTGGGCAGCAATCAAATGCGATTTTTCACAAATAATATTTACGTTGCGCACAGTATCCCTGAAAGTAAAGCCGGACTCTTACAATTTTCCATAGAGTACTTTTAAAAGTTCCAATACCGCAGTCTGCATGCAATATTAATTTCAAGTTCCTGAGAGTAACAAGTACATTTGTAGCAAACATTTTAATTATCTCCCATTGTAATGACATATAAGTCAACATCGTCAACTTTCCTTTTCCTTCCTTGCTTAATATGAATGCACTCTGAGTCTTGTTTAATTCAACGGCAAAAGATAATCTATCCAGACCAAACACCAATTGCGTTCGACTTTCTGGGTCATGAATATGGCAATATAAAATGAACCATCTTCGATTCATTGCGGAGGTGCTAATAAAGTAAAACAGTAACCTCCTGAATAGTTATCAATTAGCATTTCTGATTATGATGATATAAATGTCAGTTTTTGTAAGTCAACATTACACCACAATAACTTCACAATAACAGCAGAACACGTCTTTGACGTGAACGGCTGCTTCGCATTATACGTTACAGTTTACCAGTTTAAACTGAAAGTCGAATTGGTGCACAAGTGAATCAAGAATTTGTATTTCTTCGGTCTGTTTTAATATGAAAACTTCCGGTATATGGTGGATAGGCTGCAGGAACCGTTGAAGGCTAAGCATGAAAAGTGTTCCTTGTTGCAGTTTCCTCATATTCCAAGTCCATGGGGGACTGGTTGGTTCCTAAATTTTTTTCAATAAACAATGCAAAGTGTTGGCTGGTGGGTCTCGAGGCAAGACGCCGGCCTCGAGACAGAGAGGTTGTGGGTTCAAATCTCGGCTACACGGTTGGGATTTTTATTTATGACTTCTCTCTGCGGCAACCACCCCTGGTCTCAGCAGCGAGGCTCGGCTTGAAACGTCAATTACTCATCGACGGAAAAAAATATAAGTACATCCGAAGTCGGAGTTATCTGCCTGTGCAGCGAGGGACCCCTGAACACACAGCTGCCAGAGAAAAATGGATTAACACACACAATTCAGTTCCAAGTCTCTAGAGACTTCGTCAGAGGTACAAAAGCTGACGAACGAAAAAAAAAATAATAATGCATCTTTTCTTCTCATCTTTTCTTCTTCGTATACTTCATTATCAATATCTTCCCTTCCTTCCTCATCTGCAATTATTTCTTCTAATTTTTTTTCAATAAACAATGAAAAGTATAGTTCCCATAATGCATTTAGCATCATCCACAAGGGAGGAATGAAGAAATATGGGTCAATCTTGAATGTGTGAATGTGAATTCTTCTAATCATTAATTAGCATTGCTATCTCTTTCTTTTCTATTGTGTTGTGCGTGTTTTAATGTGTGTTCATTCAATACTGTTGTTTATTTTTTATTTGTGTTTGTTGGGCTTCGATGCGTACTCATTATTTAATTAAACATAAATGACCCTTATCGGTCGTGGTAAAAGAGATTCAGGAAACCATAACAGTGAATGGGTAAAAGAGGCTCTATAAAGACGGCTTGAAGTAGAACCGTGCGGGTAATCATGCATAATATAGGCCAGTCTTGGAGGTTTTCATACCACTTACAAGATGCTATTGCGCATGTCGACTATTGACAGCTTTTATGATTCGCGGACAATGGGAACGAGAATAGAAAGGGAGGAGGAAAATAATTAAGAAGAGAAGGGAGGGGAGGGGAGAGAGAAGATGACGAGATGAGAAGGAAAAGGAATCAGAGAAATAGGAAGAAGAAACGAAGGAAATAATGGTGGGAGGGTATAGAATTAAAAAGAAGAGGAGAAGAAAAAGAGGAAGAATAAAAAGGACGATGGATTTGAAGAAGGAGATGAGCAGGTAAAGCGGAGGAGGAAAAGATGAAGGATGAGAGGAGGAACAGGTGTGATTAAAGAAGAGGAATAAAGGAAGTGATGACAGAGGACGGGGAGGAGAAGGGATAGAAGATGGCGGCTCAGTGGATAAGGATGAGGTGGGGGGGGGGAAACAAGAAATAATAATACCAAAAACGGAGAAGAAAGAAATTATGAAGTACAAGAATATGAGAAAGAAAAAAATGTGAAAAAAAAGTAAGAAGCTAGAAAGGAACGCTGTGCGGGGAAACACAGACGAATAACAAATCAACACAGAACTGGAGTCATCTGTCTCCACACCCCGAGGTACTTATTGGGGAGGAGATCTCAGCACTTATGGGCGTGTCCGATGTCAAGAGAGAATGATCTAAACTAAACTAAACTAAACTAAATAAAAGTAAGCTAAACTAAAGTTAACTAAGCTAAAGTAAACTAAATTAAGCTAAAGTAAACTAAACTAAAGTAAACTAAACTAAACTGAAGTAAACTAAACCAAAACTAAGGATCAAAAGAAGATAGTTTTTGAGAGATCATTATAAAGATATTTTTGAGAGACCACATATAAAGATGTTTTTGACAGACAGCATGTAAATATATTTTTAACAGACCACATATAAATATGTTTTTGACAGACCACTTATAAAGATGTTTTTGACAGATCTTTTATAGAGATGTTTTGTTTAAATATTTCGTTGCTTTGTAACATAAAAAAACGGTGTTTTATAAGGAATGGCGCATAATTATAATGGTTTATAAAAGACTAATAATGTGGATGGGATACATAAGACTAAATATGATATGATTCAAAATGATAGATAGTTTAATATAGCAATCGATGGATATACTTATGTTGATACTGCCAAAACATAAATAGACAATTTTATAAATGAGTAATGAGACTTCTTCATTTTTTTCTCCTTCTTTCTTTCTTTCTTTCTTTTTTTTCTTTCTTTCTTTTTCTTTCTTTCTTTCTTTTTTTCGTCACTTTCTCGGGTACCCGTTTGAGTGTCGAGGCATGTACAAAGTTCTTGTTCTCACTCCTGTTAAATGCTGGTTTGTGTTTTACCAGCCGAGATTTAAAAAAAAAACAAAACACATAATTCTTCAGCTAAACATGTAAAGTGAATAGAAGAAGCAGATTTTAAAATGTAATAGCAGTTCTGGGTACATCCTCCATCCTCCATCCTTCATCCTCCATCCTCCATCCTCCATCCTCCATCCTCCATCCTTCTTCCTCCATCCTCCATCCTCCATCCTTCATCCTTCATCCTTCATCCTCCATCCTCAATCCTCCATCCTCCATCCTCAATCCTCCATCCTCCATCCTCCATCCTTCATCCTCCATCCTCCATCATCCATCCTCAATCCTCCATCCTTCATCCTCCATCCTCCATCCTTCATGCTTCATCCTCCATCCTCAATCCTCCATCCTCCATCCTCAATCCTCCATCCTCCATCCTCCATCCTTCATCCTTCATCCTCCATCCTCCATCCTCAATCCTCCATCCTTCATCCTCCATCCTCCATCCTCAATCCTCCATCCTCCATCCTCCATCCTTCATCCTTCATCCTCCATCCTCCATCCTCCATCCTTCATCCTTCATCCTTCATCCTCCATCCTCAATCCCCCATCCTCCATCCTCAATCCTCCATCCTCCATCCTCCATCCTTCATTCTCCATCCTCCATCCTCCATCCTTCATCCTTCATCCTCCATCCTCCATCCTCCAACCTTCATCCTTCATCCTCCATCCTTCATCCTCCATCCTCCATTCTCCATCCTCTATCCTCCATCCTTCATCCTCCATCCTCCATCCTCCATCCTTCATCCTCCATCCTCCATCCTCCATACTCCATCCTCCATCCTCCATCCTCCATCCTCCATCCTCCATCCTCCATCCTCCATACTCCATCCTCCATCCTGCATCCTCCATACTTCATCCTCCATCCTCCAACCTCCATCCTTCATCCTTCATCCTCCATCCTCAATCCTCCATACTTCATCCTCCATCCTCCATCCTCCATCCTCCATCCTTCATCCTCCATCCTCCATCCTCCATCCTCCATCCTCCATCCTTCATCCTCCATCCTCCATCCTTCATCCTCCATCCTCCATCCTCCATCTTTCATCCTCCATCCTCCATCCTCCATCCTTCATCCTTCATCCTCCATCCTCCATCCTCCATCCTTCATCCTCCATCCTCCATCCTCCATCCTTCATCCTGCATCCTACATCCTCCATCCTCCATACTCCATCCTCCATCCTCCATCCTCCATCCTCCATCCTCCATACTCCATCCTCCATCCTCCATCCTCCATCCTCCATACTCCATCCTCCATCCTCCATACTCCATCCTCCATCCTCCATCCTCCATCCTCCATCCTTCATCCTTCATCCTCCATCCTCCATCCTCCATCCTTCATCCTTCATCCTCCATCCTCCATCCTCCATCCTCAATCCTCCATACTCCATCCTCCAAACTCCATCCTCCATACTCCATCCTCCATCCTCCATCCTCCATCCTTCATCCTCCATCCTCCATCCTCCATCCTCCATCCTCCATCCTTCATCCTTCATCCTCCATCCTCCAGACTCCATACTCCATCCTCCATCCTCCATCCTCCATTTTCCATACTCCATCCTCCATCCTTCATCCTCCATCCTCCATCCGTCATCCTCCATCCTCCATCTTCCATCCTCCATCCTCCATCCTCCATCCTCCATCCTGCATCCTCCATCCTCCATACTCCATTCTCCAAACTCCATCCTCCATACTCCATCCTCCATCCTCCATCCTCCATCCTCCATCCTCCATACTCCATCTTCCATCCTCCATACTTCATCCTCCATACTCCATCCTCCATCCTCCATCCTCCATCCTCCATCCTCCATACTCCATCCTCCATACTCCATCCTCCATCCTCCATCCTCCATACTCCATCCTCCATCTTCGATCCTCCATCATCCATCCTCCATCCTCCATCCTCCATCCTCCATCCTCCATCCTCCACACTCCATCCTCCATCCTCGATCCTCCATCCTCCAACCTCCATCCTCCATACTCCATCCTCCATCCTCCATCCTCCATACTTCATCCTCGATCCTCCATCCTCCATCCTCCATCCTCCATACTCCATCCTCCATCCTCCATCCTCGATACTCCATCCTCCATACTCCATACTCCATCCTCCATCCTCCATACTCCATCCTCCATCCTCGATCCTCCATCCTCCATCCTCCATACTCCATCCTCCATCCTCCATCCTCCATCCTGCATCCTCCATTCTCCATACTCCATCCTCCATCCTCCATCCTCCATCCTCCATCCTCCATACTCCATCCTCCATCCTCCATCCTCCATCCTCCATCCTGCATCCTCCATCCTCCATACTCCATCCTCGTTACTCCATCCTCAATCCTGCATCCTCCATCCTCCATCCTCCATACTCCATCCTCCATACTCCATCCTCCATCCTCCATACTCCTTCCTCCATCCTCCATACTCCATCCTCCATCCTCCATCCTCCATACTCCATCCTCCATCCTCCATACTCCATCCTCCATCCTCCATACTCCATACTCCATACTCCATCCTCCATACTCCATCCTCCATCCTCCATACTCCATCTTCCATATTCCGTCCTCCATACTCCATCCTCCATCCTCCATACTCCATCCTCCATACTCCATTCTCCATCCTCCATCCTCCATCCTCCATCCTCCATACTCCATCCTCCATCCTTCATACTCCATCCTCCATACTCCATACTCCATCCACCATACTCCATCCTCCATACTCCATCCTCCATCCTTCATCCTCCATACTCCATCCTCCATACTCCATCCTCAATACTCCATCCTCCATCATCCATACTCCATCCTCCATACTCCATCCTCCATACTCCATCCTCCATACTCCATCCTCCATCCTCCATACTCCATCCTCCATACTTGATCCTCCATCCTCCATCCTCCATACTCCATCCTCCATACTCCATCCTCCATCCTCCATACTCCATCCTCCATACTCCATCCTCCATCCTCCATACTCCCTCCTCCATACTCCATCCTTCATCCTCCATCCTCCATACTCCATCCTCCTTCCTCCATCCTCCATCCTCCATACTCCATCCTCCATCCTCCATACTCCATCCTCCATACTCCATCCTGCATCCTCCATACTCCATCCTCCATACTCCATCCTCCATCCTCCATCCTGCATTCTCCATCCTCTATCCTCCATCCTCCATCCTCCATACTCCATCCTCCATCCTCCATACTCCATCCTCCATACTCCATCCTCCATCCTCCATCCTCCATCCTCCATCCTCCATCCTCCATCCTAAATACTCCATCCTCCATACTCCATCCTCCATCCTCCATCCTCCATCCTCCATCCTCCATCCTCCATACTCCATACTCCATCCTCCATCCTCCATCCTCCATACTCCATCCTCCATCCTCCATACTCCATCCTCCATACTCCATCCTCCATCCTCCATCCTCCATACTCCATCCTCCATACTCCATCCTCCATCCTCCATCCTGCATCCTCCATCCTGCATCCTCCATCCTCCATACTCCATCCTCCATCCTCCATCCTCCATCCTCCATCCTCCATCCTCCATACTCCATCCTCCATCCTCCATCGTCCATCGTCCATCCTCCATCCTCCATCCTCCATCTTCCATACTCCATCCTCCATCCTCCATACTCCATCCTCCATCCTCCATCCTCCATCCTCCATACTCCATCCTCCATCCTCCATCCTCCATCCTTTATCCTCCATACCCCATCCAGTATCCTCCATCCTCCATACTCCATCCTCCATCCTCCATCCTCCATACTCCATCCTCCATCCTCCATCCTCCATTCTCCATCCTCCATCCTCCATCCTCCATCCTCCATCCTCCATCCTCCATACTCCATCCTCCATCCTCCATACTCCATCCTCCATCCTCCATCCTCCATACTCCATCCTCCATCCTCCATCCTCCATACTCCATCCTCCATCCTCCATCCTCCATCCTCCATACTCCATCCTCCCTCCATCCTCCATCCTCCATACTCCATCCTCCATCCTCCATCCTCCATCCTCCATCCTCCATACTCCATCCTCCATACTCCATCCTCCATCCTCCATACTCCATCCTCCATCCTCCATACTCCATCCTCCATCCTCCATACTCCATCCTCCATCCTCCATCCTCCATCCTCCATCCTCCATCTTCCATCCTCCGAAACTCAAAAATTGCCAATCTTTTATCTTTTTTTTTTTTTCAGTCCAAGTATTCACATTAAATTATCGCTCATTTTAAGTTTGGTGTCCCAAATTGAAACCACTCCCATGAAATATCAAGTTTAAGAATGAATGTAATGTAATAGGTTCAATATTGTTATGGTTATTGAAGACCTCGGTGTCACTGCAAACGAATTAATATACATACTTGCTCAACCGCCCGTGTCAGTGGAATCATCCGAATTACTATTTCATCTCTCAAACAAAGAAAGGTAGCTGCAGTCCCCATCATAGCAGTCTCAGCACACGCCAAAAGATATAAAGCGAAACCGCACAGAAGGTGAACATAGCCATCTGTTCTCTATCACACGATATCATCATTCATCGTAAACATCGGAGTATCGAAATACGATCAAAACGGATAAAACGCACAGCTTACGGTGTGCGCAGAGCACTTAACCCAGTAGCTCCTGTCGCACATCTAACAACAGACCGTAAGATCTCCATGCATTGTGAATTTGTGAAATTATAAACCAGTTCACATGTCTACCCTCTATCTCACAGTAGCCCTCTTGAATCTAGATAGCATCCCTCCTGATTAACATGAAACTACTGGAGTCACCCCGGTGCTGCAAAGTCATGAACAAAGCTCTGTCATTTCGCCTTTCATCATTAGCGTACGGCCTGTGTAGGGATATGCGATCAGCCATTTTAACCTTCTAAGGTTAAAACAGTTCAATATATATATTATCTATACAAGTTCATAAATTTCCAAGATTAGAACTAAAGTGTCACTTTTAGATGAAAATAAACAACTGCGCAGTTAATGTGCTGTAGCGCTTCTTTGATGTTGTCTGTCATTCTTACTCTGTGTCTGCCTCTTGCTCTTCTTCCTTCAATTTTAATATATGCTTTGCATGGTAAGCAATTACATGACATTTTTCCAGATGGGGCCTAACAGTTTATTTGTTGTTTCTGTATTTAGTTTAGGACTGGGTCAATGTCTACTCGTTCTCATATAATGCCAATTGCGATTCTCTCTTTTATGGTCACTCAAAGCGCTTTTCTCAGACATCTTAAAATGAGACCGCAAGATTAAAATTGCTCGTTTTTTTAAATGTGGCTGTGGATAGCTGATTGCAGATGCAATGGATATGATATGTGAGAAGACACTGAAATAGAGAATACAACATGGAAAGATGTGGATAGCATAAATGGAAAATACTGATTCTGCTGTATTTAGACAGTAATCATTAAGTACCATGCCTGTTGGTGTAAGTGATCATGTCTCTTCACAAATTTCTGTCTCGACAGTTATTTATCATTTCTGCTGTTGACCTTCTACAAAGCCCTTCTCTTAAGTTGTCTGGTATCTTTTCTCTTTGCTTCCCTCTATCTCTTCGTCCCTCAATTTATCCAGCTGTCACAATATATGCCAGCTGTTCCCTTCTTACTGCATGGTCAAAAAATTATGATTATTTCTTTCTAATATTGGATATTAGCTCTCCTTTTTTGCTTTGGCCACTTTCAGAGTGTTTATATTACTCTTCTTAGCTGTCCATGGTATTCTCAACATCTACTGTAAAACCACATTTCTACAGACTCCAGTGATTTTCTTATCTGTTGAACTATTGGCTATGATTCACATCCATATGTTAAAAATGGCTCTACATAACATTTAAGAACTCTTTTTCTTGTTTCTATCGTCAATAATGAATTGCACAGTATCTTTCTCATTTTTTGGAAATCTGCTTTTACCTGAGCTTTTCAACATCTCACCTGGGTTGTACATCTACTATCTGAGAATAACATTGTTCCCAGGTATTTAAATTCATTTACATTAAATTAGAGAGGCAAAACAAGAAACAATTACTAGATAGATCTAGGTGTACATGTAAACACAAAAATCAAATAAAATGGACAAAACCAATCGAAGTAATAGGTGAAAGAAACATACACGAATGTTGAAAATTTGAAGTAGACAAACCAACGGACAAGCGAAGACATAAATAAATATTTTTAGGATTACATCGATAGACAGTCACAGTGACAGTGAGGCCGACAAAATAAATATCATGATAGTCAAACATTTACACCAGGGGTGGACGACCTTGTATCTTCTGAGGGTCACATCTGAGATCTATGAAGACGCCGAGCGTCAGATACCATCACCTAACGAGGTTATCACGAGAAAGAGTAAAGAAATAATCTAAAGTTAATCTTTCCTGGAAAGTACGAAATTCTGTATCTACTTTCCTTCTTTTGTTTGATAGTGCCATTGTGTAACTAATTGGTGACAACCGATTATTAACTTTAAATACATTACAATGTTATTAAAAAGTTATATAGCATCTGTTAACTATCGCAATTCGTAACCCCTACCATAATCGATGCTAAAGACAAAGACCCATAATCCATTTGATCTGACGACGTACTGTCATCTAATAAAAATCTAAATTTCAACGCTGACGTATTACAATACCACGCCACCCACTCCCAAAATCACGATCATTATCACGACACTAACAACAAACGCTACACCACTCATTGTATGTCGACTAATTAACGACATTAAAAGGACTGTCGGTGTAGTGTACATCATCAAAGACAATGAACTTTGCAGTCTTGGCTAGTACCACGCAGCATCTAATAGATCAAAGATATGACAGAAATTGTTTCATTTTGGCGAACTCGTTATCAAATTAGATTTTGTTTTTACTGTTTCTGAATTTGT
This sequence comes from Megaustenia siamemsis, assembly GCA_032433765.1. Taxonomy (NCBI): domain Eukaryota; kingdom Metazoa; phylum Mollusca; class Gastropoda; order Stylommatophora; family Ariophantidae; genus Megaustenia; species Megaustenia siamemsis. The sequence continues at coordinate 67,840,580 of JAVIAB010000124.1, forward strand.
GCATTTATGTGTTACTTTTTAATCAATTTTTTAGCTCAGGGAATGGTATGTATAGTAATTTTGAAATCAAACACAAGGGCCGGTTTAAATAACTTGGCGGGACAGTTCTGGCCCGCGAGCCAAAGTTGCCCACCTCTGATTTACACAGACAGATACAAGGCAGGAAATCAAACAGAAAATAAAAGATAGAAAAACAAAACTAAGTGAAAGTACATATCATTACTCCTGCACGACATTATACACCACAGATTATAATATTGAATGCTCTATCACTTCGTTAGAAAACAAGAATTATCTGTGAGTCTGCAGAAATCACGTGTTGATAAATGTAGCAAACTCTAAACCTAGAGCAACTGAGACGTGATAATTTACAGTTAGAAAATGAACCAAACTGTCAAGTAATTCTTATCACAGATTTGGCCAGCACCTAAATGGATTTTCCAAGTACAAAAATTCTGCGACAGATGCCAGTATGGTGGAGCTGCGCTGTTACCATGACAACTAATCGGGAAGCTAGGTTCTGTGGACACTAGATCACCAGATTCCTCAATCTGCCTGCCACAAGACGTCCCGTTGACCCTTCCACGCTGCTGCCCCTAATTCACAAGTTGGATTTGACCGCCCGTTGCGGCTGTCGTTGTCTCCCACTAATTCACCGATCCTTATCTCCCCCTCGTGCTCTATCCTGACCACCAACAGGCTCAAATGTGAAGTGACCTCCTGTTACCATAACGACCGTTTTTGTCGAGAAGACGCCATGGAACTGTTGGAAGAAAATAAACACAACAAGACCGCTTGGATACACTTCTGTCATCGACATTTTTATTACCGCTCTCCATGGAAATTTTCTTGTTACGTTATTGATCCTGCCTGGCTCTTTTTCGGTCCGTTTTTATTTTCTGTTCTTATCTATCAAGATCTTACTGCCAGTATGGCCAAACTCTATTAAGTCTTCAAAGCCACGCACGTACACTCACAGAATAGCCGGAAATTATAGGGACAAAGCTATACATTGCAATACAATAGTGTAGCTTGAGTTCATTTTAGACTGCTGAGTTATTTTATAGATAGAGGGAAAAAAACAGCAGGTTCAGTTTGTTCATTATCATCAACTTTTAGAAAAAATTACTTTTATGGGACTATTGTATTAAAAAATGCTATTTTAATTTTAATAAAAATTGTCTATAACTAAATTGTACATACATTTTTTTAAAATCTCTCTCTCTCTCTCTCTGTCTCTCTCTCTCTCTCTCTCTCTCTCTCTCTCTCCGAGTGTTTTGTATCTACGCGTGTTTGCTCTCCAATTCATCGCATATTTATCTCTTCAATTCTGTGTTTTCATGTGCGACTATTTGTGTGTTTTTGTCAAATCTCTTTATGCGCGTGTGTGATTATGTCGACATGCGGCGTAGAGATATGTTGGTTCAAATTCTAGAACAACCAAACCCTGTGAGCGTAATGAGCATGGCAACGCCCCGAGAATCACACTGGTCACCAGCTGCACCGGAGTCCATCTCCAGACTTGTCTTGCCACTGGATTCAGATGGACTCAGGCGAGAGAGTGGAATCAACGAAATAAACGTTTCTTCACTTTAAATCTAATTCGCCGCTGAAGCCACTCTTTCATCCTAATTCATCTACAGTTTAAAACACATGTCCTGTAGCGATGAATGAGTGGCTAAATCTTGTAGCGATGAATGAGTGGCTAAGTCCTGTAGCGATGAATGAGTGGCTAAGTCCTGTAGCGATGAATAAGTGGCTAAGTCCTGTAGCGATGAATGAGTGGCTAAGTCCTGTAGCGATGAATGAGTGGCTAAGTCCTGTAGCGATGAATGAGTGGCTAAGTCCTGTAGTTATGGGCGAGTGACGACGAACCGTTTGTGTGGTACGCTTCCAAGTGTAGTCACACATTTACACTATGGCGGCTCAGGTCATATGGTCGGCAGCCTCACGATTTTGAGCAGCTCAAGGAATTCAGCACCCTCCCCCTCCCCCCCCCAGCTTCAATCAACTCTCTTCAGGAAAACATGGCTCACTTCCGAGGCATTGCTTACACCATTACCTAATCAAACAGAACATAAACATAACTATAGACAGCAGATAAATAAAACAAGTAGAAGAATTTAAATACTTAAGGAGTCTAGTGACAAACAACAATTCACAAACAACAGAAATAGAATCAAGATGCATCGAAGCTTGTCAAATCATTGAACAGCTATCACCGCTATTGTCCAACACGGAAATAGCTATAGAAGTAAAACTGGCACTCTACAATACAATCTTCATCCCAACGTTGTGCTACCAATGCCGATCCTGGACCCTAGATGCAAGAACAAAATGAAAAATAACCTCTACTGTGATGAAATGTGTCAGATGAATTGTTATAGGCAAAACGCAGCGATGGCTTTTAACGAAGTGGAATCAACAACCAGTTGTCGTCAAACAGAGTAGCAACTTTATTTACATGAACTTGTCGACATGGCTGTACAAAATATAGAGACCATTCACACTTCTTCCACTTATATAAACCATAAATTGGTGACATGACTATGGCAGTTGTTGACCAGCGAGAGAGAGAGAGAGAGAGAGAGAGAGAGAAAGAGAGCGAGATTTCTCTTGTCCCAACTATTTATACCACCCTCCTATTCACAATCCCAGAATCCTCCCTAACCAATGATTGTTAATCTTCTATCCTCCTTTGTCTACAACATGCGTACTCAATATGTCACTCCTAGAACCTTCCAGATCCCTTCTGTCTTAACCTTTGACCTTGACCCTATCTTGGTCTGTTTCTAGCATAACTGCCCACACCCGGTGTCCTTCAAGCTTCCATGACTTCCCACTGAATACACGCCCTCTTGGCCGTATACCATTACACCTATCTATAGTCTATTTCTATCATAACTAGTCTCCCCTAAATACTCCCAACATATGCCCTCTAAGCTATTTACTATTACAGAATGACAGGAAACAGTCTGAGAGATAAGATCAGAAATGAAGAACTCAGAAAAAAAAACTAGTAATAGTCCCCGCCATAGAATATATATATATAGAGAGAGAGACAACAGATAAAATAGTTTGGCCATGTGACAAGGCAGAGTAATTAAAACACAACACAACGAGCCCTTAATAAACGTTGCGAGAATACCGGACCCAAGGGTCGACAAAGAAAAAGATGGATCGATGGAACATTAGAAGCACTAGGAAACATAACTGCAGAGGCGAAATGAAAAGCAAAAGACTGCAAATTATATCTCCACCCGACGCTGAAAGGTAAATGAGGAAGGAAAGAAGAAGAAGAATAATTACCTAATCAAGTTACGGCGGCTGGTGGGTGCCCTCTGTAGCGGGACAGACACACTACATTCACACGTACCCTTTAGGTACGTGAAGTGTGCTCACACTCCTTGATAAAGAATCCACAACTCAAATAGACCCCAGCGACAGTTTTCTCTGAAAGAAACGAAGCTTGCTGGATGTAATATTGACCTAGTGACATTGAGTGAGACTAGACTAAGAGGTCAAGGATAACTTTGTGAAAAATAGTGCAGGTTACAGATTTTACTGGAGCGACATAATAGATGAAGAGAAACCTGAAGCAGGTGTTAGTTTTTCTAGGTCAGACAGGTCATAATCCGCATGCCAAACTACCGACTGCTAAAATTATTATATGGCGAGCTGTAGAAAGACCAATGTCGACAAGACACTCAAGACCACAGTAAAAACTTTCGATATTAATCTTGAGCTCCATGGTAGCCAACCTTCGTTGCGGAGATGGCACTCGAGGATGATAATGATAATGATTAATCTTGACAAATGGAAAAATGATCCACCGGAAAAAAAACAGACTAGTGCACATCTCTCTAACGCGCGGCTAGAACATGTGAAACAAACAAAGCAGTAACAATCAAACAAGCGAGACATACTAGAACAACTTTGGCGAAATAGTTTCCCAAAAAGAAACAATGACATCATGCCCATACTTTCTGCTTTGGACTTAACAGTCATATTGCTTTATCTGTGATTGTGTGTGATTTTGGTCTTGTCTCACTCTCTCTTTATCTGTGATTGTGTGTGATTTTGGTCTTGTCTCACTCTCTCTTTATTTGTGATTGTGTGTGATTTTGGTCTTGTCTCACTCTCTCTTTATCTGTGATTGTGTGTGATTTTGGTCTTGTCTCACTCTCTCTTTATCTGTGATTGTGTGTGATTTTGGTCTTGTCTCACTCTGCTTTATCTGTGATTGTGTGTGATTTTGGTCTTGTCTCACTCTCTCTTTATCTGTGATTGTGTGTGATTTTGGTCTTGTCTCACTCTCTCTTTATCTGTGATTGTGTGTGATTTTGGTCTTGTCTCACTCTCTCTTTATCTGTGATTGTGTGTGATTTTTGTCTTGTCTCACTCTCTCTTTATCTGTGATTGTGTGTGATTTTGGTCTTGTCTCACTCTCTCTTTATCTGTGATTGTGTGTGATTTTGGTCTTGTCCCACTCTCTCTTTATCACAATCTCTGTATTTATTGTCTTCACTTAAGATAGGGGAGATCTCATAACTAATCCTATAACAATTTTGTTTAAAGAAAGAAAAAAAGTGGCATGGTAATAACTTTCATCTTCTTCTTCTACCTTTTAGCTCCCAGTGGAGCATAGGTCTTCAACAAACACTTTCCAAGTCGTTCTGTTTTTTGCAATTCTTTTAAGATCATTCCATGTCTTCCCCATCATCTTCATCTCTGCCTCGATCTGTCTTCTCCAAGAATTCCTTGGTCTTCATCTTTGTCTTTTCCCCTGGGGATTCCAAAAAAGGGCCTGTTGTGTAATACTCTCAGTTGGCTTTCGTAGTGTGTGTCCTATCCATCGCCATCGTTTTCGCTGTATCTCTTTATCCACTGGTATTTGACCGGTACATTTCCATAATTCCACATTAGTGACTTTGTCATGCCATTTCCATCCCTTTATTCTGTGCAAGCATCCATTAATGAAAGTCTGTACCTTCGTGATTGTTAATTTTGTTATTCTCCATGTTTCACAGCCATATAATAGGACCGACTTAACATTTGAGTTGAACATTTTTATTTTTGTATTTAAATAAATTTCTTTGGATTTCCATATGTTTCCCAGTGCAATGAAAGCTCCTCTTGCTTTTGATATCCTTATTTTGGTATCATTTTCTGTTCCTCCCTCTTTATCTATATTACTGCCCAGATATATGTAAGATTGTACGTCTAGTAGAGGTATTTCTCCTAGTTTTATTTGGTTATTGCCAACTGCATTAATTCTCATAATGTTGGTCTTATCTCTATTAATCTTTAGTCCTAGCTGTTGTGATCTCTCATCAAGTATGCTCATTTTATCCTGCATCTGTTGATGGCTGTGTGATAGGAGAGCTATGTCATCAGCAAAGTCTAAATCATCAAGTTGTTTGGTCAGTGACCACTGGATCCCATTTCTGTTGTTTTGAGTTATTTTCATAATCCAATCTATGGCCAGTAGAAAGAGAAATGGGAACAGAAGGCATCCTTGCCTTACTCCTGTTCTTATTTCAAATGCTTCTGTAAGCTGTCCTTCATGCACTACACTACATTTAGTTCCTTCATATATTGCTTTTATCAGGTTAATAAACTTTATGGGGATTCCGTAATGACTCAGCAACTTCCAAAGCATTCTTCTGTCTAAACTATCAAATGCCTTTTCGTAATCTATCAATCCAATATAAAGTGGGGATTTTAGTTCTAAACTTTGTTCAACTATTATACGTAGAGTAGTTATTTGATCAGCACATGATCTGTTCTTCCTAAAACCTGCTTGTTCATCTCTCAAGTGTTTCTCTATAGCCTCCTTTAGTCTCTCCAGAATGATTCTGCCTAATATTTTTCCTGGCACTGATAGTAACATAATTCCCCTATAATGGTAATAACTTCACGTAGTTAATAAACAAAACAAAAGTCCAACAAAGTTTCCACCGAATCGTCGATCGAATTTTGTTTTGTTTCTCACCTATGTAAATTTATTACCATACCACTTTAAAAAAAAAAAATTGTCATTATTATCATCAGCTTTACACGAGCTTCGCATCTCTATGCAGCTTAATGTATCGTTACGCATTAACCCCTTAACTAATCCTATAACATGTCAAGTTCAGTGCAAAAAATAAACTTTGCCAGTTGGCATTTCAAAACAATAAAATATGTAGAACTGACATAGCTTAAAAACTCGCAATAATCTACCGAGCACTGTGCAAAAGACATCAATAAACATTCTGGAACTACCCCAGGTCCCATGGGAGCCGCGATAGCTCAGTGGTTAGTGAACTGGACTATCACGGACAAGGGTAGGGTTCGATCCCAACCGACGGCTTCCGGGTTCACCCAGCGTTAAATGGGTGCCGGATTTTTTTCTGGGAAAGTAAAGCAGCACGGGCGTAATACTGACCACGTTACCCCAAAAATCATGTGCTGAAGGTCTGTAAAATATAGGGTTACTAACACTATACGCCACTTGGCGTGACGGGGGTACTTTACATTTTTTTTTTTTACCCAAGGTCTCAATATTCTGGAACTACCCCAGGTCCCAATATTCTGAAACTACCCCATGTCCCAATATTATGAATCTACTCCTAGGAACAAACTTTATCAACCTACAACCAGGACGCAACATTCAAATTTTCTCCTATAAACCAACTTTCAAAACCTAAACAAAGTAACCAACAATCATAAACTACTCACTTAAATTAACTTTTTCTAAAACCTGAACAAAGGAAGCAGAAAAACTTCTCACCAGAACCAACTTTCTGAAACTAAACAAAGTAACCAATAACAAAAATAACTACACCATCAAATAAACTTTCGGAAAGAACACCCAAAGCGCAATTCTCTTAAAACACTTGATGGAAACAACATTCTGAAATTACTACGAGGAAGTAACTTTTGAAACACTTGATGGAAACAACATTCTGAAACTACTACGAGGAAGTAACTTTTGAAACACTTGATGGAAACAACATTCTGAAACTACTACGAGGAAGTAACTTTTGAAACACTTGATGGAAACAACATTCTGAAACTACTACGAGGAAGTAACTTTTGAAACACTTGATGGAAACAACATTCTGAAACTACTACGAGGAAGTAACTTTTGAAACACTTGAAGGAAACAACATTCTGAAACTACTACGAGGAAGTAACTTTTGAAACACTTGATGGAAACAACATTCTGAAACTACTACGAGGAAGTAACTTTTGAAACACTTGATGGAAACAACATTCTGAAACTACAACGAGAAAGTAACTTTTGAAACACTTGATGGAAACAACATTCTGAAACTTTCTGAGCCTATCTTCAGGAACTAATTTTCGGAGACTACCTCCAGAAATCAACATTCTGAGACCACTTCCTGAAAAAAATAAAACTTTCTGAGACCACCTCCAGAAAAACAACTTCTTGAGACTACCTGGAGAAATAAACTTTCCGAGGCTAACACCAGAAATCAAATTTATGAGACTACCTGGAGAAATAAACTTTCCGAGGTTATACCAGAAATCAAATTTATGAGACTACCTGGAGAAATAAACTTTCCGAGGCTACCACCAGAAATCAAATTTATGAGACTACCTGGAGAAATCAAATTTATGAGACTACCTGGAGAAATAAACTTTCCGAGGCTACCACCAGAAATCAAATTTATGAGACTACCTGTAGAAATAAACTTTCTGAGGCTACCACCAGAAATCAAATTTATGAGACTACCTGGAGAAATAAACTTTCCGAGGCTACCACCAGAAATCAAATTTATGAGACTACCTGGAGAAATAAACTTTCCGAGGCTACCACCAGAAATCTAATTTATGAGACTAAATGGAGAAATAAACTTTCCGAGGCTACCACCAGAAATCAAATTTATGAGACTACCTGGAGAAATAAACTTTCCGAGGCTACCACCAGTAATCAAATTTATGAGACTACCTGGAGAAATCAAATTTATGAGACTACCTGGAGAAATCAAATTTATGAGACTACCTGGAGAAATAAACTTTCCGAGGCTACCACCAGAAATCACATTTTTGAGACTAACTGGAGAAATAAACTTTCCGAGGCTACCATCAGAAATCAAATTTATAAGACTACCTGGAGAAATTAACTTTCAGAGGCTACCTCCAGAAATACAATTTATCAGACTACCTGGAGAAATAAACTTTCCGAGGCTACCACCAGAAATCAAATTTATGAGACTACCTGGAGAAATAAACTTTCGGAGGCTACCACCAGAAATCACATTTATGAGACTACCTCGAAAAAATAAACTTTCTGAGACTAACTGGAGAAATAAACTTTCCGTGGCTACCACCAGAAATCAAATTTATGAGATTACCTGAAGAAATAAACTTTCTGAGACTACCTGGAGAAATAAACTTTCTGAGACTACCTGGAGAAATAAACTTTCTGAGACTACCTGGAGAAATAAACTTTCTGAGACTACCTGGAGAAATAAACTTACTGAGACTACCTGGAGAAATAAACTTTCTGAGACTTCCTGGAAAATAAACTTTCTGAGACTACCTGGAGAAATAAACTTTCTGAGACTACATGGAGAAATAAACTTTCTAAGACTACCTGGAGAAATAAACTTTCCGAGGCTACCACCAGAAATCAAATTTATGAGACTACCTGGAGAAATAAACTTTCCGAGGCTACCACCAGAAATCAAATTTTGAGACTACCTGGAGAAATAAACTTTCCGAGGCTACCACCAGAAATCAAATTTATGAGACTACCTGGAGAAATAAACTTTCCGAGGCTACCACCAGAAATCAAATTTATGAGACTACCTGGAAAAATAAACTTTCCTTTGCAACCACCAGAAATACAATTTATCAGACTACCTGGAGAAATAAACTTTCTGAGACTACCTCAAAAATTAACGTTTTGAGACTACCTTCAGAAATCAACTTTCTGAAACTACCTGTTGAAATAAACTTTCTGAGACTATATCCAGAAATTAGCTTTCTGAGACTACCTCCAGAAAAATGATACTCCTATGAACCAATTTTCTAATGATACTCATGGGAACCAATCTTATAATGATACAAATAGAAACCAATTTTCTAATGAATATCATACACCAAGAAACTCACGCTCCGACGCTTTCTCCAAAAACCATCTTGGAGTGAAACCTCCAGAACTAATTTTGCAACTCAAGAAAATGAGAGTTTGAATCTCGGTAGCCTCAATCGGTCCTCTTTTCCTTCTTTTTCATTCAGGGCGAACTAAAATCTGCCTTCAGAAAACCTGAAGGTGACTGCAATGAACATGTGATGTTTATCCATAAGTCATATAAGTCCCGCAGCTGATACTAGAAATGGGATACATTCCGTCAAATATATGTTATCCCTTTATCATTAGCACTCCCATTCATTATTTTATCTTTCAGTCTAACTGGATAACTGAACTCTAAATATCTTATGCATGAAAAGTGTTCTTTGTTGCAGTTTCCTCATATTCCAAGTCCGGCTTGTTGCAGGAGCTACTGAGTTAAGTGCTCTGTGCCCACCGTGAGCTGTGTGTCTTATCCGTTTTGATCATGTTTGGATATTCCAATTGTTTACGATGAATGATGATATCGTAAGACAGGGAAGAGTTAGCTGTGTTAACTTTCTACGCGGTTTCACCTCATGTCTTTTGGGGTGTGCTGAGACTGCTATGATGACGACTACAGTTACCTTCCTTTGCTTGGCAGATGAGATATTAATTCGAATGATTACAATGGCACGGGCGGTTGAACAATTATGGATTTTAATTCGTTTGCAGTGATACCGGAGCCTTCAATAACCAAATAACTCTAAATATATTTTTTTTCTATAGATCAATAGTTTTCTGCTCTTTCTTCAGTGTTCACCCGTTCAGTGAGATAGGTATTTACAGTAACACTGGAAAACAAAGGCAAACTATGTTTAAAATGAAGTTAGCAAAAAGTTGATAATGAAATTGAAATGAAACGGTGGGCGTGTTATCTGGAATGTGGGATTAGAAGCTGCTAGTGTGAATAAAACATCAAATACAACCTAACACTCACTAAAGCAGGCAACTAGAATCACTCAATGTGGCAGTCACAAAAACAAGAGACGACGTCCATCCCTGGGCAGGTTAATTGATCAGTTTCGATAACTGACCCCATTGTATAGAAGCAGCTGAAAAAGTACTCAGGAGAAATGTGCACACGCCTTGGGCATTTGATTGCTCATTGTTTCAGCAAATCGCTAATTCAACATCCTTCGTAACCAAATGTTATATTGGCCCCTTCTCTGCAGCACTGTTTCATTAAAATCCGTGCTGTCTTCTGCTTAAGGAATGCTAACAATGCTTCTGCAGTGCATTTAATTAAAATTGTTACGTTAAAAAGCTTAAAAAAAATGTAAAGTGTCCCATCACTCCAAGTGACGTATAGGGAATATGGTGTTAGTGACCATAAATTGTACAGACCTTCTGCACATGATTTTTGGGGTAATGTGGTCGGTATCACGCCCGTGCCGCTTTACTTTCCCAGAAAAAAATCCGGTACCCATTTAAGGCTGGGTGAACCCGGAAACCGTCGGTTGGGGTCGAACCCTACCTATCTTGTCTTTTGTAGTCCAGTTCACTAACCACTGAGCTATGGCGGATCCCACGTTAAAAGGGAAAAAGAAATAAAATGTGGGACTGATTAGCGAAGTCGTAGTCGTAGTGGGGTCGCGTTTTTAACGCCAGACATCAGGGTTCGAATCTCGCTCGTCCCCATTGGTCAACCTAGCACGGTAAACAAGTAGGTACCTGGCCGTTGGTCAGGGAAGGTCAGGCATCTGGGTAGACAGCACTGGGCTGCGTTTACTCGGGAAATATGTACATGATTAAAAAACGGGAGAAAAGTAACTGACTCTTGTTTCCTCAATCTCCTACCACAGAACCTCATGGCGACCGCACTGGACAGGCTCCTTTTATTCTCCAGTAGAATCTGGCAACATGTAACCGAAATTCGAGTCGTTTAACTCTGCGGGATTTCATGAAGAGGAGTCTGAAGCATGTGTGTGCGAACTGTTTGATGTGCAGTGAAGATAATCCGACGATTAATTATTAATAATCTTGATGACATACATTGCTTTAAAACATCAACGCATCTGTAAATTCAAAACTTTGGTTTTGCTTTTTTGTTTGTTTTGTTTCATAAACGGAATATCATTCTAATTTTAGCTATAATAATAATAATAGTAATAATAATAATAATAATTATACTATTTTTAGCTTCAAAAAGTTCCGAGGTTTAAAAAATAAATTATTTTTGAAACATCAAAACAGTTTTTATTTTATTCCATTAAGCGATGTTCAAATACAATATCAATGTAATTTAATGAAACAACACATTTTGTTTTGTTCACTCTTTGTGAACTTAATGTCCTGGGGGAGGAGGTGGAGGGGGGCGGAATTTATCTTTTAGGATTTTGCATTTGCAATTTGATATGGTCATTGAACAGTAGGGCACAGACAGAAGCCTTGCTATCTATTTAGATATCAGAGCTGCCATTGTTCTTTCAAGTTTGTCTGCTCCGAGCGTAATGGCTTTTTACTGCACGCACTGCCCAAGACGCAATGACAGATTAATACACGGATTGCGCTGCGCAAAATTATGTCCCAAAGCAGTAATGTTGAAGTCTGAGCGCCATTAATAGAAATCATTGTTACCATAATGGACGGCACCTCAGATTGACTAGGGTCCGCTTGGAAATACAAGAGCCAATAAAGGAAGAAAGGAAAAAAAATTCCTCCGCATTAATAGTGTTGGCATCATTTTACGTTCGTGTTTTCTTTAAAAGCGTGGCTGTAAAACTGCCTGGGCGTTCAAGTACAGGAGTCGTGTTCGGTACCGATAAATAATCACATTGGTTATACATCATAACTGCACTCTTTAACGCGAGGGGCGCTTCAAGAAGGCGCTGTGTTCAAATGATGTTCTATTCTCACGACACTTGCTTTTAATGACTAATCGTTGCACGTTAACATTGCCAATAGCTAATCGAAACACATTTGCACACCAAAAACATGGTGCACCGCATCTTAAAATCACTTTACTGTTAATGAGCTGGCACGCACCGTGAGCGTTCATTTTTAACTGAGATGAAAATTAACATGCGACAGACGACAGGGCTAACTTACGGACAGCTATTGTGTGTTTCTAGAACTCACAATAGCTTGCTCATTTGATTTATTGTGTAAAACTGGTTTGATTGTTTGAGGAATTGATTGTTTGAGGAATTGATTTTGTGGGATGAATAGAAGAAAGCTTTTTTCGCAGTGTTTGTAACCGTTTTGAGTCATCGATGTGAATTTACACTCCTTGGCGGAAATTGGTTTCAACGTAATTTATTCTTTACAAAACATATTTAGTGTTGATACTCTTTGAACAAACAACGAAAGAGACCAATTTGTTGGCTTATTGTTCCAAAAGAGAGAGCAAAATGAGGACCAAATTACCGCTAATCAGGTTCGCTGTATTTTCCTAACTTGAAGTCCTCGCAATTTTGACAAATAAGTTATTACGAAGTTACACGATGAACCATTTGAGGGTTAGAAGATGACTGATAGAGAAGAATTTTAACTCAAAAAAGGTAAAAAAAGAGGCAAAAATAGGGAATTTTTCAGGCAAAAAAAAGACCAAATTCGGTATGCGAGTAAAACAGGGTCAGTGAAATCATGTGGCAGCATAATTAGATACCTAAGGTAACCACTAGCACACATAAATTGTGTGAAAGACCACCTGTGTATAATGATATCAGTGCTTTCCATTCTACTGTTTTTCTTTGTTTTCCTGTTAGAGATATCAGGTATTGACGTCTCTTTCAGTGATACACAATGTCGTCTTTTGTGTTTCCTCGAGATAGCCGAAGTGACGTTTTTCTTGGTCAGAGTTTGTCTTATACTTTCTTTTTCTGGGTTCGAGAATTCCTTCGGCATTATCTGGAGAATAATCACAGGGAGAATGACATAAATAAACCTATGTATGCTGAAGTATATTGTACTTACAAAAAAAAAATCTTACCACATCGTGAGTCCCTGGTCCTACTACGGAGTTCATGCACGTTGGCCAGAATTCTCTTCGGACTTTCTCGCGGGGGATATCAGAGCACCTATGGATTCGTCTGGTGTGCAGCGATGATGATATCAACATTGTATCTAATCTTTGTACAACAACATTGTATCTAATCTTTGTACAACAACATTGTATCTAATCTTTGTACAACAACATTGTGTCTAATCTTTGTACAACATTGTGTCTAATCTTTGTACAACAACATTGTATCTAATCTTTGTACAACAACATTGTGTCTAATCTTTGTACAACATTGTGTCTAATCTTTGTAAAACAACATAGTATCTAATCTTTGTCTACTATGTTAGACTAGAATATTCTACGAGAGTCTGAAACTTATTTTTGTAATCATCACCGTCAAATACTGTGCCTCCTGACCTAGATGAGAGTGCCTATATTGTCTCTACATCTGTTTATTCTGTTGATTTCCTAACAAACGACGCCTCCAACTGCCTTGTGTCTTTGTCCTCTTCTTCCCTCGATTTTCCCAGCTGTCACAATTTATATTACATTACAAACATTGTCCACAATTATTTAGTTCCTAGCAAAAGAAAAGCAAAGTACCCCCGTCACGTCAAGTGGTGTATAGGGATTATGGTGTTAGTGATAATACTTTTTACAGACCTTCGGCACATGATTTTGGGAGTTATGTGGTCGGTATTACGCCCGTGCCGCTTTACTTTCCCAGAAAAAATCCGGTACCAATTTAAGGCTGGGTGAACGCAGAAGCCATCGATCAGGATCAAACCCGAACTCTTGTCCTTTGTAGTCCAGATCACTAAACACTGAGCTATCGCGGCTCCCATATTTAATTCCTGGGGTGTTCAATAAATTATGACTGTTTCTTCCAGATATTGGAAATAATGTTTTTTTTGCTTTGGCCTTCGTTTCAACAACCTCTTCACTCTTTGTAGCTGCATACAGTATTCTCAACATTATTCTATAAGATTACATTTATGTTTCCTCCAACAATTTGTTTGTTGTTTTTCTATTCAAGATTCAAAACCTTGCGTTAAGACTGAATCAACGTAAAAAACGAACTCTTTTTCAAATTTCTTTTGATTGAAGGTGTATCTTGGTCTACGCCCTATGGGCCGGTTACGGCTCGAAAGGTCAATAGATAGATAGATAGATAGATTGATATAAATGAGTTGCATAATGTTTTTTTTTCCCTCATTCTTTATAATGAAGCATTTGCATGAGCTATTCTGTAACTACCATTTATTTATTTATTTTCATTTAACATTGTTTTTAAGTAATTTAACTCATTGACCAGTGTTAATACGGTCCCATTTACTTTAATTGTGACTTTAATCAGATTTTTTTTTTTTATTGCAACCATCATTACTTTCGTCATTTATCTGTTGAGCCTCAGACCTTTATTTTTACATTTCGTCATTTATAGAGCCGATCATTGCTTGTAACTCATTTTCACTCTTATCAACCTGAAGTTGTTATATCATCACCACCGAATGATATACCAGGTATGTCCTGTATGGGCCTTAATATAATATCATCATCATCATGTACCATGCCCGCTGGCGTAGGTGATCATGTCTCGCCACAACTTTCGATCTCGATAATTATTAATCATTTCTGTTGTTCACCATCTGCCAAGCCATTCTCATAAGCTGTCTGGTATCTTTTCTCTTTGCTTCCATCTATCTCTTCGTCCCTCAATTTTCCCAGTTGTTGCAATATATATGTTCCAGCTGTTCTCTTCTCATTACGTGGCCAAAAAATGATGATTGTTTCTTCCTAATATTGAAAATTAGATCTATTTTTGCTTTGGCCTCTTTCATAACGTTTTCATTACTCTTCTTAACTGTCCATGCTATTCTCAATATTCTTATGTAAAACCACATTTTTACAGACTCCTGTGATTTGCTTGTCTGTTATACTATTGTCCATGATGCACATCTATATGTTAAGACTGGCTCTACGTAACATTTAAGAACTGCTTTTCTTGTTTCTATTGTCAAAAATGGATTGCAAAAAAAGTATCTTCCTCATTTTTTGGAAAGCTGCTTTTGCCTGAGCCATTCTGCATCTCACCTTTGTTGCACATCTTCCGTCTGAGGTTAACAATGTTCCCAAATATTTAAATTCATTTACCTGTTTTAATATTGTTCCACTTGTCTTTATTTTGCACTGAGGTGATGACTTTTCTTTGTTGTTACCATTACTTCTGTCTTTTTGCTATTAAGCCTGAGTCCTTTATTTTTGCTTTCTTTCACTATAATGTCTACCATTTCTTGTAAACTCATTTCCACTCTTAGCGGTTAAGACTGTATCTTCAAAATACCTTAGATTATTTATACTATGATCTCCGATTTTTATTCCAGGCCTGCCCCTTATGGATCTTAAAATAATCTCGCTATACATATTAAATAAATCGGGTGATAATTCACACAACCTTGCATAACACCGTGATTCATTTGTTGAAACATTCCCAATTGATTTCAAATCATTATGGCTTCTTTTTTGTTGTCAATACATTTTTTTTATATTCTGAGATCTTGCTGTTAATATCTATACTGCACATAATGTAGATTTCTTTTTTGTTGTCAATACATTTTTTTTTAATATTCTGAGAGCTTGCTGTTAGTATCTAAACTGCACATAATGTAGATTTTTTTTTTTTTTAATACATTTGTTTTAATATTCTGAGATCTTGTTGTTAGTATTTATACTGCACATAATGTAGATTTCCTTTTTTATTTACGCTTTTTTGCGTGAAATTAATTGGAGTATTCTAAAGCGTAAAAAAAATATTTTTTCATCACTTCTATGGCGCTTTTAGCTTATGATCGTTCACAAAAAAGGGAATACAAATATATTATTTTATTGGTCGATACAACAGTGAGCACGTTACAAATTATTGGCCGAAAATAAAGTGACAATTAAAATATTTGATTGATACAAAAAGTGAAAATGATAATATTATAAGATAAGTGAAAAGTGAAAATGACAATATTATTGGTTGATACGATAAGTAAAAGTAAAAATAAAAATATTATTTGTCGATACAAAAAGTGAAAATGACAATATTATTGGTCGATACGAAAAGTGAAAATGACAATATTATTGGTCGATACGAAAAGTGAAAATGACAATATTACTTGTCAATACGAAAAGTGAAAATGACAATATTACTTGTCAATACGAAAAGTGAAAATGACAATATTATTGGTCGATATGAAAAGTGAAAATGACAATATTATTGGTTGAAATAAAGACCATGACCCTTCATCACCGGTTTAATGTTACAAATAACCATCAGGCTTCCGATATTAATTGCTAAAATTCGAACGACCAAAACCTAGACTCAAGTTTCCCATTTCTCATTCATCTTTCTACCAGCCCTTTCGAGACAGGATAATACCGGTTAATTATAATTAAACAATACTTTGAACACTATTTGCTAGTCCTAGCGACCAAGTTCTGGTCGTCACTCGGTTTGAATGTCATTTCATTACTGCCCTGGCTGATGGCATCAGGCAGGCTCTCGTTCTGCCGAGCGATGTCCAGGTCAGACAACTGGTCTTCCCCGCGAACTCAAAACTCTAGCTCAACAAATTAGCTGGAAGCGACCTCCGGCGGGCATATAATTGCTAGACCTTTTAATTGTCCTTCAGCTCACTGCTACCAGGACGGTTTGTGCTCGCTGTCCTTTATTATTATTTCTAGAGAAATTGTAGTTGCAAATCGCAAATTGGTTCTTGAAAGATTAAACCATCAACCAATACGCAACCATAAATTGGTATGCCTCCATGTCAACTACCATATACAGAAATGTACCATATTCATCCTCTTTCATTCATCATTTGCTTTTCAGCTTCGAGGAGAGATACAGTTTGTGGTCCGTTCCTCTTCTGTTGTTATAGTTAGTCGAAGGCCCCGGTATCACTGCAAGCGAATGAAAATCCATAATTGAGCAACCGCCCGTGCCAGTGGAATCATCAAAATTAATATTTGATCAAATATCCAAACAAAGAAAGGCAGCTGCAGTCCCCATCTTAGCAAACACAGCATACGTCAAAAGACATAAGGCATAGTAGCATCGACAGTGAACGCAAATGAGCTGTCCTTCGTCATACGATATCATCATTCATCGTAAACCATCTGAATATAGAAACGCCATCCAATGAAACACACAGCTCACGGTGTGCACAGAACACTAATCTCAGTAGCTCATGAAACGAGCCGTGTTTGGAATATGAGGAAACTGTAACAAGGAACCTTCTCAGACAGTGCCTCAACGGTTCATTGCCGCCTTTTCACCATATTGACCGGAAGTCCCTCCTCTTCTGTTGGCTTCTTCCAAAGTTATGTTTCTTAATGTTCCTAATTTTTCATCGATCCATCATTTTCATGGTCACTCCTTGAGTCTGGTGTTCTTGCAGCGTTTATTGAATTATGTTGTGGTCTTTCTGTCTTATTACGTGCCCAAAAATATTTTATCTGTTGTTTCTTTATGTATTAAATGGTAGGAATTACTCCTAGCTATTTCCTTAGTTCTTCATTTATAATCTTAAGTATATCCTGTCATATATCTTCACATTTCAAACTATCAACGGAAGTATATTATAAATGGTGCCCTAAAAAGTGTCATATGAACAAACTTGGCAATTCCTCTTCTTCGTTCCTTCCTCATCTGCCTTTCAGCGTCGAGGGGAGATATAATTTGCGGTCTTTTGCTCTTCTGTTCGTCTCTGCTGTTGTTATGTTTCCTAGTGCTTCTAATAGTCCATCGATCCATCTTTTTCGTGGTCGACCCTTGGGTCTGGTGTTCTCACAACGTTTGTTTGAAGGCTCGTTGTGTTGTGTTTTGATCTTTCTGCCTTGTCACGTGGCCAAACAATTTTATCTGTTGTTTCCTTATATATTCTATGGCGGGAGCTATTCCTAGCTTTATTTCTCAGTTCTTCATTTCTGATCTTATCTCTCAGACTGTTTCCTGTCATTCGTCTAACACATTTCATCTCTGTAGAGGTTAATTTTCTTATTGTTCTTGCATCTAGGGTCCAGGTCCGGCATTGGTAGCATAACGTTGGGGTGAAGATTGTATTGTATAGTGCTCGTTTTTCCTCCAGAGTTATTTCCTAGTTGGACAATAGTGGTTATAACTGTCCAATGATTTGACAAGCTTTGTTGCATCTTGATTCTATCTCTGCTGTTTGTGAATTATCGTTTGTCATTAGACTTCCTAGGTATTTGAATTCCTCTACTTCTTTTAGCTGCCTTCCTTCTATAGTTATGTTGATGTTGAAGTTCTGTTTATTTTTGGCGACATTCATGACTTCTGTTTTGTTGATGTTGATTTTCATCTTGTATTTTGTGCATGAGCTGTTGAAACTTGGCAATGATGTCAACAAAGTACTACATATCGTCAGTGCATTTAAAATAAAAAGGTATCATCAACAGAAACATACTATATGTTTAGAAGAAAGTGCTAACAAGAAAACCCTGTCATTAGCTTCCAGAAAGTACCAGCAAAAAAAAACATGTTAAATAAATCTATCTACAAAAATATGTCATCAATTCCAAAAATATCAATAGCAAGTAGAAGAAGTTCATTATCGAATTTTAGAAGAAAAAAAAAACATTTGATCGATTTAATACAAGTATTATCAGCTTCCAGAAAATGAGGAAGATACTGTGCAATCCATTTTTGATAAAAGAAACAAGAAAAAGAGTTCTCAAATGTTATGCAGAGCCAGTCTTAACATATGGATGTGAATCATGGACAATAGGACAGCAAACAAGAAAATCACTGGAGGCTGTAGAAATGTGGTTTTACAGAAGAATATTGAGAATACCATAGACAGATAAGAAGAGTAATGAAAATGTTCTGAAAGAGGTCAAAGCAAAAAGAGAGCTAATTTCCAATATTAGGAAGAGACAATCATCAATTTTTGGCCATGTAATGAGAAGAGAACAACTGGAATATATTGTAACAATTGGAAAAATTGAGGGACGAAGAGATAGAGGGAAACAAAGAGAAAAGATACCAGACAGCTTAAGAGAATGATGGCTTGGCAGAAGGTCAACAACATGATAAAGAACTGTCGAGATCGAAAGTTGTGGAGATACATGATCACATATGCCAATAGGCCCGGTACTTGATGATGATTATCAGCTTATGGAGCCGCGATAGCTCAGTGGTTAGTGAACTGGACTACAAAGGACAAGAGGTTGGGTTCGATCCACCTTAACGATCCACCACGGAATCACCCAGCCTTAAATGGGTACGGGATTTTTTTTCTGGGAAAGTAAATAGCACGGGCGTAATACCGACCACATTACCCCAAAAATCGCGTGCTGAAGGTCTGTAAAATTTATGGTCACTAACACCATATATCTCTACGCCACGTAGCGTTACTTTACTTTTTTACTTTCATTATCAGCATAAACATCTTAGTAAGAATTTGCAAACAAACAAAAACAGAATCAGGTGGAAAGCGAGGTTCTAGAAAATAGAGAAGAATTAAATCTTTAGATTGTTTTAAAAAGTAGAAATAACATAATGAAGTCACTGGTTTCATGAAGGTACCAATATATATTTTAATCATTACGGTCAGGAAAGTACCTGTAAAAGAATAGATCACACGGCTCGACAAAGTTCCCTCAAAAGAATTATTTCACAAAATGATATAAAACACCATAATGAAATGATCATAATTTAAAGTATATCTCTCTCTGCGATTAGGACTCAATCAGAGTAGGATTCCAGACTCTCACATGAGGACAGCTGTCTGTTTAAGTGAATTGATCGACCCCACAGACAGAATATCATAATTAGAGTCTGTTAGATCCACTCTGATTTAATACCTGTTACAACGTTGCACTGTGTTCTGCGCCAGTGGACCAGTGCATCCTATTTCAGCCAGCATTTTATTCAGATTTGCTTTCCTTAGTATTAAAAGTGCATAAAACGGCCAGCATTAATTCGATGCCAAGGAAGCAAAATAAAGCAAGCAAATAATGACTTTAAACTGAGCCATTGAACAGAATGAGCAAATGTTTTGGTGCGAAATGAAAACTCCAATGAAATAAATAATTGACTGAAATAAACAATGGAGCTAATAACATAACAGAACAAATAAGCTGTGGAGTTGTTCTAACTACAGAAAGGATTGATCTAAAGAGTGACCTGGATAAAGATCATGCTGAAATCAAGATTTTATTTAATCAAAGCATCAAGTGAAGCAGATCATTTAAAAAAAAAAATTATTAAATAGCAATATTAATCAAAAAAATAATTTATAAAAAAAAGATTATAATGGAGAAAAGAATGAATTTAACTTCGTAACAAATAAACGTAAAAAATGAAATTAACAAAAGATCGTATTGCGTTATGTAGCATACCAAACAAGTGGGATATAATAATAATATAGTACATTCCTACAACTCAAACGGTACAAATAATAAACTGTAAAAAACGAACAATCTTATTTTTTGTATGTGCCTAGTCAATGCAGACATTTTTATGTGCACTCCCTTTTTATTGTGGATCAATACCATATACGTGGGTGTTGGAATGATAATTGTGCAGCTGGGAAGTAATGATCGTAATAGTCCTTTAACGATTAGCTCTATACACATTAGTTGTTGCCATATATGCATATTTATTTATTGAGCAGGTTTTGCCACATACGGAATCGGTTAGTTTGTTATATCCAGATTAGCTTTGCCTTAAATAGAACATTTGTTGTGTACAGTGATATGTGAATCACTGCAGTTTTACAAATTCATAAATAAAAATTGCTAAACATAAGAACGAAGTTCAGTATTTATTAAAGAAATCTTTTATCCGCCTTATGTATGCATGCTAGAGCTGGAAAACAACGAAAGTATACATTGTATGCATTTCAAAACAAGTGCCTCAGAAAAATACTTGGTATACCACGGATTGAATTTTTTCTTTCTTTTTCTATTTTCGTTCGTCAGCTTTTACCTGTGACGAAGTCCCTAAAGACTAGGAACTGAATTTTGCATGTTAATCCATTTTTCCCCGGCAGCCGTGTGCACAGGGGTACCTAGCCGCACAGGCAGATAACACCGACTTCGGAGGTTATAGCTCATATTTTTTTCCGTCGATGACGTCGATAATTGACGTTTCAAGCCGGGCCTCGCTGCTGAGACCCAGGGGTGGTTGCAGCACATATATCATAAATAACAATCCCAACCAACCGAGATTTGAACCCACAACCTTTCTGTCTCGAGGCCGGCGTCTTGCCTCGAAACCAACCAGTCCCCTGCACATTGCATCTGAAAACAGTATTAACACATTATTATTAAGGTCGGGACAAATCTAAGACTGCACGCACACATTCACAACAATCCACCAAAGAGTTTCCCAGAAAATGTTGGGTTATTTAGGGTAAAGATATGTGAATTGACTATAGTTTAATGTGCCGTATTTTGTCTATCACGTCATTATAATTAAACGTGACGTATGTTGTCTGTCCTGTATTTCTAATTTAACGGTACGTATGTTATCTACCCCTGTCACACTAATTTATTACAAAGAACGTTCTCTAGAACCTTTCAAAGAAGTTTAAGATTATGTATATTATCTACACCCTCCCCTCCCAAAAAAATGTTTAAGGTGTCATATGTTGTTTACCCCCTTATACAAGTTTGTGATGCCGTATGTTGTCTATCCCTCCCACACAAATTAAAAAGTCGAATGTTGTCGGCTCAAATGGAGAGACCTCCATGACAATTTAATATTTCGTATGTTGTCTACCCCTCCATAACAATTTAAGATATCGTATGTTGTCTACCCCGCCATAACAATTTAAGATGTCGTATGTTGTCTACCCCTCCATAACAATTTAAGATGTCGTATGGTGTCTATAACAATGAACAAACAAACAACACGCACATACAGATATGTTACTTACATATCTGTGCGCGCGTGTTGTTTGTTTGTTCCTGCTGAAGGCCTATTGAGCCGAAACGTCGTTCTAATATGTGTCGTCTACTAATCACGTAAAGCTTTTACCACACCATTTTTTTCTATTATTTTTCCATTTTCCCTTATTCTGTCTACCCTGTTGGGCTCTACAGCTGAAAGATTAAACGATAAAATAATTGGGGGGGGGGGGGAATAGAGTGTGTGATATGAGAAAGCAGCAAAAATGTCCGCGACACTTCTCAGAACTCTCCATCTGTCAGCATAGAAAGGCTAAGTAGCTGAGTAATTATGGAATCCTCATACTTGTGTACCCAGCAGCCCTCGGTTCCAGGAATCTCTCGGTCAGTGGCAGCTAGTTTTCGTGCCTGCTGAATGGGTCGGTCAAGGTTGATTTGATTTGCACTCAGTGAATGGCTGAGCGATAATTAGGAAAGTGTTTGGATTAATATTATTGGTGGATTCGAACAGCACCACTGGATAATGGGTGTCAGTTTTCTCATTTCAATTAACGCCGTCTCGAGCATCCTGTGATAATGTGCGATAATAGCCTGCAGATTGAATGGTTGGAGTTGGGCTCTGCGCTAATACAGAGATATACATCAAGAGCTGTTTATCGCGTCGTTTACACGAGTATAGCTTTATCTCTTCAACTGCGGATACAGGCGTCCAGACGATACGAAGGAGAAACAAATTCAAATAAGATTACCCGCTACTGATTTAAGAAAATAGAACAGAAGTACAGTGCGAGACGGGGCCCCGCGATAGCTCAGTCGTTAGTGAACTGGACTACAAATATATCGGGTTCGATCCTGATCGACGGCTTCCGGGTTCACCTAGCCCTAAATGGGTACCTGATTTTTCTGGGAAAGTAAAGCGGCACGGGCGTAATACCGACCACATTACCCCACAAATCATTCCCGAAGATTTGTAAAAATTGTGGTCGCTAACACTATATTCCCTACACGCCACTTGGCGTGACGGTGCTCTTTACTTTACTTACGTTACAGTGCGAGACCTGTCTCCAATATAGGCTTCGTAAGTCGACAGGGATACTTAACAGGCAATATACGTCTTTTCCCGCTTCTTTTTGTCCGTTGAATGTCCTTGATGAAGGTTTCATAGACGAAACGTTCTGTGGGTTATTTCTGTTCCAAGCCAGTTAACCTGTCACACACAATTTAATGTGAAATGTTTCCCTTTCCTCCTATCAGCTTTACTGCGGTCCCACATAATTATGTATATATATGTATATGTATGTATTTCCATTACAAAGAATTATTTCCAAATATTATTACATCCCATTATAACTTTATGTATGCTCCATTAACCTATAACGTTATGTTCCATTATCAATATTTTTATGTTAAGTAACATGATCGGTTAGCTTGATTTAATCTTTAACAAATTATCATTTTACACAATATTTATACAGAAGTTTAAACGAGATGCGATTCTGTAGTTTCTCATTTTAATTCAGATAATTGTGTTTAAAATAGCAAGTTAACTCCGCAGTTTAAAGAGCTAGCGTGGCTGGCAAGCATTAAACTTTACGATGATACAAGTTGAGACATGTTGATATTGTAATGGCCAACATGGAATCACTGTCGGAACAGAATCGTCGCTGTCATCGTTTCAGTCACATCGGATTGGTTACACATGACAAAACTTTACCTGAAACAGAATATATCGCTAAATAATTTATCACTGCTCATCTTCTTCATTAAAGGTTCATATTTTTGTATCAGCAAACTATTTTTGTATCAGCAAACTATTTTTGTATCAGCAAACTATTTTTGTATCAGCAAACTATTTTTGTATCAGCAAACTATTTTTGTATCAGCAAACTATTTTTGTATCAGCAAAATATTTTTGCATCAGCAAACTATTTTTGTATCAGCAAACTATTTTTGCATCAGCAAACTATTTTTGTATCAGCAAACTATTTTTGTATCAGCAAACTATTTTTGTATCAGCAAACTAGTTTTGCATCAGCAAACTATTTTTGTATCAGCAAACTATTTTTGCATCAGCAAACTATTTTTGCATCAGCAAACTATTTTTGCATCAGCAAACTATTTTTGCATCAGCAAACTATTTTTGCATCATTTTGTGTCACTAACTTTCATCGCTTCCTACTTAACGTCTACAGTTGACGCAGCTGACAACGAAAATGGGTACCTTATTTAATAAGTTAAACAACTAACACCGGCCCCCTCCCTTACAAATAATGTAGCAGAGTACAATGATATTTAAATCCTCACTTCCCTCCAACAATATATACTTTAAGAGGAATCTTTTATCATCCCCATTTATTTGG
Organism: Megaustenia siamemsis; assembly: GCA_032433765.1. NCBI lineage: Eukaryota > Metazoa > Mollusca > Gastropoda > Stylommatophora > Ariophantidae > Megaustenia > Megaustenia siamemsis. The sequence continues at coordinate 67,864,935 of JAVIAB010000124.1, forward strand.
AGAGTGTTCATTAGTTCCCGGATTGATGTCCAGATCTGTAGGAAGATCTACGAACTCTGTGGTATCCGTGTCAGGCACTTCAGCAATTAAAATATTGTTTGTAACAAAACATTCTAATGATGCCAGAATTGTTATATCTGTCAACTTTCACATGATGACAGAAATGTTATATCTGTCAACTTTCACATGATGACAGAAATGTTATATCTGTCAACTTTCACATGATGACAGAACTGTTATATCTGTCGACTTTCACATGATGACAGAACTGTTATATCTGTCAACTTTCACATGATGACAGAAATGTTATATCTGTCAACTTTCACAAGATGACAGAAATGTTATATCTGTCAACTTTCACATGATGTCAAAGACTATTTAACCTGTATTTTGTTTCTATTTTTAAACGGCTTGTTTTTTTAAAATATATATATATTGAATTTGACTATATATAGTCCGTCTCTGAGGGACTAGACCTATGGTCTATCCTACCTTTAAATCAACAGGAAAACACATACCTTTTTGCTTCACATGGGATTCTAACTGGACCTTTCTCTACTCTAAGGAGACTTGCACATTAAAGAGTACAACATCATTAGCTTGATCAAGAACAAGGAAATCGACAACAAAGTGGTTTAGAAGCATGATGCTCGCTAGTCCCTACTCCAGACCTATCTTTCTCTTCTTTAACGGATTGACTAAGATGTGAGGGTAGGATAGACAGGAAAGAAGCCACGCTTTTAATGTGGAACACAAGAGGGCAAGCATGTACTAAAGCCAACCTAGTTGAAACTATGGCAACCTGATTGATTCCCCCACCCCCTTTTTTAATGAAGACTAAAATGCTTCCAAAAAGAGATCGCCAGGTCGCACTTATCAAAAAGTGTATCCAATAAAAGTGCAGGGCCCAGCGCTTGACTCCCTAACGTTAGAAAATGGTCTAGGTTATAATGCCAAGGTGGTAACATATGGGCATGGACTTAATAGCGACAAGACAGAACGACCAGACTACAAGTACAAGGAAAACTAAGTAAGAAAACCAAAATTGAATAAGGTGTCCCATAAGGCAGAGAACTATCCCCAAGCAACGGACTGCTTCACTCCTCTCTAGAAAAGAGACAGCTGTTGAAATTGTAAGTTCAGTAAATCTGAAACTATTTAATATATTTTACAGCAAACACACCAACCTTACAGTTACATATCAATTTAGATGACCTCTCTTTGATAGAAGTAGCTTTGGAAGACAGACGGAAAACTAAAGTTATGCAACAAACGGAGAAGAACAAAAGGCTCCATAACCACCCCATGCACCAAAGAATAACCGGTTTCGGAAAAGGAAAGACTAAATAGAGAAATTTCACGGCAATCTCTAAAGAATGGGCAACAAGCGATCCAGTATTGTCAAAAACAATGACAAAACACTTATGACTTCCCACGGGAAAAATAAAATACCAGAACTTAAGAAAGATATAATAGAAATCATGAAAAAAGGAATCCAAACAGATACGATGAGAAAGCACAAAACAGAAAAACACATAGACGAAAACCACTCACACCACTCCTTGTCTCACATATACACAGATAGCTCTGCTACAAGAGTCACCAGAAATGTAGGAGGGGGTGTTTTCTTGGGGCTGAATAACCAGGAAGAGATCACCAAATCAATAGCTACTGGGAAATTCTCATGCAACTATAAAGCTGAAACGGAAGCCCTCAAAGACGCTGCAAAACTGGCTATCCAACACAAAAATAACATGCACAAGAAATTGGTGATACTGACCGATGCACTGTCAGTCCTGACAGCTCTAAAAAACCCCAGGAACAGTGAGCTAGATGACTTGAGAACAACCTTCGACCAACTGTGCAATAACTTCCAGAGGGTGGCCATCCAGTGGATGCCATCATACTGTAATATACAAGGAAACGAATGCGCAGACAAACTAGAATCAACAAAATAATATCACAGCAGGCCCTCAAATGATAACCAGAGGGTAAATGAAAGAGAGACCGACCTAGACAAACGCTAAAAAGAACACTTAGGCGTGAGGCAACAACATCAGGCATCCGCTTAGTCGTCGAGATGGAGCAACTCGCCTAGAACATAACCGCGTATCTAAACACAATACAGGTACAGTGCACGGTTTGACACTCGAAAGATCGTCGGATCCAAAAGTCTAGAACTCTGGCCCTATGTGCCGTCTTCGGCTCGAAAGGACAATAGATATTTAGAAATCTGAAACACTTTACAGCATCGTCACTTTTTCTTTCATTTCGCAGCCAGTTCTGGCTTAAGTATTGATGTTAACTTCAGATGTCCATAGGAAAACAAGATAAACTGCTTGATATTACGTAAGATAAACTGCTTGTTTATATTACGTTTTTCTGCGATTCTTTCTTTATATTTCATTCACTGATTAAATGTGAGTGGGTTTTTTTTCTTGTTTGTTTTATTTCCCTACAGTGTCAATCAACAATATCATTAATTTATTTTCTTCATCTTTTCTCACACTAAAGTTCCAATGCGCAATATTTTGCATCCACAAGTTCGAAATATCTCTTCATCTTACATTTATTTCAACTGTCTTTCTAGTATTTGATTTTATATATAGAAATGTTATACTATAGAACGAGACACATTACAAAGAGAATCAAATAACAGAAAAAGCATTTACTTCAAAATAAAGTAATTATGTATATCTGAACAATGATATAAATAATTCTTGAACGTCTTCTTTTCTTTGCCATTTGCCTTTCAGCGTCGAGGGGAGATATAGTTTTAAACAATTCAAAAACAAATTAAAAATTGGTGCAATTTTCTTTCTTTTAATTTAAAATCCATTTGTTCGTGATTGAAGAAAGAAATGCAGTGTCATAATGTGCAAGCTTAACCAAGGAATAGGGCCTCGTCACCCCTGGGGGCAGTTAATGCCAATAATTTGAGAACGAGCAATCCTTAGGGACCCCTAGTTGTGTTCTCCTCTGGAGCTATGTCTCCGCCCATTTCTCGCAGGCAGCTCTTTCTTCCAGTTCCATGCTCGTGTCTGACGAATCAGCCTGGAAATCGTTGCCACGTAAATTATCAATACAAAGGGGGAAATGACGAGGCGCGTGTCAAGGGTTTTTATCTGGATAGAAGATCATGGAAACAGCGAGAAAATATTAGCCCCTTCTTTTATTGCTTTAACGATAAGTCACCTTCTCTGTTTTTCTAGAGAGATAACTTGTTATATATACACTGTTTGAATAAATCGTATATCATCTTCGTTAGACCCTATGTGTTTTTGTTTGTTACAGTTATATACTGTTTGATTAAATCGTATATCATCTTCGTTACACCCTATTTCGTTTTGTTTGTTACAGTTTGTTATATATATATAAGTAAAGTACCCCGTCACGCCAAGTGGTGTATAGGGAATATGGTGTTAGTGATAATAAATTTTACAGACTTTCGGTACATGATTTTTGGGGTAATGATATATATATATATATCATCATCATCATCTAGTGCCTTCTCCGCAACGAAGGTCTGCCTCTGCCTCTTTTACCTTGTATTTTCCCCTCCAGAATTACTTTTAGTAGGCTGTTGTGTCTTTTAACATGGCCCAAAAATCGCATTTGTCTTGTTTGAATTGTGCTTAGTAGTTCTCTTTTCATTTTTAGTTGTTTTAAGACTTCATCGTTTGTTTTCTTTTTCTTCCATCCAATTCTACATATTCTTCTATATATCCACATTTCAAAGGCTTCAATTCTCTGTTCTGTTTTCTTGTCTAATGTCCATGTTTCTGCACCATATTGGAATATTGAGAAGATGTAACATTTTGCTATTCTTAGTTATAGCCCTGGTGTTATTTGTTTTGATGTTAGTATGTTCTTCATGATATTAAAATTACTTTTTGTCATTCCTATTCTTTTGTTTATTTCAGTTGTACATTTTCCATCACTGGTTATAATATGTCCAAGGTATTTGTAGTTCTGAACTGTCTCCAGGTCTATTCCTTCTATTTTGATATCCACTTGTTGGTTTTGAGTACCTTCTTTGTTTATGATCTTAGTTTTAGTCTTTTTGATATCATATCTAGTCTTAATTTTTTGCTTGTCATGTTTATTTAATTAAGTAATTGTTGTAGATCTTTAGGATTTTCTGCTAGTAGTACAGTATCGTCAGCCTATCTTAGGTTATTGATTATCTTTCCATTAATTTGTAGGACTGACATCTCTATGATGTTTTTACAAATTTTCTCAGTGTATTGATTGAACAAGCTTGGTGATAGGATGTATCCCTGTCTTACTCCTCTTTTTATATCAATGGGTGTAGAGTTCTCTTTGTTATATTTTATTATTGTTGTTTGCTCCCAGTATAGATTACATATTAGTCGTATGTCCATGTCATCTAGATGTATCTCTTTTAGGCATTCTATAAGTTTTTTGTGGTGTACTCTATCAAAAGCTTTGGTGTAGTCTATGAAGCAGGCATATATTGGTTTGTTTACTTCTGTGTATTTTTCGATTAATGTTTTCATGCAGAATATGGTTTCTTTTGTCCCTCTATTTTTCCTAAATCCAAATTGCTGCTCATCTAATTCAGTATTGATTTTATTCTGACTCCTTCCTTGTATAACTTTTAGTTTGATTTTTGTAACATGGCTCATTAGGCTTATGGTTCTAAAGTTACTGCATTCAACTGCACCATTCTTTTATAGGCAATGCAATGAAAGTTTATGTTTTTAGTTCATTTGGTATGTATCCTGTGTGGTATATGTCGTTGCATATGTCTATAATCACTTCAATGTCAGTCTTCTAGTGCCTGTATCACCGCTATCTGTATTCTGTCAGGTCCTGCTGCTTTTCCCTTTTTCATTGTTTTTTATAGATTTTTCGGCCACAGATTTTGAGGTTTTATACCCTGAGGTACATTTTATAACTGGTTTCTTGTCCCTTTGATCCTGAAATAGTTCTGTTATATATTCCTGCCATCTATCTATAATATCCTTATTGTCTGTTAGCATTTTTCCTTTTTTTTGTCTTTAATGCATCCACCTTCTGTGGCTTTTTTTATTTTTGTTAGTCATTTTCTTTATTTCTGTGTGCATTCCTCTTAAGTCTTGTTTGCTTTCCATAGTTTCTATTTCTATACATTTTTTTCAGTTCTTTCCTGCTCCCTCACACCTCATTTTTCTTGTGCTTCTTCTTTTATTACAACATATCTTTACATCAACAGGGGCAGATAACGTATTCTTTTCAGATTCTTTATGCAATGTCATTTTAGCCCTGCTACCAATATTTAGTTTACTCAATTCTTTATATAACTTTCTTAAGATCTCTTGTTTGTTTAGTGGACTTTGTTCCTCAATGAAGACTTTGTGAGTCGAAATGTTGGTCTGCTTGGTTTTGTCTAACCCGCAAAGTTTAAACATCATAAACATACATTTGTACATCAAGAAAGAGTGCCTGCCGTGGCATTCCTTACCCTACAATGCATATATTAAAAGATAAGGATGAAGTAGAGCAAGAGGGCATGCTCAGAGTAAAATGTACAGACAACGTCAAAGAAGCGTTACAACATCAATTGGCAATGTTTGAAATCGCCAAAAGAGCGAGAATCAGAACTTTGTATCTCCCTCGACACCCGAAGAAAGTTAAGAAAGAATCAGAGAAAGAAAGAAAGAAATATAAAAAAGCAAGAATGTTATTTTGCACTTGCGAAGTGATTACCAACTTCGTCTCTTCTGACTAAGCACAAGAGCGATACCTTATTTACGTATAATGCCTCTATATCTGTTATGCAACGCTGCCGCAGATGTGCTTATAACTTAACTACTCTTTGTCCTACAATAATATATAATACTGTTGGTAAGGATTCATGAACAAGCTTTACACACTTGCTATCCGAGACCGTTTATTAAACTGGATATCTTAAAACCTACAAGACAGATCGGCCAGAGTACCAGTGCAAGGACAACTAAGAAAACCAGAATTGAATAAGGTGTCCCATAAGGCGGTGTCCCATAAGGCGGAGTACTATCCCCAACGCTTTTTGTAATCTTCATAAATGGCATCGTAGAGAACAGTCCGCCAAGAACACACTCAGACGACCTGGCGATATGGGCACGAGAAGAATCTATGCCATTGGCCAGCTCCAGAATGCAAGATGCCCTAGGAAAACGTGAAAGATGGACGAACGCCTGGCTGAAATATTTATTGAAGAAAAACTACATACACAATTGCCAGCCTATCGTGAAACACAATCTCTGCAAATTTGAAGAAAAAAGACCACACACTTCCTACTGACCGAAACCCACCATATCTTGGCGTCACCATGGATCGCAGAATGAAATGCGTTAATCAGATAGACAAAGCAAAAACAAGAGCCAGAAAACGAACAAATATTATGAAGAAATTAGCAGGACTGAGTGGGGAACAGACAGCAATATATTGAAACGACTACACTCAAGAAGAGTAAGACCAGTCCTAGATTATGAAGTCTCAGCCTGGGCTACAGCTACCAAATCGCAGCTTAGAAAAATTAACATAACACTATGCCAGGCTGTCCGTATCATCACTGGTGCTATGAAATCTACACAAATCGAGACTCTAGAAACAATAACAGGTCTACAGACTGTTAAAGAAAGACGGAACACTAAAGTAATGCAACAAACGGAGGAATACAAAAGGTTCTCTAACCACCCAATGCACCAAAGAAAAACCGGTTTCGGAAAAAGAAAGACTAAAGAGGAACAACTTCACGACAATCTCCAAAGAATGGACAACAAGCGATCCAGTATTGTCAAAAACAATGTCAAAATCCTTATGCACATCCCGTATGACTTCCCATGAGAAATATAAAATACCAGAACTAAAGGAATATATAATAGAAATCATGGAAAAATGCACCTAAACAGACTTGGTGAGAAAGCACATAGCAGAAAAACACAGACGAAAACTACCCACAGGTCTCTTGGTCACACATATACACAGATGGCTCTGCTACAAAAGCCACCAGAAATGGAGGAGGTGTGTTCTTGAGGCTGAATAACCAGGAAGAGTCTACCAAATCGCCACACGGAAATTCTCAAACAAATACAAATCTGAAACTGAAGCCTCTAAGATGCTGCAAAACTGACCATCCAATATAAAAATAACGTGCACAAGAAGTTAGTGATACTGACTGACGCACTGTCAGTCCTAACAGCACTAAAGAGTCACAGGAACTGCGATCTAGATGACCTGAGAACAAACCCAGACCAATTGTACAATAACTTCCAGAGAGTGGTCACCGAGTGGATACTATCACACTGTAATATACAAGGGAAAGAATGGGCAGACAAACTAGTTGAAGAGGGAGGAAGATTACCACAAGAGAACCATCTGGTGAAGCTACGATGAAGCCAAATCCATCATCAAAGGCCAGTATCATGAAAAATTGAAACAAGAACGCCCAAAAGCACAACAAGAGGGATGGATACCTCCAACTATCAAAGAGGGATCAAGGCATCTTACTTCGCCTACGCACTGGCTACACAAAAATTAGAAACCACATATTCACCAAACTCAAAATAGGAAATAACTTCCAGAGAGTGGTCACCGAGTGGATACTATCACACTGTAATATACAAGGGAAAGAATGGGCAGACAAACTAGTTGAAGAGGGAGGGAGATTACCACAAGAGAACCATCTGGTGAAGCTACGATGAAGCCAAATCCATCATCAAAGGCCAGTATCATGAAAAATTGAAACAAGAACGCCCAAAAGCACAACAAGAGGGATGGATACCTCCAACTATCAAAGAGGGATCAAGGCATCTTACTTCGCCTACGCACTGGCTACACAAAAATTAGAAACCACATATTCACCAAACTCAAAATAGGAAATAAACGCCAATGCCACTGTACCCTGGATAACATGACAACAAAACATGTTCTACAGGATTGCTCCCAGTACACAAGCATCCGAAACAGACAGCTGCCTTTATAAGAAAGTCCTGAGTCCTAGTCTGAATGAGCCATTATTGCAGAAGAAGAATATATAAAACTTTCACGTTGAAAATACTGCAATATCATATCTATTACTATTGAAGTAATTCAATTATTCACAATCTATGCCGAGAGGAGTTAGTCCACAAAACTTGAATTTATGCCCTGTCCATCGTTCAGCTTTTCTCGTGCCAAGCCGGCTAATCAACCAGCTCCCTTTGTCTCTATCTTATTTTGTATGTCACAGTTGCTTCAATGTTCTTTTAATTTTCTTTTAGAACTGAATCCATTTTATCACTTTCTTCTATAAATCAACAATATCTGTTATTGATTGAAGTTCATTTTCGCTCTTGGATACCAATCCTCTATTATCTGCATACCTCAAGTTATTCAAATTAATCCCCTCTCCCCCTGCCCCACTGTTATTCAGCTGTTATTATACTATATTCTATTTGTCTAAAGTTTTCTCATTGAAGTAATGGTCGCAACAAACAAAAAGACTAACGATAAGGGGAGTGACAGTAAACGGTACATTACGTTAACAAAATTCCATGAGTTCAACTACCTGGAGACGATGTCACACACAAGAAAAGAGAGGTACAGCAGTTATCGGAATAACTCAGGCAAAGGCTGAAGTTTCCACAGAAATAAAAATATATACGAGGCATTATTGCTAATGAAGATAGAAACATGAGGTTTTCAGTGTTATACAGAGTCTACCTTGACATATGGTTCTGTATCATGGACAATCGAACAACAGGCAGGAATATATCACTGGAGATTAAAGAGGTGTGATTTTACATAAGAATGTTGAGAATATAATGGATACCTTAAAGAGAAGTAATGAAAACGTTCTTGAACAGGCCAAAGTATAAACAAAGACATCTCATTTCAACGTCAAGACAAAGCAGTCATCATTTTTGGCCATGTGATGAAAATGGAAAACTGTAAAATGTGTCAACAGAAAAAAAGGCAGTAATATAGACAAAGAAGGAGAAACAGAATGAAACCAAAATAAGGGTACAAAAAGCAAGAGGAGCTTTCGTTGGAGTAGGAAACATATGATAATCCAAAAAAATTAGGTTAAATACAAAAATAAACATGTTCAACTCCATTGTTATATCAGTCCTTTTATATGGCTGTGAAACATGGAGAACAACAAAAATAGCAATGAGGGAGATACTGACCTTCATTAAAAGATGATTGCGCTGAATAATTGGCTTGAAATGACAGGACCAAACCACAAACATTGTTATGGGAAAGTACCAGACGAATAAAAGTGGACAAGGAAATCAAACGATGGCGCTGCATAGGACACACACTGCGGAAGCTAACTGAGAGTATTACACGTAAGAACTTTTCTTGAAATCCCCAAGGGAAGAGAGAGAGAAAGACCAAATATTCTTGGTGAAGACGTGTGGAAGCAGAGAGGAGGAGAATGGGTAAGACATGGAATGATCTTAAAAGAAACAGAGCGGCTTAGGAAGTGTTTGTTGAAGACCTATGCTCCACAGGGAGCTGAAAGTGTTTGTTGAAGACCTATGCTCCACAGGGAGCTGAAAGTGTTTGTTGAAGACCTATGCTCCACAGATAGCTGAAAGTGTTTGTTGAAGACCTATGCTCCACAGGGAGCTGAAAGTGTTTGTTGAAGACCTATGCTCCACAGGGAGCTGAAAGTGTTTGTTGAAGACCTATGCTCCACAGGGAGCTGAAAGTGTTTGTTGAAGACCTATGCTCCACAGGTAGCTGAAAGTGTTTGTTGAAGACATATGCTCCACAGGGAGCTGAAAGTGTTTGTTGAAGACCTATGCTCCACAGGTAGCTGAAAGTGTTTGTTGAAGACCTATGCTCCACAGGGAGCTGAACGTGTTTGTTGAAGACCTATGCTCCACAGGGAGCTGAACGTGTTTGTTGAAGACCTATGCTCCACAGGTAGCTGAAAGTGTTTGTTGAAGACCTATTCTCCACACGGAGCTGAACGTGTTTGTTGAAGACCTATGCTCCACAGGGAGCTGAAAGGTAGAAGAATAAGGACAAGGAGAATAAAATATTTTGATTGAGTAAAATGACGTAATCGTCTACATAAATTAGGGAACAAGAGTGGGGGTTTGACATACACTCCTACAGAGTATGGTGACAGCGTCACAAATACGGACAATACAGCATATTGCCGTTTCGGCGTATGTGGATCAAGAAGCAGGTTTTTGTTTTTTTACTGGGTACAAATAATAATACATAAATATTATTATATGGGGAACTTCCGAGGCGATAATAGGGAATAATAGAACAAAGAAGTATGTGTTAGCACTCGGAAAAATTGACAGACAAACAACAATAGAAAAAAACGAAGAACAATATATGGTCCGAAGTGGGATCGAACCCGTACTCAGTGGCACCGCGCCTTGCCACGAGAAGCCGAACGCTTGGCACACTACCACGCAGCCAACTAAAAAATTGGCTATTGCAGTAGTGTCTTACACGATGACTTTCTCAATGACTATAGCATAGGGTAATGATCACAGACCGGAAATAAATTGTATATTTGTACTTTCCTATTAATGCAAGTATCTCCCAGTAGGGCTGAATACTTGTGTTGTAGACAAACATTTATTGGACGAAACAGCACGAATAGTAGTTCCCAGTGATTATATACTGGGTACAAATAATAATACATAAATATTATTATATGGGGAACTTCCGAGGCGATAATAGGGAATAATAGAACAAAGAAGTATGTGTTAGCACTCGGAAAAATTGACAGACAAACAACAATAGAAAAAAACAAAGAACAATATATGGTCCGAAGTGGGATCGAACCCGTACTCAGTGGCACCGCGCCTTGCCACGAGAAGCCGAACGCTTGGCACACTACCACGCAGCCAACTAAAAAATTGGCTATTGCAGTAGTGTCTTACACGATGACGTTCTCAATGACTATAGCATAGGGTAACGATCACAGACCGGAAATAAATTGTATATTTGTACTTTCCTATTAATGCAAGTATCTCCCAGTAGGGCTGAATACTTGTGTTGTAGACAAACATTTATTGGACGAAACAGCACGAATAGTAGTTCCCAGTGATTATATACTGGGTACAAATAATAATACATAAATATTATTATATGGGGAACTTCCGAGGCGATAATAGGGAATAATAGAACAAAGAAGTATGTGTTAGCACTCGGAAAAATTGACAGACAAACAACAATAGAAAAAAACGAAGAACAATATATGGTCCGAAGTGGGATCGAACCCGTACTCAGTGGCACCGCGCCTTGCCACGAGAAGCCGAACGCTTGGCACACTACCACGCAGCCAACTAAAAAATTGGCTATTGCAGTAGTGTCTTACACGATGACGTTCTCAATGACTATAGCATAGGGTAACGATCACAGACCGGAAATAAATTGTATATTTGTACTTTCCTATTAATGCAAGTATCTCCCAGTAGGGCTGAATACTTGTGTTGTAGACAAACATTTATTGGACGAAACAGCACGAATAGTAGTTCCCAGTGATTATATACTGGGTACAAATAATAATACATAAATATTATTATATGGGGAACTTCCGAGGCGATAATAGGGAATAATAGAACAAAGAAGTATGTGTTAGCACTCGGAAAAATTGACAGACAAACAACAATAGAAAAAAACGAAGAACAATATATGGTCCGAAGTGGGATCGAACCCGTACTCAGTGGCACCGCGCCTTGCCACGAGAAGCCGAACGCTTGGCACACTACCACGCAGCCAACTAAAAAATTGGCTATTGCAGTAGTGTCTTACACGATGACGTTCTCAATGACTATAGCATAGGGTAACGATCACAGACCGGAAATAAATTGTATATTTGTACTTTCCTATTAATGCAAGTATCTCCCAGTAGGGCTGAATACTTGTGTTGTAGACAAACATTTATTGGACGAAACAGCACGAATAGTAGTTCCCAGTGATTATATACTGGGTACAAATAATAATAAATAAATATTATTATATGGGGAACTTCCGAGGCGATAATAGGGAATAATAGAACAAAGAAGTATGTGTTAGCACTCGGAAAAATTGACAGACAAACAACAATAGAAAAAACGAAGAACAATATATGGTCCGAAGTGGGATCGAACCCGTACTCAGTGGCACCGCGCCTTGCCACGAGAAGCCGAACGCTTGGCACACTACCACGCAGCCAACTAAAAAATTGGCTATTGCAGTAGTGTCTTACACGATGACGTTCTCAATGACTATAGCATAGGGTAACGATCACAGACCGGAAATAAATTGTATATTTGTACTTTCCTATTAATGCAAGTATCTCCCAGTAGGACTGAATACTTGTGTTGTAGACAAACATTTATTGGACGTTTGTCGGAAGTTCCCCATATAATAATATTTATGTATTATTATTTGTACCCAGTATATAATCACTGGGAACTACTATTCGTGCTGTTTCGTCCAATAAATGTTTGTATTTAGTAGTTCCCAGTGATTATATACTGGGTACAAATAATAATACATAAATATTATTATATGGGGAACTTCCGACAAACGTCCAATAAATGTTTGTCTACAACACAAGTATTCAGCCCTACTGGGAGATACTTGCATTAATAGGAAAGTACAAATATACAATTTATTTCCGGTCTGTGATCGTTACCCTATGCTATAGTCATTGAGAACGTCATCGTGTAAGACACTACTGCAATAGCCAATTTTTTAGTTGGCTGCGTGGTAGTGTGCCAAGCGTTCGGCTTCTCGTGGCAAGGCGCGGTGCCACTGAGTACGGGTTCGATCCCACTTCGGACCATATATTGTTCTTCGTTTTTTTCTATTGTTGTTTGTCTGTCAATTTTTCCGAGTGCTAACACATACTTCTTTGTTCTATTATTCCCTTTTTGTTTTTTTACCTTACTGACTCTGTATGTATATATGTTAAACCACATCATTTGTTCCCTGCTACCTGCTTTACCGCAGCACTGCATGTATTTGCCCGCTCGCTATCTACAGAAGATAATTGTGAGGAGCATAGTTCCAAATAAATAAGAGAAAGAAAAAGTCCTAGAAGAATGAGGATGCAAGATATCACAGACAAGCTGATAGTAAGGCTGCAGATGATGGACATACCACGCATGACAGAAACAAACTGAGAGAAGCTGTCATGGGAGCCAAGGTCCAACATGGACAAACAAGATGATCATTATCATCGTCATTTTAAAACTATATATACCTAATGCAAATACACAGAAAAATACTAGCAGATCAAAAGGAGACAGAAAAGGAATTGAAGTCAACGATTACAACATAAACAATTAGCAATATGCGGATGATATGGTCTTAATAACAGAGACACAGAATGAACTACAAGAAATGATAGACATAATAGTAGAAGAAAGCAACAAGAAAGGTCTAAGTATGAATGGTAAGAAAACAGAAGTATTGGTCATATTGACGAAACAATCATCACCATCATGCAGTATACAAATAAATATGACAAATCTGAAATAAGTGCAATGCGTCAAATACTTGGACACAATAATAACATCACATGGAAGATGCACCACAGAAATAAAAAGCAGAATAGCTTAGGCCAAAATAGCATTTCAGAAAAAAAATGTCTTATGCAACAAGTCTGTGTCAATAGAAGTGAGAAAGAGAGTTCATCGGTGCTATATAGAGCCAATCCTCACCTATGGAAGCGAATCATGGACAGTAGACAAACAAATAAAAAGACGATTAGATGCCACAGAGATGAGATTTATCAGAAGAGTGTTGAAAGTTCCCTGGATAACTAAAAAGACTAATGAGAACATTCTCAGAGTGGCAAATACAAAAAGGGAGTTCCTAAAAACATCAGAAAGAAACAATCAACAGTCGGGCACATCATGAGAAGAGGAAAGCTGTAATAATTGATGGATACAACTGTCAAAATACACGGAAAGTAAGATCGCAGACGACAAAGAGAGAAGATACTAGAGAGCTTGGTGTCATGGCATGGAAAACAGTCAACAACAGAATTGATACGATGCTCTGTGGATAGAGGATTCTAAAAAGACATGATCGCCTACACCAACCGGATTGGCACACGATCATGATGATGATGACACCCAATGCATCAGCCACAAAAAGAAAGAAAGGGAGACCTCAGAAAAGATTGCTTAACCAAACATAAAATGTCACATACATAATAATATAACAAGTAAAATACCACATACATTATATATAACAAGTAAAATACAACATACGTTATAATTTAACAAGTAAAAATACGAGCACTCTTATACAGCCCTATTTTCCCCTCAATATTATTTGATACAAAAGGAGAGAACAGAAAACAGAATAGATTATATTAGATCAACCAAAAATGCAGGTTTGTAAAACAGCACAATACACTGTCATGACTGAAGCAAAGTATAATACAAATGAATAAACGACATTTTGAAGATTACTAATATCGATCAGTCAGTACGTAAAATCTGAAGATAAATTGAAGAAATAAGCAAAGTAAATTAACATTTAGATCAAAGAAAGGTAACTTAATTTGGAGGGGAGGTGGAGGGGGAGGATAAAGAAAGATCCCTTCCGCGCCTCGTGTGTGGTGTTTATGAAAAGTTAGTTACCATTATTTTTATTTACTATAGTCGTATTTTGGGGTAATATAGACGGCACTACGCCAGAACTTCATTTTTGCAATATAAAAAAAATGTACAAATTTATTGCAAGGTGGGTCGAGGTGCACTCATTTATGGATAGATGGATCAAAGTGCACCAATTTATAGCAAAGTGAACCAATGTGCATCCATTTATAGCTAGGTGTATGAAGCTGCACCCATTTATGGAAAGGTTGATCACAATGCCAGAACAGTTGTGTGATCGAATTTCTTGTCCTCAGAAGAAAGAAAGAATGAAAGAAAGAAAGAAAGAAAGAAAGAAAGAAAGAAAGAAAGAAAGAAAGAAAGAAAGAAAGAAAGAAAGAAAGAAAGAAAGAAAAAAAAAAAAAAAAGAAAGAAAACTCAAAAGTAATGAAAATGTTGATCTGTGGTTATTGTTTTCTTAGTGCTCCCTGACAGCGCTGTCAAACTGGCTGGAGACAGCAGACAGAGCGGCCAGTTCCCAGTTATCAGATTGTCTGAGCTCTTGTCCCAGCGGGACCACGTTCAGTAGAAGCCCGGGGTTTTGCTTTTACCCGAGTAATCCGATGGACTCCGCTGGAAGCCCTAATAAAACATCTGCCCTCACGTTTTGACAGTTGATTCAGGATGTGATGACATAACGGGATGCGATGCGCTGGCAGACCAAAGGCCGATCACAACGGTGTCCCACAAGTGCTGTACAAGCCTGCATGTTCGCTTAATTACCATTGCTGTGAGAGTTGCTAGCATGTATTTTATACAGTATTCAATAAAGTGGGTTTTAAGTGCTTAATAATGGCACTGCTCTGAAGGAGGTCAATGAATGTGTCACAAACATCGGAAACAAACGGCAATCTATTTCTGGATACGCGTACAACATGTACAGCAGGGAACATTTCAAATACAATAAAAATAAAATAAAAATATATAACGCGTTGTAAACTTATAATTTTTCTATAAACAAAAGAGATGGTGGTGAGAATTTTTTTTTCTGGGTAGTCAAATACAATAAATAGATATAATACAATAGGAAAGATACAATAAAAGATCAAATAAAAGACGACAACTACTTTCTTTTAGCTTTACGAACAAGAGAAAAAATAAGCAAAGTCAACTTTTCAAATTTGAATTCTCATACGTATTCATAGAAGAAGGCAAACAATATAAGCAATAAAAGAACAATAATAAATGGGAATTGCAGAGGATTCATCTTCACACAAGATAATGGCACACGACATATTTTTACTATTTTTTAAAAAAATTTGTATTATTATGATGTCAAGTCAGGTAATTTTACCTGCTTCTGTATGCAGTAAATAGTACAACCTGTGGCTGCCCTGCTGCCTTGCAGGTAAGCTCGGGAAAGTAAAAGGCTAGGGGAGGGTACCCCGAAATAAAACAACCCCATTGCCATGTGGGTGTGACTTTTTAGTCAAAGGCTAGCGGAGCCAACCGTAAACAAACCGACGGAAGGCAACAGAAAACCACCGTCGTAATTTCTTTGTACAATCATGAATCGCCATAACAATAGAAATAACGACAACAACGTTAAGGGGGATTCCAATAGAAAACCCTCGTTCGGTAGGGGACATCATGTGCTACAGGTGATACCCGATCGTCATCAAGCTACTGTAAGCAAAATAAAAATAAAACAAACTCTAAATATAGGTACTTGAAATGTGAGAACACTCATGCAGAAGGGTAAACTAGAAAACATCATACAAGAAATGAAAAGAATGGGTTTACAATTACTGGCACTTTGCGAAATGAGATACACCGGATCAGGGGAGATGTATTCTGATAAACAAAACAAGAAAAAGAGTTCTTAAATGTTATGTAGAGCCAGTCTTAACATATGGAGGCGAGTCATGGACAATAGGACAATAGACAAGAAAATTACTGGAGTCTGTAGAAATGTGGTTTTACAGAAGAATGTTGAGAGTACCATGGATGGCTAAGAAGAGTAATGAAAACGTTCTGAAAGAGGCCAAAGCAAAAAGAGAGCTAATTTCCAATATTATAGGAAGAAACAATCATCATTTTTTTGGTCATGTAATGAGAAGAGAACAACTGGAATATATTGTAACAACTGGAAAAATTGAGGGACGAAGGGATAGAGGGAAGCAAAGAGAAAAAAAAACAGACATCTTAAGAGAATTGCTTGGCAGAAGGTCAACAACAGAAATGATAAATAGCTGCATGTACAGTTTCCGGTTGACTGTTCACAGGTGTCGTTGAAACAGTTGTCCGGACAGTTGAGAGGGTAGTCCTACCCGTAGTACGTTTCCTTGCACGTACAGTCTGCACTTTCCGAGTCACATATGATGTCACAGCCATCAGAACGCGTCTGTTCGCACTGTAGCCCAAAATTACCATCGGGACAAGTGTCATTACAGGTATAGCCAGGATGTTTACATTGTAGGCATTTTCCGGATTTTTTGTCACATAAAGGACAGGCACTGAGACATGACCTGGAGCAGTCGTGTCCATAGATCCCATGTGAACAGTTGCCGTGACACGTACCGATGATGACGTTGCAGCCTTTGCTACACCCACTATACATTTCACAAAACGACCCAGAATACCCGTCCAGACAATTGGTGCCTGTAAATGTTTGCACCTCACACACCGTCAGTGCACTGACGGCCTGCGAAATGGTCGATGAGAACTCAATCTTAATGTGTGCCATTGGCGTTTGTGTGGTGACTACAATAGTGTTCGCAGAAACATTAGGGTATGATATATATATTATACTGGAACACTACACCGCCGCTGTCAGAGAAAGCCTTTAGAGTGGCATTCTTTACCCGAATCATAGTGCTAGCCCGATGACAGATTCTAATGGTGTGAATCTTCTGGGGCATGACAAAGTTCAGATACCAGTAAACAGGATTGGTTCCACTTCTGAATTTTGTGTGTGTGCAGTCATTGTCATAGAGATTGGTCTTTGTTTTGCCATTAACTGCGGCCTCTGGTCCACATCCGTCTCCTTTATAACAAGCATTAAATGTGTTGGTCTGGTTTGTGTTCTGTTTGAGAGCCACATTCCGACCCCCGCCAATGTAGATGAAGCAGATATTTGCAACTATCGCCCCTTCAGTCCGTAACTTGTTGATCAGACCAGCCCCAGAGCAAAAGACATCAGTCTCGTGCTGACTAACTACAAACCTTGATTCATTGTTACATTAGGAAGAACCATTTAGTTTTACCGTGAAACTGTCCGGATTGTTAAGTCATTCGCATAAATCCTAAACCAGGAGAACGGCAAAGATTGATTGAGAGTTGCCTCAACTGATGTAGAATTTATGTCCGGATCACATGTGGTGTCGTTGTTATCAAATAGTAAAGTAGGTTCAGGTTTTTGGGCGTATTTGTACACGAGATCCAAGTACTGACATTGTAGTCCGAAATATTAGTGCTGACAACTGTCATTTTTTGGGCATGTCCCTGTAGTTTTGTCACAAACTGAGTCATTAAAGCAGTGACATTGTAACGTACAATTTGCCCTAAACCAATTGTCTGCACAAATTAGGTAATTAGCTTCCAAGGCATCCCTGCCACACCTCTTGTTGTAATTCAAACCAGTTTAATGTTTCAACAGCTGTCCTGATAACTGCTTGCTGGTCGTGATATAGCGATGCGATAAGTTGTTATATGCATTGGAAAACTTATATCTTTCATGATGTTCCACAGTTTCTGTGTTATACGCAGTCAAAGGCCATGGTGTAATCCATCAAGCATGAACGCAGCTTTATTTTGTATTCCCTACACATCTTAAGGATGTTTCTCGTGTTAAAGATGTGGTCCCAGGTACCTCTACTATTTTGTATTCCTTACACATCTTAAGGATGTTTCTCGTGTTAAAGATGTGGTCCCACCTCTACTATTTTGTATTCCCTACACTTCTTAAGGATGTTTCTCCTGTTAAAGATGTGGTCCCAGGTACCTCTACTATTTTGTATTCCTTACACATCTTAAGGATGTTTCTCGTGTTAAAGATGTGGTCCCACCTCTAATATTTTGTATTCCTTACACATCTTAAGGATGTTTCTCGTGTTAAAGATGTGGTTCCACCTCTACTATTTTGTATTCCCTACACATCTTAAGGATGTTTCTCGTGTTAAAGATGTGGTCCCACCTCTACTATTTTGTATTCCCTACACATCTTAAGGATGTTTCTCTTGTTAAAGATGTGGTCCCAGGTACCTCTACTATTTTGTATTCCTTACACATCTTAAGGATGTTTCTCGTGTTAAAGATGTGGTCCCACCTCTACTATTTTGTATTCCTTACACATCTTAAGGATGTTTCTCGTGTTAAAGATGTGGTCCCAGGTACCTCTACTATGTTGTATTCCCTACACATCTTAAGGATGTTTCTCATGTTAAAGATGTGGTCCCACCTCTACTATTTTGTATTCCTTACACATCTTAAGGATGTTTCTCGTGTTAAAGATGTAGTCCCAGGTACCTCTACTATTTTGTATTCCCTACACATCTTAAGGATGTTTCTCGTGTTAAAGATGTGGTCTCAGGTACCTCTACTATTTTGTATTCCCTACACATCTTAAGGATGTTTCTCATGTTAAAGATGTGGTCCCAGGTACCTCTACTATTTTGGATTCCTTACACATCTTAAGGATGTTTCTCTTGTTAAAGATGTGGTCCCACCTCTACTATTTTGTATTCCCTACACATCTTAAGGATGTTTCTCGTGTTAAAGATGTGGTCTCAGGTACCTCTTCTATTTTGTATTCCCTACACATCTTAAGGATGTTTCTCGTGTTAAAGATGTGGTCTCAGGTACCTCTACTATTTTGTATTCCCTACACATCTTAAGGATGTTTCTCGTGTTAAAGATGTGGTCCCAGGTACCTCTACTATTTTGTATTCCTTACACATCTTAAGGATGTTTCTCGTGTTAAAGATGTGGTCCCACCTCTAATATTTTGTATTCCTTACACATCTTAAGGATGTTTCTCGTGTTAAAGATGTGGTCCCACCTCTAATATTTTGTATTCCTTACACATCTTAAGGATGTTTCTCGTGTTAAAGAAGTGGTCCCACCTCTACTATTTTGTATTCCCTACACATCTTAAGGATGTTTCTCGTGTTAAAGATGTGGTCCCACCTCTACTATTTTGTATTCCTTACACATCTTAAGGATGTTTCTCGTGTTAAAGATGTGGTCCCAGGTACCTCTACTATTTTGTATTCCCTACACTTCTAAAGGATGTTTCTCTTGTTAAAGATGTGGTCCCAGGTACCTCTACTATTTTGTATTCCCTACACTTCTAAAGGATGTTTCTCTTGTTAAAGATGTGGTCCCAGGTACCTCTACTATTTTGTATTCCCTACACTTCTAAAGGATGTTTCTCGTGTTAAAGATGTGGTCTCAGGTACCTCTACTATTTTGTATTCCCTACACATCTTAAGGATGTTTCTCGTGTTAAAGATGTGGTCCCACCTCTACTATTTTGTATTCCCTACACATCTTAAGGATGTTTCTCATGTTAAAGATGTGGTCCCACCTCTACTATTTTGTATTCCTTACACATCTTAAGGATGTTTCTCGTGTTAAAGATGTAGTCCCAGGTACCTCTACTATTTTGTATTCCCTACACATCTTAAGGATGTTTCTCTTGTTAAAGATGTGGTCCCAGGTACCTCTACTATTTTGTATTCCTTACACATCTTAAGGATGTTTCTCGTGTTAAAGATGTGGTCCCACCTCTACTATTTTGTATTCCTTACACATCTTAAGGATGTTTCTCATGTTAAAGATGTGGTCCCAGGTACCTCTACTATGTTGTATTCCCTACACATCTTAAGGATGTTTCTCATGTTAAAGATGTGGTCCCACCTCTACTATTTTGTATTCCTTACACATCTTAAGGATGTTTCTCGTGTTAAAGATGTAGTCCCAGGTACCTCTACTATTTTGTATTCCCTACACATCTTAAGGATGTTTCTCGTGTTAAAGATGTGGTCTCAGGTACCTCTACTATTTTGTATTCCCTACACATCTTAAGGATGTTTCTCATGTTAAAGATGTGGTCCCAGGTACCTCTACTATTTTGTATTCCTTACACATCTTAAGGATGTTTCTCTTGTTAAAGAT
This sequence comes from Megaustenia siamemsis, assembly GCA_032433765.1. Lineage (NCBI taxonomy): Eukaryota > Metazoa > Mollusca > Gastropoda > Stylommatophora > Ariophantidae > Megaustenia > Megaustenia siamemsis. The sequence goes on from JAVIAB010000124.1 coordinate 67,885,655, forward strand.
GTGGTCCCACCTCTACTATTTTGTATTCCCTACACATCTTAAGGATGTTTCTCGTGTTAAAGATGTGGTCTCAGGTACCTCTACTACTTTGTATTCCCTACACATCTTAAGGATGTTTCTCGTGTTAAAGATGTGGTCTCATGTACCTCTACTATTTTGTATTCCCTACACATCTTAAGGATGTTTGTAGTGTTAAAGATGTGGTCCCAGGTACCTCTACTATTTTGTATTCCTTACACATCTTAAGGATGTTTCTCGTGTTAAAGATGTGGTCCCACCTCTAATATTTTGTATTCCTTACACATCTTAAGGATGTTTCTCGTGTTAAAGATGTGGTCCCACCTCTAATATTTTGTATTCCTTACACATCTTAAGGATGTTTCTCGTGTTAAAGATGTGGTCCCACCTCTACTATTTTGTATTCCCTACACATCTTAAGGATGTTTCTCGTGTTAAAGATGTGGTCCCACCTCTACTATTTTGTATTCCTTACACATCTTAAGGATGTTTCTCGTGTTAAAGATGTGGTCCCAGGTACCTCTACTATTTTGTATTCCCTACACTTCTAAAGGATGTTTCTCTTGTTAAAGATGTGGTCCCAGGTACCTCTACTATTTTGTATTCCCTACACTTCTAAAGGATGTTTCTCTTGTTAAAGATGTGGTCCCAGGTACCTCTACTATTTTGTATTCCCTACACTTCTAAAGGATGTTTCTCGTGTTAAAGATGTGGTCTCAGGTACCTCTACTATTTTGTATTCCCTACACATCTTAAGGATGTTTCTCGTGTTAAAGATGTGGTCCCACCTCTACTATTTTGTATTCCCTACACATCTTAAGGATGTTTCTCATGTTAAAGATGTGGTCCCACCTCTACTATTTTGTATTCCTTACACATCTTAAGGATGTTTCTCGTGTTAAAGATGTAGTCCCAGGTACCTCTACTATTTTGTATTCCCTACACATCTTAAGGATGTTTCTCGTGTTAAAGATGTGGTCTCAGGTACCTCTACTATTTTGTATTCCCTACACATCTTAAGGATGTTTCTCATGTTAAAGATGTGGTCCCACCTCTACTATTTTGTATTCCTTACACATCTTAAGGATGTTTCTCGTGTTAAAGATGTGGTCCCAGGTACCTCTACTATTTTGTATTCCTTACACTTCTAAAGGATGTTTCTCTTGTTAAAGATGTGGTCCCACCTCTACTATGTCTGAAACCTGCTTGAACTATATGAAGTTCCCGTTCTCTCTTGTTATTCTCTACATGATGATCCGCAAAAGTGTTTTGCTGGCTTAGCTTATTAGGACAATAGTTCTGTAGTTGGTACACAACTTCAGATTTATTTTTTTTTTAACATGGATGTACACTGATCTTTTCCAGGCTTTTAGCCAGTCTTCATTTATTCCAGATCTTCACACACACACAGTACATAGTAAATACGAAAACTATGTCACCTCCTGCTTGGATGAATTCAGCTGGAATAGCATCACTTCCTGATGACTTCCCTCTCTTCATATTTTTTTTTATTACGAAACGAAATTCATCAAGCATAGGCTCTGGTTATTTTTATTCACTGTCTATGAATATATTCGAGTTATTTTGAAGTATCTTCATACATTGTTATGCAGAATTCGCTCCATCTTTGTAATGTATCCTTCTGTTTGGTTAGTGTGTTGTCACTGTGATCATTGATTACTTGAACTGATGGTCTACAGTTGCCTGTTTTCATTATAATTTCTCTGAGCGTTTCTCCGTCTCTCCATTGTTGATTCAATTCAGCCACAAGTGTTCATAATATAATTCTTGTTGTCTCGTCTGACCTCTGTTCTAACTGCTTTTCTGTATTTTCAGCTTTTAACACTGTTTTGCTTTGCTCTTAGTTGCTTCGGTTTTTATTCTTCCTTCTATGAGTGTCAGTGTTTATTTCTGAGATGTAGTTTTGTTTCGTGTGCGCTTTTCTGGGCGTGATGTTTTGTGCTGATGAGATGAGAAGCCATCATTATTATATTTATTTCTTTATATTATCTGTTTACTTTCTACATTCATGTAGGGCTTCCTATTTGTCACAGATTAATGTTAATCTTTCTAGTACTATCTCATTGACTGTCATCTAGACCGACACCTTTTCTCAGCTACAAGTGGGCCCATGAAATCTCACAACAATGGATCCTATTTGTTAGCACAATATCTGATTTTTTAAAATGAGAAATAAACGTCATTATCTTTACAAGTCTTTGGTGATTTTTCCCCGTAATATTTCCTAACGTCAATTTCGATTGTCTCCTTCTAAGATTCTGTTCCTCCTTTTAATTGCATTAGTGTCTGGCAATTCGAACTTAATTTGTCTCCCACAATCCCCTAGAATTCTGAATAGTTATTTGGAATTCCAAATCGTTATTATCTATTAGAAACAACAGGAGGTGAATTAATCCCTTCCCAGACCCTATATGACACACATTTCGATAAATTGGATCAGCAACTGCACATAATGTAAGGTCAAGATAATATAGCCAAATGTCATTAATAACAAATTAAACATGAAAACAATAAATATGATTCGTGAATAACATATAATGAAATGAAATTGTTATCATTTTAATAGTCAAGGAATACAGTGGTACATACGTTATGAACACGAGTAGCATGACGATGGAGGTGATGACAGTGACAACGGCATTCATCGGGTTTAGAGTCACAAGACTACACCCACGCCTGTATACTGAGTGACTCGATGAGCATGATAAGAAAAGTAGAGGCGGAATCTGTTCGCGTGCAATGGGTAGTGTAATTACACAAGTAAAAAATAGTAAGGTCACCTTTGTCTACGTCCCAGGACATGCGGGAGTACGGGGAATTGAAAGAGCGGACAGGTTGGCTAGCTGCGCTATCGTTGAGAATGGTCAACCAATGGATTGGACATTATCAATGCTCTCCGGGAAGTTGGAAGGACACAGGACTTCGACAACCATGAGTCCACGTAATTTTTTCGGATGAAAGAGATGGGAGTTAAGATGGGCACAGCCAGAAACGAGAGACTTAGTGGGCGTGTAAGAAGACTAATTAACCAGCACAGAGTCGTCAGTCGCTGGACACTTTGAGACTTGCTGTCGAGGGGATCTGAGCACCTATGAACATTTTCGGTGTGCAATGATGATGACCCGTTAATAACTCAACAAATATAACAAAATGAAACATTTATTTCTTGTAACCTAGTGAGGAGTATTGGTAACCTTTGTGGTTGGTGGAGGCAAAAAAAATGGTTACTTTTTGGAAGGACCTTCCATAAACACCCTTTCATAAACACACCCTTCCATAAACACACCCTCCAATAAATACTAAAAAAAACAGCATTTCTGGTGTTCTCTCTCTCTCTCTCTCTCACACACACACACACACACACTCTCATTCTCTTCTGCCAGTTAGCACAACTGATTGAGGGTCCTGGTTCACGGAGAATACTTTCCAATGTAGTCTGGTTTTGGCAATGTTTCTGGGTGTTACTCAAGTAGGTCAAGATATTGTCCTTTAACAAATATATGCTCCTATCCACCACTGCCAAGTTCGGGTAACAATTTTCTTCTATCTATCTATCTATCTATCTATCTATCTATCTATCTATCTATCTATCTATCTATCTATCTATCTATCTATCTATCTATCTATCTATCTATCTATCTATCTATCTATCTATCTATCTATCTATCTATCTATCTATCTATCTATCTATCTCTCTATCTATCTATCTGTCTGTCTGTCTGTCTGTCTGTCTGTCTGTCTGTCTGTCTGTCTGTCTGTCTGTCTATCTATCTATCTATCTATCTATCTGTCTGTCTGTCTGTCTGTCTGTCTGTGTGTCTGTCTGTCTGTCTGTCTGTCTATCTGTCTGTCTGTTTGTCTGTTTGTCTAGTGCCCTTTCGAGCAGAGAACATCACATAGGGCAGAAATAAATTCCAAACTCTTGTGTTCGACGAAGTTTGGTATCAAGTTTTGGACTTTACACATAGCCCACATTGAATCTCACCACACAGGCGAGGGAGCTGATGCCTGATATTGTTGCCTCTCGCTTCATTGTTCTTTCCAGGGTTTCTCTAGGTCGCCCTCTTTTTCTTTTACCCTCTGGTTCCCATTTGAGAGTTTGCTTTGAGATTCTATTATTTCTCCTCACCACATGGCCAACATATGAACTTCTCCTCACCACATGGCCAACATATGAACTTCTCCTCACCACATGGCCAACATATGAACTTCTCCTCACCACATGGCCAACATATGAACTTCTCCTCACCACATGGCCAACATATGAACTTCTCCTCACCACATGGCCAACATATGAACTTCTCCTCACCACATGGCCAACATATGAACTTCTCCTCACCACATGGCCAACATATGAACTTCTCCTCACCACATGGCCAACATATGAACTTCTTCTCACCACATGGCCAACATATGAACTTCTCCTCACCACATGGCCAACATATGAACTTCTCCTCACCACATGGCCAACATATGAACTTCTTCTCACCACATGGCCAACATATGAACTTCTCCTCACCACATGGCCAACATATGAACTTCTCCTCACCACATGGCCAACATATGAACTTCTCCTCACCACATGGCCAACATATGAACTTCTTCTCACCACATGGCCAACATATGAACTTCTCCTCACCACATGGCCAACATATGAACTTCTCCTCACCACAAGGCCAACATATGAACACTTTCTTCTCTTGATTATAGATGATCTGCTCTAGTCTTGAATTCATTCCATGGGGTACAAAGTATTTTCCTGTGGCATTTGTTTTTCGATGCATCCAGTTTTTTTTTAACTATTTCTTCACTTGTTTTCCAGCTCTCGCATGCATAGGTAAGGATGGATAATCCATTTGATTTGCAAATCCCGAGCTTTATTTGTATGCTTGGTAATTCTGATTTCCATATTTTTTTTATCAAGGTTCCTGAAAGTCATTGCTATCTTTGTTGTTATGATTCTAATTTCTTTCTTTGTGCCTTCCTAATCCATGCAGCTCCCAAGAAATACAAAGTGATCTAATTCTTCCACTGCTTTTCCTTGAAGGTAAATTATTTTCCACTGGGCGGATTTGATTCTTCATTATTTTTGTATTTTCTTGGTTATTCTGGAGTCTTATTTTTCTAGTCATTGATGACAGGGCATTTGTTTTTTCTTGCGTCATTTTCAGATTCCAATAGATTAAGGACTATGTTGTCTGCAAAATCAAGGTCCTCCAATTGAGATCCAAGTGTTCATCCAATGCCGTTGTTACCTGTAGAGCACTTCTACATAATGAAGTCAATGGCAATTCTAAATGTCATGGGAGATACAATACATCCTTGTCTCACTCCGGTATCAATTTAGAACACTCAATCACTCAATCCTGCCATTGTGCGAACCGTTAATGAGAAGCCATCGTTCAGATCTTTGATGAAGTTAATCATCTGTGGTGGTATTCCATATTGTCTGAGTATGTTCCACACCGAGTCTCTATGTTTGCTGTCGAAAGACTTCATGAAATGTACACAATTTAAAATAAGTGGTTTCCTTTTCAACAATGCCTAAGTCCTAATCCAAATAGAACACAGTTGCTTAATTTCAATATTGGAAATGCTCCACTTGGTTCCCTTTTCTTTCTCAAAGAGGAGAAAGTACTGAAAACACACGATTTGAACGCGAGAGAGTACGTTCATATCTGGTACTTTCACACTACGTAAGTGCAGTTCGAGCACAGAGGCATTGTTCGAACTCCGACTCGAAATTTTTCTAAATTTAGAAATCGAACTGTGGAACGTTCGAAGTCTGAGTTTTTGGATGTAAGAGACTCCACTTTATTTATGTAAGGTGTCCACTGTATTTATGTAAGGTCTCCACTGTATTTATGTAAGGTCTCCACTGTATTTTTGTAAGGTCTCCACTGTATTTATGTAAGAGACTGCACTGTATTTCTATAAGAGACTCAACTATATTTCTATAAGAGGCTCCCCTGTATTTATGTAAGAGACTCCACTATATTTCTATTAGAGACTGCACTGTATTTCTGTAAGATTTAGAAAGGATGATGGAGCACTTGGTCGAACTTCCTCAACGGATGTGCCCAAGAGCACCGGAAGCCATCATCATACAATCCCTCAAGGGTAATAACTCTAATTGATCCTTCACTCAACAAGTTTTAAATGCACAATAGACTTTGTACCAGTAGTATAACTTCCCACATACAAATGATAAGACAATCTGAGACAACTGGTCGGGATTCATTATTATAACGTTTACCTTCAAACACACACACACAACCACATACAAGCATATTCTCAAACATATTCTAATCAAAACTTAGTTTGGGTGTTGTGGATCCCCCCTCCCCCTTCCCCCCTCCCCCCCCCCCCCCCCCCCCCTTCCTTTAATTCGTCTACTGTCCATTATAAAAAGCCCACTAGTTGGTGATACCGCCCTTGTAGAGAGCATGCAACAGACCAAGAAACGCCCACTAGTTGGTGATACCGCCCTTGTAGAGAACATGCAACAGACCAAGAAACGCCCACTAGTTGGTGATACCGCCCATGTAGAGAACACGCAACATACCAAGAAACTCCCACTAGTTGGTGATACCACCCATGTAGAGAACATGCAACAGACCAAGAAACGCCCACTAGTTGGTGATACCGCCCATGTAGAGAACATGCAACAGACCAAGAAACGCCCAAGTGTTATCTCATCTCCTGCAAACTTGACCTATCTACCATCTCAGCCTTTACTGCAACGCTTAAGAATGGAACTGTAGCCTTTGCTGTCCGCTCTGTGTCTCTTCATAAGTGTCTAGAACCAACACACCAAATATATTAGTAGCTCAAAAATAACAAACCCTGGACAGAAGTAAAACAATTTTTTCTTGAAAACTATACATTCAAAATTAATAGACTTTAAAAGAATTTTCTAAACTAAAAAATCAGTGAAGGAAGTGCATTTTTCTACGACTGGTTTTTCTCAAATATATTAATGTTTTGTGAATTAGTTAGGATATTACTTTACCTAAAAAACAAAACAGTCTCTTTTTGTTAAAAGCTAATATTTAGAAACATGATTCTACAGGGAAACAAATAATAAATGTTCAGTATAGAAGCAAAGATCGATATCTTTGAGAATTCTCAAGCAGCGATAATATCACCTGTAAACATATGATCATGTTACACAATGTTGTTTACAGGAGAGAATCTGACACGCGAAACACACAAGCAAAAATGACATTTTCACACTTCCTCTTCAGACGTCTACTACAAGAAATTGAAGTCTTAGTCTATAATATTTGTGCTGATTTAGTTCTAATAGCTGTCAAATAAGTTCGCCTGAAGATAAACGTTAGATTTCACAAGAGTGAGTCCAAAATCACGTATAATGAATGTATTAGCACAATACCAACTATATATTTACTAAGTAAAATAATGTTTGGGGCTGCGGTTGGTGAAATACAGTTCTGTAAAATACGTAAAAATAGAGACACTAGTAATAGGTGCTTGGCCTATTTCAAAACGTTAATAGGAACTTGGAACATTAGATCAGCATTCCAGGTTGGTAAGATAAAAAACATCAGTCAAGAAATGAAGATAATGAAATTGAACATCGTGGGACTATGTGAAATAAGATGGAAAGGAGCAGGATTATTACAACGCGACAGCGGAAATGTAATTTACTCTGGGGGAACCACACACGAAAGAGGTGTAGGCATCATGTTAGATAGAGAAAGAAGCAAAACAGTGAAATAGTAAAAGAAAGCATCAAGAAAGGTCCTCAGTCTGAATAGTAAGAAAACAGAAGTAATGGTCATATCGAAGAAACAATCATCACCAGCATGCAGCATAAAAATAAACAGGGAAAATTTGGATGGATGGATGGATGGATGGATGAATGAATGGATGGATGGATGGATGGATGGATGAATGGATGGATGGATGGATGGATGGATGAATGGATGGATGAATGAATGAATGGATGGATGAATGAATGGATGGATGGATGAATGAATGAATGGATGGATGGATGGATGGATGGATGGATGGATGGATGGATGGATGGATGGATGAATGGATGGATGAATGGATGGATGGATGGATGGATGGATGGATGGATGGATGGATGCATGCATGCGTTCGCCCGATGACTAAAGTATTCTAGAGTATTCGTAGACTTTAGACTTCCTCTTCGTCATTCGCCCATAAAAGTACGTTAAGTGGACGTGGTTGCGTTGTGTTGCAGTTTGCAGTGTAACACTGCGATATCTGCGCCTTTCGGCCCAACACATCCGACTTCAGCACGACGTTTTTGAGTACCGGGTTGTCTTCCCTCTTCAATCCCTGCTCGCTAGGCCAGATTAGACAGGTTAGTCTGTTACTGGAGGCACCGCGGAGAGGTGGAGCAGGGTCTGGATGGTTTTGGTTCACCGATCCTGGCGCAAGCCGTCAGCTTCTGAGTCACTGACAGCTTCCAGCTCTGGTGCTGGGAGGCGCGCCTTCGCCTCCAGGGAAAATTTGAAACAAGTGCAAAGCGTCAAATACTTGGGCACAATAATAACATCGGATAGAAGATGCACCACGGACATAAAAAGTAGTATAGCTCAGGCCAAAATAGCATTTCAGAAAATGAATATCTTATGCAACAAATCTATGTCAATAGAAGTGAGAAAGAGAGTGCCATATAGCACCAATTCTGACCTATGGAAGCGAGTCATGGACAGTAGACAAAAAAAATGAAAAGTCGATTAGAGGCCACAGAGATGGGATTTCTCAGAAGAATGTTGAAAGTTCCCTGGACAGCTAAAAAGACCAATGAGGAAGTTCTCAAAGAGGCCAACACAAAAAGGCAGCTCCTAAAAAAACATCAGAAAGAAACAATCAGCATTTTTCGGGCACATCATGAGAATAGGGAAGTTGGAATACTTGGTTACAACTGGCAAAATAAAAGGAAAGAGAGATCGCGGACGACAAAGAGAGAAAATACTGGTAGCTTGGTGTCATGGCATGGAAAACAGTCAACAACAGAACTGATACGATGCACTGTAGATAGAAGATTGTGGAGGGACATGATCGCCTACGCCAATCGGTATGGCACATGATGATGAAGAAAATACGTCCAGTTCTTCTCCTTCAGTAGTTCTCGATCTACTTGTTACAATTTCACTGCTGAAACAATCTATTGGCAACTTTTGTTGCTAACTTAGGTCAAAAGTCTCTTTGTTTATGTTCATCATCAAGTAGTGGGCCTGCTGGCGTAGGTGATCATGTCCCTCCACAACTTTTGTTGCTAACTTAGGTCAAAAGTCTCTTTGTTTATGTTCATCATCAAGTAGTGGGCCTGCTGGCGTAGGTGATCATGTCCCTCCACAACTTTTGTTGCTAACTTAGGTCAAAAGTCTCTTTGTTTATGTTCATCATCAAGTACTGGGCCTGCTGGCGTAGGTGATCATGTCCCTCCACAACTTTTGTTGCTAACTTAGGTCAAAAGTCTCTTTGTTTATGTTCATCATCAAGTACTGGGCCTGCTGGCGTAGGTGATCATGTCCCTCCACAACTTTTGTTGCTAACTTAGGTCAAAAGTCTCTTTGTTTATGTTCATCATCAAGTAGTGGGCCTGCTGGCGTAGGTGATCATGTCCCTCCACAACTTTTGTTGCTAACTTAGGTCAAAAGTCTCTTTGTTTATGTTCATCATCAAGTAGTGGGCCTGCTGGCGTAGGTGATCAAGTCCCTCCATAACTTTTGTTGCTAACTGAGGTCAAAAGTCTCTTTGTTTATGTTCATCATCAAGTACTGGGCCTACTGGCGTAGGTGATCAAGTCCCTCCACAATTTTCGATCTCAACAGTTATTTATCATTTCTGTTGTTGACTTTCTGGTATCTCTTCTCTTTGATTCCCTCTATCTCTTCGTCCCTCAATTTTCTCAGTTGTTACAATATATTCCAGTTGTTCTCTTATTATTACATGACCAAAAAAATGAGGATTGTTTCTTCCTAATATTGGAAACTAGCTCTCTTTTTGCTTTGGCTTCTTTCAAACGTTTTCATTACTTTTCTCTGCTGTCCATGGTATTGTCAACATTCTTCTGTAAAACCACATTTGTAGAGACTCCAGTGATTTCCTTGTCTGTTGTCCTATTGTCACTGATTCACATCCATATGTTAAGACTGGTTCTCATCATCATCATCGAGTGCCGTCTCTGCAACAAAGGTTGGCTACCATGGAGGGCCATTCTGCTCTGTCTTTTGATTGATGGTGCAGGCTGTCATAGGGTGATTTGCCCATCTTTGATGTTACTCGTCCATGTTAGTCTTGGTCTGCCTCTACCTCTTTTACCTTGTATTTTCCCCTCCAGGATAATTTTAGTAGGCTGTTGTGTCTTTTAACATGTCCCAAAAATCGCATTTGTCTTGTTTGAATTGTGTTTAGTAGTTCTCTTAGACTGGATCTACATAACATTTAACAATTTTTTTCTTTTGTTTATGTTAGGCATCGTTAAATGGCTTAGAAATGTGCAGCACTTGTACAGGAGCTACAAATAAATACATTTATTCTTTGGAGCTGTGTAGTTAAGGAGAATCCACACTTTAAATAAATGGTCGAACACGGTACTGCGAGGGGCGAAAGTTGCATAAGCATCGATAGTGGCAAAGAACACAACACTTTGAAACATTGCGGGACAGGAATAGTCAATAGACAAAGGTTGCTGCAACGAGTTGCAGAACAGTTAGGGGAGTTCCCCAATCTCGATGACGTCAACCCGAAATAAACTAAAGACTAAATGTGCATGATTATTGTTATATGAGGTAATAAATAAATACATGCAATCTTTATAAATATACAGGATTATTTTTATATAAAAACAACAAATAAATACGTTCAAGCTTTATAAATATACATGATTATTTTTATATAATAAACAACAACTAAATACATGCAATCTTTATAAATATACAGGATATTTTTATATTAAACAACAAATAAATACTTGCAATCGTTGTAAATATGCAAAATAAATTTTGTTTAGAGGCAACAAATAAATACATCCAATCTTTGTAAATGTGCAGGATTATTTTTTTATATAAAAACAACAAATTAATACTAACAAATCTTTGTAAATGTGCAGGATTATTTTTTTATACAAAAACAACAAATTAATACTAAAAAATCTTTGTAAATGTGCAGGATTATTTCAATACAAAACAACAAATTAATGCATTCAATCTTTGTAAATATGCAGGATTATTTCAATACAAAACAACAAATTAATGCATTCAATCTTTGTAAATGTGCAGGATTATTTCAATACAAAACAACAAATTAATGCATTCAATCTTTGTAAATATGCAGGATTATTTCAATACAAAACAACAAATTAATGCATTCAATCTTTGTAAATGTGCAGGATTATTTCAATACAAAACAACAAATTAATGCATTCAATCTTTGTAAATGTGCAGGATTATTTCAATGCATGTCTATGTTAGGCATGTGTCATATCTTTGTGTGTGCATGTCTATGTCAGTCATATCTCATATCTTTATGTGCATATTTATGTTAGTCATGTGTCATATATCTTGATTTGTGTCAGTGTTAGTCATGCCTCGTTTCGCTGTGTGCATGTCTGTGTTAGTCACATCTCATATCTTTGTGTGTGCATGTCTGTGTTAGTCACCTCTAGTGACTCGGGCAGATGTTGCCCGTAAACCTGGGAAGGCAGACCATGTAAGGGCAGAATCCCCCTACAGAAAAGACAATCTGCTGCCTTGCAGGAAGATTGGGGACAATCAAAGGCTAAGGAAAGCAAACCTGAATAAAATGCTGGCTGAAATCGGATGCACTGGGCCACTGGCGCAGAACACAGCGCAACGTTTTAACGGGTGTTCAATCAGAGCGGATCTGGTAGACTCTAATTATAATGTTCTGTCTGTGGGGGCGATCAACACACTTAACCTGACAGCTGACTTTATGTGAGAGTCTGGAATCCTACTCTGATTGAGTCCTGATCGCAGAGAGAGAGAGAGAGAGAGAGAGAGAGAGAGAGAGAGAGACAGAGAGAGAAATTTCAATACAAAACAACAAATTAATACATTCAATCTTTGTAAATGTACAGCCTTTGCAGCTTCTTCTTTTATTCCTCACTTGCATGTCAGCGATAAGGGGAGATAAAATTAGTGGCTTTGACTCTTATGTTGGCCTTTACTGCAATTTCCAATCATGTCTAATATAGGGTTGCCATCCGTCCCGCTTTTTCCGGATTGTCCCACTTTTTCATCAAAAATTAATTGTCCCGCCTAAGGGTCTGGGGGACAGCAATTTGTCCCGCTTTTTAATCCAGCCAAATTTTTCACCTACAAATTTTAATATTTTCTTAAATTATTTATTATTGGTTTTTTTGTTACAAAATGAAGCTTCTTAGTCCGAAACGTCTATTTGTAGAGTCCTGCGCTATCGCTGTTTAATAATAAAGTTTGTAGATACAACTCATAAATACTCATTTGAGAATATCCAGCACAAAATTGTTAGTGCGGAAGGCGGTATTATTTAAAAATTTACAAAAGATGACGTCTTCGGCTTCGTCTTACTCTTAGGCGACTCTTAGCCGGATCTTTACTTGGATGCTACTAGACTCTAAACCAGAATGGACTGCAGTTCAGGGAACATTAATGTTTCTACAAGACAAAGGTGTGTCAATAGATGATTCATTGTTGTTTGATCAGTTCACATATTTGAAAGAGTTTATTGAATTAGAACTTTGTAAAAATGGAGATAGATGGAATAGTAAATCATGTCAGGAGAAATGGACGTTTTTCTTAAGACAATGTAAATGTGCGGATCAGTATTCCCAGTTATTACATTTATGTGAATTCATCTTCCAGGACACAATGCTAATGTGGAAAGAATATTTTCTTTAATGAATGTGCAGTGGACAGATGAACGAAATCGGTTGCACGTAGCAACTGTTGAAGCAATAATGAAATGTGTGTTTAATTATAAACTTAGCTGCACCGAGTTTTATGACTACGTAATCCAGCGACAAGATCTTCTCACTCAGAGTCTGAAGTCAGACAAATATGAGATGCAGCCGACACCGATTTAAGAAGCTGGAAATCAAGGTAAACATTTTTTTTATTAATTAAAAAAATTACTGGTACATGTATTAGAATTATAATGTAATAATAATTAGTCTATGTGTGTGCTATCTCTGACTTTTCCTATGGCTATTATGCTTTACATGATGTGTCCCGCTTTCGCGTCTAAAAAATGACCATTTGTCCCGCTTTCTGCTTCGAAGGTTCTGGCAACCCTATGTCTAATATTCCATCAATTCATCTTTTTTCTTGGTCGGCCCTTGAGTCTATTGTTCTAGCAATCTTTATTAAAGGCTAATTGGTGTTGCATTGTGGTCCATCAGTCCTATCACATGTCCAAACCATTTCATCTGTTGTTTCTTTATGTATTATGAGAAACGAATTATTCCTAGCTTTTTTCTCAATTATTTATCTCTGATCTTATGTCTAAGGCAAGTTTTCTGCATTCTTCTAACACATGTTATCTTGGTAGTGGTTAACTGTTTCTATTTTTTAAATTATACTTGAGTCTAGATTACCAGTGTGGTATTGGTAGCACAACGTTGGGATGAAGATTGAGTTGTGGAGTGGCCGTTTTGCCTCCAGTGTTATTTCCTCATTGGACAGCAGTGGTGATAGTTATCTGATGATTTGACAAGCTTGTTAGCATCTTGAGTCTATTTCTGCTGTTTTATAAATTGTCATCTGTCACTAGACTTCCTAGATAATTAAATTCATCCACTTGTTTTTTTCCGCTTTGTTTTTTTTGTCTTCCTTCAACCATTACGTTGATGTTCTGTTTTTCTTTTGCGATATTCATGACTTCTGTCTTGCTGATGTTGATTTTCATGTTGTTTTTGGTGCCTGTGCTGTTGAATCTATTTAAATGTTTTTGTCACGTGTAGATCTTATTTTTGTTTCTGTGTATTAGCATTTGTAAATAGGCATCTCACCAACCAGCTCCTTAGGCTTCTTTCTATTTTTTTCTACAATTCGGTTTCTTTTGGGCATAGAAGATCCTACCTGCCCTATTGTCTATTTATCGTGCAACCAACAAGCACGTAAAATCCTGGTCATCGTTTTTCCGCCATTTTCAATTTTCAAATAAGTGTTTGACTTTTCGATTATAAATTTATGTTGTTTAAGAATATCTATAAGTGTTAACTTTCGTATATTGATTTTGCTTTCTACCTAATGAAGACTTTTGTTGAAAGGTCGTACATCTCTCTATTAGTTTAGTTGTCTAATACCATAGTGGGTTTATTTTACATTGTTCTCTGCAGCTCTACTCGCAGTCAGCATAGTATTTAATATTTGATATATTTTATTCTTGTGCTAATCTCCATAAATAGGCAACAAACATACCATGTTCGATAACTCGCACACCGTCTTGATCACGGAGTTAGCAGTGTACGGAGTTGTGTCGCTTCCATTCATGACATCAAGAACTGGGTGGTCTACTAGAGGTAAGACGTTGGCATCTGGGCAAGGGGGCTCTAGGTTCGAATCCCACCATAATCAGCGAAAGACAGAGTGGGGTTTCGTACATGACTTGTCAGCATCGGTGAGACTCCCGAAGATTCGTGTTAGTTAGGAGGGACTTCACAATTCGCATTGCTGGAAGCCCTTATAGTCTGTTGTTAGATGTGTGGCGGTGATGGTATCATGACCAACTAATAACTACATCAAGCTCGGACAGATGGTTGACGTAAACCTGGGAGGACCGACCATCTAAGGGCAGAATCCCCCTGCAGAAAAGACAATCTGCTGCCTTGCAGGAAGATTGGGGACAAACAAAGGCTAAGGAAAACAAACCTGAATAAAATGTTGGCAGAAATCGGATGCACTGGGCCACTGGCACAGAGCACAGTGCAACGTTTTAACAGGTATTAAATCAGAAAAAAAATGGAATCCCATCACAGGAAGTAGGAATTTTTGTTTATTCGAATTCATGGTTTGACATTTCCCAGGTCTCTTGGTGGCGAGAAAGTACGCACTCTGCGTATGATAAAGAACGCTTGGTAACTGGAAATCGAAAATAGTAGCCCAAAACCGCTACCATGCAAAATTGACGGAAAAAATGTATTAAAAAACGGTAAAAACTCTCGACAATAGAAAATGAGAGTATTTCAAAAGTCGGAGTATATATGCCTGTATGGAGAAGGACGCCTGAGCTAGGCAAATGGCTGCCGGTGTGATCAATAGGAAAACAAGATTTCACGCAAAACTCAGCCACTCAGGACTTTGCTAGCGATATAAAGGTGGCGCACACAAATAAAAACCATTCAGGATATCCTTAGTGTGTGTTTTCTTATTTTCAACAGGAGTGCGTTTTGTACTTGCAGGGCGGTTGGTGCGTTCGCTAATGATAAGAAGGAGCATTGCTCAAGTCCCAGATGAGACCAGTTTTTACACTGACTATGTTTCTTGGGTTCACCGAGCCTCTAAATACGGATACCAGAAAATATGGAGGGGGAGAGATAAAAGGCACCAGTCGTGATACCAATCTATCTATCTATTGTCCTTTCGAGCCGGAGACGGCACATAGGGCAGAACCACAATCTTAAAAACAGAAACCTTGCGTGCTAAAATGGCACATATTGCAGAGATCACTGCTTGTTTCCATAACAATACTTTTTACAATGACAGCTTGTCAAGCCATCGATCAACCTCCTTAGTCGCCTCTTACGACATGCCTGGAAGGTCACAGTGTCACTATTCTTTACATATACCAATCACATCACCTAAAAAGGTGTCGTTGGCCATGCTCATATTTTCAGTATCACATATATATATTTATTTTATTATTATTATTGTTAATAGCTCTAACATCACATCTGCAGTACGTCTATTAATACATGGATAAAATCGTTATTTATTTACATTTAGCATTCTAGCATTATGATTTTTTTTACGGAACATGTCACTAAAGAAAGAACGAAGATAAGTGTTTATTTTTAAAAAAAGTAAAGAGCCCCCGTCACGTCAAGTGACGTATAGGGAATATGGTGTTAGTGACCATACATTTTACAGACCTTCGGCACATGATTTTTGGGGTAATGTGGTCGGTATTACGCCCGTGCTGATTTATTTTACCAGAAAAAATCCGGTACCCATTAAAGGCTGGGTGAACCGGGAAGCCGTCGGTTGAGATCGAACCCTACCTCTTGTCCGATGTAGTCCAGTTCACTAACCACTGAGCTATCGCGGCTTCCTAGTGTTTATTTTACTGTCACTTAACTGCGTAAACGAATTATGAAATCGCCTTTTCTGAATGAATGAAAGAGTATCCTCATAATTCCAGTCACTTTAGAGGAGCAAATTATATCAATCAATTATATAGGCAGAAAAAACGTAATGTACAGTTTTAGAGCGAACTTGATATTGCTAAGTGACTTCCTACTTTACCCCAACTTTTCTCCTCACAGAGCCACGTTATTTGTGTGTCATCAAAGCCACGTCAAAATATGCGTCTTACCAGAAGTGTGACGTCAGGGGAATTATGATTAGCTCATGTGGTCCCAATCTCAGAGAATGTTGGAATTCAACAGCCAAATATCACTTTTTAAATACCAGCTCATGTAGCGTGTTTTTACTAACAAAATTATAGTAGTACATCAAAAATATGCGCACCTCTACTCACATACTAAATGACATTTATCCAACATCTGGAGTCTGAAGACAAATAATAATACATGAATATTATTATAGAGGGAAACTTCCGAGGCGATAATCAGCGAATCAATTCAGAGGAAGAGGTATGTTTACAGCACTCGGAAAAATTGACAAATAATCAACAACAGAAAAAGTTAGTTAGCTGAGTGGCATTGTTCGTTTGCCTTTTCGTGGCAAGGCGCTGTGCCACTGAGTACGGGTTCGATCCTGCTTCGGTCCATATTTTTGTCTGTTGTTGATTATTTGTCAATATTTCCGAGTTCTGTAAACATACCTCTTCCTCAGTACAGTTAGGACGGTTCGTTCAAGGTCCGAATTTTTATCTCCCCCCCCCCCTCCTCCGGCCCACCCACGTCTTCCCCGGCAAAATGAATTAAAGTTGATTTTATCCTTATTTGTAAACAAGAGAAGAGTTTGCTATATATATCTACAGTTTCTTATTATATCACAACTCGCGCGATTAATAGGGCAGAAGAATTAGGGGAAGGTCAGTGCTTAATAAAGGTCAAGGTCAAGTACGAGACTTGAACCGGCGTCTTAGCACGAGAGTTCCCACCCATATGTGCTCGGCCGCCTATCCAGAAGTGTTTGTAGACTTATGGATAGTGTTGCTTCAAGCATTGCAACTCACTATGCGAGGCGACATTCCTTACCTTCCCAGAGTGCTACCTTGGTACCCATTTCTGCCAGCGACTGAGTCGACTGCGGGTGTATTTTTTTTTTCCAAACACGAGCATAATTCACACTGGTTCCAGCGGGAATCGAACACGGGTTGTCCGAACGTCGGGTGCCCAGTCGGGTGGTTATACCGAGGCAGTGGTTAATGCACTGGACTACTGAGGGCAAGAGTTCGATCCTGATCGACCATTTCCAGAGAGGGTACCGGATTTTTATACGAGAAAAAGGCGGCAATGTCGTATTAGAGACCAGATTACAGACAATATAATATTTCGTTGCTCTATAAACAAAATAAGGGCATTAATAATAGGAAACTCTTCACAGAAGGAGACAATCTGATCATCTGAAGTAGCCATCGTCGAGCAAGTGTTACAGCCCTTTAGCTTCATAACACACTAAGGGAGGTGAGCTCGTCTTAGTCATGACTCCTAAGCGTCGACCTCCCTGCTGCATATATTTACAATATATTCTAATATATTTCGCACTAACGCCATATTGTCTATGCGTCACCACGTGAGCAACGGGGCTCAACAAGGTCTTCAACATGTGCTTGATGCCGACCCAAGGTACAGTTTACGTTTTGACAGGATAGGCCATGAGATCCTGCAACCCGTTTCGTGTTGTTTGTTTATACCTGCTGAAGGCCTATTGAGCCGAAACGTCGATCAAATTTGTGTCGTCTAACAATCACGTGAGGCTTTTACCATACCCTTTTTTCTATTTTTTTTTAAATTCTCCCTCACATTTAGCTTTACTGCAGCTTCGCATTTTTGTGCATTAATTTGCATTTCTTTGCCTTAACCCCTTGCTATAGGTGACCTGCGGAACATGGGCTAACTGAGGAGGTTAACATAAAACACGAATGTATTGGCAACAGACTGGGTTGTGTACAGGTAAGAATCGGCCACTGGATAAGTAGGTCCCGGGTTCGAATTCCATCATATGAGTTGTGATATTTCTTATTTAAGCTGTGATTTCTAGATGGCTTGCCTTTCATCAGGTCTCTGAATAGTGAGATCCGATGTCTAATCCTCTGTGGAAACGGAGAAATACAGTTCCTTTAAAAAGCCTTCCGTAGTTAAAAATAAATAATATGAATGTGAATCATGGACAATAGGACAACAGACAAGAAACTCACTGGAGTCTGTAGAAATGGGGTTTTATAGATGAATCAATTCAGGGGAAGAGGTATGTTTACAGCACTCGGAAAAAATGACAAATAATCAACAACAGAAAAAAATATGGACCAAGGCAGGATCGAACCCGTACTCAGTGGCACAGCGCCTTGCCACGAAAAGCCAAACGCTAGGGAACACTGCCACTCAGCTAACTAAAAAATTAGCTTCGTAGACATGGTCCTTTCGCGAAGGCTTTCCCATGACTATAGCATAAGGCTGCGATCACAGCTCGGAAATATTTTTCCTGTTAAGACAAGTATCTCCCGGATAGGGTAGGGCCGAATACTTGCGTTGCAGACAAACATTTAGGACGAAACAACACGAATAGTAGTTTCCAGTGGTTAAGACTGGAGACAAATAATAATAAATGAATATTATTATACAGGGAAACTTCCGAGGCGATATGTTGATAATGCCATGGACAGCTAAGAAGAGAAATGAAAACGTCATGAAAGAGGCCAAAAGGAACAAGAGAGCTAATATTGAATATTAGGGAGAAACAATCATCATTTTGTGGCTATGTTATGAGAAAGGAACAACTGGAATAAATTGAGGGACGAAGAGATAGAGGGAAGCAAAGAGAAAAGATACCATACAGCTGAAAAGAATGGCTTGGCAGAAGATCAACAACAGAAATTATAAATAACTGTCGATATCGAAAGGTGTAGAGAGACATGATCACCTACGCCAGCAGACACAACTCATCCATACTCATTGTACGGATGAACACTGAGAAAAATGCAGAACGTAATGCCGTAGAATATATGGATGTGCAAGTAGATGTTCATCATCAGGTACTTAGCTGTATTGAGCCGGGTGTAGGCGAATCCATTTCCTGAATATTTCTGGTTATACTGGACATTTTTCTTCATCTACATGTTCCGGGTCAAGGCTGTAAGATATGGTCTCACTGCCCTGGCTGTCGTATCATAATGCATCGATGCAAAGCTGTTAAAACTTTACTTTGGTCAAGACTTGCCATCAATGTCTTCAAACTGCTTCTCAACCACGTTGAAATTTTGCAGATAGAGTACGGAAGCAAAGCCGCCCGACGGAGAAATCTAAAGCTGCCAACGACTCATAGCGAATCAGAGCCAACAAAACCAAGCTCCGTATCTCTAGTGTCTCATGTAACAGATTAACCAGTCTAGTCTGTCCAAGCGTATAGAGATCGATAGAGAAGACAACCCTTCGCCATGCCGAAGACTGATGTTTTGGGCCAAAAGGTGCAAATATGACATTTTTTACATTAAATAGCAACACACCGACTTTACACCAATGTAACGCCTTTCTAAGGACAGACGACCAATAGGGAAAGTTTGCGTCGGGTTCGATGATCCAGAAATATTCAGCTATTAAACTTTTCCTTTAGTCATCGGATAAAAATAAACCAGCATTGTAAAATAAGTAATTTGTAAACTGAAATAAAGTGGAGATAAAAAAATTCTGAAATATCGTATTGATGCACAAATGTTCAGCCATAGTTCACAAATATGTGCGTGCGTGGGTGCGTATGTGTATATCCGAAATATCACTTGGTGGTCTTAATATAAAAATGTGTATGTATGTTAATGACATCGTTTAATCGATAAGAGTGAAAGTGAGTTATAGAAAATGATTAGTGATGGAAAGTAAATATAAAAGGCCTTATTATCAACAGCATAATGAAACACACACAAGAAAACGGAACAATTTGATGGCTGCAAGAAACAAAAGGATATCTCTTCAGTGTAGAGTTAGAGTAAATTGCCGAGTATTAAAACAGGTAACTGAATTTAAGTACCTGAGGAAATGTTAATTTCGGATGTAGGTGATGCAAGAGAAGTGAGATGCAGAATAACCAGATTAGTAACATTCCAACGAATGAGAAATATATTAGAGAACCCATTTTTGTCAATGGAACTTCATTGTTATGTGTAGCCTGTCTTGACGTATAGATATGAATCCAGGACAACAGGAAAAAATATATAAGAAAATCGTTGGAGGTCACAGAAATATGTTTTACAGCAGAATGTCGAGAATACCACAATTGAAAAAAAGTAACACGAGCGTTCTAAATGAAGTCAAAGAAAAAAGAAAGATAATTCCCAATATCATAAAGAAATAGTCATCATGTTTTTGCCTTCTGGTTAGAAGAAATCAGCTAGAGCATATAGAGACAATTGGCAGAAACGAAGGTAAAGATAAAAGCAAAGGTAACATATGAGACTTGAATCGGCGTCTTAATACACGAGTTTTCACCTATTTGTGCTCCGCCGATTATCCAGAAGTTTCCGAACACTTCTGGATAATGTCGCTTCAAGCATCGAAACGCACGATGCAAGGCGGCATTCCTTACCTTCCCAGAGTGCTACCCTGGTACCCATTTTTACCAGCAGCTGAGTCGACCGCGGAGGTATTTTTTTTCCAATCATGAGTACAACTCACACTGCTTCCAGCGAGAATCGAACACAGGTTGCCCGAACGCTGTTAGCCCAGTCTGGTGGTTTTCCCAAATTGGCTGCAGAGTGCCCAAGAAACTGAGGGAAAAAGGAGATTAGTTCAACAGAGAGTAAAGATTCAAACAGTTTAAGTAAGATAATGTTTCGGAAGGAAATCAGCAACAGAGGTGCTCAGAGATAAAACATACCCACTCAATGTAAATCTCTATTTGTAACGCCTTATACCTTTAGTGTAATCTCTGTGTGTAATGGCATATACCCACAGTGTAATCTCTGTGTGTTATGCTATATACCACATATAAAGATGGTATGTCTGCTTTATGTGTACTTGTATAGGCCACTAAAGTTCTAACAGCAAAAGCAATGATATTCCAAGTCGATCTGAGATAACAGGTCACAGTAGTTCTAAACGGAGAGGTGGTGATGACATTAATTAAAACGACTAGCGGGCACAGTTAGCTCTTAATATTCGATATCATGATTATCGTCATTAAATAGTATTACATCTAATCATGGAAATAGCTTTAACACGGGTTTAGAGAGTCCGTGATAACTGAAGCGGTGAAGAATCAATAATGAACTTGTAAGCGCTACAACAAAGTAGATATTCTGGTGCAATTTAAGCTAACTCGCTGGTTTTTCTAAATTAATTTTCTCCGATAAAACCGGGAGCTTTTTAATTATTTTCCCATTTTCTTAATCAGTGATGAGTGATGTTTGTTGCGTCGACGGAAAGCATGTGCTGTTGAATTTATGTAATTTTCTACATTTATATGTCATTATGGCAGAGTACAGCGGAATCAGAAATATTCAGTCTGCTAGAGCATTAGATTAACAATGGAAAACCTCTCTTTACCGGTATCTATCACACTTTAATAGGGTCAGTTGTTTGAGTATTTGTGGGGTTGAAGAATGAAGGTCACACGCCCAGTGCAATCGGCACGTGACTACAACAGAGTATTATTTTATACCGGATGGGAAAAAACGTGTTCCCATAGAGTGGAAAGAATCTCCGTTCGCCAAACTTGAGAACTGACAAAAATCCATTTGACCAAATATTTCCTGTGGGAAGACGTATTCGATAGCCCCTGATGATAGACACTAAACTGCTGAACAAACGAACTGTTTCATAATGTGATCATGTGTTTTATGTAATATTTTGTTTTGATATTACGTGACTTCCAGTAACTTAAATACACTCAAAAACTGCACCTGTTTCAGAGTTTATGCGCAGACACAGACTTGGTATTTAGTTCATCAGATCATTTTAGCACAAACAATTATATGGAGTGGAGCGCCGGCAACAACAGAGCTGAAAGCTGCCTGCGACCCATAGGTGATGGCTTGCGCAGGAACGGCGAACCAGAATTATCCACCTCTTCGCGGTGCCCCTAGTAACAGACTAACCAGAAAGTCGATGGAGGTTGTAGAATGAAGGTCACACGCCCAGTGCAATCGGCACGTGACTACAATAGAGTATTATTTGGAGGTTGTAGAAATGTGGTTTTACAGAGGAATATTGAGAATACCACGGACAGTTAAGAAACAAGTATTGAAATCGTTCTGAAAGAGGCCAAAACAAAAGAAGAGCTAATTTCCAATATTAGAAAGAAACAATCATCATTTTTTTTTGCCATGCAATGAGAAGGGAACAGGTAAAATATATTGTGACAACAGGGAAAATTGAGGGATGAAGATATAGCGGGAAGCAAAGAGAAAAGATACCAGTCAGCTTAAGGGAATGGTTTGGCAGAAAGTCAACAACAGAAATAATAAATAACTGTCAAGATCGAAAGTTGTTGAGAGACATGATCACCTACGTCAGCAGGCCCGGTAATTGATGATGATGATGATGTTAATCCTTGACCTACACCCAAAAAAGGACAGACAAATGTTGATGGTATTATCTGAAACTGCTGGTTAGGACAAGACAATATATAAGGACGTGCAGGAAACTATTAAAAAAAAGAGGAATTCATAGATTCAGGTTAAATAGTGAGTTAGTCAGACTGAGACTGCTAAGCTCTGACCAATGCGATCAGTCAAGTCATCAAACTAATCAATCTTTGAAATGTTTCTCAAGAGCATTAAACTACTCATATGTTGTTAGCACAATCATTATTGAGTTATTAGCGGGTCATCATCATTGCACTCCGAACATGTCCATAGGTGCTCAGATCCTCTCCTCAGGATGTCCCGCAGTGTCCAGCGACTGACGACACAAGTTCTGTGTTGGTTGATAAGTCTTCTTACATGCCCACTAAGTTTCTCGTTTCTGGTTGTGCCCATCTTGACTCCCAGCTCTTTCATCTGAAGGAATGACGTGGACTATGGTTGTCGAAGTCCTGTGCTTTTCCAACATCTCGGAGGGCATTGATAACGTCCTCTCGATCCATTGCTTGGCCGTCTTCAACGAAGCACAGCTAGCCAATAATTAATTAAACAACAAAATTCATATTGTCAGTGACGTCATGAGTTTGAAATATCAATTTTAAGAAATGAGAGCATGCTTTTAGATTGTGGTTCATCCAATAAACATCGCATGATTTCTAGCACTAAACATTAAAGTAACCATCTGTGGGTTGTCTTACTATCCAGCTTCACAAGTCAAACTGTTATTGTTTGCGTTCTACCCGATGTGTCAAAACGTAACGGCAAACAAATGTGAAGTTGCTGTAAAACTGACGATAAGAGTGACAAGGACAAACAGATATTATTTTATTTTATTTTATATATACATATATATTTTGTCCGATGTTCTAGCTCAAATTCTTCTTAACCGTAACACCGTTTTGATTTTGTTTTGTTCTTTACATATATAACCCTGTAACCATGCCATTTTTCTGCACATATACTTTTCTTCCCTTTTCTCCGGATTTGTCAAGCCCAGCTCTTATGTTTAATGTTTGGTCCGATTCCCAGTTTCGTCCACAGTGATTTCCGACTCCATCTCCCGGCCGCACGAAGCTATCCAGAAATGTGGTTCTGGGAAAACTGAGTAAAAAAAAACACTAGAGCATCTGAGCTTGTGGCCGACTTGTCACCACGCCCAAGCCACACCCCCGCCTTGATTTAACTTTTCTGGAACCGCCAGAACGCAGGACAATGGGCGCCTGATGGGACGGTAGCGCTGCTGTCACCGGACACCAGATCAAAGGCATGGTATCACATATCGCAGATTCTGGCGCCATTTGCGAAGATTTTCCCTTGATTTTCAGTCCATTTTAAATGCTGATTTATGGGTCACCCGGACACACCCCTCCCGTTTATCCCGTTTGTCTTTAATGACGCCTGCTACAGAAGTGGGGATAAAGCCAGGACCACGTGGGTTCCTAGGGTGGGCTGAAACCAAAATAATGGTTATTATTTCTTTTAATCTTTTTGGGGGTCTTATCAGTAGAGATATTTATTTCTGCTTTTACCATGAGTTATCTTGATATTTATCTAGCAGTTGCACGAACTTTTCTTGCAGGAATGATCATTAAAAAAGATATTTTGGTATTCTTTATAAGGAAGTTCGATTTCACACAATCTGGTTTTTACAACATAACGATTGATTCTGTAAAGCCAGCATCACAGACTGTAATACTGTAAAGTATTAAAGGATGTATCGAGTCAGAAGATCTCGACTTCTTGAGAACAAGAATCAGAGAGAAAGAATAGAACACTTACAGAATTCATGCATGGAGAACAACTTCCGGTAAAATCACTTCCGTTCCTGCAGTTAGTATTGGAGTATCTCCCCTTGACATGTCAAACTCGTCCATATTCTCATGTTCTGTTTCCGATTGTAATTATGTTTAAAAAGTTGTCGGTTTCTCGGTGCAAGAAACTATATTTCAAATGTTAAACATACAATTGTGTGTGTGTGCTTGTGTTTAATTGATTCTAACTTTTCTTTCTTAAATAGTTCTTTTCCCTCTGTCAGTATCTCTTTTTCTTTTGTCCCCCCCCCCCCTCCTCTCCCCAAAAACTTTTCTCACATCTGATATGTACTTACATATTCATTCTTTTTCTTTCATTCCATATTTTATTATTTTTTAAAAAATTCTCTACATTTTCATTAACTCATTCGTTTTACTGCTGCTGTATTGAGATAACATGTTACTTGCTATTACTATTTTTAAATCATCTCACAAACTGTGCATCTATTTGTCTTTCCGTCTGCAACTATATCTATTCTTTCTCTCTCGTATTCTTCTCTGTTTTCCATATCTTCACCCTGATGTTCTTGCTGCCTAATTCTCTGATACATTTTTTTAAAATTGCAGCAGCTGTAGCAAAGTGGTTAGACACTTACCTGCTGACGAAGTGGTCGGAGGTTAAAAAAAAACCTCTTGAAAAGGGAACAATAATGTCCTCGGTGTGGAGGAAGAATTTGGGCGGCTATAAGTAGTGCTGATAATACCACATATTAATGTGCCCATAGTAATGAATAAATCATGACCACAATCACTAAATTTCCCATAAGCCAATGCGGCTACTAAGGCCACCTTGATGGTCTCTTTATACCTCATTTCTCAAGCTTTCTATTTGTTTTCTATACTTTTCTAATCTTTTCCCTAATCTGTTTTATATTTCTAATCTATCTATCTATCTATGTATCTATCTATCTATGTATCTATCTATCTATCTATCTATCTATCTATCTATCTATCTATCTATCTATCTATCTATCTATCTATCTATCTATCTATCTATCTATCTATCTATCTATCTATCTATCTATCTATCTATCTATCTATCTATCTATCTATCTATCTATCTATCTATCTATCTATCTATATCTATCTATCTATCTATCTATCTATCTATCTATCTATCTATCTATCTATCTATCTATCTATCTATCTATCTATCTATCTATCTATCTATCTATCTATCTATCTATCTATCTATCTATCTATCTATCTATCTATCTATCTATCTATCTATCTATCTATCTATCTATCTATCTATCTATCTATCTATCTATCTATCTATCTATCTATCTATCTATCTATCTATCTATCTATCTATCTATCTATCTATCTATCTATCTATCTATCTATCTATCTATCTATCTATCTATCTATCTATCTATCTATCTATCTATCTATCTATCTATCTATCTATCTATCTATCTATCTATCTATCTATCTATCTATCTATCTATCTATCTATCTATCTATCTATCTATCTATCTATCTATCTATCTATCTATCTATCTATCTATCTATCTATCTATCTATCTATCTATCTATCTATCTATCTATCTATCTATCTATCTATCTATCTATCTATCTATCTATCTATCTATCTATCTATCTATCTATCTATCTATCTATCTATCTATCTATCTATCTATCTATCTATCTATCTATCTATCTATCTATCTATCTATCTATCTATCTATCTATCTATCTATCTATCTATCTATCTATCTATCTATCTATCTATCTATCTATCTATCTATCTATCTGTCTGTTTGTCTGTCTGTCTGTCTGCCTGCCTGTTTGTCTGTCTGTCTATCTGTCCGTCCGTCCGTCCGTCCGTCCGTCTGTCCGTCCGTCCGTCTGTCCGTCTGTCTGTGTGTCTGTTTGTCTTTCTATTTTCTCTCACTCTCCACCAAGGTTGTTACCTTATCTGCCTCACTATCTTTCTTCTCCACTTTACTCAGAACCTTACTACTTTCTTCCTTTTTTATCCCATAAACCTGGAGTTTGATGGGACACTACTAATAGACTTCATCAACCTCCTCCATTGGTCTATATCTACAGCCACTCTTGGAATTAATTTTCATTCTACGAAATCGACAAATGTTCATAATTTGATTGGGTAACTTGATGGGATTACTTGATTATGATGAAAGGCATAAAGATGCAAAGAAATACGAAGCGGTTGTAGAGTCTGGAGTCTTGTACCCATCTCCACATATTTTTATAACCCTTCCATTTTACTGTATTTCACACCTGTGTCCGCACTGTCAGCCGCCCATATCAATTTCAGTCCAATCGATGCCTGACCAAGCTCCACCTTATAGGGAATTGACTTATTTTCATTTTTTTTGAGAGTCTAGCATATTATCACCTGGTAGTAAGATCTGTATGTATATCTTTATATAAATGTGTGTGTTGGGGGGGGGGGGGTGGGGGCTGGTTGGTCTCGAGGCAAGACGCAGGACTCGAGACAGACATGTTGTGGGTTCAAATCTCGGCTGCACCATGATTTCTCTCTGCGTTAGCCACCACTGGTCTCAGCAGCGAGGCCCGGCATGAGACGTCAATTTACTCATGGACGGAAAAAAAATGTACCTTCGAAGACGGAGTTATCTACCTGTGCAGCGAGGGCCCCCTGTGCACACCTGCCAGAAAAAAAACAACGGATTAACACGCAAAATTCAGTTCTTTGTCTCTGGGACTTCGTCAGAGGTAAAAGATTGCGAACGCAAATATATATATATATATATTTATTTATTTATTTATTTATTATTTGTGTGTTTTCTTTTGTTTGTTGTTCCATCTGAAGGCCTTCTTGGCCGAAACGTCGTTCGACTTTTTTTTCTCATCTATGTAAAGTTGTTACCATACACTGTTTCCTTTTTTTCACAATTATTTTCATTATTTGATTTTCCATAGAGTTAGGATCTACGACATACAGATTTTAGATTACCATAGCTTGGACTTTCTTCTCCAGGTCTGCTGCAGTGGTTCATGTACTGCAAACATGTAGAAAAACTGCCAACAAATGAGCGCATCGGTCTGACTTGTTAAAAGAGCCAAAAGTGATGGCCTATCTCTTCAAATAATTCTACTGCTACCACATCTTATCTATTTATCTCATTTTCCTCCTAATAACTCTCCTTCCCGTTCTATTTTCTGCATCACGTTATTTTTCTTTTCTAATTCATTTTACTGTTTTTTCTTTTATATTACCTCTAACTTCCCCTTTCCTACTATCCATCCCACTTTTACTTCCAATACTTCTGATCCAAATCTCTCTCACACTCTTTCTCAAACTGTATGCTTAATTCAGTGTACAAATCCTCACATAACCCATGCATTATACATCCAACTAGGAAAGAGAAAACCTCCCCTATTAATAAACAACCTTTCTAAATATTACCTCATCGTCAACAGAACAAACCCCTTCATCCGTTCCCTCTTAACACTCCTCCAAAACCCCCGTTTGTCCTCCTGACAAAGAACTTCACCAAAAATATACAATTCCATTCCTGTTTGCTCCTGCTAGTGCATAGAAATAAGCGAACAAAGAATCCAGTACTTCGTTTCTCTTTTTAAATATCGTTGAGTTTTCAGCTCTCACTTTGCCATATTCCCGTGCAAATCAGTTTTCCTTCAAACCCTCATCTATACAGATCGATACTGTATTTAATTTCCCTGTGACCAAACCATGCTTCTGTTTGAAAAGATATTCAATACCGCGGAATCAAACAGCTAGGGGTTGCAAGAAAAATACCAACGCGTATTAGAATTAACAGGATCCCCTGAAATGTCGACGTTGATTCCACTTTGTGCTGGCGTAAAAGGGAAGAACGGGCGAGATGGCCGCATGACTCTTTGTTTTCATCCTGAAACTAATTCCAGGGACCTCGAGCTTGGCACGCGCTCACGCGCCGATCTTTGATGGATGGACTTCTATTTTAATTGGCTTGTTTCGCGGCCCGACCCTCAGAATCAAAACAGCTGAAAAAAATGCCTTCAATTTGAGTCCCGAAGCTGGATAAACCTGGAAGATGGAGTGACTAATTATGACATTTGATCACTTTTGTTGTTTTTCATGCAGCAGGCGTCATTTTTTTTCTTTTTGCGAGGGCATGAAAAAGTTTAAAGTTAATAATTAGGTTAATGTTTTTAACGTCTTTGAGTTGTTAATGTATTGTCTGCTTGTTTTAATTTATTTCACTTTTATGTAATAATTTTTAAAAATTTAATTTTCTGAAGATATTATCTTTCCATATGTGAAATTGTTCATGTATTAACAATAATGTATTTATCTAATTTGTTTTCATAAAAAAAAAAAGTGAGGATTTATTAAATTTGTCTTCCTTGTATTTTAAAGCAAATTAACGGATCAGCTAATGCGTAAGCAAATTCTATTATTTTGAAAACAATTGTTTGGATTAGATCATATAGCCGTTTTCCATGAAAGAATATTTAGGCTAGTTTAATTTTCAAAAAATATAATCTCCCTTAACAACAAAGCTTGTCAAATCATCGGACAACTATAAGTTGACTGTCCAACAAGGGAGGCAAAACTCGAGAGGCAAAGCGGGCGTTCTGCGACACAATCTTCATTCTAACGTTGTGCTACGAATGTCCTACCTGGACTCTAGAAACAAAAACAATAGAAAAATAATCAATACCGAGATTAAATGTGCTAGACGAATGACAAGAGATAGTCGGAGAGATATGATCATAAATGAAGAACTAAGAAAAAAGCTAGGAATAATTCTCACAATATAATACATAAAGAAACAACAGATACATTGTTCTATCACGTTTTAAGGCAGAAAGAACAAAAGACAACAGAAAGAGCCATCAATAAACGTTGTGAGAACACCAGACTCAAGGGCAGACGACGAAAAGGATTGATTGATGGAATATATATATGGCCTATGGCGTTTTGACAGACGGTTGGTAGCAAGCAATCATGATAAGTCAGCACTTTGGTAAGGCATTAGTGTCTCATGCTTTACTGAACATAGTGATAGAATAATAGGAAAATAACAATAGCAGAGGCCAACAGAAGAGCAAAGAATAGAAAAGTATGTGTCCCCTAGACGCTGAAAGGAGCCGCGATAGCTCAGTGGTTAGTGAACTGGACTACAACGGACAAGGGGTAGGGTTCGATCCCAACCGACGGCTTCCAGGTTCACCCAGCCTTAAATGGGTACCGAATTTTTTCTGGGAAAGTAAAGCAGCACGGGCGTAATACCGACTACATTACCCCAAAAATCATGTGCTGAAGGTCTGTAAAATATAGGGTCACTAACACCATATTTCCCTATACGCCACTTGGCGTGACGGGGTACTTTACTTTTTTGCTATATTTTATTATTATAAGTTATGTTGAATTTTATTAATATCATCTTACAATAAATTAAAGGTTGAAAAAGGTTGGGCGAAATGGGACTTTGAATTCCAGCAAAACTATCAACCAAAGAATGAATTAAACTAGAATATCTTCTGCCAATATAGACAACTGTTTTTTTTTCTTTCTATTCTATTTCTTCATTTTTTAAAGGAGTTGGGAGTATCCGAGTTAACAAGAAAAACATTGGATTCGAAGATCTTGTGTTGATTGCAGTGAACATGCGACATCTATTCGCCTGTCCTTTAAGGTAAACAAAAACAATATAACTAAAACAGGTCTTCTATGGATCTTAATGTTGAAGAATAGTAGAAAAGCAAATATCACATTTATTATCACGTTAAATACATCACAGTGACTATTATCATGTTATACAACACAGTGATTGTTACCATGTTATGCAACACAGTGACTTACCATGTTATACAACACAGTGACTTACAATGTTATACAAAACAGTGATTGTTACCATGTTATACAAGACAGTGACTTACCATGTTATACAAGACAGTGATTGTTACCATGTTATACAATACAGTGACTTACCATGTTATACAACACAGTGACTTACCATGTTATACAACACAGTGATTGTTACCATGTTATACAAGACAGTGACTTACCATGTTATACAAGACAGTGATTGTTACCATGTTATACAATACAGTGACTTACCATGTTATACAACACAGTGTCTTACCATGTTATGCAATACAGTGACTTAATATGTTATACAATACAGTGATTTACCATGTTATACAATACAGTGACTTACCACGTTATACAAGACAGTGATTGTTACCATGTTATACAATACAGTGACTTACCATGTTATACAAGCCAGTGACTTACCATGTTATACAAGACAGTGACTTACCATGTTATACAATACGGTGACTTACCACGTTATACAAGACAGTGATTGTTACCATGTTATACAATACAGTGACTTACCATGTTATACAAGACAGTGATTGTTACCATGTTATACAATACAGTGACTTACCACGTTATACAAGACAGTGA
Source organism: Megaustenia siamemsis (assembly GCA_032433765.1). NCBI lineage: Eukaryota > Metazoa > Mollusca > Gastropoda > Stylommatophora > Ariophantidae > Megaustenia > Megaustenia siamemsis. Next base: position 67,916,846 of record JAVIAB010000124.1, read on the forward strand.
TTGTTACCATGTTATACAAGACAGTGACTTACCATGTTATACAAGACAGTGATTGTTACCATGTTATACAATACAGTGACTTACCATGTTATGCAAGACAGTGACTTACCATGTTATGTAATACAGTGACTTAATATGTTATACAATACAGTGATTTACCATGTTATACAATACAGTGACTTACCATGTTATACAAGCCAGTGACTTAACATGTTATACAAGACAGTGACTTACCATGTTATACAAGACAGTGATTGTTACCATGTTATACAACACAGTGACTTACCATGTTATACAAGACAGTGAGTGTTACCATGTTATACAATACAGTGACTTATCATGTTATACAACACAGTGATTGTTACCATGTTATACAACACAATGACTATTATAATATTATACAGCACAGTGACTATTATCATGTTATACAACACAGCGACTGTTCCCATGTTATACAACACAGTGACTTACAATAATATACAACACAGTGATTGTTACCATGTTATACAAAACAGTGACTATTACCATGTTATACAAAAAAGTGAGTGTTACCATGTTATACAACACAGTGATTGTTACCATGTTATACAACACAGTTATTGTTACCATGTTATACTACACAGTGACTATTATCATGTTATACAACACAGTGACTTACAATGTTATACAACACAGTGATTGTTACCATATTATACAACACAGTGATTGTTACCATGTTATAAAACACAGTGATTGTTACCATGTTATACAACACAGTGACTATTATCATGTTATTCAACACAGTGACTGTTACCATGTTATATAACACAGTGACTTACAATATTATTATACACAGTTTCTATTACCATGTTATATAACACAGTGACTAATACCATGTTATACAACATAGTGACCATTACCATGTTATATAACACAGTGACTATTATCATGTTATACAACACAGTGACTTACTATGTTATACAACACAGTGACTATTATCATGTTATACAACACAGTGACTGTTACCATGTTATACAACACAGTGATTGTTACCATGTTATACAACACAGTGACTATTATCATGTTATACAACACAGTGATTGTTGCCATATTATACAACACAGTGATTGTTACCATGTTATACAACAGAGTGACTATTGTCATGTTATACAACACAGTGACTGTTACCATGTTATACAACACAGAGTCTGTTACCATGTTATACGACACAGTGACTATTACCATGTTATTCAAAACAGTGACTATTACCATGTTATTCAACACAGTGACTGTTACCATGTTATACAACACAGTGTCTATTACCATGTTATACAACACGGTGACTATTATCATGTTATTCAACAAAGTGACTATTACCATGTTATATAACACAATGATTTACAATATTATACAACACAGTGACTGTTCCCATGTTACATAACACAGTGATTATTACCATGTTAGACAACATAGTGATCATTACCATGTTATACAACACAGTGACTGTTACCACGTTATACAAAACAGTGACTGTTACCACGTTATACAAAACAGTGAATGTTACCATGTAATACAACAAATTGACTGTTACCATGTTATTCAACACAGTAACTGTTGCCATGTTATACAATACAGTGACATACAATGATATACAACGCAGTGACTGTTATCATGTTATACAACACAGTGACTGTTATCATGTTATTCAACATAGTGACTTACCATGTTATACAACACAGTGTCTATTACCATGTTATACAACACAGTGATTGTTACCATGTTATACAACACAGTAACTTACAATGTTATACAACACAGTGACTGTTACCATGTTATACAACACAGTGACTATTACAATGTTATACAACACAGTGGCTGTTACCATGTTATACAACACAGTGACTGTTATCATGTTATTCAACATAGTGACTTACCATGTTATACAACACAGTGACTGTTACCATGTTATACAACACAGTGATTGTTACCATGTTATACAACACAGTGACTATTACCATGTTATACAACACAATGACTGTTACCATGTTATACAACACAGTGACTTTTACCATGTTTTACAACACAGTGACTATTATCATGTTATACAACACAGTGACTATTATCATGTTATACAACACAGTGACTATTATCATGTTATACAACAGAGTGACTGTTACCATGTCATACAACACAGTAACTGTTATCATGATATACAGCACAGTAACTGTTATCATGTTATACAACACATTGACTGTTACCATGTTATACAACACATTGACTGTTACCATGTTATACAACACAGTACCTGTTATCACGTTATACAACAAAGTGACTGTTACCATGTTATATAACACAGTTACTTAAATTGTTATACAACTCAGTGACTATTACCATGTTATATAACACAGTGACTTACCATGTTATACAACACAGTGACTGTTACCATGTTATATAACACAGTGACTTACCATGTTATACGACACAGTGACTATTATCATGTTATACAACACAGTGACTGTTACCATGTTATACAACACAGTGATTGTTACCATGTTATTCAAAACAGTGACTATTGCCATGTAATTCAACACAGTGACTGTTACCGTGTTATACAACACAGTGACTATTATCATGTTATTCAACACAGTGACTGCTACCATGTTATATAACACAGTGACTTACAATAGTATACAACACAGTGACTATTACCATGTTATATAACACAGTGACTATTACAATGTTATACAACATAGTGACCATTACAATGTTATATAGCACAGAGACTATTATCATGTTATACTACACAGTGACTTACTATGTTATACAACACAGTGACTATTATCATGTTATACAACACAATGACTGTTACCATATTATACAACACAGTGATTGTTACCAGGTTATACGACACAGTGACTATTACCATGTTATTCAAAACAGTGACTATTACCATGTTATTCAACACAGTGACTGTTACCATGTTATACAACACAGTGTCTATTACCATGTTATACAACACGGTGACTATTATCATGTTATTCAACAAAGTGACTATTACCATGTTATATAACACAATGATTTACAATATTATACAACACAGTGACTGTTCCCATGTTACATAACACAGTGACTATTACCATGTTAGACAACATAGTGACCATTACCATGTTATACAACACAGTGACTGTTACCACGTTATACAAAACAGTGACTGTTACCACGTTATACAAAACAGTGACTGTTACCATGTAATACAACAAATTGACTGTTACCATGTTATTCAACACAGTGACTGTTGCCATGTTATACAATACAGTGACATACAATGATATACAACGCAGTGACTGTTATCATGTTATACAACACAGTGACTGTTATCATGTTATTCAACATAGTGACTTACCATGTTATACAACACAGTGTCTATTACCATGTTATACAACACAGTGATTGTTACCATGTTATACAACACAGTGACTTACAATGTTATACAACACAGTGACTGTTACCATGTTATACAACACAGTGACTATTACAATGTTATACAACACAGTGGCTGTTACCATGTTATACAACACAGTGACTTATCCTGTTATTCAACATAGTGACTTACCATGTTATACAACACAGTGACTGTTACCATGTTATACAACACAGTGATTGTTACCATGTTATACAACACAGTGACTATTACCATGTTATACAATACAATGTCTGTTACCATGTTATACAACACAGTTACTTTTACCATGTTTTACAACACAGTGACTATTATCATGTTATACAACACAGTTACTATTATCATGTTATACAACACAGTGACTATTATCATGTTATACAACAGAGTGACTGTTACCATGTCATACAACACAGTAACTGTTATCATGATATACAGCACAGTAACTGTTATCATGTTATACAACACATTGACTGTTACCATGTAATACAACACATTGACTGTTACCATGTTATACAACACAGTACCTGTTATCACGTTATACAACAAAGTGACTGTTACCATGTTATATAACACAGTTACTTAAATTGTTATACAACTCAGTGACTATTACCATGTTATATAACACAGTGACTTACCATGTTATACAACACAGTGACTGTTACCATGTTATATAACACAGTGACTTACCATGTTATACGACACAGTGACTATTACCATGTTATACAACACAGTTATTGTTACCATGTTATACTACACAGTGACTATTATCATGTTATACAACACAGTGACATTACCATGTTATACAACACAGTGACTTACAATGTTATACAACACAGTGACTATTATCATGTTATACAACACAGTGACTGTTATGTTATACAACACAGTGATTGTTACCATTTTATTCAAAACAGTGACTATTGCCATGTAATTCAACACAGTGACTGTTACCGTGTTATACAACACAGTGACTATTATCATGTTATTCAACACAGTGACTGCTACCATGTTATATAACACAGTGACTTACAATATTATACAACACAGTGACTATTACCATGTTATATAACACAGTGACTATTACAATGTTATACAACATAGTGACCATTACAATGTTATATAGCACAGAGACTATTATCATGTTATACTACACAGTGACCTACTATGTTATACAACACAGTGACTATTATCATGTTATACAACACAATGACTGTTACCATATTATACAACACAGTGATTGTTACCATGTTATACAACACAGTGACTATTATCATGTTATACAACACAGTGATTGTTACCATATTATACAACACAGTGATTGTTACCATGTTATTCAACAGAGTGACTATTGTCATGTTATACAACACAGTGACTGTTACCATGTTATACAACACAGAGTCTGTTACCATGTTATACGACACAGTGACTATTACCATGTTATTCAAAACAGTGACTATTACCATGTTATTCAACACAGTAACTGTTACCATGTTATACAACACAGTGACTATTACCATGTTATACAACACGGTGACTCTTATCATGTTATTCAACAAAGTGACTATTACCATGTTATATAACACAATGATTTACAATATTATACAACACAGTGACTGTTCCCATGTTACATAACACAGTGACTATTACCATGTTAGACAACATAGTGACCATTACCATGTTATACAACACAGTGACTGTTACCACGTTATACAAAACAGTGACTGTTAACACGTTATACAAAACAGTGACTGTTACCATGTAATACAACAAATTGACTGTTACCATGTTATTCAACACAGTGACTGTTGCCATGTTATACAATACAGTGACTTACAATGATATACAACGCAGTGACTGATATCATGTTATACAACACAGTGACTGTTATCATGTTATTCAACATAGTGACTTACCATGTTATACAACACAGTGTCTATTACCATGTTATACAACACAGTGACTGTTACCATGTTATACAACACAGTGACTATTACCATGTTATACAACACAGTGGCTGTTACCATGTTATACACCACAGTGACTGTTATCATGTTATTCAACATAGTGACTTACCATGTTATACAACACACTGACTGTTACCATGTTAAACAACATAGTGATTGTTACCATGTTATATAACACAGTGACTATTACCATGTTATACAACACAATGACTGTTACCATGTTATACAACACGGTGACTATTACCATGTTTTACAACACAGCGACTATTATCATGTTACACAACACAGTGACTATTATCATGTTATACAACACAGTGACTATTATCATGTTATACAACACAGTGACTGTTACCATGTCATACAACACAGTAACTCTTGTCATGTTATACAGCACAGTAACTGTTATCATGTTATACAACACATTGACTATTATCATGTTATACAACACATTGACTGTTACTATGTTATACAACACATTGACTGTTACCATGTTATACAACACAGTAACTGTTATCATGTTATACAACACAGTGACTGTTACCATGTTATATAACACAGTTACTTAACATGTTATACAACTCAGTGACTATTACCATGTTATATAACACCGTGTCTTACCATGTTATACAACACAGTGACTGTTACCATGTTATATAACACAGTGACTTACCATGTTATACGACACAGTGACTATTACCATGTTATACAACATTGTGATTGTTACCATGTTATACAACACAGTGACTATTACCATGTTATACAACACAGTGACTATTACCATGTTATACAACACAGTGACTTACAATGTTATACAACACAGTGATTGTTGCCATATTATACAACACAGTGATTGTTACCATGTTATAAAACACAGTGATTGTTACCATGTTATACAACACAGTGACTATTATCATGTTATACAACACAGTGACTATTACCATGTTATTCAAAACAGTGAATATTGCCATGTAATTCAACACAGTGACTGTTACCATGTTATACAAAACAGTGACTATTACCATGTTATATAAAAAAGTGAGTGTTACCATGTTATACAACACAGTGATTGTTACCATGTTATACAACACAGTTATTGTTACCATGTTATACTACACAGTGACTATTATCATGTTATACAACACAGTGACTTACAATGTTATACAACACAGTGATTGTTACCATATTATACAACACAGTGATTGTTACCATGTTATAAAACACAGTGATTGTTACCATGTTATACAACACAGTGACTATTATCATGTTATTCAACACAGTGACTGTTACCATGTTATATAACACAGTGACTTACAATATTATTATACACAGTGTCTATTACCATGTTATATAACACAGTGACTAATACCATGTTATACAACATAGTGACCATTACCATGTTATATAACACAGTGACTATTATCATGTTATACAACACAGTGACTTACTATGTTATACAACACAGTGACTATTATCATGTTATACAACACAGTGACTGTTACCATGTTATACAACACAGTGATTGTTACCATGTTACACAACACAGTGACTATTATCATGTTATACAACACAGTGATTGTTGCCATATTATACAACACAGTGATTGTTACCATGTTATACAACAGAGTGACTATTGTCATGTTATACAACACAGTGACTGTTACCATGTTATACAACACAGAGTCTGTTACCATGCTATACGACACAGTGACTATTACCATGTTATTCAAAACAGTGACTATTACCATGTTATTCAACACAGTGACTGTTACCATGTTATACAACACAGTGTCTATTACCATGTTATACAACACGGTGACTATTATCATGTTATTCAACAAAGTGACTATTACCATGTTATAAAACACAATGATTTACAATATTATACAACACAGTGACTGTTCCCATGTTACATAACACAGTGACTATTACCATGTTAGACAACATAGTGACCATTACCATGTTATACAACACAGTGACTGTTACCACGTTATACACAACAGTGACTGTTACCACGTTATACAAAACAGTGACTGTTACCATGTAATACAACAAATTGACTGTTACCATGTTATTCAACACAGTGACTGTTGCCATGTTATACAATACAGTGACATACAATGATATACAACGCAGTGACTGTTATCATGTTATACAACACAGTGACTGTTATCATGTTATTCAACATAGTGACTTACCATGTTATACAACACAGTGTCTATTACCATGTTATACATCACAGTGATTGTTACCATGTTATACAACACAGTGACTTACAATGTTATACAACACAGTGACTGTTACCATGTTATACAACACAGTGACTATTACAATGTTATACAACACAGTGGCTGTTACCATGTTATACATCACAGTGACTGTTATCATGTTATTCAACATAGTGACTTACCATGTTATACAACACAGTGACTGTTACCATGTTATACAACACAGTGATTGTTACCATGTTATACAACACAGTGACTATTACCATGTTATACAACACAATGCCTGTTACCATGTTATACAACACAGTGACTTTTACCATGTTTTACAACACAGTGACTATTATCATGTTATACAACACAGTGACTATTATCATGTTATACAACACAGTGACTATTATCATGTTATACAACAGAGTGACTGTTACCATGTCATACAACACAGTAACTGTTATCATGATATACAGCACAGTAACTGTTATCATGTTATACAACACAGTGACTATTATCATGTTATACAACACATTGACTGTTACCATGTTATACAACACATTGACTGTTACCATGTTATACAACACAGTACCTGTTATCACGTTATACAACAAAGTGACTGTTACCATGTTATATAACACAGTTACTTAACATGTTATAAGACACAGTGACTATTACCATGTTATACAACACAGTTATTGTTACCATGTTATACTACACAGTGACTATTATCATGTTATACAACACAGTGACATTACCATGTTATACAACACAGTGACTTACAATGTTATACAACACAGTGACTATTATCATGTTATACAACACAGTGACTGTTACCATGTTATACAACTCAGTGATTGTTACCATTTTATTCAAAACAGTGACTATTGCCATGTAATTCAACACAGTGACTGTTACCATGTTATACAACACAGTGACTATTATCATGTTATTCAACACAGTGACTGCTACCATGTAATTCAACACAGTGACTATTACCATGTTATACAACACAGTGACTATTACCATGTTATATAACACAGTGACTATTACAATGTTATACAACATAGTGACCATTACAATGTTATATAGCACAGTGACTATTATCATGTTATACAACACAGTGACTTACTATGTTATACAACACAGTGACTATTATCATGTTATACAACACAATGACTGTTACCATATTATACAACACAGTGATTGTTACCATGTTATACAACACAGTGACTATTATCATGTTATACAACACAGTGATTGTTACCATATTATACAACACTGTGATTGTTACCATGTTATACAACAGAGTGACTATTGTCATGTTATACAACACAGTGACTGTTACCATGTTATACAACACAGAGTCTGTTATCATGTTATACGACACAGTGACTATTACCATGTTATTCAAAACAGTGACTATTACCATGTTATTCAACACAGTGACTGTTACCATGTTATACAACACAGTGACTATTACCATGTTATACAACACGGTGACTATTATCATGTTATTCAACAAAGTGACTATTACCATGTTATATAACACAATGATTTACAATATTATACAACACAGTGACTGTTCCCATGTTACATAACACAGTGACTATTACCATGTTAGACAACATAGTGACCATTACCATGTTATACAACACAGTGACTGTTACCACGTTATACAAAACAGTGACTGTTAACACGTTATACAAAACAGTGACTGTTACCATATAATACAACAAATTGACTGTTACCATGTTATTCAACACAGTGACTGTTGCCATGTTATACAATGCAGTGACTTACAATGATATACAACGCAGTGACTGATATCATGTTATACAACACAGTGACTGTTATCATGTTATTCAACATAGTGACTTACCATGTTATACAACACAGTGTCTATTACCATGTTATACAACACAGTGATTGTTACCATGTTATACAACACAGTGACTTACAATGTTATACAACACAGTGACTGTTACCATGTTATACAACACAGTGACTATTACCATGTTATACAACACAGTGGCTGTTACCATGTTATACACCACAGTGACTGTTATCATGTTATTCAACATAGTGACTTACCATGTTACACAACACAGTGACTGTTACCATGTTAAACAACATAGTGATTGTTACCATGTTATATAACACAGTGACTATTACCATGTTATACAACACAATGACTGTTACCATGTTATACAACACAGTGACTGTTACCATGTTATACAACACATTGACTGTTACCATGTTATACAACACAGTAACTGTTATCATGTTATACAACACAGTGACTGTTACCATGTTATATAACACAGTTACTTAACATGTTATACAACTCAGTGACTATTACCATGTTATATAACACCGTGTCTTAGCATGTTATACAACACAGTGACTGTTACCATGTTATATAACACAGTGACTTACCATGTTATACGACACAGTGACTATTACCATGCTATACAACATTGTGATTGTTACCATGTTATACAACACAGTGACTATTACCATGTTATACAACACAGTGACTATTACCATGTTATACAACACAGTGACTTACAATGTTATACAACACAGTGATTGTTACCATATTATACAACACAGTGATTGTTACCATGTTATAAAACATAGTGATTGTTACCATGTTATACAACACAGTGACTATTATCATGTTATACAACACAGTCACTATTACCATGTTATTCAAAACAGTGACTATTGCCATGTAATTCAACACAGTGACTGTTACCATGTTATACAACACAGTGACTATTATCATGTTATTCAACACAGTGACTGTTACCATGTTATATAACACAGTGACTTACAATATTATACAACACAGTGACTATTACCATGTTATATAACACAGTGACTATTACCATGTTATACAACATAGTGACCATTACCATGTTATATAACACAGTGACTATTATCATGTTATACAACACAGTGACTTACTATGTTATACAACACAGTGACTATTATCATGTTATACAACACAGTGACTGTTACCATGTTATACAACACAGTGATTGTTACCATGTTATACAACACAGTGACTATTATCATGTTATACAACACAGTGATTGTTACCATATTATACAAGACAGTGATTGTTACTAAGTTATACAACAGAGTGACTATTGTCATGTTATACAACACAGTGACTGTTACCATGTTATACAACACAGAGTCTGTTACCATGTTATACGACACAGTGACTATTACCATGTTATTCAAAACAGTGACTATTACCATGTTATTCAACACAGTGACTGTTACCATGTTATACAACACAGTGACTAGTTTGGGGGCCTTGGTAGCCTAGTTGGGAAAACCACCCGACTAGATTACCGACGTTCGGACAACCCGTGTTCAATTCCCGCTGGGAGCAGTGTGAATTGTACTCGTGGTTGGAAAAAAAAAAAAAAAAAAAAAAATACCCCCACGGTCGACCCAGCCGTTGGCAGAAATGGGTACCAGGGTATATTATCCTGGGAAGGTGAGGAATGTCGCTTCGCATCTGAGTTTCGATGCTTGAGGCTACACTATACATAAATATCCGAACATTTCTGGATAGGCGGCCGAGCACATATGGGTGGAAACTCGTGTGCTAAGACGCCGGTTGAAGTCTCGTACTTTACCTTTACCTTTAGTGACTATTACCATGTTATACAACACGGTGACTATTATCATGTTATTCAACAAAGTGACTATTACCATGTTATATAACACAATGATTTACAATATTATACAACACAGTGACTGTTCCCATGTTACATAACACAGTGACTATTACCATGTTAGACAACATAGTGACCAATACCATGTTATACAACACATTGACTGTTACCACGTTAAACAAAACAGTGACTGTTACCACGTTATACAAAACAGTGACTGTTGCCATGTAATACAACAAATTGACTGTTACCATGTTATTCAACACAGTGACTGTTGCCATGTTATACAATATAGTGACTTACAATGATATACAACGCAGTGACTGTTATCATGTTATACAACACAGTGACTGTTATCATGTTATTCAACATAGTGACTTACCATGTTATACAACACAGTGTCTATTACCATGTTATACAAAACAGTGATTGTTACCATGTTATACAACACAGTGACTTACAATGTTATACAACACAGTGACTGTTACCATGTTATACAACACAGTGACTATTACCATGTTATACAACACAGTGGCTGTTACCATGTTATACACCACAGTGACTGTTATCATGTTATTCAACATAGTGACTTACCATGTTATACAACACAGTGACTGTTACCATGTTATACAACACAGTGATTGTTACCATGTTATACAACGCAGTGACTATTACCATGTTATACAACACAATGACTGTTACCATGTTATACAACACAGTGACTATTACCATGTTTTACAACACAGTGACTATTATCATGTTATACAACACAGTGACTATTATCATGTTATACAACACAGTGACTATTATCATGTTATACAACACAGTGACTGTTACCAGGTCATACAACACAGTAACTGTTATCATGTTATACAGCACAGTAACTGTTATCATGTTATACAACACAGTGACTTTTATCATGTTATACAACACATTGACTGTTACCATGTTATACAACACATTGACTGTTACCATGTTATACAACACAGTAACTGTTATCATGTTATACAACACAGTGACTGTTACCATGTTATATAACACAGTTACTTAACATGTTATACAACTCAGTGACTATTACCATGTTATATAACACAGTTACTTACCAAGTTATACAACACAGTGACTGTTACCATGTCATACAACACAGTAACTGTTATCATGTTATACAGCACAGTAACTGTTATCATGTTATACAACACAGTGACTATTATCATGTTATACAACACATTGACTGTTACCATGTTATACAACACATTGACTGTTACCATGTTATACAACACATTGACTGTTACCATGTTATACAACACAGTACCTGTTATCACGTTATACAACAAAGTGACTGTTACCATGTTATATAACACAGTTACTTAACATGTTATACAACTCAGTGACTATTAACATGTTATATAACACAGTGTCTTACCATGTTATACAACACAGTGACTGTTAGCATGTTATATAACACAGTGACTTACCATGTTATACGACACAGTGACTATTACCATGTTATGCAACATTGTGATTGTTACCATGTTATACAACACAGTGACTATTACCATGTTATACAACACAGTGACTATTACCATGTTATACAACACAGTGACTTACAATGTTATACAACACAGTGATTGTTACCATATTATACAACACAGTGATTGTTACAATCTTATAAAACACAGTGATTGTTACCATGTTATACAACACAGTGACTATTATCATGTTATACAACACAGTGACTTTTACCATGTTATTCAAAACAGTGACTATTGCCATGTAATTCAACACAGTGACAGTTACCATGTTATACAACATAGTGACTATTATCATGTTATTCAACACAGTGACTGTTACCATGTTATATAACACAGTGACTTACAATATTATACAACACAGTGACTATTACCATGTTATATAACACAGTGACTATTACCATGTTATACAACATACTGACCATTACCATGTTATATAACACAGTGACTATTATCATGTTATACAACACAGTGACTTACTATGTTATACAACACAGTGACTATTATCATGTTATACAACACAGTGACTGTTACCATGTTATACAACACAGTGATTGTTACCATGTTATACAACACAGTGACTATTATCATGTTATACAACACTTTGATTGTTACCATATTATACAAGACAGTGATTGTTACTAAGTTATACAACAGAGTGACTTTTGTCATGTTATACAACACAGTGACTGTTACCATGTTATACAACACAGAGTCTGTTACCATGTTATACAACACAGTGACTATTACCATGTTATTCAAAACAGTGACTATTACCATGTTATTCAACACAGTGACTGTTACCATGTTATACAACACAGTGACTATTACCATGTTATACAACACGGTGACTATTATCATGTTATTCAACAAAGTGACTATTACCATGTTATATAACACAATGATTTACAATATTATACAACACAGTGACTGTTCCCATGTTACATAACACAGTGACTATTACCATGTTAGACAACATAGTGACCATTACCATGTTATACAACACATTGACTGTTACCACGTTAAACAAAACAGTGACTGTTACCACGTTATACAAAACAGTAACTGTTATCATGTTATACAACACAGTGACTTTTACCATGTTATATAACACAGTTACTTAACATGTTATACAACTCAGTGACTACTACCATGTTAGACAACATAGTGACCATTACCATGTAATACAACAAATTGACTGTTACCATGTTATTCAACACAGTGACTGTTGCCATGTTATACAATATTATGACTTACAATGATATACAACGCAGTGACTGTTATCATGTTATACAACACAGTGACTGTTATCATGTTATTCAACATAGTGACTTACCATGTTATACAACACAGTGTCTATTACCATGTTATACAACACAGTGATTGTTATCATGTTATACAACACAGTGACTTACAATGTTATACAACACAGTGACTGTTACCATGTTATACAACACAGTGACTATTACCATGTTATACAACACAGTGGCTGTTACCATGTTATACACCACAGTGACTGTTATCATGTTATTCAACATAGTGACTTACCATGTTATACAACACAGTGACTGTTACCATGTTATACAACACAGTGATTGTTAACATGTTATACAACACAGTGACTATTACCATGTTATACAACACAATGACTGTTACCATGTTATACAACACAGTGACTATTACCATGTTTTACAACACAGTGACTATTATCATGTTATACAACACAGTGACTATTATCATGTTATACAACACAGTGACTATTATCATGTTATACAACACAGTGACTGTTACCATGTCATTCAACACAGTAACTGTTATCATATTATACAGCACAGTAACTGTTATCATGTTATACAACACAGTGACTATTATCATGTTATACAACACATTGACTGTTACCATGTTATACAACACATTGACTGTTACCATGTTATACAACACAGTAACTGTTATCATGTTATACAACACAGTGACTTTTACCATGTTATATAACACAGTTACTTAACATGTTATACAACTCAGTGACTATTACCATGTTATATAACACAGTTACTTACCAAGTTATACAACACAGTGACTGTTACCATGTCATACAACACAGTAACTGTTATCATGTTATACAGCACAGTAACTGTTATCATGTTATACAACACAGTGACTATTATCATGTTATACAACACATTGACTGTTACCATGTTATACAACACATTGACTGTTACCATGTTATACAACACATTGACTGTTACCATGTTATACAACACAGTACCTGTTATCACGTTATACAACAAAGTGACTGTTACCATGTTATATAACACAGTTACTTAACATGTTATACAACTCAGTGACTATTACCATGTTATATAACACAGTGTCTTACCATGTTATACAACACAGTGACTGTTAGCATGTTATATAACACAGTGACTTACCATGTTATACGACACAGTGACTATTACCATGTTATGCAACATTGTGATTGTTACCATGTTATACAACACAGTGACTATTACCATGTTATACAACACAGTGACTATTACCATGTTATACAACACAGTGACTTACAATGTTATACAACACAGTGATTGTTACCATATTATACAACACAGTGATTGTTATCATCTTATAAAACACAGTGATTGTTACCATGTTATACAACACAGTGACTATTATCATGTTATACAACACAGTGACTTTTACCATGTTATTCAAAACAGTGACTATTGCCATGTAATTCAACACAGTGACTGTTACCATGTTATACAACATAGTGACTATTATCATGTTATTCAACACAGTGACTGTTACCATGTTATATAACACAGTGACTTACAATATTATACAACACAGTGACTATTACCATGTTATATAACACAGTGACTATTACCATGTTATACAACATACTGACCATTACCATGTTATATAACACAGTGACTATTATCATGTTATACAACACATTGACTTACTATGTTATACAACACAGTGACTATTATCATGTTATACAACACAGTGACTGTTACCATGTTATACAACACAGTGATTGTTACCATGTTATACAACACAGTGACTATTATCATGTTATACAACACTTTGATTGTTACCATATTATACAAGACAGTGATTGTTACTAAGTTATACAACAGAGTGACTTTTGTCATGTTATACAACACAGTGACTGTTACCATGTTATACAACACAGAGTCTGTTACCATGTTATACAACACAGTGACTATTACCATGTTATTCAAAACAGTGACTATTACCATGTTATTCAACACAGTGACTGTTACCATGTTATACAACACAGTGACTATTACCATGTTATACAACACGGTGACTATTATCATGTTATTCAACAAAGTGACTATTACCATGTTATATAACACAATGATTTACAATATTATACAACACAGTGACTGTTCCCATGTTACATAACACAGTGACTATTACCATGTTAGACAACATAGTGACCATTACCATGTTATACAACACATTGACTGTTACCACGTTAAACAAAACAGTGACTGTTACCACGTTATACAAAACAGTGACTGTTGCCATGTAATACAACAAATTGACTGTTACCATGTTATTCAACACAGTGACTGTTGCCATGTTATACAATATTATGACTTACAATGATATACAACGCAGTGACTGTTATCATGTTATACAACACAGTGACTGTTATCATGTTATTCAACATAGTGACTTACCATGTTATACAACACAGTGTCTATTACCATGTTATACAACACAGTGATTGTTATCATGTTATACAACACAGTGACTTACAATGTTATACAACACAGTGACTGTTACCATGTTATACAACACAGTGACTATTACCATGTTATACAACACAGTGGCTGTTATCATGTTATACACCACAGTGACTGTTATCATGTTATTCAACATAGTGACTTACCATGTTATACAACACAGTGACTGTTACCATGTTATACAACACAGTGATTGTTAACATGTTATACAACACAGTGACTATTACCATGTTATACAACACAATGACTGTTACCATGTTATACAACACAGTGACTATTACCATGTTTTACAACACAGTGACTATTATCATGTTATACAACACAGTGACTATTATCATGTTATACAACACAGTGACTATTATCATGTTATACAACACAGTGACTGTTACCATGTCATTCAACACAGTAACTGTTATCATATTATACAGCACAGTAACTGTTATCATGTTATACAACACAGTGACTATTATCATGTTATACAACACATTGACTGTTACCATGTTATACAACACATTGACTGTTACCATGTTATACAACACAGTAACTGTTATCATGTTATACAACACAGTGACTTTTACCATGTTATATAACACAGTTACTTAACATGTTATACAACTCAGTGACTATTACCATGTTATATAACACAGTTACTTACCAAGTTATACAACACAGTGACTGTTACCATGTTATATAACACATTATTTACCATGTTATACGACACAGTGACTATTACCATGTTATACAACACAGTGACTATTACCATGTTATACAACACAGTGATTGTTACCTTTTTATACAACACTGTGACTATTACTATGTTATACAACACAATGGTTGTTACCATGTTATACAACACAGTGACTATTACCATGTTATACAACACAGTGACTATTACCATGTTATACAACACAATGACTTACAATAATATACAACACAGTGACTTACAATAATATACAACACAGTTATTGTTACCATGTTATACAAAACAGTGACGTACTATGTTATACAACACAGTGAGTGTTACCATGTTATACAACACAGTGATTGTTACCATGTTATACAACACAGTTATTGTTACCATGTTATACAACACAGTGACTATTACCATGTTATACAACACAGTGACTATTACCATGTTAAACAACACAGTGATTGTTACCATGTTATACAACACAATGACTTACAATAATATACAACACAGTGACTTACAATAATATACAACACAGTTATTGTTACCATGTTATACAAAACAGTGACGTACTATGTTATACAACACAGTGAGTGTTACCATGTTATACAACACAGTGATTGTTACCATGTTATACAACACAGTGATTGTTATCATGTTATACAACACAGTGACTATTCCATGTTATACAACACAGTGACTGTTTCTATGTTATACAACACAGTGAATGTTACCATGTTACATAAAACAATGTGACTATTACCATGTTATATAACACAGTGACTATTACCATGTTATACAACACAGTGATTATTATCATGTTATACAACACAGTGACTGTTATCATGTTATACAACACAGTGACTGTTACCATGTTATACAACACAGTGACTGTTACCATGTTACATAAAACACAGTGACTATTACCATGTTATTCAACACAGTGATTGTTACCATGTTATACAACACCGTGACTATTACCATGTTATACAACACAGTGATTATTATGTTATAAGACAGTGACTATTACCATGTTATACAACACAGTGATTGTTATCATGTTATGCAACACTGTGACTATTACCATGTTATACAACACAGTGACTGTTACCATGTTATAAAACACAGTAATTATTACCATGTTATACAACACAGTGACTGTTATCATGTTATACAACATAGTGACTATTACCATGTTATACAACACAATGACTGTTACCATGTTATATAACACATTCACTATTACCATGTTATACAACACAGTGACTATTACCATGTAATTCAACACAGTGACTATTACCATGTTATACAACACAGTGACTATTACCATGTTATACAATACAGAGATTGTTACCATGTTATATAACACAGGGACTATTACCATGTTATACAACACAATGACTATTACCATCTTATACAACACAGTGACTATTACCATGTTATACAACACAGTGACTGTTACGATGTTATACAACACAGTGACTGTTACCATGTTACATAAAACACAATGACTATTACCATGTTATATAACACAGTGACTATTACCATGTTATACAACGCAGCGATTGTTATCATGTTATACAACACAGTGACTGTTATCATGTTATACAACACAGTGACTGTTACCATGTTATACAACACAGTGACTGTTACAATGTTACATAACACACAGTGACTATTACCATGTTATACAACACAGTAACTGTTATCATATTATACAGCACAGTAACTGTTATCATGTTATACAACACAGTGACTATTATCATGTTATACAACACATTGACTGTTACCATGTTATACAACACATTGACTGTTACCATGTTATACAACACAGTAACTGTTATCATGTTATACAACACAGTGACTTTTACCATGTTATATAACACAGTTACTTAACATGTTATACAACTCAGTGACTATTACCATGTTATATAACACAGTTACTTACCAAGTTATACAACACAGTGACTGTTACCATGTTATATAACACATTATTTACCATGTTATACGACACAGTGACTATTACCATGTTATACAACACAGTGACTATTACCATGTTATACAACACAGTGATTGTTACCTTTTTATACAACACTGTGACTATTACTATGTTATACAACACAATGATTGTTACCATGTTATACAACACAGTGACTATTACCATGTTATACAACACAGTGACTGTTACCATGTAATACAACACAATGACTTACAATAATATACAACACAGTGACTTACAATAATATACAACACAGTTATTGTTATCATGTTATACAAAACAGTGACGTACTATGTTATACAACACAGTGAGTGTTACCATGTTATACAACACAGTGATTGTTACCATGTTATACAACACAGTTATTGTTACCATGTTATACAACACAGTGACTATTACCATGTTATACAACACAGTGACTATTACCATGTTAAACAACACAATGATTGTTACCATGTTATACAACACAGTGATTGTTACCATGTTATACAACGCAGTGATTGTTTTCCATGTTATATATCACAGTGACTATTACCATGATATACAACACAGTGATTGTTATCATGTTATACAACACAGTGACTATTCCATGTTATACAACACAGTGACTGTTACTATGTTATACAACACAGTGGATGTTACCATGTTACATAAAACAATGTGACTATTACCATGTTATATAACACAGTGACTATTACCATGTTATACAACACAGTGATTATTATCATGTTATACAACACAGTGACTGTTATCATGTTATACAACACAGTGACTGTTACCATGTTATACAACACAGTGACTGTTACCATGTTACATAAAACACAGTGACTATTACCATGTTATTCAACACTGTGATAGTTACCATGTTATACAACACCGTGACTATTACAATGTTATACAACACAGTGATTATTATCATGTTATAAGACATTGACTATTACCATGTTATACAACACAGTGATTGTTATCATGTTATGCAACACAGTGACTATTACCATTTTATACAACACAGTGACTGTTACCATGTTATACAACACAGTAATTATTACCATGTTATACAACACAGTGACTGTTATCATGTTATACAACACAGTGACTATTACCATGTTATACAACACAATGACTGTTACCATGTTATATAACACATTCACTATTACCATGTTATACAACACAGTGACTATTACCATGTAATTCAACACAGTGACTATTACCATGTTATACAACACAATGACTATTACCATGTTATACAATACAGAGATTGTTGCCATGTTATAGAACACAGGGACTATTACCATGTTATACAACACAATGACTATTACCATGTTATACAACACAATGACTGTTACCATGTTATACAACACAGTGACTATTACCATTTTGTATACACCGCAGTCAAGTAAAATATAAATCCTTGCAGGCCTATGAGGAACATGGTGTTAGTGGTAATATTATTCTATGACCAGTGGCACATTGACGTTTTCACCATCATCACCGAGTACCGTATTTACTCATGTCTCTTCATAATTATCTATCTTTTTGGTTCGTAACAATGTCGTTGTTGATTTCCTAACTTAACTCCTTTAACGAGTATGATACAAAAAAGTGGCGGAGGGCTGTGTACGAATGCAATGGGTATAGTCATTGTAGAAGTCAAAAATACGTGAGGTCATCTTTGTCTACGTCCCAGGACATGCGGGAGTATGGGGAAATGAAAGAGCGGACAGGTTGACTAGCAGCGCTATCATTGAGGACGGTCAACCAATGGATTGGGCAGACATCATCATTACCTTCCGAGAAGTGGAAAGAGCACAGGACTTTGACAACCATGAGTCCATGTCACTCCCTCGGATGAAAGAGATGGGAGTTAAGATAGGCACAGCCAGAAACGAGAAACTTAGTGGGCGTTTAGGAAGAGGTATCAATCAACACAGAACTGGAGTCGTCAGTTGCTGGACACTGTTGGACTTGCTGAAGAGGGGATCTGAGAACCGATGGACATATTCGGAGGGCAACATAGTGACTTACCATGTTATACAACAGTATAACTGTATGTATAAATGTATAACAACATAGTGACTATTACCATGTTATACAACACAGTGATTGTTATCATGTTATACAACACAGTGACTATTACCATATTATACAACACAGTGACTGTTACAATGTTATACAACACAGTGACTGTTACCATGTTATACGACACAGTGACTATTACCATGTTATTCAAAACAGTGACTATTACTATGTTATTCAACACAGTGACTGTTACCATGTTATACAACACAGTGACTTACCATGTTATATAACACTGTGACTGTTACCATGTTATATAACACAGTGACTTACCATGTTATACAACAAAGTGACTATTACCATGTTATACAACACAGTGATTGTTACCATGTTATACAACACCGTGACTATTACCATGTTATACAACACAGTGACTATTACCATGTTATACAACACCGTGACTATTAACATGTTATGCAACACAGTGATTGTTACCATGTTATACAACACAGTGATTGTTACCATGTTATACAACACAGTGACTATTACCATGTTATACAACACAGTGACTATTACCATGTTATACAACACAGTGACTATTACCATGTTATACAACACAGTGACTATTACCATGTTATACAACACAATGACTATTACCATGTTATACAACACAATGACTATTACCATGTTATACAACACAGTGACTATTACCATGTTATACAACACAGTGATTGTTACCATGTTATACAACACAGTGATTGTTACCATGTTATACAACACAGTGACTATTACCATGTTATACAACACAGTGATTGTTATCATGTTATACAAAACAGTGACTATTACCATGTTATACAACACAGTGACTGTTACCATGTTATACAACACAGTGATTGTTATCATGTTATACAACACAGTGACTATTACCATGTTATACAACACAGTGATTGTTATCATGTTATACAAAAAAGTGACTATTACCATGTTTTACAACACAGTGACTGTTACCATGTTATACAACACAGTGACTATTACCATGTTTTACAACACAGTGACTGTTATCATGTTATACAACACAGTGATTGTTACCATGTTATACAACACAGTGATTGTTATCATGAAAATGATGATGACCCGCAAATAACTTACTAACTCCTTTAACACACCAGTCTCTCCCCTCCCCCTTTGTTCTCTCTCTCATCTCTCTTGTTTCCGCTATTTCTTCAGTCTTCAATTTTAAATTGCCATATAGACTGACTTTGTCCATCCCTTGATGTTACTCGTCCATGTTACTCTTGGTTTGCTTCTGCCTCTATTACCTTGAATTTTCTTTTCTAAGATTACTTTTATTAGGCTGTTATGTCTTTTAACATGCCCTTAAAATCACATTTGTCTTGTTTGAATTTTGTTAAGTTGTTCTCTTTTCATTTTTAGTTGTTTTAAAACTTCATCGTTTGTATTCTTTTCTTTCCATCCAATTCTACCTATTCTTTTATTAATCCACTTTTCAAGGGCTTCATTTTTCTGTTCTGTTTTCTTGTCTAATGCCCATGTTTCTGCACCATACAGGAATACTGAGAAGATGTAACATTTTCCTATTCTTAAATTTACCCTGGTGTTACTTGTTTTGATGTTAGCATATATTTCATATCATTAAAATTACTTTTTGCCATTCCTATTACTTTTGTTTATTTCAGTTTTACATTATCCATCATTGGTTATGGTATGTCCAAGGTAGTTGTAGCTCTGAACTATCTCCAGGTTTATTTCTTCAACTTTGATATTCACTTGTAGATTTTGAGTATTATCTGTGTTAATGATCATAGTATTAGTCTTTTTGATTGAGTTATTTAATTATTTGCTGGTCATCATCATTGCACTTCGAATATTTCCATAGGTGCTCAGATCCCATCCTCAGCAAGTCCCGCAGTGTCCAACTACTGACGACTCTAGTTCTATGTTGGTTGATACGTCTTCTTACACGTCCACTAAGTTTCTCGTTTCTGGCTGTGCCCATCTTAACTCCCATCTCTTTCCATCTCGGCCGCCTATCCAGTAGTGTTAGGAGACTTCTGGATAATTTCGCATCTAGCATCGAAACTCACGATGCGAGGCGGCATTCCTCACCTTCCCAAAGTACTACCCTGATTCCCATTTCTCCCAGCAGCTGGGTTGACCGCGGGGGTATATTTTTTCCCATCCACGAGTATAATTCACTATGCTTCCAGCGGGATTCGAACACGGGTTGTCTGAACGTCGGTAGCCAAGTCAGAAGGTTTTCCCAACTAGACTACCGAGGACCTCATCTGTTACCTTGCCTATCTATCTCTGTAGAACAGAAGACATGTTGACTTTGTGGTTAGAGCAGTCACCTACTGACAACGGAGATCAGGAGTCGACTCCAGATGCAGTGAGCCGGTTTTTTCCTTATATGAAGTTTGAGCTCTTGTCAAGCTGCACCACTCGTGGAAGTGGTCAGCCACCTACTTTTAGCATCAGAATAAGTAACCCAAAGTTGATCAAGATCCTCCCACGCTTGATCGTACTGGGCTTGGACACAAACTAACCAATATGACCAAGTGAGCAGAGATCAAAGCTGGAAAGCAACCCGGTACACAAATATACTTGTTTAAGTCGGATACACCTAGCTAAAAGACCAAAAATATCACAACTTGTTATAAACGACACCACAACGGATCTATGCACATTTAACATAATTTTAATAGCGGACGATGAAGAGAATTAGTCGACCAGTGAACGTAGAAGAATGTTACGAAGCTTCCGTCAATGGGTAGAATTTTTCTTCCGGGAAAGCAAGGCGTCCTGGCGTGGTGCTGACTACATCATTCACACATTTCCGGATGGATGGAATAAAATCGTCACTATATTATTCCCCACACGCTGCAAATAGCGTGACAAGTACCCTATATTTAACTCGTACAAACGTATAAAAGAAAAATCATTGCCGCTGAGGCTTTTAATGTGAATAATGAAAGCAGAAGTGGTCAGACGGTCGCTGATTGATATCATGAAAGGCATACAGATCGACCGGAGGCGTAAGAGCCATGTAACGGGATGTTAGAATAACGACACGAGGCATTCCGAGAATGCGATCGCTTAATGAAGTATTCAGAGCAAGCCAGATGGGTGGAATAGTATCCGCCAGGCCACAGTAGTAATTAATAAATTCTTTCAGAGCTCTCACGCTGGAGACACCAATTGAGGCGAGAGGAAAACATTGACAGAGAACAGAAAACATTTGTAGAGATAACAAAATATTTGAACGAAAACAATATATAAGAAGACAGAAAATATTTGTAGAAATAACTAAATATTTGAAGGATAGAAAACATTTGTAGAGAAAACAAATATCTGCAGGATATAAATATATAAGAAGACAGAAAACTTATGTAAAGATAACAAAATATCAGAAAACATTTGTAGAGATAACAGAACATAAGAAATCATTTATAGAGATAACAAAATATCTGAAGGATATAAATATATAATTAGACAGAAAACATTTGTAGAGATAATGAAATATTACTAGACAGAAGGAAGCTCTTGTTAGAACACGAAACAATTTTAGAGATATAAGTATTTTTAGAAAATAGAAAACATTTACTGAGGAGAAGAAATATTTCATGAGATATCAAACATTTATTATGATTATTTAAATAACACGTATCCTGTGAAGAGAAGATCGTATAATAGTAGAGAAATTGAAACATCGGTAAACATTGTAAACAACATACAGAAAATGTTACACATGTACGCTTAAATGTGAATATGAAACTTTGTTTAAGCTGAAATAAATGTATAGAAATATGAAACATTTGTGGGAATATGAAATATTTGTTGATAATCATCATCATCATGTGCCTTACCGGCTAGCGTAGGTGATCATGTCCCTCCACAATCTTCTATCCACAGTGCATCGTATGAGTTCTGTTGTTGACTGTTTTCTATGCCATGACACCAAGCTATCCAGTATTTTCTCTCTTTGTCGTCCGCGATCACTCTTTCCTTCTATTTTGCCAGTTGTAACCAAGTGTTCCAACTTTCCTCTTCTCATAATGTGCCCAAAAAATGTTGATTGCTTCTTTCTGATGTTTCTTAAGAGCTCCCTTTTTGTGTTGGCCTCTTTGAGAACTTCCTCATTGGTCTTTTTATCTGTCCAGGGAACTTTCAACATTCTTCTGAGAAATCTCATCTCTGTGGCCTCTAATCGTCTTTTCATTTGTTTGTCTACTGTCCATGATTCGCTTCCATAAGTCAGAATTGGTTCTATATAGCACCGATGAACTCTCTTTCTCATTTTTATTGACATAGATTTGTTGCATAAGATATTTTTCATTTTCTGAAATGCTATTTTGGCCTGAGCTATTCTGCTTTTTATTTCTGTGGTGCATCTCCCATCTGATGTAATTATTGTGCCCAAGTATTTGAAACGTTGCACTTGTTTCAGATTTGTCTCGTTTATTTTTATGCTGCATGATGGTGATGGTTGTTTCATCGATATAACCATTACTTCTGTTTTCTTACTATTCAGTTGACAATACCACACAAAATAATTCTATTAATTTTGTTGGAAAAAAAGGAAACGTGGCTGAGAATATGAAATATTTGTTGACAATACCACACATCATAGTAAGATAGTAAACATTGCTGAGAATATGAAATATTTGTTGACAATACCACACATCATAGTAAGATAGTAAACATTACTGAGGATATGAAATATTTGTTGACAATACCACACATATTAGTAAGATAGTAAACATTGCTGAGAATATGAAATATTTGTTGACAATACCACACATATTAGTAAGATAGTAAACATTGCTGAGAATATGAAATATTTGTTGACAATACCACACAACATAGTAAGATAGTAAACGTTGCTGAGAATATGAAATATTTGTTGACAATACCACACATCATAGTAAGATAGTAAACATTACTGAGAATATGAAATATTTGTTGACAATACCACACATATTAGTAAGATAGTAAACATTGCTGAGAATATGAAATAATTGTTTGACAATACCACACATATTAGTAAGATAGTAAACATTACTGAGAATATGAAATATTCGTTGACAATACCACACATATTAGTAAGATAGTAAACATTACTGAGAATATGAAATATTCGTTGACAATACCACACATATTAGTAAGATAGTAAACATTACTGAGAATATGAAATATTTGTTGACAATACCACACATCATAGTAAGATAGAAAACATTGCTGAGAATATGAAATATTTGTTGACAATACCACACATATTAGTAAGATAGAAAACATTGCTGGGCGTATACATTTTTTGGAGGGTAACTAAAGATTTCTCAGAATATAACATATTTTTTTGCAAATAAAAAAACATTTATGTAATTTAAAATATTTAAAAACGTGTGTTGGATTATAAAAGCAGTCGTTGGAAATATGAACATTTCTTGGGAACAGGAAACACTTGTTTATAATATACAACATCTGTTGAGAACATAGAGCATCTGTTCGTAATATAAAATATGTGTTGGGAATATATAAATTTGCTAATATGAAACATCTGTTGAGGAATATTGAAAACATATTCGAGTATAAATCGTCTATCGAGAATAAATAAGATTTATGAGTTCATGGAACATTTGTTCGTGATATGAAACATTGATTGAGTACATAGAACATTTGTTCGTGATATGAAACATCTGTTGAGAATTTGAGGCTTAAAGAAACCAACACAAAAAGGGAGCTCATAAGAAACATCACAAAGAAAACAATCAACATTTTTCAGGCACATCATGAGAAGAGTAAAGCTGGAATACACTGTTGCAACTGGCAAAATACAGGGAAAGAGTTTGCGGACGACAAAGAGAGAAGATACTAGACAGCTTGGTTTCATGGCATAGAAAACAGTCAACAACACAATTGATACGATGCAATGTAGATAGAAGTTTGTAGAATGACAAGATCGCCTACGCCAACCAGCATGGCACATGATGATGATGATGATGATGATGATGATGATGATGATGATGATGATGATGATGATGATGATGATAAGAATACAGAATATTTGCTCGTAACAAGGGA
Source organism: Megaustenia siamemsis (assembly GCA_032433765.1). NCBI lineage: Eukaryota > Metazoa > Mollusca > Gastropoda > Stylommatophora > Ariophantidae > Megaustenia > Megaustenia siamemsis. Next base: position 67,944,273 of record JAVIAB010000124.1, read on the forward strand.
TATCTTTTGGGAATGTAGAATATTTGTTCACAATGTAAATACAATAAAATATATACTTGTTTAATGCACTTCATCATCATCATCAAGTACCGGGCCTAGTGGCGTAGGTGATCATGTCTCTCCACAACTTTCGATCTCGGCAGCTATTTATCATTTCTGTTGTTGACCTTCTACCAAGCTATTCTCTTAAGCTGACTGTTATTTTTTCTCTTTGCTTCCCTCTATCTCTTCGTCCCTCAATTTTTCCAGTTGTTACAATATATTCAAGTTGTTCTCTTCTCATTACATGGCCAAAAATGATGATTGTCTCTTCCTAACATTGGAAATTAGCTCTCTTTTTGCTTTGACCTCTCTCAGAACCTCTTCATTACTCTTCTTAGCTGTCCATGCACTTACACATACTCTAATAACTCATTGAGACACACACGTCGTTCTTTGTCTTTGTACGAAATAGTGAAACTCAAACACCTGCCTTAGTAATTAAAATACCTCCATTCATGATGTTAGGTCTTCTTTGTTCGCATAACGAGATGCGATCCATTATATTATGCATGTTACGGTCTATTTCATGAGGATGTTGATGACGGTTGACTATGTTAGTAACAGTTGGTTTCCTGTAACTCCTTAGTACCGAGCTATTTTTAAAGGTGTGTTAAATTCACAGCTACTTGATCGCATCCAAAAGTGGCAATTTAGTTATAATCTTAGAAATTGTATTTTATGGATTAATATTTACTGTGCCTAAAACATTCCACTCATTCTTCACATGTGTATTTTTGGAAGTGGTTTCAATCTGTGACATCAAACACAAAACGTCACAATTATAAGTTAAAGTAAATATGGTTGGGGTTATGGAAGGCCCCGGCATCACAGCAAACGAACTAAAATCCATAATTGCTCAAGCGCCCGTGCCAGTGTAATCATCCGAATTAATATCTCATCTCCCAAACAAAGAAAGGTAGCTGTAGTCCCCATAATAGCAGTCTCAGCACACGTCAAAAGACATAAGTCAAAACCGCACAGAAAGTGAGCACAACCGTCTGTTCTCTGCCACACGATATCATCATTATAAAGTAAATATGAAAGCATGTCTGATAGTTTAGTTATTGTTCCAATTTGTAAAGATCAGAAATTGGCAAACCTGAGCGTTTCCGAGGACGCAATATTGAATTTATTACAATTAAAGTTTTTACATTTTAAGATACAGCTCCTACTTATAACTTAGAATGTATAATAGATGAAGATTGAGCATTTTATTAAGTTATTTGCAGGTCATCATCATTGCACTCCGAACATGTCCATAGGTGCTCAGATCCCCTTCTCAGTACGTCTCGCAGTGTCCAGCAACTGACGACTCCAGTTCTGTGTTGGTTGATAAGTCTTACAATAACAGATACCTAACACATGTTTAGTTGTTGTTGTTGTTGTTATGGATCCAGTGACCTTTGAGCTGATGCCCTTCGGCCCAATGCCATGTAGTAGTATCTGTAGGTATTTTTAAGTTCTGCTGTTGTTCCGTACAGAGTGTTCCATTTGGAGGGTCTTTGGGGAAATAGTGTTGTTCTGATGTCAGTGAGCTCTGGGCATTGAAACAGGTGATGTTCTACAGTTTCTTGTGGGTGATTACAGAGTTGACATACTGGGATATGGTTTTGTTGTATTCTATTAATGTGGTTATTCAGCATAACAAGTCCTGTTCTCAGTCTGAAGATGGTGGTTTGGTCTCTTCTTGTTAGGTTGTTGATGTTGTCTTGTGGATTTGGTCTTGCCATATATTTAAAAAGCTCTCTCCCTGTTTTCCCTAAGGCCCATCCATTCAGCCACTCCTCCTTACTGTTGGAGTTTATGACTTGTTTGGCTGTGTCTAGTGTGATGGATGTATGTATCTGTGTCTGTTTAGATCCTCTCTTAGCTAATGTATCTGCCTTATCATTTCCTGGTATAATCCTCTAGTGACTCGGGCAGATGGTGCTCGTAAACCTGGGAGGGCCGACCATCTAAGGGCAGAATCCCCCTACAGAAAAGATCATCTGCTGCCTTGCAGGAAGATTGGGGACAATCAAAGGCTAAGGAATGCAAACCTGAATAAAATGCTGGCTGAAATCGGATGCACTGGGCCACTGGCGCAGAACATAGTGCAACGTTTTAACGGGTGTTCAATCAGAGTGGATCTACAGACTCTAATTGTGATGTTCTGCTAGTGGGGGCGATCAACACACTTAACCTGACAGCTGACTTCATGTGAGAGTCTGGAATCCTACTCTGATTGAGTCCTGATCGCAGAGAGAGAGAGAGAGAGAGAGAGAGAGAGAGATTTCCTGGTATATTTGAGTGTCCCGGGATCCATTGCATTACCAATCTTATGTTATGTGTTTCAATGAGCTTGTCTGTGCCTCTGATAAGCTGTGTGAGTTCTGTTTTGTTCGTGTTGTTTTCTAGTGCTTGCAGAGCCGATTTGGAATCCGTAAATATAACTGTGTTTGTTTTCTTTGATGGTGTGGTATCGAAAATCGTATTTAAATGATAAATTGCTGTTTCAATAGCTATTATTTCTGCTTCATAACTGTTACAGACTTCACCACAAGGTCCACACATTTCTTCTGCTGTTCCATCTGGATAATGTATTAATATTCCATATCCAGCTTTTGAAGTAGCGTTAGTGGCTGCACTATTTGTGTATATATGTATCCAATCCTCCGGATAAGTATCTATTGTTTTCCTTGCTGCTAGTGTTACTGATACTGGGTCTGCTTTTTTACCTGTTCTGTTACATATCTCTACATTTATTTCAGGTTTTTTATAATTCGTACTTGGTGGCATTTCTTTGATGACTCTTGATGTTTGTAGTCGTTTTTCAGGTAGATGGAATTTCTTTTATATATTTCTAACATGTTGTAATACTGACATATGCTTAATTCTTTGTTTTGGAGTCCATGTATCTACTAATTTTCTGTTAGGGTGGTCCTTCTCCATTCTTTTTTGTCTTTCATAGAGAACCATAGCGGCCTTGTTTCTCCTCAACTCTAAAGGTTCCACATTGCAGTGGATTTCGCGGGCTGCAACTGGAGTGGACCTCATTGCACCGCTGATGAGTCGTAATGTATTAATTTGTATCTTGTCCAGTGCCATGTTAGTTGTTTTGCTGCATGTCACTAGGAGCGAGCTACCATGGTCCAAAACAGTGCGAACATATCCCAGATAGAGATTTCTAAGTGTTTCTTTATCTGCTCCCCATAAGGTACTGGAAAGCCTTTTTATTAGTTGAAGTCTTTGTGTTGTTTTCTTAGTGAAATTCTCTACGTGTTTCTTCAGGTTCAGTTGTCGGTCTAGTTGTATTCCTAAGTATGTAGGGTGTTCCTCTTTTTGAAGACTATTGTGTTGGAGATTGAGTTTGATGTTTGCCTTAGCTATTTTGTTACTTCTAGTAAATACTGTATATACTGTTTTCTGTACATTTATTTTTATTTTCCAGGTATTACAGTATTCTTCTAGGTGTCTCAGGTCTTTGTTTAGTTGTGCTTCAGCTGTTCTAATATTTTCGTTAGTACTCCACATGACCAGATCATCCGCATAGAGAGCTTTTTTATTTATCAGGGTTTTGGTCAGATCATTGATATATATCAAGAAAAGGGTACAACTGAGTGGTGATCCCTGTTGTAATCCTTCTTCTAGCACCTCTTTGTCTGAAATGGATTCATTTAATTTAGTTTGTATTGTTCTGTCAGCTAGGAAATATTTGACCCATTTGTACAGTTTCCTATGTATTCCGGCATCTCTCATCTTCAATAAAAGCCCCTTACGCCAGACTCTATCATAAGCCTGCTGCAGGTCTACTAGGATGGCTAGAGTATGTTGTCTCTTCTGAAATCCATCTTGGACCTGTTGTATTAACCTGAGGATTTGGTCTTCTATGTTACTGCCTGCCCTGAAACCAGCTTGTTCGTAGCACAAAGTATTAGAGGTTTCCAGATACCAGTATAGTCTGCTATTGACCATACTCTCAGCTATTTTACCTATGCATGATGTTAGGGATAGGGGACGATAGCTTCTGGGGTCATCTGGAGGCTTGTTCTTTTTGAGCAATGGCACTATATAGGCATTTCTCCATGTCTTGGGAATTTTGCTTTCTTTCCATGACTTGTTGATCAGTCTGAGTAATGTTTCTTTACCTGACTTGCCGAGATGCTTTATCAACATGTTTAGTTATAACAGATGTCCAAGACATAGTCAATTACCACAGATGCCATCCTCTTACAAATGCCTACTTAATTCCGTAGATGTTACACACAATAAGAGATAATTTACATAAATTCAATTGTCACAGATAATATGTTTGAATCGGCAATGTGAAACTGACTGTTGTTATAGACACTTAGGTAGTATAACTTGTAACTTGTCGAGCATTTGATTTTCATGGCAAGGCACAACTGAACAAATCAAAGAAAGTATCATTTAGAACCAACTGTGAACTACTTATTCTTCCAGCCTGTTTCACGTCTGAAATAACCTGCATGGTCCGTTCTAGACAGACGAATTAACATGAAATCTCTCGTATCTCCTCTAAATATATAATAACCATCTTATCATCTCAACTCATTCAACTTCACGTAATCATTTCATTCTTTCATTTAAAAACTTCATTTACTCATAATCACCTTCGTTTGTCATAAGCACTCCGTTTTCCCTATCCTATTCTATTTATTTGGATTCGTTAATTAAAATTGTTCATCGACAAAGTAATGAACAGTGTGGTTTTGTTAGAGGTAAATGAACGAGCAATGCCATATACATCATGAGATCTTTAGTAGAAAGAGCCATAGAGGTGAAAACAGATCTATACCTATGTTTCATAGATTATACCAAATCATTTAACAAAATAAAACACAAGAAATAACCACAATGTTATAAGGCTTAAACGTAGACGGCAAAGATTTAACAATAATATAAAAAAAAACATATACTGCCAAGAAACAGTGGCCATAAGAACTGGAAATCAATTGGAAATGTTTCAACAAATAAAACAGGGTGTTAGGCAAGGTTGTGTGCTGTCACCAGATTTGTTTAATATTTATAGTGAGATTATTTTAAGACCCATAAGAGGCAAGCCTGCAATAACAATCAGAGGTCATAATATAAATAATCAAAGGAATGCTGATGATACAGTCTTAATCGCTTAGAGTGAAAATAAGGTACAAGAAATGTAAGACATTGTAGTGAAAGAAAGCAAAAATAAAGGACTCAGCCTTAATAGCAAAAAGACAGAGGTAATGGTAACAACAAAGAAAAGGACATCACCTCAGTGCAAAATAAAGACAAGTGGAACATTATTAAAACAGGTAAATGAATTTAAGTATTTGGGAACTTTGTTAAACTCAGACGGAAGATGTACAACAGAGGTGAGATGCAGAATGGCTCAGGCAAAAAGCAACTTTCTAAAAAATGAGGAATATACCATGCAATCCATTTTGACAATAGAAACAAGAAAACGAGTTCTTAAATGTTATGTAGAACCAGTCTTAACATATTGATGTGAATCATGGACAATAGGACAACATATAAGAAAATCACTGGAGTCTGTAAAAATGTGGTTTTACAGAAAAATGTTGAGAATCCCATGGACAGCTAAGAAGAGTAATGAAAACGTTCTGAAAGAGGACAAAGCAAAAAGAGAGCTAATTTCCAATATTAGGAAGAAACAATCATAATTTTTTGGCCACGTAATGAGAAGAGAACGGCTGGAATATATTGTAACAACTGGGAAAATTGAGGGACGAAGAGACAGATACCAGACAGCTTAAGAGAAAGGCTTGGCAGAAAGTCAAAAACAGAAATTATTTAAAAAAACTGTCGAGATCAAAAGTTGTGGAGAGACATGATCACCTACGTCAGCAGGCTCGGTACTTGATGATGATGATTCTATTTATATTCTAATCCATTCCATTGCAATCCGGACATCCCCATGCTCGCTCCAGTGAAAGTCTCAGAAGTTCTCGTAGCGTATGCAGACTGACTGTGGATCTTCTCATATCAACTTTTATTTATGTTCACTTGATCTTGCCATAATCATTTGACCTTGTAATAATAATCTAAATGCTTCGTAATCACTACTCAAGATCACACAATTTTCTTCCAATAGTTTCCTGTTCTCATAATAATAAGATGTTCTTACAATTACATCTTCGCATAGGCATGTCATCTTCTCACAATCTAGTAATCTTCTTATGATCTATTCATCTTCTCACAATCTATTAATCTTCTCATAATCTATTCCTCTTGTCACAGTCTATTCATCTTCTCACAGTCTATTCAACTTCTCACAATCTATACAGCTTCTCACAGTCTATTCATCTTCTCACAGTCTATTCAGCTTCTCACAGTCTATTCATCTTCTCACAGTCTATTCAGCTTCTCACAGTCTATTCAACTTCTCACAATCTATACATCTTTTCGCAATCTATTCATCTTCTTATAATCACTTCATGTTCTCCAAACAGCTCGCTCATGTCATTAGTACTTATCTTATTATCATCATTATCATCATCAGCATCATCATCATCATCATTATCATCATCAAGTACCGTGTCTTCTGGCGTAAGTGATCATGTCTCTCCACAACTTTCGATCTCGACAGTTGTTTATCATTTCTGTTGTTGACCTTCTGGCAAGCCATTCTTTTAAGCTGTCTGGTATCTTTTCTCTTTGCTTCCCTCTATCTCTTAGTCCCTCAATTTTCCCAATACAATATTTTCTTATTCTTTCCTTCCTCATTTGCCTTTCAGCGTCGAGGGGAGATATTTGATAAGATAATTTTATCTTAAAAGCAATGCATCTTTCCATACCGTCTAATCATAATCAATTTAGCTAACCGTAACCAGCTTTCTCTTCTCATGATCACTTTTATAATCACACATTTAATTCATTATACCATAATTACTCCATTGTATCCAAAACAGCTTCGCTTTCTCATTATAACTTCATAGTACCGTAGTCAGTTCATCTTCGCATAAACACTTATTCGACTCATAGTAATTTCAGCCTCTCATAATCACTCCACATTCTTAATCTTGTCAATTTAATATAATCTTGTATGTTCTAGAAATCAATTATTCTTATCGTAAACCATTTATCATCTCCCTGTTTCTTTATTTTCTGATGGTCTCTTTATTTTATCATTATCTTTTTATGTTCTCCGCCTCTCTATTTTCTCAAAGCCTCTTTATTTTCTCAGTCTCTCTATCTTTTCATAGTCTTTTCATTTTCTGATAATTTTTCAATCTGCTCATAGTCTTTCTACCTTCCATTCGTCTCTTTATCTTTTCATAACTCTTTACATTCTCATAGCTCTTTATATTCTCATAGTCATTCTACTTTCTCATAATCTATATATCTTCTAATAATCTTTTATCTTCTCAAAATCACTTTACCTTTTCATTACACTCTTCACTTTCAAATAGTCGCATCGTCTACATATAATCTCTCTATATTTCCATAATATTATGATGATACTCACGATCAAGACCAAACTCTTTTCTAATATCTATTAACTGTCTCTGTATCTCTCATATTTATTCTCAAATGCCTAATGACTTTTAGCTAAAACATTGTTTGCTTGAAGGACACTGTGATGCTACATCTCGTCTTTGTATTTTCCTTTGGCGTGCTGACTTCATTGCCCAAATTTTTTTTTTTAACAGCAAAGACATTTTAGTCACCATTCATTGTTACGTCATAAAGATGTGAATCACAGTCACATGATAGGACCTGATGAATGTCACAATGCCGAAGCGACAAGGGTTTCCTAAAATGTGGGCACCAAAAAGAGGCTATGACTCACGCAGTAGTACTCAAGAAAACACATAACAAGGTCACGGCCCTTTTGTCTAATTTTTTTCACGATGACGTCATGAGCTCAACGCTGGTCCGACTACCAGGTTTAACAATGGCGAGAAATCTGAATCATTCTCTCAGTTGGTGCATCTTTCCGTACCCGCCAAGTTCTTTCTCTTCTGCTGTCCCTTTTTTTAAAGGACATTTTTGATGAGTCATAACAATTAGCACACACTCTCTCTCCATCTCTCTGTCTCTGTCTCTCTCTCTCACACATACACACAAATATGATAGTTAAGTCGTCACAAATCGAGTTTTGACTTCTTTCCTAGAACAACTGTGGTTCGAATTACACAATGATGTTAATAATGTAGATTCTCATATCTTCATAAAGGGATTCTAACTGTTTCCAGCAAGTCTGTGTACTTCTCGGACCAGTATTAATTTATATTTTTGCATTGATTTTAGCCACGATTTTTCTCACTTGTCATGTGGTTTCTGTGTGAGATGGCTTGGGTATCACTGTATTTCCACAGCATCTACTTGTTTATCTTCTTATCCTGCAGTTAAGTCCGTACAACTATGCTGAACTTGTACCTCAAACTTGCTTCAACGACATAAACATACAACAAAAATGTGTGACCTTTAACTTCTCGAACAGAGAGAGAGGGGGGAGGGAAGAGAGACAAAGATAAAGGTCCATATTATAGATGCCAAAAGAATGTCGATATTACTAGCGTCTGCAATGGTCTAATACTTTTAGGCTATTTTATTTGTCTTGCTAAATTCGTTTCAAACTTCTTAATGCAGTTATTAACAGCTTTTTCTCTTCTATTTACTCCACTTTTAGAACCCTCATTAATGATGGTGTAATCCAGATATTTGAATTCTTATCCGGCTTCCTTGGCATGATTCTTGTTATCATAATTTGATGTTGACGTTAGATATTATTTTATTCCTTCTTAAATGATCTCGATGCTGTAGTCAATGACTGCTGGATTGATTGTATTTATTTGTTCTCATCTCCCTGATAATCTGCCTGTATCACATAAAAGTAAACCATGAACAAATCTGCTTGTGTTGATAAATGTCATAGTTGTCAACCTATGTCAAAATGTCATGTTGTAATGTGTCACAGAGAAAATTCCTGAAAGTTAAAAATTGTATGGACCTCCAGTGATTTATATATGTATGTATGTGTGAGAGAGAGAGAGAGATGAGAGAGAGAGAGAGAGAGAGAGAGAGAGAGAGAGAGAGACTGCGATTCACATTTTTATGACGTAATAATGAATGGTGACTAAAATATCTTTGGTGTTTAGAAAAATTGTAAATGAGGTCAACACGCCAAGTAAAGCATAAAGATGAGGTATAGCATAATGGCGTGTCTTTCATGCAAACACCGATATAGTTAAGTAATCATTAGGAAATTGAGAAGAAATACGACGAGTGATTCTTTCTATGATACGAAACCCACTAGGAAGGGATTTGTCGATTCTCAACTCCCAAGGGGGACATATTTACCGGGTGTTTGATACAAAGCAAAAGGTAAAGAGCCCTGTCACGCCAAATGGCGTATAGGGAATATGGTGTTAGTGACTAATTTTTACAGACCTTCGGTACATGATTTTTGAGGTAATGTGGCGTGTTTGATAAAACAAACATAATTTTTGTTTTGGTAATCAACACCTTCAGTGGGCACCATCAACGATGAATGAGGTGTACAACAGATGTCTGGTCTTGACTGAGAACGCAATTTCAGCTTCGGAAGGACGTGGCTTGAATACATTATGTCTGCCTTAGCCAATAAGGACCATAGTTGACTTGTCGGAGAGGGAGACTATCTGAGGGACACAAGTTATGACACGATCCTCTAGGCATTAGTGGTGACGAATAATTACGAGTACACAGACGGTTATTGAGTAGTCAAGTGTCTGTTTATCATGAGTTCATTAGCAGTATTATGTTGGTATGCTGGGCTGACCAATTTTCTGTATATAAGTAAAGTAAAGAGCCCCGTCACGCGGCGTATAGGGAAATATGGTGTTAGTGACCATAAATTTTACAGACCTTCAGCACATGATTTTGGGGTAATGTGATCGGTATTACGCCCATGCCGCTTTACTTTCCCAGAAAAAATGCGGTACCCATTTAAGGCTGGGTGAACCCGGAAGCCGTCGGTTGGGATCGATCCCTACTCCCTGTATATACCTGGTGCTGTTGGGAGGACTTTTCTCATCAACTTGCTTCTAGCCAAACAGGAAGTTATGATACCATCGTCTGGCATCGATGCAATGTTGTTCCAGGGAGACAAGATTGACCAAACTGACTTTAAGTTGACCTCAGTCTTTATCATGTAAAAACACTCATGTAGTTGTTAATAAAACGGAGCAACATGGACAGAGTGCCGGGGGACTGTACGCTCAGTGTTAGGGATGAGAGCACCACGGCTCAATAAGAGGGGAGGTTGAGGGGAACGGGAGGTTAATTATTTCAGAGTATTGCCTGACGTGGGGTAGATTGAATACAAGTAATTGTTCATTTTGCAATCAGGGGACGTCATCAATTTCAGTCAGATTGGACTTTATGTAGTTAAAACCCTGGACAAAGAACTATGGAAATCTAGTGCTTGCCCGCGCGTACGCGCGTGTCTGTGTGTGTATGCATGTCTAATAAACGTATATCCATGCTCTTTTTGTCAGCCCCGAACGCTAAGGAACTCGTTCCAATCTTTGAGAACTCTCCCTTTCCCCTACGTCACTTCAAGGCAACATCAGACGGACAAAGGGAAGCAAACTTGTCCTGAGATACATGTTTTATAAGTAATTGAAACTAATGTTGCCGAACTGATGTTTATTGCTAGATGATGACTGCAATGTTTCCCCTGATAGGACAGTCAAAACAGCAGCTGGCTTCACATACCACTTCGAAGTTAGACCAGGAGTAGGATAGGGATGTGTATTATTTCCCCTTTTGCTTCACCAACATGGACAACGTATATAATAACAAAGACTGAGAAGATTAACGATCTACAGTTTGTAAACGATCATGTGTTAATACATGGACAACATAGAAGACGTATAAGAACACTTTAACAGACTTGACAGCACACGCACGAAATATAGCATGGAAATGAACATTCTGACATCAATATGACAGGTGTTAGTAGGTATGTGAGAGTAGCCAGGTGTTAGTAGGTATGTGGGAGTAGTCAGGTGTTAGTATATATGTGGGAGTAGTCAGGTGTTAGTATATATGTGGGAGTAGCCAGGTGTTGGTAGGTATGTGAGAGTAGACAGGTGTTAGTAGGTATGTGAGAGTAGACAGGTGTTAGTAGGTATGTGGGAGTAGCCAGGCGTTAGTAGGTATGTGAGAGTAGCCAGGTGTTAGTAGGTATGTGGGAGTAGCCAGGTGTTAGTAGGTATGTGGGAGTAGTCAGGTGTTAGTAGGTATGTGGGAGTAGCCAGGTGTTAGTAGGTATGTGGGAGTAGCCAGGTGTTAGTAGGTATGTGGGAGTAGACAGGTGTTAGTAGGTATGTGGGAGTAGCCAGGTGTTAGTAGGTATGTGGGAGTAGACAGGTGTTAGTAGGTATGTGAGAGTAGCCAGGTGTTAGTAGGTATGTGAGAGTAGACAGGTGTTAGTAGGTATGTGAGAGTAGCCAGATGACGGTAGGTAAGTGGGAGTAGCCAGACTACAGTAGATAAGTGGGAGTAGCCAGACGATGGTAGGTATGTGAGAGTAGCAATTTGACGGTAGGTAAGTGAGAGTAGCCAGATGACGGTAGGTAAGTGGGAGTAGCCAGACTACAGTAGATAAGTGGGAGTAGCCAGACGATGGTAGGTAAGTGAGAGTAGCAATTTGACGGTAGGTAAGTGAGAGTAGCCAGATGACGGTAGGTAAGTGGGAGTAGCCAGATGACGGTAGGTAAGTGGGAGTAGCCAGACGACAGTAGGTATGTGAGAGTAGCCAGACGACGGTAGGTAAGTGAGAGTAGCAATTTGACGGTAGGTAAGTGAGAGTAGCCAGACGACGGTAGGAAAGTGAGAGTAGCCAGATGACGGTAAGTAAGTGAGAGTAGCCAGATGACGGTAGGTAAGTAGGAGTAGCCAGATGACGGTAGGTATGTAGGAGTAGCCAGATGACGGTAGGTAAGTGAGAGTAGACAGGTGTTAGTAGGTATGTAAGAGTAGTCAGGTGACAGTAGGTAAGTGAGAGTAGCAATGGCGATAGTAGGTAAGTGAGAGTAGCAATGGTGATATTAGGTAAGTGAGAGTAGCAATGGCGATAGTAGGTAAGTGAGAGTAGCAATGGTGATAGTAGGTAAGTGAGAGTAGCAATGGCAATAGTAGGTAAGTGAGAGTAGCAATGGCGATAGTAGGTAAGTGAGAGTAGCAATGGCGATGTAGGTAAGTGAGAGTAGCAATGGTGATAGTAGGTATGTGAGAGTAGTCATGTGATAGTAGGTACGTGAGAGTAGACAGGTGATAGAAGGTATGTGAGAGTAGTCAGGTGATTGTAGGTAAGTGAGAGTAGCCAGGTGATAACAGGTAAGTGAAAGTAGCAATAGTGATAGTAGGTAAGTGAGAGTAGCCAGGTGATAATAGGTAAGTGAGAGTAGCAATGGTGGTAGTAGGTATGTGAGAGTAGTCAGATGATGGTAGGTATGTAAGAGTAGACAGGTGAAAGTAGGCAAGTTAGAGTAGCCAGGTGATAGAAGAATCGTAGAAGTCATTGGGACGTAAATAAATCCAAGTTGTCAGGCAATAGAGACGAGTGAAAGCAGCTAGATGATAGTGGATAAGTAGTAGTATGTTGGGTCGCCGTGTCACCTGACATGACCATTAGGTTAAGTTAACATCAGACGGTAGATGTACAACAGAGGTGAGATGCAAAATGGCTCAGGCAAAAGCAGCTTTCCAAAAAAGGTGGAAGATACTGAGCAATCCATTTTTGACAATAGAAACAAGAAAAATAGTTCTTAAATATTTTGGTCATGTAATGAGAAGGGAACAGCTGGAATATATTGTAACAACTGGGAAAATTGAGGGACGAAGAGATAGAGGGAAGCAAAGAAAAAAGGTACCAGACAGCTTAAGAGTAGCTTAAGAGAATGGCTTGGCAGAAGGTCAACAACAGAAATAATAAATACCTGAGAGTAGCCAAGTGATTGTGTATAAGTGGGAGTAGTCATTGCTTTTTTTAAATTTTTATTTGTCGTTCTTTTCATTTATGTGTGCATCTCTCTTAAATCTTGTTTATTTTCCATAGTTTCGGTTTCTAGACATTTGGTTGAGTCAGTCTTCTTTTGCCCATTTTCACATTTAGCGTATTTCTTCTTGTATCGGGTAGTCTTCTTCGCTTGTCTTTTTTCTTCAATTGTTTCCAAAATGGCGTCAGCTATCAACTTTTGTTTTTTTGTTCTTTTCCTGTTTGGGTAATATGTCACAAGTTTCTTGTATGCTTTTCTTTATGCATTGTCATTTGGTTGTAACTTTTTCATCAGGATTTTCTCTTCAGTACTGCTCAATCCTTCTGTGTTCTTTACTTGTATTATGCAAGTATCGTTTAACACTAACATCTTTTTGACTTAAAGCTGTTATACCTAGTGGTATTGTTGATGAATGAGTCTTTTGTTTGTTTCTCTTTAGTTTGATTTTCATTTTAATCATTACAGGACTGTGATCTGAGTTAATATCTGCTCCTGAGTAGGTTTTGGCTTTCTTGACGCTGTTACGGAACCTCTATTTTATTATTATGCAGTCTATTTGATTCCTTTTCTTATCTCCAGGGCGTTCCCATGTGTATATTTTTTTGACCTTGCTCAAAGTAGGTGTTACATATTATCAGGCTATTTTCTTCACAAAATTGTATTAATCTTTCTCCACTTTAGTTTCGATTTCCTAAACCATGATTTTCTACAATGGTCTTATATCTACATTTTCCTACTTCAGCATTCATATTATCCAGGTGCTAGTAGATAGGTGGTGATAACTAGGTGGTAGTAGATACGTTGGAATAACTAGATGATAGTACATAAGTGGGAACAACCAGGTGATATTAGTTACATGGGAATAATCAGGTGGTAGTAGTTACATGGGAATAATCAGGTGGTAGTAGGTACATGGGAATAATCAGGTGGTAGTAGTTACATGGGAATAATCAGGTGGTAGTAGTTACAGGGGAATAATCAGGTGGTAGTAGTTACATGGGAATAGCCAGGTGGTAGTAGTTACATGGGAATAATCAGGTGATAGCAGTTAAATGGGAATAATCAGATGATAGCAGTTAAATGGGAATAATTAGGTGATAGTAGTTACCTGGGAATGATGAGGAGGTGACAGTAGTTATCTGGTAATAATCAGGTGATAGTAGTTACATGGGAATAATGAGGAGGTGATAGTAGTTACCTAGGAATAATCAGGTGATAGTAGTTACATCTGAATAATCAGGTGATAGTAGTTACATGGGAATAATTAGGTGATAGTAGTTATCTGGGAATAATCAGGTGATAGCAGTTAAATAGGAATAATCAGGTGATAGCAGTTATATTAGGAATAATCAGGTGATAGTGGTTACATGGGAATAATGAGGAGGTGACAGTAGTTATCTGGTAATAATCAGGTGATAGTAGTTACATGGGAATAATGAGGAGGTGATAGTAGTTGCATGGGGATAATCAGCTGATAGTACATACGTGGTGAAAATCAGGTGATAGTGGTAATAATCACGTGATAGTAGATAAGTTGTACTAACCAGGTGATAATAGTTACATGGGAATAATCAGGTGATAATAGTTACATGGGAATAATCAGGTGATAGTAGATAAGTGGTAATAACCAGGTGATAATAGTTACATGGGAATAATCAGGTGATAGTAGATAAGTTGTACTAACCAGGTGATAATAGTTACATGGGAATAATCAGGTGATAGAAGTTACATGGGAATAATCAGGTGATAGAAGTTACATGGGAATAATCAGGTGATAGAAGTTACATGGGAATAATCAGGTGATAGAAGTTACATGGGAATAATCAGGTGATAGAAGTTACATGGGAATAATCAGGTGATAGAAATTACATAGGAATAATCAGGTGATAGAAGTTACATGGGAATAATCAGGTGATAGTAGATAAGTGGTAATAAACAGGTGATAGTAGAAAGTGGTAATAACCAGGTGATAGTAGATAAGTGGTAATAACCAGGTGATAGTAGTTACATGGGAATAACCAGGTGATAGTAGATAAGTGGTAATAACCAGGTGATAGTAGGTAAGTGATAATAGGACTTCCGTTGTAAAGATGGTGGGATCTAGGTTACGTTCTCTTGATCGCCGCAGTAAATGCATTCGGAATCTGATTAATTTCGGTTCTCCGTTGTACTTTTCTGCGTTAAAGAAAAAGTGATGACCTTCTTATTACATCTGCGCCGCTAAAGCGATGTTGTACGCCGGCAACAGTCCCTTTTTGACAAATCAAGTGCTGTGAAGGCGACCTTTCAACGTCTAGACTTGATCTGCTCTTTACGTCACATTGGTGCTGTTCATGGCCGTTTTTGGAATTCCTTGACGCAAGTTATTTCCATGTTACTTATCAATGTAAACTACTTCGTTAGACGCAGTTTTATCTCTTTACGGAATTTGCACAGTGTTTTGTTCGTCTTAGGCTGCTTTTACTAGAGTAATCAGAAATCGAAAGGGAGCGAAATTGTGTGTACGACTTTTTTTGTGTGCCACGTCATCATAATGGTTCATCGTATATCCCTAGACTCTAGACCGGCAGTACGCTAATCTTACGGTCGGTTGTTTGATGTGCGACGGGGATAATCTGACTATTAACTGTGTGTCTATATGTTCGGAATTGAAGTCAACAACGATGGCCTAACATCATCAAGCGCTCTACATTTTTTAAAAATATGACGATCATAATTTTCAAGAGGACGTGAACTCCCGGTATATGGTGGATAGGCGGCGGGAACAATTGAAGGCTGTGCATGAAAAGTGTTCCTTGTTGCAGTTTCCTCATATTCCAAGTTCGGCTTGTTGCAGGAGCTACTGAGTTAAGTGCTCTGTGCACACCGTGAGCTGTGTGTCTCATCCGTTTTGATCATGTTTCGATATTCCAATTGCTTTCGATGAATGATGATATCGAATGACAGGGAAGAGTTGGCTGTGTTCAATTTCTGCGCGGTTTCGCCTTATGTCTTTTGGCGTGTGCTGAGACTGCTATGATGGGGACTATAGTTACCTTTCTTTGTTTGGGAGATGAGATTCGGATGATTACGCTGGCACGGGCGGTTGAACAATTATGGATTTTAATCTGTTTGCAGTGATACCGGGGCCTTCCATAACCAAATAACCAACCAAATTACCAAGTGGTAAGAACCTGGTGATGGTAGATAGGTGGAAATAACTAGGTCAGGTGATAGTAGGTTTTAAAAAAAAAAATTGAGCCCCGTCTCGTCAGGGGGCGTTCAGGAAATATAGTACTAAAGTCCATTTTGTTTTATAGGCCTTCAGTACAATGTCGGGTAATGTGGTCAGTGTTACGTCTGTACAGCTTTAATTTTCCCGAAAATCATCCAGTACCCATTTAAGGCTGGGTGAACCCGGAAGCTATTGACAAGTTCGAACTCAACCTCTTATTCTTAGTCATCGTTATCATCATGTGCCATACCGGTTGGCGTAGGCGATCATGTCCTTCCACAATCTTCTATCTACTGTGCATCGGATCATTTCTGTTGTTGACTGTTTGCCATGCCATGACACCAAACTATCTAGTATTTTCTCTCTTTGTCGTCCGCGATCTCTCTTTCCTTGTATTTTGCCAGTTGTAACCAAGTATTCCAACTTTCCTCTTCTCATGATGTGCCCGAAAAATGTTGATTGTATCTTCCTTTTTTTTCAGGAGCTCCCTTTTTGTGTTGACCTCTTTGAGAATTTCCTCATTGGTCTTTTTAGCTGTTCATGGAACTTTCAACATTCTTATGAGAAATCCCATCTCTGTGACCTCTAAGCGTCTTTTCATTTATTTGTCTACTGTTCATGATTCGCTTCCATGGGTATGAAATGGTTCTATATAGCACTGATGAACTCATTTTCTCACTTCTATTGAAATAGATTATATTCTTAGTAGTCAAGTTTACAAACCAGTGAGGTATTGCGACTCCCGAGTGGGACCAGGTGATGGCAGGTAAATGGGACCAACTGATGGCAGGTAAGTGGGACCAGCTGATGGAAGGTAAGTGGGACCAGCTGATGACAGGTAAGTGGGACCAGCTGATGGAAGGTAAGTGGGACCAGCTGATGACAGGTAAGTGGGACCAACTAATGCAAGGTAAGTGGGACCAGCTGATGGCAGGTAAGTGGGACCAGCTGATGACAGGTAAGTGGGACCAGCTGATGGCAGGTAAGTGGGACCAACTGATGGCAGGTAAGTGGGACCAGCTGATGACAGGTAAGTGGGACCAGCTGATGGAAGGTAAGTGGGACCAGCTGATGACAGGTAAGTGGGACCAACTAATGCAAGGTAAGTGGGACCAGCTGATGGCAGGTAAGTGGGACCAGCTGATGACAGGTAAGTGGGACCAGCTGATGGAAGGTAAGTGGGACCAGCTGATGGAAGGTAAGTGGTACCAGCTGATGGAAGGTAAGTGGGACCAACTGATGACAGGTAAGTGGGACCAGCTGATGACAGGTAAGTGGGACCAGCTGATGGAAGGTAAGTGGGACCAGCTGATGACAGGTAAGTGGGAGCAGATAACTTGCGAGTGATATAATATTCATATGCTACGAGCCCTAACGATTCATTGTAATGGTGAAGGTTTCACTCCAGCGTCGGCCTTAAACTGAATATAAATGGACATAAGATAATCTAGTTGAGAAATGGATTAAATTGTCATTAAGAGCCATCTCTTTCAAACCATTCGCTTTGCGTCCAAAGATATGCATATTATTTAACAACATGTTATCTTGCAGAAAAGTCGATCCATTACATCACCAATTTCACAGGAACGTAATCGTTTAATTTCATCACCGTCAACTCTGTGTTTCTCTGTTCATAAACCAATTATTTTTCATCTACAAACTGGTCTGTCTAATCACAGGCTTAATATGGCATTAGAAGGATAATATAATCTGAGTCATCGCTCATGAGACATTAATAAAATCTTGATTGGTGGTATTATTTGTACAATTGTTGTGTAATTAATCTTTTCAGTGATCAGATTTGAGGATTATTTCCAAGATATCGGAACGGTTACAAACTAGTTCTCTTCGTGCCATTTAGTTCTCAATATTTATGACTAACAGCCCAACATTCATTCCTTAGGTAATCGACAGCTGCTCAATAATCGTCCAATAAATGTTTTCTTTCTATTCAATAAATATCAACTATTTTAGTAAATGTTCAGTAGTTGTAAACAAAAATTAAATTCTTACATATGTCCAAGATGTCCAATAATTACATAACCAAAATGTTTAAGAATTATCCAATAATAGCTGGTTTCTACTTCATCTTTCCTTTCTCATTTCCCTTTCATCGTCGAGGGGAAATATAATTTGCGGTCTTTTGTACTTCTGTTCGTCTCTGCTGCTGTTATGTTTTCTAGTGTTTATAAAATTCCATCAATCCATCTTTTTCGTTGTTTGCCTTTGTGTCTGGCGTTCTCGCAACGTTTATTGAGTATAGATCTTCGTCACGTGGTCAAACCATTTTAGCTTTTTAGCTGTCCAGGCGAACTGTTGACGCTCCGGTAGGATAAGTGACACAAATCTGACCAAGGCCTAACATTACCTTCAGGAATGCACAGTGAGTAGTCTGCATCAAAATAGAAATAAGCTAACAAATGAAGATCTCTGCTGTAATGGGATCTGCCGATTGAGAAGACTTAGATTATTGAAATACTTTGAGGATAGAAAACTCTCAACTTTTGAAGTGCAGTTTCGGAACGTGCAGAACACCGTTACTACTCACCACATTAACTGTCTTGGTCTAAATGCTAGCGATTCATGTCGATCTGATGGATCAATCAAACAATCATTCGTTTGCATTCAAACAGACAGCTTATCAATAGTTTTGCTTCTACATATTGCCCTATCATTTGAATATTAATTGCTTATTAAAAATCAAAATAACTGACATGTTACTTTTCACAAACCACCAACATATCGAACATACATTATATGAGAATAAGTCACGGTAATAAATGAAACTTGGATCTAGAGATTGGACATTTTTGAAATGAAACTTCATTTCCTCTAAAAGATATTGTTTATCACATGTTTCTATTAATGTCAACACGATGTGTACCTTAATATGTTATAACATCTACTTTGTTTTTAAATAAGAGCAATTTAATTTGCAGCTGAACAGTATATTAACCTCTTGTCAAGAAACATTAATTAGTTCTCTGTGAACGTGTTCGATACATTTTATTTGAATTTTGATCATTTCTATAATGCCTCAATTAATATTTTATACGCAGTCTAGATCTGTATATGTTATTCCGTAATCAAAAACTGAGCTGTGTAGACAATATAAATCAATAAATAAAGGCAATTAACAGGGGAAAACCGGCAACATACTGAAACCAGCAGCATTGAATATAAAGCTGAAAAGAACTTCTTACCTTCTCGACTGCTACTAGTTCAATTTCTGAATTTTAGTAAATTCTTAAAATAATTTACAATACAAATATTTATGTGAACGCCCCTTGAGTTCAGAGAAGGGTATAAAACATACACTGGCAACGCACAAAATATAAATTCATATACGCAAACTATAAAGTATCAGAGTACAAATAAAGTGTATTCCACGTGTTCTCATAGAACTAATTAGTGTTGCCTGACAAAAAGGTATTAGATTGTTGGGCAGCAAACCAAACTTGTGTACTAAATTACCTGACATTAAAAAGTGTTGTTATTTAAAATGTTAAAAAGTAACACGTGGATTTTAAATGATACATAGTCAAGGTTCAGCTGTTGTTGGGAAGCATACAAATCAAATAGGTGAACTCCTAATAAAATTGTTTATGGGAGCCCTATATCAGTTAGTTCAACTTCTAGTCTAGCTGTTGGTGGGAGTCCTACATCAGTTAGTTCAACTTACAGTCCAGCTGTTGTTGGGAGCCCTGCATCAGTTAGTTCAACTTCTGGTCCATCTGTTGTTGGGAGCCCTGCATCAGTTAGTTCAACTTCCAGTCCAGCTGTTGTTGGGAGCCATGTATCAGTTAGTTCAACTTCTGGTCCATCTGTTCTTGGGAGTCCTACATCAGTTAGTTCAACTTCCAGTCCAGCTTTTGTTTGGAGCCATGTATCAGTTAGTTTAACTTCTGGTCCATCTGTTGTTGGGAGTCCTACGTCAGTTAGTTCAACTTCTAGTCCAGCTGTTGTTGGGAGTCCTACATCAGTTAGTTCAACTTCTAGTCCAGCTGTTGTTGGGAGTCCTACATCAGTTAGTTCAACTTCTAGTCCAGCTGTTGTTGGGAGTCCTACATCAGTTAGTTCAACTTCTAGTCCAGCTGTTGTTGGGAGTCCTACATCAGTTAGTTCAACTTCTAGTCCAGCTGTTGTTGGGAGTCGTGATCATTTAGTTCAACTCCTAGTCCAGCTGTTGTTGGGAGTCCTACATCAGTTAATTCAACTTCTGGTCCAGCTGTTGTTGGGAGCCATACATCAGTTAGTTCAACTTCTAGTCCAGCTGTTGTTGGGAGTCCTATATCAGTTAGTTCAACTTCTAGTCCAGTTGTTGTTGGGAGTCCTGCATCATTTATTTCAACTTCTAGTCCAGCTGTTGCTGGGAATCCTACATCAGTTAGTTCAACTTCTAGTCCAGTTGTTGTTGGGAGTCCTGCATCATTTATTTCAACTTCTAGTCCAGCTGTTGTTGGGAGTCCTACATCAGTTAGTTCAACTTCTAGTCCAGTTGTTGAGATTCCTGCATCAGTTAGTTCAACTTATAGTCCAGCTGTTGTTGAGATTCCTGCATCAGTTAGTTCAACTTCTAGTCCAGCTGTTGTTGGGAGTCCTGCATCTGTTCAACTGTACTGGTTCAACTTACAGTCCAATTGTTCCTGTATTGTTTCTTGCTAAATCATTATAACGACGCCGCACAGTAGCTTACCAATAATGGGCCCTCGTTGATTTATTGAGGCACAATTATGTAACGCGCACATACTTTAGGCCTAGCCTCTCGTACCTCAAACGTTTGTCGCACATCCCGGCGCTTTTGCCCTTTTTTGTTTTCCTTATTCGATGTTGTTTAGGTCTTATCTGTTTTGTCGCCAAATTTGTCCTTGATTTCGTCGCTGAACGTCGACGATCTGCCGTGTATGGTCTAGACCCACGTGCACTTACTTGGTTCCATGGTCCAGAACCATTTCCACGTTAAAGACTGCCTTAACCGTAGGCATGCAGCACGTGGATACATCTTGAGCGTGATATATTCCGCTGGGAAATCCTGATTCAGAATCATGCAACATTAAAACTACACTTTCCGCCAAGTCGACGAAAAGTCTGCCACCAAACAGTAATAATCAGTAAGAGAAATGTAGACTTATAAAGAACACAACATGAAAATCCGCAGATGTATGAAGAAGAAAAAGTAATAGTAATTTTAGAAAATCCATAAATGTCTCACTTATAGTATGTCCCAGGTAGTTGTAGCTCTGGATTGTCTCTAGATGTATTCCTTCAACTTTGATATTTAATTGTAGGTCTTGAGAATTTTCTTTGTTTATGATCATAGTTTTAGTATTTTTTACATTCATATCCAGTCCATATATTTTGCTTGTCATGTTTATTACATTAAGTAATTGTTGTAGATCTTTAGGACTTTCTGCTAGTAGAACAGTGAAGAAAGCCCTTACATTTCATTATATCAAACGTTTGGGTCTATGATCGAGCAGATCATGTCTGGAACTATATCAACCAATCATTCGCTCCAAGCTGCAAAGTAAGCAAAAGGTAAAGATACCTTCAGGTATTTGTGGAATAGAGTGCTTTTAAAATAGCAACTTCCCTTTTTAAGGGTGATATGGTCGGTATCACGCCAGACCTTCATACTTTTCCTTAACTTCCGGTTTCAAGATGGCGCGGTCATGTTTGCGTCAACGTTCACTGTTACGTTTTTTTGCCGTAAAGACGGTTAATTCTATCTTTCAAACACAGATAAATATATAGATAGGAAGTTTCACGTTTGGGATCTTCGCCGGTGATGCGAGTTACGTGCATGTGATCTGATCCTCTACAGTGTGCTCAATAGTGTTCTGTGTTGATTGCTTTATACGTCATCATTGAAATACTGGTCAATATGGCGGATAGGTGGCAAGAACCATTGAGTCATAGTCTGAAAAGTGTTCCTTGTTGCAGTTTCATCATATTCCAAGTACGGTTTTCTGCCGGAGTTACTAAGTTTAGTTCTCTGTGCAACACCGTGAGCTGTGTGTTTTATCCGGATTGTGTTTCGATATTCCGATTGCTTATGATGAATGATGTTATCGTGTGAACAATGACAATTCAGCTGCGTTCACTTTCGGTGGCGCTTGGCCTATATCTTTTTGGCATGTGCTACAGCAGCTAAGATTTGTGTTGTGCTGTCGTTTTTGGTAAAGTTATGGTTATTGTTGGCCCCGGTATCACTGCAAGTGAATTAAAATCCATAATTGCTCAACCGCCCATGCCAGTGGAATCATCTGAATTACTATCTCATCTCCCAACCAAAGAAAGGTAGCTGCAGTCATCATCGCAGCAGTCTCAGCACACGCCAAAAAACATAAGGCGAAACAGCACAGAAAGTGAATACAGCCAACTTTTCCTCGTTATACAGTATCATCATTAATCGTAAGCAATCGGAACATCGAAACACGATCAACACGAATGAAACGCACAGCTCATGATGTGCACAGAGCACTTAACTCAGTAGTTCAGGCAGCAAGCCGGACTTGGAATATGAGGAAACTGCAACATGGAACACTTTTCGGACACAGCTTTTAACAGTTCCTGCCGCCTATCCGCCTTAATGACCGGAAGTTCACGTCCTCCTGAAAATGTTGACCGTTTACATTTTTTTAATGTATAGCGCTTGATGATGTTAGGGCATAGTTTTTGTCCTCAAATTCGAACATATGAAACACTGCTATTCAACGGATTATCCTCATCGTACATCTATCTCCCCTGCAATGGTACTTAATAGTGCACATGGCATTGTTCCGGGAGTCTCATTTTAGTCAAGATGGATGTTGTCTAGATTCAAGAGGGCTACTGTGAGATCGAGGGTAGACGGATGAAATGGTTCCAGTAAGGCTGTTGTTTGTTTGTATTTGCCAGCTTTATATCCCTAACGAAGTCCCGTGGGACTGAATTTTGCGTGAATATCACTTTTTCCTATTTTACATACCGGCAGCCCTCAGGTGTCCCCCACCATACAGGCAGATATTCTCCCAATTTAGAGTTACTCACATATTTGTATCGTCGAGAGTTTTAACGTTTTGGGAAAATTTTTCCTATTAAATTTGTTCGAACAACGACAATATTTTTTTTACTCTTTTTGATTTTTAACTGCCGATGCTTTAACGTGCGCAGAATGCACACGGGACTTCCTGTTTTTCGCCGTTTTCCGAGAGGACTAGATATAGTATCTCACTACCCATACACCAGGGCCTGGTAAAGCCACGGATTCGATTTTATTTGGGTTTTTTTTTTGGGTCAAAAAACACCGCTTGTGGTGGGAGTTGAACCTGAGACCTTCTTGTCTAGAGGCGGCGTCTTACCTCTAAACCAGCGCCCCCCTTCCTCCCCCCGTAAATCGGTAATATTTACCAACTTCGGTCCAAGACAATCGACCTCAGCATAGCTTTTTTAGTACCGGGTTTCTTTTCCTCTCGGTTCTTACTCATTTATTCAGAGCGGTTAGTCTGGTTCTAGAGGCACCACGAAGAGGTGGAGTAGGGCCTGGATAGTTCTGGTTCATCAGTCATGGCACATGCAGTCAGCTATGGGTCTCTGTCTGCTTTCACTTCTGGTACTGAAAGAAGTCTTTGTCCCTGATTCATATTTAAAGAGAAGTTTACGGCCAAAATATAGAATGAATTTACTTGTAATACGATAATAATGATGATACTAGTGATTACTGTGACAAAATGTCTGATGTCAATAACGACTGCTTACTTCAAAGAACATGTTCTTAAGACTACTTCGGTGGCTAAAAATATCGTTACAGCATTAAGAGCTAACTCCCAACATCTCCCTAAAATAAACCGATCGATAGTAACAATTATATCCGGTGTTTCATCCGGAATTAGAATAAATTAATCAATTTTAGACATTCATCCCGCTAAAGTAAGGAAATAAAAGGAATTAAAGTCCCTTTGAAGTATGGGACAGTTCCACATCTTCAAACCACATCAAAAGTGGAAAAGTTCAAAAGTCTTCACTTCAAATTTCACCTGTTCCCTAATAATAGCACTCGTGAGTCTTCGCATTCTTTGATCTGCCTTTCAGAAAACCGTTGGTCTTCTAGAGCTTCGTGAAGGACATCTGTGTGATCGATCTGTTCTAACTCTAAATACCAAAGTTCATGCAAGGTTATTAATGGACCATACAAAATGATACAACCGAGAATTTATAATTCACAAAATGTGTCTGGCTTGGCCTGGCCACATGCAGCGCACATGCATTCTGGGAGCACGGAGCACAAACAATACAGACTCAATCGCGCCCGGCTAATTTTGATTCGTCGAGTCAGTCCACGACCCAGAAACACCGCTTTGAAGTCTGAAATAATCTTGGGAAGTTCCAAAGGGACTGAACAGAAGAATGATTTAATTTGAAGCAGCCGATTCTGTAGAGCGAGTAATTTCTTTGCAGATGACGCTGAGCCTCTAAGCGCCGTTACATTGATTTTGTCTGCTGAAATGTCTGTCCTCTGCCATTGTCGTCTGCAGGGAAACGTAGTGACGAACATCGCCGGGTTGCCTAACAGCCTGCAGTCCACAATTAACATTTCTTTGATCTGCCGATCCAGCGGGCGTCTCCGGTTGTTAATTAATGGAATTTGGGAACTTAAGGAAACATCCTGGCCACATTTCTAATGACATAAATTTTCACTCATCTGCTAAGATCGTGGATAATTAGAATCCGGACTTGAGTGTTATGATTACTCAGACATTACGTCACCCAGTTTGACTGGTCGACTATAGGAGTAACCAAACTTGTTTAGGGTACTGGTATTAGGGGCACTTAATGAGAAGGTTGACAAGACTGGGCGTCTATACCACGGAAGGGGAAATGAACAAGAAACAGGGAAGTTAATATTGAAATTGGAGAGGAAATGTTAACTTCATAAGGAAAATTAAAACATGAATATGTTGAGGGTGAATTGATATGTTATATAGTTTTTGTTCAATCAAAATGTGTTGTCTTTACTTATATTTTGTGTTAACTCATTTTCTTGTTTGCTGTCTAACCATGTTAATGCTTAGTGCTGGTGTTTTACTAATATTCTACTGTAACTTCTATTTTCTGTAGTTTACTAATAATTTTACCATATGCTGATTACATTTTTATTTACTAAATTAATTTTTTTAAATATTATTGCTGACTTATTTATATTTATTTTATATTTACTGATTTTACTAATTATAGCTGAAGGCTACTTCTGCTGCTAAAACTATATTATTAATATTTATAACGTATGCTGATGTTGTTCTTATCGTTTTGATTCGTTTCGCTTCTGTTATTAATTTATCTTATTACTATTTTATCATGATACTCGATATTGTTTTCTTTTCATTTTCCGAGTTAAATTTACATTTATGTGAGTATTTTTTTTTTACATTTTACATTATATAATATTTACATCATTATATTTTATTTCATCATCAGGGGATATTTTCATTTATGTTATTCACACAATTTAAACCTTTAAAAAATAAAAGACATGTGTTGTTTATTTCTCAAGTTATTGTTATCAACCGGAGTAAGACCACACTTTACTTATCCATCTACTATTAATCGCTTCAGGCCAGGGTATACCATAACTAAAATATAAATGTTTATATACTCAACAGCTAAAGACTCCATCCCGATGTTTCTATCAACTTTACCTGCAGCAATCACTCTTTGCTCATATTGTGAGCTTGAATATCTCATTGCCTCTTTAAAGATCGTGTCGTATATTACTTATATTTTATAATTGTACAAGTTATATTTTTACAATGATATTACTTATATTTCATAATTGTACCAGTTATATTTTTATAATTATATTATTTATATTTCATAATTGTACCAGTTATATTTTTACAATTACATTACTTATATTTCATAATTGTACCAGTTATATTTTTACAATTACATTACTTATATTTCATAATTGTACCAGTTATATTTTTACAATTACATTACTTATATTTCATAATTGTACCAGTTATATTTTTACAATTACATTACTTATATTTCATAATTGTACCAGTTATATTTTTACAATTACATGACTTATATTTCATAATTGTACCAGTTAAAAATTCTATTTACAGTTATCATCTACAACGAAGTTTCAGGCCGAAATGCGCAAATTTTCCAAATTTGTAGCAAACCAGATAAGAATGAATCAACGCCCACTTAACGTGCTTATAAAAGCCTGTGACGTGTGAACAATGACATCATTTAGCTGCCTTCTGGTGAACGTGACAAAGAAAGAAATTACTGTGGCAGACTAAATGTCTCTATTAATTAGAACACACTATCTAACATTAAAACTACAACAAAACAACAAATAATATCATTCTCTCATCTCTCTGTCATTAATTAATGTCACATGAATCTTTTGAGTGTCTCCAACCAACCAACCAACCAACCAACCAACCAGACATTCTTATGAAAGTTTATAACTGGAGCTGTTGAGGAAAAAAAAACTATTAAAGCAACATGGCATAGATGAAATTAGACAAGACAGAAAGATAAATAACAAAATGAGAAATGAAATAATAATAATAATGAAACGAACGACTAATTGAGGTAAGACAAAACGAGATAATTCAAAATGAGAAAAAGACAAAAATTAGAAAACGTCAAAATAAGAAGAAACAAAATAAGAAATGACATACTGATAAATAAATATTTTTCTTTAATCTTAAAGTCACATCGGGTATTAAACATAAGACAAATACTTTTGTACAAGTTATTCGACCAACCCATAACCATAGAGTTCAACTATCGCAAAGCACCTACAACTGTAGACAATTTGGCTTCACGGGTCGAAGAAATCAAAGACAATAATACAGAAAGTTAGTAGTTGTAAGGAAATCAACAGAATAAACAGATGTAGAGACAATAAAGGCATTCTCATCTAGGTCAGGAGGCACAGTATTTGGCGGTGATGATTACAAAAATAAGGGAGCGGCGATAGCTCAGTGGTTAGTGAATTGGACTACAAAGGACAAGAGGTAGGGTTCGATCCCAAACGCAGGCTCCGGGTTCACCCAGCTTTAATGGGTACTGGATTTTTTCTGGGAAAGTAAAGCGGCACGGGCGTAATACCGACCACATTACCCCAAAAATCATGTGCCGAAGGTCTGTAAAATATATGGTCACTAACACCATATTCCCTATACGCCACTTGGTGTGATGGGGGTACTTTACTTTTTACTTTTTTTCTTTAGTAGTATCGGTAAACAGCTGCCAATACAACAGCTCACTTGGCCCAGGACTAAAAACTATAATGCAAAACAACACTTTCTGCTAGCAGCTAATACAACATTGGAAAACATACAGTTCTATCTACACATTTTAATGACAGTCACTAATATACATTGGGAGCCGCGATAGCTCAGTGGTTAGTAAACTGGATTACAAAGGACAAGTGCTGATCGACGGCTTCTAGCCTTAAACTAGTACCGGATTTTTTTTCTGGGAAAGTAAAGCGGCATGGACGAAATACCGACTGCTTTACCCCAAAAATCATGTTGCAAAAGTGTGTAAAAATTATGGTCACTAAAACTATTTCCTCGACGCCATCTGGCGTGACGGAGCTCTTTCCTTACTTTACTGATAAACATTTAGCCGGTCAGACATGATACAGAGCTAAATTGGCAGTGCCTCGTCAAGAAGGTGGTAAGCATTCTATGACCAACCCATCGCCACCTACAGAAGTAAGACCCCAACTATAGTGAGGTTTTCAACAATTCGTGCAGGGACGGTTGTAGGTAGAATAGCGTCAGTCATCTATAACTCCCATCGCTGGAAACGTTACTATAGTTCGTCACAAATTCGTGCCACAGAAATTCATCAGTTTCCGAGATCAATTATCTCGTTAACTGTTTGAATAATTTCTGTCATTCTTTTTTCCTGAAATCTTATTTTTCACCGACCTTCAGATTTGATAACATTTAAGTACAAATGTAGTCTGAATTTTGCACAAATCGTTTTTTGTTATATAATTTTAGGAAAATATAAAACCGCGTGCTCTAAAAATTAGATTTTACTGTAAATTACGTTAGTTTTCTAACAATGTAAACCAAAGGCGTATCCGTATTACATTGAATAGTAATATAACCGACCCCTTTTAGATCACTTGCAAAAGTGCACGTAGAATAACACAGTTACCTTTTGCATAGTGATGAATTTACACTTTAAACTCTTCATGGTTTTAAAAATCAAATAGTCACTTCACAACAGCTTACAAATAATCACACATACGGGAATATTCATTACTAGTAAATATTTTGTCAAAATACGCCTCTGGACCAATTTAACAAGAAACAGTAAATGAAATTACCACACAAAAATAAACCTCGGAGTGGCGTTCGTCTTACAAGTTAAGCGTGCGAAACGGTGATAAGATTGCGTGGTGTGCACGTGAAATTTACCTTTTTAATTGGTGAGTTAATTACAACAAATGTGGGTATTGTAAAATCCTAAAATTTAGGACAAGCAAGAAAATCATATTTTATATACCTCAAATAAACACAAATCTTTCCTAAATGCATGACAGTAGAGCTATAACCAGACTGAAGATCGGTTAAAAATAAGATTTAAAAAAAAAAAAAGAATTACAGAAATTCTTCAGTTTCCAATATAAGTAATAAACTGTGGGCACGAATTTCTGAAACGAACTATAGTTAGGATGTTTTTGGCATTTTCCTTTCAGCTCCCAGGC
Source organism: Megaustenia siamemsis (assembly GCA_032433765.1). Classification (NCBI taxonomy): domain Eukaryota; kingdom Metazoa; phylum Mollusca; class Gastropoda; order Stylommatophora; family Ariophantidae; genus Megaustenia; species Megaustenia siamemsis. The sequence goes on from JAVIAB010000124.1 coordinate 67,973,251, forward strand.
TTACATTTATAGATGGCGCTAATCAATCCAACATTTCAGAGCAAATCTTGCTCTGTTTAGTAAATAACTATGTATGTTCCCCAAAGTTATGTTTACATTTGTGTTATTATATCAGGGGGCAATTGTGAAAGAATTCTCATAATCTAAAGCGTTAATGAAGATAAGGGACTTTAAGAGATGTTAGCTTAAATTAGATGCCACCAACATCAGGGCCGTTAAATTGGGACATAAGGGCCCATTCAGTAATTATCACTTTGATAACAAAACAATAAATGAACGAAATTACAAAAACGATCAAAGGGATGAAAAGACAAGATATGGAATACAACAATGACTATTTGGATAAGATGAAAATATTTGTTTAGCTACAAAAATAACCATTTGTATATGGAATAAAAGGCTTGATAAAACTATAATAATAACCAGCTTAACAAAATGGGTAAAAACACAGAAAGAACAATTATGGAAGTCAGTATTAACAAGCAGACGAGGACGGAGGGCTAGAAACTTGAGGAAGCCAGGACGGAGGGTTACAAACTTGAGGAAGCCATGACGGAGGGTTAGAAACTTGAGGAAGCAAGGACGGAGGGTTAGAAACTTGAGGAAGCCAGGACGGAGGGTTAGAAACTTGAGGAAGCCAGGACGGAGGGATACAAACTTGAGGAAGCCATGACGGAGGGTTAGAAACTTGAGGAAGCCAGGACGGAGGGTTAGAAACTTGAGGAAGCCAGGACAGAGGGTTAGAAACTTGAGGAAGCCAGGACGGAAGGTTAGAAACTTGAGGAAGCCAGGACGGAGGGTTACAAAATTGAGGAAGCCATGACGGAGGGTTAGAAACTTGAGGAAGCCAGGACGGAGGGTTAGAAACTTGAGGAAGCCAGGACGGAAGGTTAGAAACTTGAGGAAGCCAGGACAGAGGGTTAGAAACTTGAGGAAGCCAGGACGGAGGGTTAGAAACTTGAGGAAGCCAGGACGGAGGGATACAAACTTCAGGAAGCCAGGACGAGAGACCACACTCTTAGGTTAACCCTTAACTAGTCAAGTTGCTATATAAACACAGAAATGTACATTATGTGAAAGAGTTCCTTAAATTATTGCACTTAGTAAACATAATTATAATTAGATCATAATATCTTAGTTATTTACATCATAAGTTAAAAAAACCAAGGTTTTGCTGTTAACTAATATCTCTTAGTATTCTAGTCATATATATATATATATATATATATATATATATATATATATATATATATATATATATATATATATATATATATATATAAAGACGCAACGTAGTGATTCTAAGTAGACCCTAAATAAGACTGCCTCATATTGAGTATACTTCTATATGTTTCGATAAAGATATAAAACGCCATCATATTAATAGTTCTTCTGTTGTCATGGCAACGTGCAGTTAATCGACACTGCAAGGTCGAAAGGTGTCGTTGTACGGTTGTAGTAGGTTTGAAATTATGTGAACTATATTACTGCTATACTAGAGAATACGGCTGCTGGTTGTACACTGATGATTATGTGAAGTTTTTTTGTTAAAATATTAGAGGAGTTTTGGCCTCCATTGTCTCCACTGAACATCCGCCGCTGTTAACTAAGATAATAACACAATGGTAACTGTCTTCGCGGCATTATACAATTACTTGGGTCTGCCAGCGGACGTACAGGACCAGAACATAAAATCCGGTGATCTTGAAAATCGCCACATTCGGGTCTGAGTTTTTATTTCACTTTCGAAAGAAAAATCTTTCGACGCTGTCGAGATTGGAACCCGCGTTCTCCTGGTTTGGAACATGACAACATTATCGATTTGGCCACCCGCTCTTCGCCGAACACGTTATTTATTGTATGTATATAATATATATTAGCGGGGTAGAGTTCTGCCCTACCAAAGGAGGAATAAGACGTATCCTTTCCTCCGCTAGTCTACGGGACACCCCTGGGCAAGGTGGAGCTCCCGTTTAGTCCCCCTATCAGGGTTATGTGAAGCCACTGGAGCAGGTGGTGGATGGTGTTGTGGGAGCAGCCGACAAGTAGTGCCTGTTATGGTTCCCACACCGCGACGGCAGGCAGAGGATCTCATGTATAGAGACAATGGCTGCGACCTCCGACTAGTACAGTCACTGCCAAGAAGGAAAAGAATGGCAAACTACCTTCTTATATTGCCTAGACTAATCATGACAAATCACAACTTAATATACCAGAAAGAAACAATCAACATTTTTCGGGCACATCATGAGAAAGGAAAGTTGGAATACTTGATCACAACTGGCAAAATAAAAGGAAAGAGAGATTGCGGAGGACAAAGAGAGAAAATACTAGATGGCTTGGTGTCATGGCATGGAAAGCAGTCAATAACAGAACTAATACGATGCAAAGTAGATAGAAGATCGTGGAAGGACATGATCGCCTACGCCAACCTTTATGGCACATGATGATAATGATGATGATATAATATATGTGACCTTTATCGTTTCGACTGTCCTTAGCAAGCAGTAATCACCTGTAAGATCATTCATTCATGTATTAAATACTAAGTCTGCTGAGGTAGGTAATCGTGTCTTTTAACACCTTAATATCTCTACATTTGTTTATCAATTCTTGTTGATTTCTTAACGAGTCACACTCTAAAACAGCATTGTATCTTTTCTGTCAGTTGACATTTATTCTTTCTTCCCTCAGTTTTCTCAGCTGCCACTTTATCTTGTTTCCTGCTCACAATATGGCCGTCTAGAAATTAGGGTTGTTTGCTCCCGATGTTGGTAAAAAGATTTCTTTTTGCTTTCGCCTATCATAGAAAGCCCACGTTACTTTTGTTATCGCACCAATGTCTTCTGTACAATCTTTCGTAAAGCCACATTTCTGAAGCCTCCTATGATTCTCTTGTCTATTGTCTGATTGTCCAGTACAGACATTCACAAGTCAAGATAGGCTCCACTAACACTGAAGAACTAGTTTTTTTAACCTCTTATGACAAAGATTGATTACATCACATACCTCCTTTAACCAACATTTATCTGAATTATTCTGCACCTCACCTTTACAGTACACATACTATCTCAAATTAACATCGTTCCTGTAATTTAAATTCATTGGCCTGTATTACATTGTCCTACTTTAAATGCTCATTTATGAGATGTCTTTTCGTTGCTGCATTAATTATCTTGGCTACGCGGCAGGAACCATTGAAGACTATGTATGAAAGTGTTCCTTGTTGCAGTTTCCTCATATTCTAAGTCCGGCTTGTTGCAGGAGCTACTGAGTTAGGTGCTCTGTGATCACCGTGAGTTGTGTGTTTCGTCCGTTTTGATCATGTTTCGATATTCCAATTGTTTACGATGAATGATGATATCGTATGACAGGGAACAGTTGGCAGTGTTCACTTTCTGTGCGGTTTCGCCTTATGTCTTTTGGCGTGTGCCGAGACTGCTATGATGGAGACTACAGCTACCTTTCTTTGTTTGGGAGATGAGTTAGTAATTCGGATGATTCCACTGGCACGGGCGGTTGAGCAATTATGGATTTTAATTCGTTTGCAGTGATACCGAGGCCTCCCATAACCAAAGAACCAAAGAACCAATCACCTCTGGCGGGGGAATGAAGCGTCTATTCAGCAGCTGAGGTAGGTGCCGTCGCCTACCAACAATGACTTCAAGTGTCAGGATCGGCGAATCACAGAACTGATCATGACCCTGCTCCACCTGTAAGTGGTGCCACTGGAAACAATACCAGTCTGGTCAGGTGAGAACGGATCCAAGAGGAAAGGCAACCCGCTGCTCAAAATGTGCTGAAGTCGGATTTTCTGGACAGAAAGCACAAATAAACCACAGCACATCACATCTACGTTTACTGAACGTCGTTTCAAGGGCGGTGGGCGAAGTGGACTATCCATTCTTTTAGCAGCCATCGGGAAAACGCCAGAAAGAGAACTCTGCCTTCTTATTGAGACTATGCTCTTTATTTCTACTTCCCATCACAACAGTATCAATTATTTATTTATTGTTCTACATGGAAAATTAATACGAAGACACTAGAACAATGCTACATAGTTTAGAACACTATTTTAATGAAATTACAACAATCTCACTTAGATAAAAATAATAACTTAAACTATAACAAGCTCCCGATAAAAATAATAACTTAAACTATAACAATCTCCCGTAGATTTTAATGAAACTATAACAAATCTCCCATAGATTTTAATGAAACTATAAAAACTTCACACAGATTTGAATGACACTATACAACCTCACACAGATTATAATGAAACCATAACAATCTCAAAAATATTTGAATGAAACTATAAAAATCTCACTTAGATTTTAATGAAACTATAACAGTCTTCCATAGATTTGAACGAAACTATAACAACCTCACATAGATTTGAATAAAACTATAACAACCTCACATAGATTTGAACAAAACTATAACAACTCACATAGATTTGAATAAAACTATAACAACCTCACATAGATTTGAACAAAATTATAACAACCTCACATAGATTTCAACGAAACTATAACAACCTCACATAGATTTGAACGAAACTATAACAACCTCACATAGATTTCAACGCAACTATAACAACCTCACATAGATTTCAACGAAACTATAACAACCTCACATAGATTTTAACGAAACTATAACAACCTCACATAGATTTGAACGAAACTATAACAACCTCACATAGATTTGAACGAAACTATAACAACCTCACATAGATTTGAACGAAACCATAACAACCTCACATAGATTTGAACGAAACTATAACAACATCAAATAGATTTTAACGAATCTATAACAACCTCACATAGATTTGAACGCAACTATAACAACCTCACATAGATTTGAATGCAACTATAACAACCTCACATAGATTTGAACGCAACTATAACAACCTCACATAGATTTGAACGAAACTATAACAACATCAAATAGATTTTAACGAATCTATAACAACCTCACATAGATTTGAACGCAACTATAACAACCTCACATAGATTTGAATGCAACTATAACAACCTCACATAGATTTGAACGCAACTATAACAACCTCACATAGATTTGAACGAAACTATAACAACATCAAATAGATTTTAACGAAGCTATAACAACCTCACATAGATTTGAACGCAACTATAACAACCTCACATAGATTTGAACGAAACTATAACAACCTCACATAGATTTTAACGCAACTATAACAACCTCACATAGATTTGAATGCAACTATAACAACCTCACATAGATTTGAACGAAACTATAACAACCTCACATAGATTTGGACGAAACTATAACAACCTCACATAGATTTGAACGAAACTATAACAACCTCACATAGATTTGAACGAAACTATAACAACCTCACATAGATTTGAACGAATCTATAACAACCTCACATAGATTTGAACGAATCTATAACAACCTCACATAGATTTGAACGAAACTATAACAACCTCACATAGATTTGAACGAAACTATAACAACATCAAATAGATTTTAACGAAGCTATAACAACCTCACTTAGATTTGAACGCAACTATAACAACCTCACATAGATTTGAACGCAACTATAACAACCTCACATAGATTTGAACGAAACTATAACAACCTCACATAGATTTGAACGCAACTATAACAACCTCACATAGATTTGAACGAAACTATAACAACCTCACATAGATTTGAACAAAACTATAACAACCTCACATAGATTTCAACGAAACTATAACAACCTCACATAGATTTGAACGAAACTATAACAACCTCACATAGATTTCAACGAAACTATAACAACCTCACATAGATTTCAACGAAACTATAACAACCTCACATAGATTTGAACGCAACTATAACAACCTCACATAGATTTGAACGAAACTATAACAACCTCACATAGATTTGAACGAAACTATAACAACCTCACATAGATTTGAACGAAACTATAACAACCTCACATAGATTTGAACGAATCTATAACAACCTATCTATAACAATTCTTAACCGTCCACTACCTCACAGTTTAATAGATTTTGAAGCTGAAACACCAGCAGCAGAATTAGATGTAAATTTAGATGACTTCACCTTGAGTGAAATAGAAACCACCTTAAAGCTAATGACCAATAACAAGGCTGCTGGAGAGGATAAGTTAACAGCTGAGATCCTCAAGGCAATTGATAGCCATAATTTAATACATCTCCAAAAAATGTTCAACATCATTTGGAAAACAGAGAAGACGCCTCATAAATGGAAAAAAGGAATCATTGTTAAGATCCCAAAAAAGGGCAATCTTAGAGATTGTAACAATTGGAGAGGCGTGACACTTTTGTCAGTTGCCTCAAAATTATTCTGTAAAATCATCCTAAATAGAATAAAGGATTCAATAGATACAGTAATGCGTGAAGAACAGGCTGGGTTTAGAAAAGGGAGAAGCTGTCTTGACCACATTTTCACTCTACGACTTATATTGGAGGAACACATTGAAAAGCAAAAACCTTTTGTACTTAACTTCATCGACTTCAAAAAAGCATTTGATAGTATTCATAGAGATTCTTTGTGGAAAATTCTGAAGCAATATGGCTTACCATCAAAAATCATAAATATTATCAAAGACATGTATGATGGTTACACATGTGCAGTTCGAACAGAGGAAGGACTGAGCGAATGTTTCCCAATAGAAACTGGGGTTAAACAAGGATGTATTTTATCGCCCTTGTTATTTGGAATTGTTATGGACTTCATAATGAAGAAATGCTGCACTGGTAATAAAGGCATCGAATGGATACAAGGAGACCATTTGGAGGACCTGGACTTTGCTGATGACATAGTTCTCATCAGCAATCAGATAAAAACGATGCAGGAAAACACAAATGAACTATCATCAATAGCCAGCAAAATTGGGCTTGAGGTCAATCATGAAAAGACTAAAGTCATGAAAAGTTTAATTCCAACAAGTGACAAAATATACATGGAAAACAAACCAGTAGAAGAGATCGATCACTTCATCTATCTTGGAAGTCACATTGATCGAGAAGGGGATACGAGCAAAGAAATTAGAATCAGACTGGCTAAAGCAGCAATGTCTTTCAGAAGCCTTGAAAAGTTGTGGAAATCAAAACTCATTAGCACAAACACAAAACTTAGGCTATTCAAATCAAATGTACTATCAACCATTACGTATGCGTGTGAGAGCTGGAAAACAACAAGAGATATAGAAGCAAGGTTGAACGCATTCGAAAATAAATGTCTAAGGAAAATACTTGGTATAGAATGGAACGAATTCAAAACAAACGAGGAAATTAGAGAAATCGCCAATCAACCACTAATATCTTCAGTAATAAAGAAAAGACGATGGTCATACGTTGGACATGTGATGAGAAGAGATAATAATCGAATAGCAAAGCAAGCCCTCATATGGGAAACAACAGGTAAAAGAAAAAGAGGAAGACCCAGGGAGACACTGAGAAGAACATTGATGAGAGAGGCAAGAGCAGCAGGAATCGGCTCCCTCAATGAGATAGAACTGCTTGCACAGAACAGAGACAGATGGCGAGATTTGATAAAATATCTTTAAAAGAAAACTGCTAGAACAAAAATTCATATAGGAGAAGGTGTATCTTGGTCTACGCCCTATGGGCCGGTTACGGCTCGAAAGGTCAATAGATAGATAGATAACAACCTCACATAGATTTGAACGAATCTATAACAACCTCACATAGATTTGAACGAAACTATAACAACCTCACATAGATTTGAACGAAACTTTAACAACATCAAATAGATTTTAATGAAGCTATAACAACCTCACATAGATTTGAACGCAACTATAACAACCTCACATAGATTTGAACGCAACTATAACAACCTCACATAGATTTGAACGAAACTATAACAACCTCACATAGATTTGAACGCAACTATAACAACCTCACATAGATTTGAACGAAACTATAACAACCTCACATAGATTTGAACGAATCTATAACAACCTCACATAGATTTGAACGCAACTATAACAACCTCACATAGATTTGAACGAAACTATAACAACCTCACATAGATTTGAACGAATCTATAACAACCTCACATAGATTTGAACGAAACTATAATAACCTCACATAGATTTGAACGCAACTATAACAACCTCACATAGATTTGAACGAATCTATAACAACCTCACATAGATTTGAACGAAACTATAACAACCTCACATAGATTTGAACGAATCTATAACAACCTCACATAGATTTGAACGAATCTATAACAACCTCACATAGATTTGAACGAATCTATAACAACCTCACATAGATTTGAACGAATCTATAACAACCTCACATAGATTTGAACGAAACTATAACAACCTCACATAGATTTGAACGCAACTACAACAACCTCACATAGATTTGAACGAATCTATAACAACCTCACATAGATTTGAACGAAACTATAACAACCTCACATAGATTTGAACGAAACTATAACAACCTCACATAGATTTGAACGAATCTATAACAACCTCACATAGATTTGAACGAAACTATAACAACCTCACATAGATTTGAACGCAACTATAACAACCTCACATAGATTTGAACGAATCTATAACAACCTCACATAGATTTGAACGAAACTATAACAACCTCACATAGATTTGAACGAAACTATAACAACCTCACATAGATTTGAACGAAACTACAATAAAATAGAAACAACTGACATAGCCTCATAGCAAAAGTTGTGGGAAATGGTTACGTCCCTTGATTATGTAGTCTCGACTCATTAAATCATCGGATAGATTATTAGGCCAGACCAGACAATGACACCAATGAAATTTGTATTGTGAGCGTGGTACGAGTAAGAAGATGTGATTAATTGGACAGATAGAGGGGTGTATTTAAGCAAACCAGGAAGCTATTGCATATTATTTGTCATCTTCTTAAGGGGATGATCACTTTTGTGCTTGCCATAAATTCTTCTTTGTATCATTCGTTTGTCATAAAATAGGCGTTTCTGTGGTTTTGCAGACGTTTACAACGACGCTCCGATATTTGTTTGGGTTTAGACGCGATATATCACATGTTTGTCAAGAGATATTCCTATGACCGGGTTTGTCTTATCTTTTTAATTTCTACTAGTTTGGTAGGCGATTCATGATTGTACAAAGAAATTACGACGGTGGTTTTCTGTTGCCTTCCGTCGGTTTGTTTACGGTTGGCTCCGCTAGCCTTTGACTAAAAAGTCTCACCCACAAGGCAGTGGGGTTGTTTTACTTCGGGGTACCCTCCCTTAGCCTTTTACTCTCCCGAGCATACCTGCTAGGCAGCAGGGCAGCAGCAGGGCAGCCACAGGTTGTACTGTTTACTGCATACTGTAGCAGGTAAAATTACCAGACCTGACATACAATTTCCAATATTAGAAAGAAACAATCATCATTTTTTGGCCATGTAATGAGAAGAGAACAACTGAAATGTATTGTAACAACTGGGAAAATTGAGGGACGAAGAGATAGAGGGTAGCAAAGTGAAAAGATACCAGACAGCTTAAGAGAATGGCTTGACAGAAGGTCAACAACTGAAATGATAAATAACTGTCGTGATCGAAAATTGTGGAGAGACATGATCACCTACGCCAGCAGGCTTGGTACTTGATGATGACGATGAGTTTATTAGGACTTGTAGACTGTTGTAGGACAATGCAGTGGGAACGGAAATGGGAGATGGTTACATTCTTCGTAAGCGTTTGTTCGACGACTACACCTCTTCATTGCCTGTGCCTTTCAACTCAACACATCCAAGCAGCAGATAATTTTGTTTTTAGTAGGGGTTTGCTTTCATTTTCGGTAGCCAACCGCAGGGACACGGCTGTTACTAGAGTCTCAGTGAGGGCTAGAATGTGGAGTGGGGTCTTGCTAGCTGCTACTGCAGCTCCTGGTGAATTCAGACTACTATGAATCGCTGGCTACTTTCAGACCAGTGATGTCATGTGTCATCCTGCCTCTAGAAGCCAATTACTGGCTGTCTGCTGGGACGCACATATTACATTCAGAGTGATAAAAGGCAATAGTTAACTAATCTCCCGTGAAAGAGGTTTAACAACACGTGATGTAGTGACAGAAAGTCTATCATGACTCAAACATATATATACAATTATTGCAAGAAAGAGAGCTTGAAATGAGAGCTTTGGTACAGACTCTCTACAAGAGGACATGCAAGAGTCATAATCAAAACCACTTTATTAATAGAAACGTGAGGTGGGCAAACGTTACTGAAGAATCTAAGAGAAATACTTCAGAGAGGAGTATATAAGAGACACTGAAAGAGATGGAAAGAGAAGAGAGAGAGAGAGAGGAAAGAGAAATGAAACGGCACAGCAAGATGTAATTGTGACAGAGAAGAGGAAGACTGGGAACAGAGTGAGCGAGGAGTGGTAGAGAAATGAGCGGCACAGAAAGATACATTTTGATAAAAAAATAAAAAGGAGACAGAAGAGGTAGAGACTGGAGACAGAGAGAGAGATGATAAGAGACATAATTTTTTTTAAAAAAAGTATCTGTACGGCATTTTCCTAATACTGGGATCTGAATGGGGGGAGGGGGGAGTGTCTGATTTTATATTTCACACCCCCCGCCCCTCGATAGAAACACCTTTGGCCCTACCGGGATTCGAACCCGCGTTCTCTTGGTTTAAAACCCGTCACGTTTTCGATTTGACCACCCGTTCTCCCGGAATAAAAGAGATGAAAAGAGGAAATGAGAGACAAATAGAGAGAGAAGAGAAAAAGGTCGAGAGAGACAGGAAGCAGCAGAGCAAGGTGCAGTGAGACTAAGTGATATACAAAATGATTGAGAGTAGAAATATGTATAAACCGAGCAATAAATATGCACGCATAATAAATATATATATATATATATATATATATATATATATATATATATATATATATATATATATATAGTGAGAGAAGAGAGCCAGAGATATAGGAGAGTCAGAAACAGGAAAAGGTCACATTAAGAGAAGAACGACACAAACACATACTCATAGAAAGAGAAATATAAACACATCAATAATTATGCATATACATGTATATATATATATATATATATATATATATATATATATATATAGAGAGAGAGAGAGAGAGAGAGAGAGATATATACTCAGAGAACGCTGTAAACAAAATAACCGGAAAGAGTGTTTCTATTAAGCATCTATTTATGTCCCGTCACGCCACTCTTTGTCAAGTCCTTATAATTGACGAGCGTGTCGATGTTGTTGAAGGTAAGAACGAGGTGTCACGCCAAAACTCTAGGTCACCACAAATTGTCGATCAGCCTACATCATTCTCCTTACCTCTTTCTCTTCAAACCATTTTAGTTTTGTTTTGTTTTTCTCTTGTTATCTCTAGTCATTTTCTTTCAGCTAGAATACCCGTCCCTCCCAACACTTTGCCTACCCACCCACTATCACCATTCCCTGGGTAGCTCAACCACAAACATAAAGAACTTAACTAGAAGTCCTGGACGTCAGTTTTTCCCGACAAGAATAAAAGTGCGATGTGAGCGGTATTCTTCAACCCAGCAGCTGTATGCAAATTGGGCTAGACACGCGACCCCGAAGCGTAAGGGACAATGGACTGGCACGTGCGGGACTGGGGTCACGTGATGTATAACTGACGCCCAGGTCCGACGTCCGGACAGTTTGCGAGTGCTAGACCCTCGTTGTTGTTCAGGAGTCTCGGCTAAAGTTCCGAGCGTGCTTTACTGGCATTCAAGTTTCTCACAGTCCCGGCATGCTTCAGGAATAGCCAATGCAACACTCGCTCGCATTCTATTGGTCGGCCTCTTGTTTGTTGTTCTCTGTGAGAATTTTCATTGGATCAACTTTGAAAAGGACATTTTTGAAAAATCCGAATTATTAATGCAGGAAAATATCGAACCAACAACTGTAAATCACAGATTTAAGCGAGAGCTATCGCTTGAAACACGAAATGGTTATACGCATTGGAGCCTGCAGGAATTGTGAAGAACAAAAAGGAAAAATAAAAACAGAGAGTATCTGTCGCGGACAATAACTTCTCAATAAAATGTGATAATGTAACTTTTTTTGTTTTTATTTTATTTTATTTTATTTTTTTTTTTTGGGGGGGGGGATAAAGGATTGAAATATATTTTAAAAAAATATGAAACTACTATTATCTTTCCTGTTATAAGAGTTTACAGCGGTAGTCGGCAACATATGGTTCGTCAGATCTGTCCTCATAACGATCGAATTCTGTCCAGCTCTCCATTGTCTTCTCTCTTTGTCTCATGAATGTTGTTGAAGAATATTTCTAGACGAAACATAATCACTTTTCTTGAAACGACAGCTACTTAATGTCAATACGTTTCAATTAACGATAATTGCAGGTTTTCGTTATTGATAAAACCCTATCAAAATCAACCAAATTATGCGAGTTAATGCTCCACTCATTGATTTGCTCGAAGTCATTTCAAAATCAATGACGACAGCATTTCCTAGGAGATGAAGTATTTCAAACATGAAATAAAAACACAAATATTCTCTAGTTTGAAAACCTTTCATTAGCAATCAATGATATTCGGTATTCACATCAATCAAAGTAGAGGGACAAAAAAAACAACCTTTACAACAACATCATCAAGTGATAATGTTGAAACACCAACAGTGATAACTCGAACTTCTTCCAAATCACCCTTGACAACCCATTGTCTATACGAGAATGTGACGAGCAAAGCATCCATTACAGATCCAGTAACTGATATCGTTTAGTCCGCAACTTGATTTTAAAAAAAAACAGCTTTCTTAAAGGCAACAGTATTTAAAAAACATATCTTTTGTATCAGGAACAAAAAAAAACCTATTACATTTACTGACAGCTTTAAACATTGTGTTTAAGTCTGCAAATTTGTCTTCATTTCTTTTAACTGAATATTAAATTTAAAAACAGTATTTATTTAAGTACATGTAATTGACAAATTGGTCCATATTTATATATATGTGAATCGAGGTGGTTTAATGATTGATGCTCTCTATACTAACAAGATAGGGTGCTGAACCGATTTACATTTGTGGTGAGTTTGTTTTTTTCCGATCGACACAGCTCACCCAGCCTCTGGTAATAGATCACAGAGATCATTTTCTGGTAAGTTTATGGCGGCCTGGCGTTATGCCAGCCAGATCACTCATAAAATGTTGCCGTTGGTCACCGGGAGAATAAATGTGGTTATTAGCATCATATCCCCAAACAGCGTGAAACCGTTAACCCCATCCACTATATTAATATTCTATACTACAAGTGACCTCTCACGTCAATATAGATGGTTAGAAGAAGGTTGTCCGTAGATAATATTTTAATTTGTTTGTATTTCCTGGCCAATTATTGTGTAGTTAGTGATACATCGTGTCAAGAAGTGGCAGATTTTGATGGTTGGAACATAGAAGAATGGATGTCATCTACAACGAAAAAAGAAATAATGCACAAGTTCATCAAACAAATGTCCGTGGTCGGACTCAAAATGAGCTACATTAATGTCTTCAAGAACTCTCTAAGAGACCTTCTCCAGTGGGCAGGGAATGTAGAAATCAGGAATTAATTCGGTCAATACTTTCTTTCTGAAAGCGTTCACTCAACGACTGATTCTTTTTGTCGTCCGCACTTAAATGATTATTTAGTGGATGTAGATTGGTTATGTTGTAGTTGTCAGCATGACCTGTTGTATATGCGCCTTTCGCTCCAACATATGCGACTTCAGCATGACACTGATTTGTACAAGGTTGTCTTCCCTCTTTGTTCCCTAAAGGGTGCCTTCCTTCTATATTCCCTAAAGGTTGCCTTCCCTCTTTGTTCCCTAAAGGTTGCCTTCCCTCTTTGTTCCCTAAAGGTTGCCTTCCCTCTTTGTTCCATAAAGGTTGCCTTCCATCTTTTTTCCCTAAAGGTTGCCTTCCCTCTTTGTTCCCTAAAGGTCAAGTACAAGACTTGAATCGACGTCTTAACATGCCTGTTTTCACCCATATCTGCTCGGCCGCCTGTCGAGAAGTGTTCGGAGACTTCTGGACAGGGTCGCTTCAAGCATCGAAACTAACGATGCGAGGCGGCATTCCTCACCACTCAGGTATTACCTGGTACCGATTTTTCTGCCAGCGGCTGGGCCGACAGCGGGGGTATTTTTTTCCAACCTCGAGTACAACTCACACTGCTACCAGCAGGAATGAAACACGGGTTGTCCGAACGTCGGGAGCCCAGTCAGGCGGTCTTCTCACTAGACTGGTTATTTGTTTCTCGAAGCACCACTAGGAAGTGGATTCAGGTCTTGATTATCTCTGTTATTTGCAGATCCCAACACAAGCAGTCAGCTCTGAGTCGCTGATCAAACTCGTCTCCTTTGCTGGATGGTAGACGTCTTGACACTAGAACACAGAACACTACGAATAATAAGAACAGATACATTCAAGAATATAATAAAACCTAAGTTAAAAGACTCTTAAACATAAAATGGAGTCTTTACAGCAAATGAAACTGCAGAAGAAACCAATCAGAAAAAAGTATCAAGCTATGGAAGAAGAAAATACCGGAAGTAAGTTAGTCACGTGCTCAGAATAGACGAACTAAAACTACCAAAGGTCAAGCTTTCTTGCGGACATCTGGTGGCTGAAGGAAGCAAGGAAGAACAAAAGAAATTCAACCAAAAGCAATTAGTAAAGAGGGTTCAACTATAGTCTTAAGAAAGAAGAAATACACAGAATTATTTGTGAGTCTTCAGACATGGAGAGCTATATAATTCTGCCTTATATGTCGTCTTTTGGGGTGAGATGAACTAACTAAAGTTTCAAGGTTACAAAGATGTGAAACCTTACAGCATTAACGTCTCTTGCTCGTTCTACTGTCGTACATGAAATCCAAAAACTGCCAGGCCACATTTGCCATGAGAGAAGCTTTTCGGCAAGACAGACTTATAGAAACCATCGAAGATCATCGATTGCAAACCGTAAATCCTCGGCAAATTTAACAAGAAAATGTAATTTTAAAAAAAAACTTGTGGCCTGGGGAAATACTTGTTTCTACTGTTTAAATTAAATACAACATGAAAATCAACATCAACAAAACAGAAGTCATGAATGTCGCCAAAAATAAACAGAACATCAACATAACTATAGAAGGCAGACAACTAATACAAGTAGAGGAATTCAAATACCTAGGAAGTCTAATGACAAACAATAATTCTCAAACAGCAGAGATAGAATCAAGATGCAACAAAGCTTGTCAAATCATCGGACAGTTATCACCACTATTGTCCAACAAGGAAATAATTCTGGAGGCAAAACGAGCACTATACAACACAATCTTCATCCCAGCGTTGTGCTACCAATGCCAGACATGGACCCTAGATGCAAGAGCAATAAGAAAAATAACCTCTACAGAGATGAAATGTGTTAGACGAATGACAGGAAACAGTCTGAGAGGTAAGATCAGAAATGAAGAACTGAGAAAAAAAGCTAGGTATAGCCCCCCCCCCCCCCCCCCCCCCCCAATAGAATATATAAGGAAACAACAGATAAAATGGTTTGGCCACGTGACAAGGCAGAAATAACAAAACACTACACAACGAGTCTTCAACAAACGTTATGAGAACACTAGACCCAAGTGTCGACCACGAAAAAGATGGATCGATGGAATATTAGAAACACTAGGAAACATAACAGCAGCAGAGGCGAACAGAAGAGCAAAAGACCGTAAATTATATCTCCCCTCGACGCTGAAAGGCAGATGAGGAAGGACATAAGAAGAAGAAGGAGAAGACTGTTTAAAAACTCATGGTTGGAGGAATACTGTATCTGTCTGTGCGGCGAGGGACCCCTTGTGTACACGGCTGCCAGGGAAAAATGGATTAACACGCAAAATACAGTTCCTAGTCTCTAGGGACTTCGTCAGAGTTGCAAGCTGGCGAACGCAACAACAACAACAACAACAACAACAACAACAAATGTCGTGCCCCATGGAAATGTTTTCTACTGTTTAAAAAACTCGTTGTTGGAGTAATACTGTTTTTTAGTGTTTAAAATGTCACGCCCCGTGGAAATAATGTTTTATGCTGTTTAAGAAATTCATGGTCCGGTGAACGCTGGTTACATAACTCATGTCCCGGTGTAGCATTCACTTGTCACTGGTACAAGCTGGGGTAAAACGACCTCTGGTCTAAAAAAAAAAAGGTTGCAACCAACATTATAAATTACATGCATAGTGAAAGGGGAGGGGAAAAAACATGGACTATAGTAAATATATTTCTGCTATGGGAGTTATTAACTTATATGCGGGTTATCATCATTGCACTCCGAACATGTCCATAGGTGCTCAGATCCCGTCCTCAGCAAGTCCCGCAGTGTCGCGCGACTGACTCCAGTTCTGTGTTGGTTGGTAAGTCTTCTTACACGCCCATTAAGTTTCTCCTTTCGGGCTGTGCCCATCTTAACTCGCATCTCTTTCATCGCTGTGAGAATGAAGGTACAGTATGTCAACTACCGTCTCGAATTGATGACATCATCATCAAGTACGATGTCTGCTGGGGTAGGTGATCATGCTACTCTATAACTTTCGATCTCGACAGTTATTTATCATTTCTGCTGTTGTTGACATTCAACCAAGCCTTTCTCTTAAGCTGTCTGCTATCTTTTCTCTTTGCTTCCCTCTATCTCTTCGTCCCTCAATCTTCTTAGTTATTACAATATATTCCATCTCTTCCCTTCGTATTACATGACTAAAAAATGATGACCGTTTCTTCATAGTATTGGAAATTAGCTCTCTTTTTCCATTGATCTCTTTTATTACTCTACTTAACTGTCCATGGCATTCTCAATATTCTTCTGTAAAACCATATTTCTACAGCCACCAGCGATTTTCTTGTCTGTTGTCATATTGTCCATGATTAAAAACCATATGTTAAGACTGGCTCTACATTGGTTCTTTGGTTATGGAAGGCCCCGGTATCACTACAAACGAATTAAAATTCATAATTGCTCAACCGCCGTGCCAGTGGAATCATCCGAATTATTAACTCATCTCCCAAACAAAGAACGGTAGCTGTAGTCTCCATCATGGCAGTCTCAGCACACGCCAAAAGACATAAGGCGAAACCGCGCAGAAAGTGAACACAGCCAACTGTTCCCTGTCATACGATATCATCATTCATCGTAAACAATTGGAATGTCGAAACATGATCAAAACGGATGAATCACAAAACTCACGGTGTGCACAGAGCACCTAACTCAGTAGCTCCTGCAACAAGCCGGACTTGGAATATATCAAATAATTCTTTTTCTTGTTTGTATTGTCAAAAATTCATAGCACTGTATCCTGATGATTTTAGAAAGCTGCTTTTGCCTGAACTATTCTTTGATGACATAGACCATATATATGTCAGCTTGTCGGTGGCTTGTTACGTTCATTTAATCTGCTTTTGACATTTAGTATCACAGAACACACATATATAGTCTGTTGTTTGATGTGTGATGGTGATGGTCTAATGACCAACTAATAACTACATCAAGCTCGGGCAGATGGTGCTCGTAAACCTGGGAGGGCCGACCATCTAAGGGCAGAATCTCCCTACAGAAAAGACAATCTGCTGCCTTGCAGGAAGAGTGGGGACAATCAAAGACTAAGGAAAGTAAAACCTGAATAAAATGGTGGCTGAAATCGGATGCACTGGGCCACTGACGCACAATACATACGTTTTAAGAGGTGCTTAAACAGATAGCTGACTTCATGAGAGAGTCTGGAATCCTACTCTGATTGAGTCTTGATCGCAGAGAGAGAGAAAGAGAGAGAGAGAGAGAGAACACACTAAGTTAAAAGCAAGTACACAGTTTATGGGAATTAATAAAGCGTGTCTTTCATTTTATTTCCCTTGTTACGTAGCAAATAGTGCGTTTCTTAGTGTTTGTTTAAGATGTTTGGATAGTACACTGACAGGACCGTTACAGAAGAAATAATAATATGAATATGAATTAAACTCTATGGTAGAATGAACAGCTGGAAGAATAAGATGTTAAGTAAAATGTAATGTTGTATCTACATATTAACTGTTTACTGTTGTCTTGGCTGAAAGAGTGTTGGTATTGATATAAAAGAGCTATATCAGTTATAGTAGTAAATAAAGTTGTCGTTGATGTAGTTAGAGTAGTAGTTGTAGTAAAGGTAAAGGTAAAGGTAAAGGTAAAGGTAAAGGTAAAGTACGAGACTTGAACCGGCGTCTCAGCACGCGAGTTTACACCCATATGTGCTCGGCCGCCGCCATATGTGCTCGGCCGCCTATCCAGAAATGTTCGGATATTTCTGTACAGTGTCGCCTCAAGCATCGAAACTCAGATGCGAAGCAACAATCTTCACCTTCCCAGGTTAATACCCTGGTACCCATTTCTGCATACGGCTGGGTCGACCGTGGGGGTATTTTTTTTTCCAACCACGAGTACAATTCACACTGCTCCCAGCGGGAATCGAACACAGGTTGTCCGAACGTCGGTAGTCCAGTCGGGTGGTTTTCCCAACTAGGCTACCGAGGCATGTAGTACTAACAGTAGACGTAATAATAGTAACAACAGTAGCAATACAAGTAGTAACATAATACTATAACTAACCTCAGCAATAATAATAGAATCACTCGTTGTAGAGCTAATAGTAACAGTTGTAATATGAGTAGTAACATACAATTCTGTTATCACTTTTAGGTGCAGTAGTAATAGAAGATCGGGGTCATAATATATATAAACTAAGGTATACTGATGATACAGTCTTAATCGCTAAGAGTGAAAATGAGTTACGAGAAATGTTATACATTATATTGAAGGAAAGCAAAAATAAAGGACTGCCTTAATAGCAAAAAGACGGAAATAATGGTAACAACAAAGAAAAAGACACCACCGCAACGCACAATAAAGACAAGTGGAACACTATTAAAACAGGTAAATGAATTTAAATATCTGGGAACAATGTTAACATCTCAAATGGTAAATGTACAACAGAGGTGACATGCAGAATGGCTCAGACAAAAGCAGCTTTCCAAAAAAATCAGCAAGATACTGTTCATCCATTTTTGACAATAGAAACAAGAAAAAGAGTTCTTAAATGTTATGTAGAGTCAGTCTTAACATATGCATGTAAATCATGGACAATAGGACAACAGACAAGAAAATCACTGGAGGCTGTAGAAATGTGGTTATACAGAAGAATGTTGAGAATATCATAGACAGCTACGAAGAGTAATGAAAACGTTCTGAAAGAGGCTAAAGCAAAAAGAGAGATAATAACCAATCTAAGGAAGAAACAAACACCATTTCTTTGGCCATGCATTAACAAGAGAACAGCTGGAATATATTATGAGAAGTGGAAAAATTGAGGAACGAAGAGATAGAGGAAAGCAAAGAGAAAAGATACCAGACAGCTTAAGAGAAAGGCTTGGCAGAAGGTCAACAACAAAAATGATAAATAACTGTCGAGATCGAAAGTTGTGGAGAGACATGATCATCTATGTTAGCAGTCTTGGTACTTGATGATGATGTTGATAATGATGAAGATGATGATGATGATGATAATGATGAAGATGATGATGATGATAATGATGATGATGATGATCTGAAATGGAGATGCCGTATTTGTTGATAGTAGAAGAACAAATTCTGGTAGCAACACTAATAATATCAACATGTGCAGTAATATACTGCTACTATAACTAGTACCATTGTAGAAGAAATAACAAACTGAAACACAAATAATCTTCTATCTTTCAACTCGCTGTGGAGCATACGTCTACATAAAACACTTTGCAAGCAGTCCTTTTTGATGTAATTATCTTATGATCACCCCATGTCGTCTCCAACATCTTCATCTCTGCTTCCACCTGTCTCCACCAAGTATATTTTTGCCTTCCTCTATGCCTAATCCCTCATCCTTTGAGTATGCAAAAATGGGCATATCGTGTATTACTTCTGGTTGGCTTCTGCTGTATGTGCCCTGCACAACTTCATCGTATGCGTTGCTTCTTTGTCTAGTGGCGTTTTTATTTTGTTTCCGTTCTCCAGCTTTTACCACTGACGAAATCCCTACAGACTAGGAGATGAATTTTTCGCGTTAATCCGTTTTTCCCTGGAAGCCGTGTGCACAGGGGTCCCTCGCCGCACAGGCAAATAACACCGTCTCCGGAGGTACTGATATTTTTTCGTCCATGAGTAAAGAAGAAGGGCCCTTTTCAAGCCGGGCCTCGCTGCTAAGACCAGGGATGGTTGCCGCAGAGAGAAATAAAAATTCCAACCGGTGGAGCTGGGATTTGAACCCACAACCACAACGACATCTTGCCTCGAGACCAACCAGTTCCCAAACGTTTTGAAACAGAAGTGATAGCAATTATTATAGTAGCCATAACAGCTGGAGAATTTAATGTAGCAAGTTTGTTTATAATATTAATAATTGTAGCTGAAATGTAAAGCACTATCTCCATATCCTGTGCCCAGGCAGAGTAGGCAAAGTGAAATGAGGAAGAAAGCACCAATGTTTAAACTTGGCACATGGAACGTAAGGACCATGTGCCCTGGACTCTTCTCCATCTGTGAAAACGACTGGCAACATCTGGCAAGTGATCGCACATCATGGAGAGCATGTATAAGGAACGGTATAACAACATTTGAGACTGTGCTAAGACAGGACTTAGAAGAGAAAAGACTGAAGAAAAAGGATGGTAAACCCTGTGGATCAGTGAGCCTGACCTGTTCATTATGTGACCGCGTGTGTTTGTCAAACATTGGTAGAATTAGCCACGAGAGAAGCTGTTCGGCAAAAACAATACCTCAAAAAAATACGCAATAGCCTCCACTAGACCGTCTGACAAGACGAAAAGCGCCATATATATATATATATATATATATATATATATATATATATATATATATATGTAGCTGAAATGGAGATGACGTATTTGATGATAGTAGTGATAGTAGCAACAGGAGAAGTAGTAGCTGCTTTAACAAAAGTAGGTGCGATGGTAGGTCCACTAATGAGAGTAGTCAGAAAAGTAACATAATCTTAATGTGTTGTTGTATTTGGATATTGTATAACGTCATATTAGTGGTGCTGATAATAGTAGTGATGCTAAATGTGGTGTCATATGTGACGTTAGTAGTAGTAGTAGTAGTAACAGTAACAGTAGTAGTCGTAGTAGTGTAGGAGTAGTAGTAGGAGTTTAAAAGTAGTAGTAATAGGTGTAGGCTGAGCAGAAGTATCAGTAAGTGAAGTAAGAGGAGAAGCACACATAATCATGGTAGTGACAATCTTCTTCACTATCTTTGCCATTAGCACAGTGACAATGTTGTCACGACAATACTAGATGTAATGCACCAAGAAGAAATAAAATCTGTCACATGACCCAGTGTGTACGTTGTAATTCACAAACACAGTAAACTTATCTTCCATCGTGTTCTACGCCCAATAGGACAGCGGGGACTCCGTGAACATAGGCCATCTGTTTCAGAATGCGATCAATACCAATTTATCAGAGTGAGACACGTGCTCGTACGGTAGATCACGTCAATGCCCTCACAACAGCCTCATACAGTACAGGATCACGAGTTACGCTTGACTGCCAGAGCTACATATTTCTCTCAGTCTTTGTGTGATCAAAATGGGAGAGGTGGGGTACTTTATTAAAGAGGGGAACAGAACAAAGTTGGGATTGTACAAACATTACACTTACATGGCGCAGATCATCATAAAATGTTACAGGAGTAATGTAAAGAGAAATGCCATCATGGAGAAAATATCTTAATACCTAAGTTCGAAAGGTCTATACTTCAAAAGAAAACAACAGCAACCATTAACTGGCAATAGAAACTAAGAAATTGTTCAGAAGACCAGCAGTCGTTTTGCAAATATTGAAGACTAAAATAATTTATTTAAATATTAAAATAATGAAGTAAAATAATAACCGGTTGATACGTTTATAATATGTGGGATATGGTTCTTTCCAATTACAAATGATGGGTGTGAAATCATGAATGAAAGCACTCATCATCTTTAATCTACTCAAAGTTCCTTCAAATGTCTTGCATAAATAAAAGACCGAACATATGTACCATACAGTAACTAAAAGCAAACTAAAATAGTCTCATCATCATCATCAAGTACCGTGCCTGCTGGCGTAGGTGACCATGTCTCTCCACAACTTTCGATCTCGACAGTTATTTATCATTTCTGTTGTTGACCTTCTGCCAAGCTATTCTCTTAAACTGTCTGGTACCTTTTTCTCTTTGCTTCCCTTTTTCTCTTTGTCCCTCAAATTTCCCAGTTCTCATAATATATTCCAGCTGTTCTCTTCTCATTACATGGCCAAAAAATTATTGTTTCTTACTAATATTGGAAATTAGCTCTCTTTTTGCTTTGGCCTTTTTCAGAAAGTTTTCATTACTCTTCTTAGCTGTCCATGGTATTCTCAACATTCTTCTGTAAAAAACACATTTATACAGAATCCAGTAATTTTTTTGTCTTGTTGTCCTGTTGTCAATGATTCACATCCATATGTTAAGACTGGCTCTACATAACATTTAAGAACTCTTTTTCTTGTTTCTATTGTCAAAAATTGATTGCATAGTATCTTCCTCATTTTTTGGAAAGCTGCTTTTGCCTGAGCCATTCGGCATCTCACCTCTGTTGTACATCTTCTGTCTGAGGTTAAGAAAAAATAGTCTAGAGTAATTAAAATAAAAACTGGCACCGTATATTAGTCTTTTCAAACGTAACAATAGCCTTGAAATACTATATTGAATACGTAGTTCCTGAGAGAAGAGAGAGGATTCTTGCAGGGTACATTAGCATGCGACAGGGCAAATATAAACATAAGACTGGTCGCTAAAATAACGACATTCCCGACTTGATGGGCTACCTGATAATGATGAGAACATATGAAAATGTTAACTCTTTAACTTTGCAATAAAAGCACACAAGAACGTGCTAGACAGCAAAGTGATAGAGCGATGGCTACATGACGCGAAGATTGTGAGTTTGTTTCCCTCAAAGCACACTTTAGTAAGCTGAAGCTATATCGCAGAATTAAGTAAAGTAACAACAGCAAGGAAACTATGTGCCCACTTATAAAGCACAAATATAGCAGGTTGATACTCTTTAAATCAAGCCGCCAGGAAAATAAACAATTATAATTGCAAATATGGGAGTATATGTATCCAGATATGCCGTGATCCACGCAGAAACAATCACAAAAGTTGTTGTGAACTATGGAGGAAAGGCAAACTACCTTGGTGGAGAATAGTGAATAAAAGATTATTAATATGGGCCAGACATAGGGAACTCTACGAAAAATTAAGTTATTGAAAATTTCTTTGCTGCCCTACAAGAAAAGGTGATTAACCTCCAACATCTTAGAACGTCTGTGGCAATAGTAAACAAAAAAAAAACAAAAAGAGGGAAATATATAGAGGACTGAAACGGGATATTTTGAACCAAAAGGAGAAATGGAAAAAAAAATATGTAACAAATTGTATGGTTAAAGTTTTACGCAATTGATGGACAACACACATTTGAACGACGTTTCGGCTAAATAGGCCTTCCGCAGGAACAAAAAAAAACAATAAACACACAAATATGTACGTAAATAAAATTAATCCTTCATAGTTAACTTATAATGAAGCATCCAAAACAAAATAATTTGGAACCAGCAAGAGAAACAAAAATAAAAATGACTTCACTGTATCGTGGTCTGAAGAAAAAAGAAGGCGTGGTGCGGGATAACCGGTTGACCAGCCGAGGGGCGGGTCAAAACTATCTCACATATCTAGAACCAGCGTGCTACTGAAACCTTCAGAATATATACCTTTGTTATTTGCTGCATCATGATGAAACCCATGAGTCTACAGCGAGTGCAACGATTGTAATCATATCACCATCACCATCATCAAGTACCATGCCTGCTGGCGTTGGTGATCATGTCTCTCCACAACTGTCGATCTCAATAGTTATTTATTATTTCTGTTATTGACCTTCTGCCAAAGCCATTCTCTAAACTCTCTGGTATCTTTTCTCTTTCCTTCCCTCTATCTCTTCGTCCCTCAATATTCCCATTAGTCACATATATTCCAGCTGTTCCTTTCTCGTTACATGGCCAAAAAATAATGATTATTTCTACCTAGTAAAGTAAAGTAAAGTCACGCCAAGTGGCGTATAGGGAAATATGGTGTTAGTGACCCTATATTTTACAGACCTTCAGCACATGCTTTTTGGGGTAATGTGGTCAGTATTACGCCCGTGCTGCTTTACTTTCCCAGAAAAAAATCCGGTACCCATTTAAGGCTGGGTGAACCCGGAAGCCGTCGGTTGGGATCGAACCCTACCCCTTGTCCGTGGTAGTCCAGTTCACTAACCACTGAGCTATCGCGGCTCCATTATTTCTACCTAATATTGGAAATTAACTCTCTTCTTGCTTTGGCCTCTTTCAGAGCGTTTTCATTACTATAATTGCCGGATTTTTATTTGTGATTTCTCTCTTCGGCAACCACTCCTCTTCTCAGCATCGAGGCCCGGCTTGAAAGGTCAATTACTCATCGACGGAAAAAATATGAGTACCTCCGAAGTCGGAGTTATCTGCCTGTACAGCGAGGGACCCCTGTGTACACGGCTGCAGGGCGAAATGGATTAAGACGCAGAATTCAGTTCCTAGTCTCTAGGGACTTTGTGAGAGGTAAAAGCTGGCGAACGAAAAATACAAAATTACTTTTCTTATCTGTAATAATGTATGAACAAAGTTGAACGCATTTGAAAATAAATGTCTAAGGAAAATACTTGGTATAGCATGGAACGAATTCAAAACAAATGAGGAAATTAGAGAAATCGCCAATCAACCACTAATATCTTCAGTAATAAAGAAAAGACGATGGTCATACGTTGGACATGTGATGAGAAGAGATAATAACCGAATAGCAAAGCAAGCCCTCATATGGGAAACAACAGGTAAAAGAAAAAGAGGAAGACCCAGGGAGACACTGAGAAGAACATTGATGAGAGAGGCAAGAGCAGCAGGAGTCGACTCCCTCAATGAGATAGAACTGCTTGCACAGAACAGAGACAGATGGCGAGATTTGATAAAATATCTTTAAAAGAAAACTGCTAGAACAAAAAAAAAATCCATATAGGAGAAGGTGTATCTTGGTCTACGCCCTATGGGCCGGTTACGGCTCGAAAGGTCAATAGATAGATAGAATAATGTATGATGTTACAATTATTCGTATTCGGTAACAGAGATCGACAAGTACTTCAGGACCTGGGGTTATTGAAAGGTGCGTCCATCGAATGGCTACCTATAACATTTTTTTAATTAATAAAAAGGAATCGATAAGTAAAGCTATTTTTTTAAAAACAGTATCTTATTTAAAAGAGCTCATGAACAACGTCGGGTCGAACTAATTATAGATCAGCGGGCCATGTTAGAACCACGGGCCGTACGCAAATTGCTGCCTTTGCCCAAGTGAATGATACCATAGCTGTGGGATTACACTTACATGTAACAGAGTACACGACGCATGTGCTAAACAACATCTGCAGCCGTCATGAACATGCAAACACGAAAGTGAATTATGAATATTCTTAAGTGATTAACATCAGCTTCTGATTCG
This sequence comes from Megaustenia siamemsis, assembly GCA_032433765.1. NCBI lineage: Eukaryota > Metazoa > Mollusca > Gastropoda > Stylommatophora > Ariophantidae > Megaustenia > Megaustenia siamemsis. Next base: position 67,998,939 of record JAVIAB010000124.1, read on the forward strand.
CAATCATCCATATCTAGTCTGTATGACAGATCGTAAAAAAAAACAACACAAGTTAAGTTATGAATATAACACAGAAACACAGAATTATAAATGGTATAAAGAAAGACATTATTCGATATGCTAATCGTGAATAATAAAAGTGAAACAAACATAACGATATCATAAAACATACAAGTTTACATTACATTATATACACCTTACCAATAATACTCAATAAGCTCTTGTGTTTGTAGCCAACATAAGTAGAAAGAAATGAGAAATGGAAGGTAATGGAAAAGAATGATAGGGAGGAGAGAAAAGAGAATTCTATTTCTATTTTGTAACTGTTTGACATGTTTGTAACTGTTTGACATGTTTGTAACTGTTTGACATGTTTGTAACTGTTTGACATGTCTGTAGCTGTTTAACATGTTTGTAACTGTTTTAAAATGTCTGTAACTGTTTGATATGTTTGTAGCTGTTTGACATGTTTGTAACTGTTTGACATGTCTGTAGCTGTTTAACATGTTTGTAACTGTTTTAAAATGTCTGTAACTGTTTGATATGTTTGTAGCTGTTTGACATGTTTGTAGCTGTTTGACATGTCTGTAACTGTTTGACATGTTTGTAACTGTTTGACATATTTGTAGCTGTTTGACATGTTTGTAACTGTTTGACATGTTTGTAGCTGTTTGACATGTTTGTAACTGTTTGACATGTTTGTAGCTGTTTGACATGTTTGTAGCTGTTTGACATGTTTATAACTGTTTGACATGTTTGTAGCTGTTTGACATGTTTGTAACTGTTTGACATGTTTGTAACTGTTTGACATGTTTGTAACTGTTTGACATGTCTGTAACTGTTTGACATGTTTGTAACTGTTTGACATGTTTGTAACTGTTTGACATGTTTGTAACTGTTTGACATATCTATAACTGTTTAACATGTTTGTAGCTGTTTGACATGTCTGTAGCTGTTTGACATGTCTGTAGCTGCTTGACATGTTTGTAACTCCTTGACATGTTTGTAACTGTTTTAAAATGTCTGTAACTGTTTGATACGTTTGTAGCTGTTTGACATGTTTGTAGCTGTTTGACATGTCTGTAGCTGTTTGACATGTTTGTAACTGTTTTAAAATGTCTGTAACTGTTTGACATGTTTGTAGCTGTTTGACATGTCTGTAGCTGTTTGACATGTTTGTAACTGTTTTAAAATGTCTGTAACTGTTTGACATGTTTGTAGCTGTTTGATATGTTTGTAGCTGTTTGACATGTCTGTAGCTGTTTGACATGTTTGTAACTGTTTGACATGTTTTCATTACTTGAAGTGATACTGTAAAGTGTGGAAGACTATTACCAACTATCAGGTGACTCGTGTTTGCTTTGGCGCTGATGAGGGAGTGTATTATTAATAGAAACATACACGCTGCTTGATGATGTGTGTGGCCCATGTTGGGGTCGGATGTGTATATACTCTATATGTTTATGTGTTTGTCTGGGCGATCGTGTGTGTGTGTGTTTAAATTATTACATGATATACATAGGAAGTCTAACGACAAACGATAATTCCCAAACAGCAGAGATAGAATCAAGATGCAACAAAGCTTGTCAAATCATCGGACAGTTATCACCACTATTGTCCAACAAGGAAATAACTCTGGAGGCAAAACGAGCACTATACAATACAATCTTCATCCCAACGTTGTGCTACCAATGCCAGACCTGGACTCTAGATGCAAGAACAACAAGAAAAATAACCTATACAGAGATTAAATGTGTTAGACGAATGACAGGAAACAGTCTGAGAGATAAGATCAGAAATGAAGAACTGAGAAAAAAAGCTAGGTATAGCCCCCCGCCATAGAATATATAAGGAAACAACAGATAAAATAGTTTGGCCACGTGACAAGGCAGAAAGAACAACACACTACACAACGAGCCTTCAACAAACGTTGTGAGAACACCAGACCCAAGTATCGACCACGTAAAAGATGGGTCGATGGAATATTAGAAGCACTAGGAAACATAACAGCAGCAGAGGCGAACAGAAGAGCAAAAGACCGCAAATTATATCTCCCCTCGACGCTGAAAGGCAGATGTGGAAGGAAAGAAGAGGAAGAAGATATATATATATGTATGTATATATATGTCTATAGAAGTGAGGTAGCCGCGATAGCTCAGTAATTAGTGAACTGGACTATACAGGACAAGCGGTAGGATTCGATCTCAACCAACGGCTTTCGGGTACACCCAGCCTTAAATGGGTACCGGATTTTTTTTCTGGGAAAGTAAAGTAGCATGGGCGTAATACCGAGATCGCGGACGACTAAGAGAAAAAATGCTAGATAGCTTGGTGTCATGGCACTGAAAACAGTCAACAACAGAATTGATACGATGCACGGTGGAAATAAAATTGTGGAAGGACATGATCGCCTAAGGCAACCGGCATGCACATGATGTTGATATATATATATATATATACATATTGGAGAAAGACGCTTAACAACAACGTAACTGAAAGCTGCCAGCTACTCACAACTGATGGCTTGCGGCACGATCGGTAAAACAGAACTATAAGGATCCTACTTCACATATTCACGATGCCCCTTGTAACAGACTAACTATAGTCTAGTCTGGACACGTGAGTAGGGATCGAGGGGGAAGACAACCCAGTTCTCAAAAACGCCATGCCGAAGACTAAGACGGATGTGTTGAACCAAAAGGTGCAAAAATAAGAGTTTTACTGTAAAGTGCAGCGCAACGCTTTTACCCACATGTAGCGTCCTCTCAACGGCAGATGACAAAAAGATATATCTGTTCATTTAGTTATCGGGCGGACTCAAAGAACAAGAAGTTATGCAATCAATCGGTAAATAACAAGAAATAATCATAGGTCAATTATACAATTATTGGTTGTTTCATTATTTAAATCTCAAGTATGTATTACTATTATTATTAAGTAAATTACTATAGTTCGTTCAGAAATTCGTGCCCACAGAATTTATTAATTATCTCGGAAACTGTTTGATGAATTTATGTAATTCTTTTTCGTGAAATCTTATTTTTTTTCACCGACCTTCAGTCTGATTTTTTGCCATGCATTTAGGGAAGATTTGTGTTTATTTGAGGTATATAACAATATGATTTTCTTGCTTGTCCTAAATGTTAGAATTTTACAATACCCACATTTGTTGTAATCAACTCACCAATTAAAAAGGTAAATTTCACGTGCACACCACATAATCTTAGCACCGTTTCGCACTCTTAACTTGTAAGACGCTGCCACTCAGAGGTTTTTTTTTTGGTAATTTCATTTCCGGTTTCTTGTTAAATTGGTCAAGAGGCGTATTTTGACAAAATATTTACTATTAATGAATATTCCTGTATATGTGATAATTTGTACGCTGTTGTGAAATGACTACTTGATTTTTGAAACCAAGAAGAGTTCAAAGTGTAAATTCATCACTATGCAAAAGGTAACTGTGTTATTGTATCTGCACATTTGCAAGGAATCTAAAAGGGGTCGGTTATATTACTATTCAATATAATACCGATACGCCTTTGGCTTGCATTGTTAGAAAATTAACATATTTTACAGTAAAATCTAAGGTTTGGAGCACACGGTTTGATATTTTCCTAAAATTATATAACAAAAAACGTTTTTTGCAAAATTCAGACTACCTTTGTACTTAAATGTTAAAAAAATCTGAAGGTCGGTGAAAAAATAGGATTTCATGAAAAAGAATTACAGAAATTCTTCAAACAGTTTCAGAAATAATTGATCAACTCTGTGGGCACGAATTTGTGAACGAACTATAAAAATATCTGGCATCGAATGCAAAAATGAACCATAACAAATCACAATAGCCGATTACTAACCACATGATTAGCGACCACGCATAAGGAGTCCTCTTCACTCCCTGTGTTGTATTGGCAGAACTGTTATTATTCCTCATACAGTTTATGATCATCGGTATACTTTTACATGATACGGTCAGTATTATGCCAGACCGCCTTGCTCTCAAAGAAAATTATGTGGTATTTATTTCCACAGAGCGAGCGTCACATGAGTCATATTGGTCAGCGTGGAAAAATCGTAATTTTTGGGAGTTGAACATACTACTACTAGTCAATATGTGTGGGGCCCATAGTGAAATATGACAACAGAGAAGCAAGCAATGAAAGCTAATCAGAAACAATAGCAACTAATATTTTGTTTGATAAACATAATGAGTCCCTCATAAACAAACAGCATATTGCTCCCTTGAATTAGAGCACAACACATGCAAATAATAACCAGCATGTAATAATTATTTCATGTCGAAAAATTAAATATCGCGACCCCATTAAGAACTTGAGAGAAAAAACGATACATAATTGCAAACTAATACTCATCCACCATGATGAAATCATAAACGATCAATAAACAACAATACAACAACAAACTAATAATACATAAGCTATAAACTGCGATAAAACTAAAAACTAATAATAATCCAATGAGAAACCATTACAAAGCGATATAAAAAAAAAAACACCACGAGCTATATTACGCTGAAGAAAGAATTGCAGAACATCAACAAACAATAATTAACCTGGCAAACAGCAAAGCAATGTCAAATCATTAGAAGACAACAACGTAACAATCGCAAGCCAATAATAGACCATCACGAGGCTATAAGAAAATATTCACAAGTCAACAATAAACTATATTTATAATAAATTATATATATATATATATATATATATATAATAAAGAGATACAGCGAAGACGATGGCGCTGGATAGGACACACACTGACGCAGGCAAACTGAGAGTATTACACAACAGGCCCTTTTTTGGAATCCCCATGGGAAAAGACAAAGAGTCTAAAAGTATACAAATACCAAGAAATTCTTGGAGAATACAGACAGAAGCAGAGATGAAGATGGTGGGGAAGACATGGAATGATCTTAAAAGAATGGTAAGAATCAGAACGACTAGGAAAGTGTTTGTTGAAGACCTATGCTCAACAGGGAGCTGAAAGGTAGAAGAAGAAAACAACAATAAACTATCGCGAAACAGTATTATAATAACTGTATGTCAGATTATCACATTAATTAACCATCTTAAACACGATAATAAACCACCACTAGATTATAATAGGTCAATACAAACCAATAACAATCATCAAGAATAATTTATCAAATAAAAAAAAAAAAATATATATATATATAATTAATCACTAACGAACAGTGGCGTAGCTGGGGGTGAGGGGGCATGGGAAGGCACCCGTCTCCGGACGCAGCATCTGGGGACGCCAAATTGATATTACATAATTACAGAAAAGCTGGAAATTTTATAAACTTTCTGAAGCTTGTTACCGAGTTTGATCCAGTCATGAAGTGCCACCTTTTGTATGTGCAGCAAAATCCAAGATCAACTACGAACTTTTCACCAGAAATACAAAATGAGTTCATCCAGCCTTTAGCATCCACAGTTAGAAAACAACTTGTTTACGACATCCAGAGAGCCAGATAGAGAACAACTTTATACGACATCCAGAGGGCCAGATAGAGAACAACTTGTATACGACATCCAGAGGGCCAGATAGAGAACAACTTGTATACGACATCCAGAGAGCCAGATAGAGAACAACTTGTATACCACATACAGAGAGCCAGATAGAGTACAACTTGTGTACGACATCCAGAGACCCAGATAGAGTACAACTTGTGTACGACATCCAGAGAGCCAGATAGAGTACAACGTGTGTACGACATTCAGAGAGCCAGATAGACAACAACTTGTATGCCACATCCAGAGAGCCAGATAGAGTACAACTTGTATACGACATCCAGAGAGCCAGATAGAGAACAACTTGTATGCCACATCCACAGAGCCAAATAGAGAACAACTTGTATACGACATCCAGAGAGCCAGATAGAGTACAACTTGTGTATGACATCCAGAGAGCCAGATAGAGAACAACTTGTATACCACATCCAGAGAGCCAGATATACAACTTGTGTACGACATCCAGAGAACCAGATACTATGGAATAATGTTTGATTCTACTCCTGATGCTGCTCACATAGAACAAATGTCGGAGACCATTAGATATGTCGATATAAACTTTGAGGAAACAGACTGTACTTGTAAGGGATTCTTTCTTAGGATTTGTTCAAGCCTATAAAAAAGACCGTGCAAGCTATTGAAGTTTATTTTTCGAGGCCAACTCTTCGATGGGAGAAACTGAAAACAGCTCTTGGGGTATCAGTGACGTCAGAGTAAGAAACTTGTTGGAGCGTCAAAGTAGAAGCTGTTGATACATGATCAACACTTGGTAGAACTATTGGGAAATATTGTAGATGATCTGGATGAACATTCAGGTACATGATCAACACTTGGTAGAACTATTGGGAAATATTGTAGATGATCAGGATGAACATTCAGATACATGATCAACACTTGGTGGAACTATTGGGAAATATTGTAGATGATCAGGATGAACATTCAGGTACATGATCAGCACTTGGTAGAACTATTGGGAAATATTGTAGATGATAAGGATGAACATTCAGGTACATGATCAGCACTTGGTAGAACTATTGGGAAATATTGTAGATGATCTGGATGAACATTCAGGTACATGATCAACACTTGGTAGAACTATTGGAAAATATTGTAGATAATCTGGATGAACATTCAGGTACATGATCAACACTTGGTAGAACTATTGGGAAATATTGTAGATGATCTGGATGAACATTCAGGTACATGATCAACACTTGGTAGAACTATTGGGAAATATTGTAGATGATCTGGATGAACATTCAGGTACATGATCAACACTTGGTAGAACTATTGGAAAATATTGTATATGATCAGGATGAACATTCAGGTACATGATCAGCACTTGGTAGAACTATTGGGAAATATTGTAGATGATCAGGATGAACATTCAGGTACATGATCAGCACTTGGTAGAACTATTGGGAAATAGCGTAGATGATCAGGATAAACATTCAGATACATGATCAACACTTGGTAGAACTATTGGAAAATAGTGTATTGTTGATCAAGATGAACATTCAGATACATGATCAGCACTTGGTAGAACTATTGGGAAATATTGTAGATGATCTGGATGAACATTCAGATATAAGAAGTGATGCAATTTAATTGTTACATCGGATTTTAACATTTGAGTTTTTTGTTCTTCTTCGGTTCTGCAATACTGTACTTGCTAAGATTGACCGGTTTCAGAAAAGGCTTCAGAACCACACCATAAATGTCCATAATGCTGCTTAAGATATTCAGGCTTTACTAGGGTATTTCCTAGAAAACAGTGACGTCATATGCATGAATTCTCTTTGAAGAAGCAAATGAACCGTGCAGTTCCTAGTGAAGTTCAAGCTAGGAGACGGCAGAGGAAACAGAAGAATATGTCTGGAGAAACAGCAGAAAATGAAATGCTGCTACTGATGAAAAGCATAATTGACAAAAGACACATATAAATGGGAGACAGATTCGTCAGTATTTTGTTTTGTTACTTATTTGTAAAGCTGTCACAATACCTTGGAGTGTACACTACACCCCACTACTGGCTCCTTTCTACCAGCTTTACCGCAGCACTGGAATTAGTTGCCTGTTCCTTCCTGGACACATTCATCAGCTTGAAGAATCTTGACTTTAGCTTTTGGCTTTCTTTTAGACATAAAGGAACATCCGTTGCTGCACAACTAATGAAAATAGCTTGGAACAGAGATGTGCATTTTGATGGGAAGCTTTTACGTTACAGACTTGGATGGCTTGGAGATGTTCAGTGAAATAATGGACTACTGGATGCTACTCAAGACATTGGCTGATGTTAAGCTTTCGACACCAGAGGACCTGCTTCGCTTCATTGTGCAGCCTGGGGATGATGTATTTCCAAATCTGAGAGTTGCTCTTCAGATCTTACTGACTGTGCAGCATACATTACCAACTGTGAAAGATCTTTTAGTAAGTTAAAACAGATCCTGTCCTACCTGAGATCATCCATGGGACAGGAAAGATTGTCGGCCTTGACTTTGCTGTGTGTGGAGCTGTAGGTTATCGACAGCAGACATTTTGAGGAACTATCGTAAAATTTACAACAGCAAAGGCAAGGAGCATTTCTCTTTGAAGTTACATAATGCCATATAAAGCATTACATGAAACTATTTCTTTTACCGTATGTTAATTTTTCAGGTTATTATATCGAAAGTAATGTTTTAAGTTTTCACAAATGTATACTTGACTAATATTTTAGTAAAAAATAATTCTGTACTAATTTATTTTATGCATTCATGTTTCTTGATACTGTCCTTCTCGGTTATTCAATTATATATTCAAGGTACCACTGTTGACTTAATTATTTTCTTTTTTTTTAATTCTCTTCATACACTAAAAATAAGCCACAAAATGCAGGTTTTCATGTTCTAAATGCAGGAGTTCATTTTCTAAATGCATGTTTTCATGCTCTAAATGCAGGTTTTCAAGTTCTAAATGCAGGTTTTGAAGTTCTAAATGCAAGCTTCCATGCTCTAAATGCTGGTTTTCATGTTCTAAATGTAGGTTTTCATGTTCTAAATGCAGGTTTTCATGTTCTAAATGCAGGTTTTTGTGTTCTAAATGCAGGTTTTCATGTTCTAAATGCAGGTGTTCATGTTCTAAATGCAGGTTTTTAAGTTCTAAATGCAGGGTTTCAAGTTCTAAATGCAAGCTTTCATGCTCTAAATGCAGGTTTTCAAGTTCTAAATGCAGGTTTTCATGCTCTAAATGCAGGTTTTCATGCTCTAAATGCAGGTTTTCATGTTCTAAATGCAGGTTTTCATGCTCTAAATGCTGGTTTTCATGCTCTAAATGCTGGTTTTCATGCTCTAAATCCAGGTTTTCATGCTCTAAATGCAGGTTTTCATGCTCTAAATGCTGGTTTTCATGCTCTAAATGCAGGTTTTCAGGCTCTAAATGCAGGTTTTCATGCTCTAAATGCTGGTTTTCAGGCTCTAAAACTCACAATTTTCCAGGAAAGCATGACAGACCTCCTTTTGGCTCGGACTTTGTCACGAGAGGGCCAGGAGGGGGCTCGAAAATTTACTTAGTTCCCGGGCGCTGAAATCCCTAGCTACGCCTCTGCTAACGAATTGGATAGAAACTCGGTCTCATTACTTGAAATATTCAACATCAAATGTACAAACAGCCGCACTAAACTCTCAATACATTTAACACAGAACAAACCGACTGAACTAATAAATCAATGAGAACGGAAATAGGCGTATTATATACTCATTCTTTAATAGAGTAAATGTCAAAGCATGCCTATGGTTGTTCTGAGTTAAGGGCTCCAAGCGTGGTCGTGAGAAAGGAAGTATCCACAAGAACACAAAGGAGGGTTACGAAATATTTTATTCAATCTTTGTACTGGAAGTTGACACCAGTAAATCCAACAGGCTAAGCTAATGTCCTCAGCTAGCTCAATCTAAGACAGCCGTTCGTATTGATTGATCGATTTACAATCTTCTTTATCAGACTATAAGTTTGTTGAGTGTAAAATAAACCCAGAATGGTATTAAGAAGAAAATAGAGAGACGAGACGTTTCGGCAAAAATCTTCATCAGGTATAAAATAAAATAATGTACAAAGATCCTATAAAGCGACAAAAATTGAAACACGAAAGTCAAGCGTTAATATGAAAATTGAAAATGATCTATTACGTGTGGCAGTTGGTGAAACGTTGTTACCTGGTATATTTGTTCATATCTTATAATTTGTTCATTTGTGACTGAAGACCTTACCACGCAGTCATATCTCAACTGAGGTCATTACTAAAAAAATGCAAACATATACATAGCAGAAAAACAACACATATGCAGTAAGTTACCCCTGTTGTCTCTCTGTCTAACAATATCAGGCTTTAATCTAAAGCACACAGTAATAAGATCAAGAAAGAAGAAGACACTGCCCAATCACGCGACGTCGTGGCGTATTGGGAATATACGGTTAGTGCCCGTATTTGTTATCGACCTGCAGCTCATTATGTTTGGAGGGGGGAGGGAAGAGATAACGTGGTCGGTATTACGCCAGTGCCGCTGATAAGCAGTCGTTACATAATCAGTTCATGTGATATTTGTTTTTATATAGTCCGTTACCTTTCATAACGTGCAGTGAATGTAGTACCAGGACCTATCAATGTTTTACCATTCTCGGCTTATTTGTCAGGCCAGTAATGTCTTTCCATCTCAGAAACAAATATGGCACCATTTAAAAATGGACAAACCTAAAAGTGGACATTCCTGATGGAACCAAAACTTTAATTCCCAGTAGACCTCATCCATCAAGACAATGAGGTATTTTGGTATTAGTTTAAATACAATCTGCATTAGACATATTTTGGTATTAGATTAAATACAATCTGCAATAGACATTTTGGTATTATATTAAATACAATCTGCATTAGACATATTTTGGTATTAGATTAAATACAATCTGCATCAAACATATTGAAGAAGCAGGCAATGAGGTGAGTTGGACATACTTTGAGAACGAAGCTTGACATTGAACCTCAAGGTCAAACCTGGCCCAACAACGTAGACATACAAGACAAATTGTGCGGACAGTACGAAGACCTGATGAAGACTGTCATCCCAACAACATAGACATACAAGACAAATTGTGCGGACAGTACGAAGACCTGATGAAGACTGTCATCCCAACAACATAGACATACAAGACAAATTGTGCGGACAGTACGAAGACCTGATGAAGACTGTCATCCCAACAACGTAGACATACAAGACAAATTGTGCGGACAGTACGAAGACCTGATGAAGACTGTCATCCCAACAACGTAGACATACAAGACAAATTGTGCGGACAGTACGAAGACCTGATGAAGACTGTCATCCCAACAACGTAGACATACAAGACAAATTGTGCGGACAGTACGAAGACCTGATGAAGACTGTCATCCCAACAACGTAGACATACAAGACAAATTGTGCGGACAGTACGAAGACCTGATGAAGACTGTCATCCCAACAACATAGACATACAAGACAAATTGTGTGGACAGTACGAAGACCTGATGAAGACTGTCATCCCAACAACGTAGACATACAAGACAAATTGTGCGGACAGTACGAAGACCTGATGAAGACTGTCATCCCAACAACGTAGACATACAAGACAAATTGTGCGGACAGTACGAAGACCTGATGAAGACTGTCATCCCAACAACATAGACATACAAGACAAATTGTGTGGACAGTACGAAGACCTGATGAAGACTGTCATCCCAACAACGTAGACATACAAGACAAATTGTGTGGACAGTACGAAGACCTGATGAAGACTGTCATCCCAACAACGTAGACATACAAGACAAATTGTGCGGACAGTACGAAGACCTGATGAAGACTGTCATCCCAACAACATAGACATACAAGACAAATTGTGCGGACAGTACGAAGACCTGATGAAGACTGTCATCCCAACAACATAGACATACAAGACAAATTGTGCGGACAGTACGAAGACCTGATGAAGACTGTCATCCCAACAACATAGACATACAAGACAAATTGTGTGGACAGTACGAAGACCTGATGAAGACTGTCATCCCAACAACATAGACATACAAGACAAATTGTGTGGACAGTACGAAGACCTGATGAAGACTGTCATCCCAACAACGTAGACATACAAGACAAATTGTGCGGACAGTACGAAGACCTGATGAAGACTGTCATCCCAACAACATAGACATACAAGACAAATTGTGCGGACAGTACGAAGACCTGATGAAGACTGTCATCCCAACAACGTAGACATACCAGACAAATTGTGCGGACAGTACGAAGACCTGATGAAGACTGTCATCCCAACAACGTAGACATACAAGACAAATTGTGCGGACAGTACGAAGACCTGATGAAGACTGTCATCCCAACAACATAGACATACAAGACAAATTGTGCGGACAGTACGAAGACCTGATGAAGACTGTCATTTGGTTCTAGCGACAAGAGAAACAACCAAAAGTTCCTTGGACGCTGATAGATAAAGGCAGTCAGCTTGACCAGCTATGGTCAAATGTCCACAGTTCCAAATGTCTACAGTAGTAACGGTAAACAACAGCTAGGTCGTCACACTTGTCCAAGTATGGAAACAACAAACTGCATCTCTTCACAATTCGCTGTGAATATTTATAAAAATAAGTATGAAAAAATTACCATTTTTTAAAATTCAAACGCTAATTAATTTATCAATTCTGTCATATGGAAGCGAATCATGAGCAGTAACAAACAAAGGAAAAGACGATTAGAGGCCACAGAGATGGGAGTTCTCAGAACAATGTTGAAAGTTCCCTGGACAGCTAAAAAGACCAATGAGGAAATTCTCACAAAGAGGCCAACACAAAAAGAAGCCCCTAAAAACACTAGAAAGAAACAATCAACATTTTTCGGGCACATCGTGTGAAGAGGAAAGTTGGAATACTTGGTTACAACTGAGAAAATAAAAGGAAAAAGAGATCGCGGACGACAAAGAGAGAACAAACTTGATAGCTTGGGTGTCATGGTATGGAAAACAGTCAACAACAGAACTGATACGATGCACTGTAGATAGAAGATTGTGGAGGCATATGATCACCTATACCAACCGGTATGGCACATGATAATGATGATAGAAAGTTGTCTGGTTAAAGATCAACCTACAAGTTTTGTCTCTAGTCCTGGCTTCCTCAAGTTTGTAGCCCACCGTCGCAGTCTGGTTGTTAATACTGTCATGTGGTGTCTTTAAGTTTGTAGCCCACCGTCCCCGTCTGGTTGTTAATACTGTCATGTGGTGTCTTTAAGTTTGTAGCCCACCGTCCCCGTCTGGTTGTTAATACTGTCATGTGGTGTCTTCAAGTTTGTAGCCCACCGTCCCGGTCTGGTTGTTAATACTGTCATGTGGTGTCCTCAAGTTTGTAACCCACCGTCCCCGTCTGGTTGTTAATACTGTCATGTGGTGTCCTCAAGTTTGTAGCTCACCGTCCCGGTCTGGTTGTTAATACTGTCATGTGGTGTCCTCAAGTTTGTAGCCCACCGTCCCCGTCTGGTTGTTAATACTGTCATGTGGTGTCCTCAAGTTTGTAGCCCACCGTTCCGGTCTGGTTGTTAATACTGTCATGTGGTGTTCTCAAGTTTGTAGCCCACCGTCCTCGTCTGGTTGTTAATACTGTCATGTGGTGTCTTCAAATTTGTAGCCCACCGTCCCAGTCTGATTGTTAATACTGTCATGTGGTGTCTTCAAGTTTGTAGCCCACCGTCCCAGTCTGGTTGTTAATACTTTCATGTGGTTTCTTCAAGTTTGTAGCCCACCGTCCCAGTCTGGTTGTTAATACTTTCATGTGGTTTCTTCAAGTTTGTAGCCCACCGTCCCAGTCTGGTTGTTAATACTGTCATGTGGTGTCTTCAAGTTTGTAGCCCACCGTCACCGTCTGGTTGTTAATACTGTCATGTGGTGTCTTCAAGTTTGTAGCCCACCGTCCCGGTCTGGTTGTTAATACTGTCATGTGGCTTCTTCAAGTTTGTAGCCCACCGTCCCAGTCTGGTTGTTAATACTGTCATGTGGCTTCCTCAAGTTTGTAACCCACCGTCCCAGTCTGGTTGTTAATACTGTCATGTGGCTTCCTCAAGTTTGTAGCCCACCGTCCCAGTCTGGTTGTTAATACTGTCATGTGGCTTCCTCAAGTTTGTAACTCACCGTCCCCGTCTGGTTGTTAATACTGTCATGTGGTTTCTTCAAGTTTGTAGCCCACTGTCCCGGTCTGGTTGTTAATACTGTCATGTGGCTTCCTCAAGTTTGTAGTCCACCGTCCCGGGTTTGTTGTTAATACTGTCATGTGGTTTCTTCAAGTTTGTAGCCCACCGTCCCTGTCTGGTTGTTAATACTGTCATGTGGTTTCTTCAAGTTTGTAGCCCACCGTCCCTGTCTGGTTGTTAATACTGTCATGTGTTGTCTTCAAGTTTGTAGCCCACCGTCCCCGTCTGCTTGTTAATAATGTCATGTGTTGTTTTCAAGTTTGTAGCCCAACGTCCCAGTCTGGTTGTTAATACTGTCATGTGGTGTCTTCAAGTTTGTAGCCCACCGTCCCAGTCTGGTTGTTAATACTGTCATGTGGTGTCTTCAAGTTTGTAGCCCACCGTCCCAGTCTGGTTGTTAATACTGTCATGTGGTGTCTTCAAGTTTGTAGCCCACCGTCCCGGTCTGGTTGTTAATACTGTCATGTGGTTTCTTCAAGTTTCTAACCCACCGTCCCAGTCTGGTTGTTAATACTGTCATGTGGTGTCTTCAAGTTTGTAGCCCACTGTCACAGTCTGGTTGATAATACTGTCATGTGGTGTATTCATGTTTGTAGCCCACCGTTCCCGTCTGGTTGTTAATACTGTCATGTGGTTTCTTCAAATGTGTAGCCCACCGCCCCCGTCTGGTTGTTAATACTATCATGTGGTTTCTTTAAGTTTGTAGCCCACCGTCCCGGTCTGGTTGTTAATACTGTCATGTGGTGTATTCATATTTTGTAGCCCACCGTCCCCGTCTGGTTGTTAATACTGTCATGTGGTGTCTTCAAGTTTGTAGCCCACCGTCCCCGTCTGGTTGTTAATACTGTCATGTGGTGTCTTCAAGTTTGTAGCCCACCGTCCCCATCTGGTTGTTAATACTGTCATGTGGTGTCTTCAAGTTTGTAGCCCACCGTCCCAGTCTGGTTGTTAATACTGTCATGTGGTGTCTTCAAGTTTGTAGCCCACCGTCCCCGTCTGGTTGTTAATACTGTCATGTGGTGTCTTCAAGTTTTTAGCCCACCGTCCCAGTCTGGTTGTTAATACTGTCATGTGGTTTCTTCAAGTTTGTAGCCCACTGTTCCGGTCTGGTTGTTAATACTGTCATGTGGTTTCTTCAAGTTTGTAGCCCACCGTCCTGGTTTGGTTGTTAATACTGTCAAGTGGTTTCTGCAAGTTTGTAGCCCACATTCCCGGTCTGGTTGTTAATACTGTCATGTGGCTTCCTCAAGTTTGTAGCCCACCGTCCCGGTCTGGTTGTTAATACTGTCATGTGGTTTCTTCAAGTTTGTAGCCCACCGTCCCGGTCTGGTTGTTAATACTGTCATGTGGCTTCCTCAAGTTTGTAGCCCACCGTCCCCTTCTGGTTGTTAATACTGTCATGTGGTTTCTTCAAGTTTGTAGCCCACCGTCCCGGTCTGGTTGTTAATACCGTCATGTGGTTTCTTCAAGTTTGTAGCCCACCGTCCCGGTCTGGTTGTTAATACTGCCATGTGGCTTCCTCAAGTTTGTAGCCCACCGTCCCGGTCTGGTTGTTAATACTGTCATGTGGTTTCTTCAAGTTTGTAGCCCACCGTCCCGGTCTGGTTGTTAATACTGTCATGTGGTTTCTTCAAGTTTGTAGCCCACCGTCTCGGTCTGGTTGTTAATACCGTCATGTGGTTTCTTCAAGTTTGTAGCCCACCGTCTCGGTCTGGTTGTTAATACTGCCATGTGGCTTCCTCAAGTTTGTAGCCCACCGTCCCAGTCTGCTTGTTAATACTGTCATGTGGCTTCCTCAAGTGTGTAACTCTGCGTCCTCGTCTGGTTGTTAATACCGTCATGTGGTTTCTTCAAGTTTGTAGCCCACCGTCCCGGTCTGGTTGTTAATACTGTCATGTGGCTTCCTCAAGTGTGTAACTCTGCGTCCTGGTTTGGTTGTTAATACTGTCAAGTGGTTTCTTCAAGTTTGTAGCCCACCGTCCCGGTCTGGTTGTTAATACTGTCATGTGGCTTCCTCAAGTTTGTAGCCCACCGTCCCCTTCTGGTTGTTAATACTGTCATGTGGTTTCTTCAAGTTTGTAGCCCACCGTCCCGGTCTTGTTGTTAATACTGTCATGTGGTTTCTTCAAGTTTGTAGCCCACCGTCCCGGTCTTGTTGTTAATACTGTCATGTGGCTTCCTCAAGTTTGTAGCCCACCGTCCCCTTCTGGTTGTTAATACTGCCATGTGGTTTCCTCAAGTTTGTAGCCCACCGTCCCAGTCTGGTTGTTAATACTGTCATGTGGTTTCTTCAAGTTTGTAGCCCACCGTCCCGGTCTGGTTGTTAATACTGTCATTTGGTTTCTTCAAGTTTGTAGCCCACCGTCCCCTTCTGGTTGTTAATACTGCCATGTGGCTTCCTCAAGTTTGTAGCCCACCGTCCCCGTCTGGTTGTTAATACTGTCATGTGGTTTCTTCAAGTTTGTAGCCCACCGTCCCGGTCTGGTTGTTAATACCGTCATGTGGTTTCTTCAAGTTTGTAGCCCACCGTCCCGGTCTGGTTGTTAATACTGCCATGTGGCTTCCTCAAGTTTGTAGCCCACCGTCCCAGTCTGGTTGTTAATACTGCCATGTGGCTTCCTCAAGTTTGTAGCCCACCGTCCCGGTCTGGTTGTTAATACTGCCATGTGGCTTCCTCAAGTTTGTAGCCCACCGTCCCGGTCTGGTTGTTAATACTGTCATGTGGCTTCCTCAAGTGTGTAACTCTGCGTCCTCGTCTGGTTGTTAATACTGTCATGTGGTTTCTTCAAGTTTGTAACTCTCCGTCCCAGTCTGGTTGTTAATACTGTCATGTGGCTTCCTCAAGTTTGTAGCCCACCGTCCCGGTCTGGTTGTTAATACTGTCATGTGGCTTCCTCAAGTTTGTAACCCACCGTCCCGGTCTGGTTGTTAATACTGTCATGTGGCTTCCTCAAGTGTGTAACTCTGCGTCCTCGTCTGGTTGTTAATACTGTCATGTGTTTTCCTCAAGTTTCTAACTCACAGTCCCCGTCTGGTTGTTAATACTGTCATGTGTTTTCCTAAAGTTTGTAACTCACCGTCCCCGTCTGGTTGTTAATACTGTCAAGTGTTTTCCTCAAGTTTATAACTCTCCGTCCCCGTCTGGTTGTTAATACTGTCAAGTGTTTTCCTCAAGTTTGTAACTCACCCTCCCCGTCTGGTTGTTAATACTGTCAAGTGTTTTCCTCAAGTTTATAACTCTCCGTCCCCGTCTGGTTGTTAATACTGTCAAGTGTTTTCCTCAAGTTTGTAACTCTCCGTCCCCTTCTGGTTGTTAATACTGTCATGTGCTTTCCTCAAGTTTGTAACTCTCCGTCCCCTTCTGGTTGTTAATACTGTCATGTGCTTTCCTCAAGTTTGTAACTCTCCGTCCCCTTCTGGTTGTTAATACTGTCATGTGCTTTCCTCAAGTTTGTAACTCTCCGTCCCCTTCTGGTTGTTAATACTGTCATGTGGTTTCCTCAAGTTTGTAACTCTCCGTCCCCTTCTGGTTGTTAATACTGTCATGTGTTTGCCTCAAGTTTGTAACTCACCGTCCCCGTCTGGTTGTTAATACTGTCATGTGGTTTCCTCAAGTTTGTAACTCACCGTCCCCGTCTGGTTGTTAATACTGTCATGTGGTTTCATCAAATATTGTTTTCTCATCCATGTCATCATTGCTGTAGTTCATCATCAGCTCGCATGTTCTTTGCAGAACTTTACATTCATCACAGTCCTTTAGAAAGAATTTGCCCCTAGCCAGATCTCAGACCGGTATGGCACATGATGATAACGAATTAATTTATTGAAGTAATCAAATTAATGTGTATATCACTGTAATTATTTTTGTTGTTTATAACTGAGAGAATTACAAACTACGTTTTCCAATTTAAATAGATAAGTAAAATTGTGGTGCTGAATACAATCAAATGATAAATTGAATTCTTCCTCTTCTTCTCGTCCTCATTTGCCTTTCATCGTTGAGAGGAGAAATACTTTAGGGTCTTTTGTTCCTCTGTTGGCGTCTGCTGCTGTTATATTCTCTAGTGTTTCTAATATTCCGTCAATACATCTTTTTCCGTGATCGACCATCCAGAGAGTCAGATAGAGAACAACTCAGTCTGATGTTCTCGCAAAGTTTATTAAAAGCTAGTTTTTTTGTTTTTTTTATCTTTCTAACTTATCACGTGGAAAAACCATTTTATCTGTTGTTTCTGTATGCATTCTGTGGCGCGAATTATTTCTAGCTTTTTTCTCAGTTCATTTCTGATTTAATCTATCATGCCGTTTCCTGTCACTCGTCTGACACATTTCATCTCGGTTGTTATTACTTTTCGTATTGTTCTTCAGTCTAGAGTACAAGTCTGGCATTGGTAGCACAACGTTGGGATGAGGACTGTTGTATAGTGCCAGTTTTTTCTTATAGTACCATTTCCTTGTTGCACAGCGGCTGTGCATTTTGACAAGTGTCATATCGAATCTACTTCTGTTGCTTGTGAATTGTGTGTGACTAGATTTCCTAAATGTTTAAAATCCTTCACATGTTTTAATTGAGAAATGTATTTAAAATTTATTAAAGTATTCCAAATTGTTCCATTGTTATTTTAAATACAGCAGTAATTAATTGTCTGGTTGGTTTGTGGTTGAGTTAATGGATATTATAATCTTCATTTATTTGTGATTGAGTTAATGGATATTATAATCGTACACTTATTTGTGATTGAGTTAATGGATATTATAATCGTACACTTATTTGTGATTGAATTAAGGAACATTATAATCGTACACTTATTTGTGATTGAGTTAATGGATATTATAATCGTACACTTATTTGTGATTGAATTAAGGAACATTATAATCGTACACTTATTTGTGATTGAGTTAATGGATATTATAATCGTACATGTATTTGTGATTGAGTTAATGGATATTATAATCGTACATGTATTTGTGATTGAGTTAATGGATATTATAATCGTACATTTATTTGTGATTGAGTTAATGGATATTATAATCGTACATTTATTTGTGATTGAGTTAAGGCATATTATAATCGTACACTTATTTGTGATTGAATTAAGGGACATTATAATCGTACACTTATTTGTGATTGAGTTAAGGCATATTATAATCGTACACTTATTTGTGATTGAATTAAGGGACATTATAATCGTACACTTATTTGTGATTGAGTTAATGGATATTATAATCGTACATTTATTTGTGGTTGAGTTAAAATAGATGTTATACTGGTACAGTTATTTGTTGGGTTATTGAATATTTTTATTATTGATTTGTGTTTATTTGATAAAGTCATTGAGTTCATTTATAGCGTTTGATGAGTTGATGAATTATTGTGTTGAATTTACATAAGTGGTCAAGTGTTGCGTCTTTTCTTCCTCTCCTTTCCTTCCTCATTTGCCTTTCAGCGTCGTAGGGTGATATAATTTGAGGTATGTTGCTCTTCTCTTTGTCTTTGCTGTTGTTATGTTTCTTTGTGTTTTTAATATTCCGTCAATCCATTTTTTCCATGTTCAGCCCTTGGGTCTGTTTTCTCGAAACGTTTATTGAAGGCTCATTGCGTTGTGTTTTTATCTTTCTGTCACGTGGCCAAACCATTTTATCTGTTGTTTCTATATATTCTATGACGGGTGTTATTCCTAGCTTTATTCTCAGTTCTTTATTTCGGATCGTATCTCTCCTATTAGGATATATTAATTATTATTTTTTAGGAGATATTATTATTATTCTGTCACTCGTCTAACACATTTAACCTCAGTAGAGATTATTTTTTTTTGTACTTCCGTTTAGGGTGCAATACTGACATTAGTAACACAACGTTGGAATGAAGATTGTATTGTTGAGTGCCCGTTTTGCCTCTAGTGTTATTTCCTTGTTGTACAATATTGGTGATAACTGTCCATTGATTTGGCAAACTTTGTTGCATCTTGAGTCTATTCTGCTGTTTGTGAATTGCCGTTTGTCACTAGACTACATATGTATTTGAATTCCTCTACTTGTTTTACTTGTCTGACGTCTATAGTTATGTTGATGTTATGTTTCTCTTTTACAACATTCATGACTTCTGTTTTGCTGATCTTGATTTTCATATTGTATTTTGTGACTGTGCTGTTGAGTTTATTTGAGTGTTCTTGTAGGTCTTCTATTGTTTCATGTATTAGTGCCTGATCGTCTGCAAAGAGAAGCTCATTGATCTCCTCTGTCTCTGATGGGTTTGCTAATCTGCATATAAAGTCCATGTATGTAATAAACAGTAGGGGGATAATACACACCCCTGTCTTACACCTGATCTAACTTCGAAGCTGTCAGTGTGACCTACTGCTATTCTGACTGTGCAGCTGCTGTTGATGTAGAGACTTGTAATTAGGTTGGTTAGGTGTTGGCTTACTCCGTATGTTGTTAGTATCTCCCACAGTTGTTCTCTGTTAGATGTTGACTTACTCCGTATGTTGTTAGTATCTCCCACAGTTGTTCTCTTTTAGATGTTGACTTACTCCGTATGTTGTTAGTACCTCCCACAGTTGTTCTCTTTTAGATTTTGGCTTACTCCGTATGTTGTTAGTATCTCCCACAGTTGTTCTCTGTTAGATGTTGACTTACTCCGTATGTTGTTAGTATCTCCCACAGTTGTTCTCTGTTAGATGTTGACTTACTCCGTATGTTGTTAGTATCTCCCACAGTTGTTCTCTTTTAGATGTTGGCTTACTCCGTATGTTGTTAGTATCTCCCACAGTTGTTCTCTGTTAGATGTTGGCTTACTCCGTATGTTGTTAGTATCTCCCACAGTTGTTCTCTGTTAGATGTTGACTTACTCCGTATGTTGTTAGTATCTCCCACAGTTGTTCTCTGTTAGATGTTGGCTTACTCCGTATGTTGTTAGTACCTCCCACAGTTGTTCTCTTTTAGATTTTGGCTTACTCCGTATGTTGTTAGTATCTCCCACAGTTGTTCTCTGTTAGATGTTGACTTACTCCGTATGTTGTTAGTATCTCCCACAGTTGTTCTCTGTTAGATGTTGACTTACTCCGTATGTTGTTAGTATCTCCCACAGTTGTTCTCTTTTAGATGTTGGCTTACTCCGTATGTTGTTAGTATCTCCCACAGTTGTTCTCTGTTAGATGTTGGCTTACTCCGTATGTTGTTAGTATCTCCCACAGTTGTTCTCTGTTAGATGTTGACTTACTCCGTATGTTGTTAGTATCTCCCACAGTTGTTCTCTGTTAGATGTTGGCTTACTCCGTATGTTGTTAGTATCTCCCACAGTTGTTCTCTGTTAGATGTTGACTTACTCCGTATGTTGTTAGTATCTCCCACAGTTGTTCTCTATTAGATGTTTTCTTACTCCGTATGTTGTTAGTATCTCCCACAGTTGTTCTCTGTTAGATGTTGGCTTACTCCGTATGTTGTTAGTATCTCCCACAGTTGTTCTCTGTTAGATGTTGACTTACTCCGTATGTTGTTAGTATCTCCCACAGTTGTTCTCTTTTAGATGTTGGCTTACTCCGTATGTTGTTTGTATCTCCCACAGTTGTTCTCTGTTAGATGTTGGCTTACTCCGTATGTTGTTAGTATCTCCCACAGTTGTTCTCTGTTAGATGTTGACATACTCCGTATGTTGTTAGTATCTCCCACAGTTGTTCTCTGTTAGATGTTGGCTTACTCCGTATGTTGTTAGTATCTCCCACAGTTGTCCTCTGTTAGATGTTGACTTACTCCGTATGTTGTTAGTATCTCCCACAGTTGTTCTCTATTAGATGTTTTCTTACTCCATATGTTGTTAGTATCTCCCACAGTTGTTCTCTGTTAGATGTTGGCTTACCCGTATGTTGTTAGTATCTCCCACAGTTGTTCTCTGTTAGATGTTGACTTACTCCGTATGTTGTTAGTATCTCCCACAGTTGTTCTCTGTTAGATGTTGACTTACTCCGTATGTTGTTAGTATCTCCCACAGTTGTTCTCTGTTTTCTCTGTCAAATGCTTTTTCCTGGTCAATTAAAAAAAATAGAAACAATAATCATCATCATCATGTGCCATGCCGTTTGGCGAAAGTGATCATGTGCCTCCATAATCTTCTATCTACTGTGCATTGTATCAGTTCTGTTGTTGACTGTTTTCCATGCCATGACACCAAGCTATACAGTATTTTCTCTCTTTGTCGCCCGCGATCTCTCTTTCCTTTCATTTTGCCAGTTGTAACCAAGTATTCCAACTTTGCTCTTCTCATGATGTGCCCGAAATATGTTGATTGCTTCTTTCTGATGTTTTTAAAGAGCTCCCTTTTTGTGTTAGCCTCTTTGGTCCTCATTGGTCTTTTTAGCTGTCCAGGGAACTTTGAACATTCTTCTGAGAAATCCCATCTCTGTGGCCTCTAATCATCTTTTCATTATAGAAATAATGGCATGGTTTAATCTTGACGTAATAAATGAACGACATAAATTTGAACGGCGTTTCAGCTTAACAGGCCTTCAACAGGAAATTATTGTAATTTAGATACTCCATTATTAGCTATGTAGGTTTAATTTTATTTACTTACATATGTGTGCGTGTTGTTTGTTTGTTCCTGCTGAAGGCCTAGTAATCCGAAATATCATTCAGATCTAAGGAAGAAGCTAGCAGGAACAGACGTTTTAAATATCACATTTTTACCGTAAGAAAAATATGGAAACATTACTCAGAATTATTTGGTTATGGAAGGCCCCGGTATTACTGCAAACGAATTAAAATCCATAATTGCTCAACCGCCCGTGCCAGTGGAATCATCCGAATTACTAACTCATCTCCCAAACAAAGAAAGGTAGCTGTAGTCCCCATCATAGCAGTCCCAGCACACGACAAAAGACATAAGGCGAAACCGCATAGAAATTGAACACGGCCAACTGTTCCCTGTCAATACGATATCAGCATTCATCGTGAAGAATTGTAATATCGGAACATGATCAAAACGGATGAGACACACAGCTGACGGTGTGCACGGAGCACTTAACTCAGTAGCTCCTGCAACAAGCCGGACTTGGAATATGAGGAAACTGCAACAAGGAACACTTTTCAGACATAGCCTTCAATGGTTCCTGCCAACGTTCCTATAAATCTTGTTGTACTCAGAATGTTAGAGAGAAATTAATATAAGTCTGTTGATACGATAAGAAACAGGGCAGCTTGGGAAGAGACTAGGGAGATTGTACTGGGCGCCAAAATCTTAGGGATGTCAAATTTCAAAATATATAAAAGAAAGCAGTGACACATGAAATAAATATAGCATATTGGTGTGATTGAGGGGGCGGGGTAATCCTGCTTTGCCTCGGGCGCTGTTAATCTAGGCTGCGCCACTGAAGACAAGAAATAGGACGGTGTATTTGGACAGTCAGTGGGTAGTAAATATAAAGAGGTTCCCCTCACGCATTAAGAAGCGCACAGGGCGCAGCTGTTTGTTTTCTTCTAAAAGTGGCACTTTAATTCTAATCTTGGAAACTGTGTTTCATTTGTGGATGAATATGTACGGAGCCTGGTATATTCCCCGTGTTCACAGAAGTTGATATTTTATGGAGGTAGCTTCAATGTAACACAACACAACAAAACACAACACAATACACACAGCACAACACCTCACAACACACACACACACACACACACACACACCAACACAAACAAACACGCACACATCGTAAAATATTTTAGCTTAAGTAAATATGAATGACATTGTAATAGAACAATAAGTAAAAAAAAAATAAAGTAAAGAGCCCTGTCGCGCCGAGTGGTGTATAGGGAATATGGTGTTAGTGACCATAATTTTTACAGACCTTCAGCTCAGGATTTTTGAGGTAATGGGGTCGGTATTACGCCCGTGCCGCTTTACTTTCCCAGAAAAAAAGTACGGTTAGCATTAAAGGCAGGGTGAACCGAAAGCCGCCGGTTGGGATCGAACCCTACCTCTTGTCCTTTGTAGTTCTATTCACTAACAACTGAGCTATTGCGACTCCCTAAAGAACAATGCTCGCAACTAAAAGAACAAAGAATCTCTAATCTTAATTTTTCTTTAGGATGCAATATCCATTATTTTTGGCGTTCAAGATACAGTTCCTTCTAATAACGTTGAATATAAAACAAAAGAAACAAGTGCATTTTAACTTCACGGAAAGCCACACATGAGCAAATTAACTAAGCGTCAGTTACAAACAACTATGGGTATATGGTGTTAGTAACCATATTGTCCATGACCAACGCCACATTATTTTGGACTATGTGGTCGGTGTTACGCCAGTCCGCCATTACTTCTCAAAGCAATTACTTGGCAAATGTTTAGGGGCTGAGTGAGGGGCCGCAGACTTGACAGCTGGAAACATTTCGCCACTTGTAGGAATTGAGCCCGAACCATCGGGACTATAACCTATTAGACTAGCGACTCAAGACACGTAGGCTTCTTGTGGGGAGCACTGGCCGCATGCGAAAATCTCGAAAAAAAAACAAGATTTATAGAAAGTGTAAGCTCAGCACTATTAGGCTCAAATACAGCGTCAGCTTCAGCAACCAATCACTAAATTAGGAGTTATTGTACTGCTAATGACTGGGGTGGGGCGGGGGGGGGGGGCGTGTGGTGGTAAACCACACCCATGGTAATGTACCTTACATTATCGTTACCATCATGTGCCATACCGGTTGGCGTAGGCGATTATATGCTTTCGTAATCTTCTATCCACAGTGTATCGTATCAATTCTTTTGTTGACTGTTTTCCATGCCATGATACCAACCTATCGAGTATTTTCTCCCTATACCGTCCACGATGTCCTTTTCCCTGTAATTTGCCGGTTGTAGCCAAGTATTCCAACTGTCCTGTTCTCATGACGTAACTTACAGGTTGCACAAACTGCTTGTTTTCATTTCAAAGTCACATTTTAAATATAATCTTGGAAATTCTGCTGGCAGTGATGAATGAAGGCATGATACATCTCCCTTCATTCTTAAAATTGATATTTTATAAAAGTGGTTTCAATTTGTGACACCACACAACACTGTACATTATCTAGTTGAAGTAGAAGTTTATGTTTGCATGGTAATTTTGTAGTTTGTTTATTAACCCCCCCCCCCCCCCCAAAAAAAAAAAAAAAAAAAAAAAAAAAAAAATTAAAAAGCGAAGACTGACAAAATCTAAGAGTTTCGGGGGAAGCAAATTTCAATTTTTAACCACAAAAGATTTTTTTTTTTTTTTATTTAAGAAACAGTTTCTTCTAATCGTTTTGAATCTATAGTAGAAGACGCATTTGTATAGTAAATCTGCTAAGTTATGGTTATGATAATGGATAATCGAAGGCTCCGGTTTCACTGCAACCAAATTAAAATCTATAATTGCTCAACCGCCCGTGCTAGTGGAATCATCCGAATTAAAACTCATCTCATTGAAGCATCCAAAACAAAGAAAGGCAGCTGCAGTCCTCATCATACCAGCCACAGCACACTCCAAAAGACATAAGGCCAAGCGGCACGGAAAGTCAATGTAGCTGGACTGTTCTTCGTAATACGATATCATCATTCATCGTAAGCAATCAATCAAGTGTCAATGACAAACAACTATGCTGGAATTCGATGATCAATATTTCCAGTATTTTAGAAGCTTCCAAAATCCGAATAGCGTCAAGTATTTAGCCCAAACTAACGAAAACCAGTAAAAGAGATCGATCACTTTATCTATCTTGGAAGTCATATTGATCGGGAAGGGGATACAAGCAAAGAAATTAGAATCAGAATAGCTAAAGCAGCAATGTCTTTCAGAAGCCTTGAAAAGTTGTGGAAATCAAAACTAATCAGCAAAAACACAAAACTTAGACTATTCAAATCAAATGTACTATCAACCCTTACGTAAGCGTGTGAAAGCTGGAAAACAACAAGAGATATAGAAACAAAGTTGAACGCATTCGAAAATAAATGTCTAAGGAAAATACTTGGAATAGCGTGGAGCGAATTCAAAACAAACGAGGAAATTAGAGAAATCGCCAATCAACCACTAATATCTTCAGTAATAAAGAAAAGACGATGGTCATATGTTGGACATGTGATGAGAAGAGATAATAACCGAATTGCAAATCAAGCCCTCATATGGGAAACAACAGGTAAGAGAAAAAGAGGAAGACCCAGGGAGACACTGAGAAGAACATTGATGAGAGAGGCAGGATTCGGCTCCCTCAATGAGATAGAGCTGCTTGCACAGAACAGAGACAGATGGCGAGATTTGATAAAATATCTTTAAAAGAAAACTGCTAGAACAAAAATTCAGATAGGAGAAGGTGTATCTTGGTCTACGCCCTATGGGCCGGCTACGGCTCGAAAGGTCAATAGATAGATAGAACGAACACATTCAATGATAACCGGACAGCGCAAGAAGCAGCAAAATTAATCTAAAAAGAAACAGGCAACAGTTGTTTGTAGCCAAAGTAGCATCATGTTCAAGCTTCTGTGTCAGCTGATATGAAAAACAATCAACATTTTTGTTGACTTGACAAAGAAAATGGTTTCCAGAGCACACAAAAAACGAGCAATAACAAGAAAATGGCACGTTTATTTCAGTAAACGAACCGAGCAATAATATGAAAATGACACGTTTATTTCAGCAAAATGAACCGAGCAATACCAAGAAAATGACACCTTTTTCAGTAAAATAATTGAGCAATAATAAGAAAATGACACGTTTATTTCAGTAAAAGAATCGAGCAATAACAAGAAAATGACACCTTTTTTCAGCAAACGAACCGAGCATTAATAAGAAAATGACTCGTTTATTTCAGCAAACGAACCGAGCATTAATAAGAAAATGACACGTTTATTTCAGCAAACGAACCGAGCAATAACAAGAAAATGACGCGTTTATTTCAGCAAACGAACCGAGCAATAACAAGAAAATGACACGTTTATTTCAGTAAAAGAACCGAGCAATAACAAGAAAATGACGCGTTTATTTCAGCAAATGAACCGAGCAATAACAAGAAAATGACGCGTTTATTTCAGTTAACGACGGTCGCATCGTCAAATTCATTGAGGATAGTTACGTTAAAATTACGTGTTCGAGCGTTCTCCAGATACACTGATTTTCAAAAAAGAATCATCATCATCATCAAGTACCGGGCCTAGTGGCGTAGGTGATCATGTCTCTCCACAACTTTCGATCTCGGCAGCTATTTATAATTTCTGTTGTTGACCTTCTGCCAAGCCATTCTCTTAAGCTGTCTGCTATTTTTTCTCTTTGCTTTCCTCTCTCAATCTCTTCGTCCCTCAATTTTTCCAGTTGTTACAATATATTCCAGCTGTTCTCTTCTCATTACATGGCCAAAAAATGATGATTGTCTCTTCCTAACATTGGAAATTAGCTGTCTTTTTGCTTTGACCTCTCTCAGAACCTCTTCAGTACTCTTTTTATCTGTCCATGGTAATCTCAACATTCTTCTGTAAAACCACATTTCTACAGACTCCAGTGATTTTCTTGTCTGTTGCCCTATTGTCCATGACTCGCACCCGTATGTTAAGACTGGCTCTACGTAACATTTAAGCACTCTTTTTCTTGTTTCGATTGTCAAAAATGGATTGCATAGTATTTTCCTCATTTTTTGGAAAGCTGTTTTTGCCTGAGTCATTCTGCATCTCACCTCTTTTGTACATCTTCCGTCTGAGGTTAACAAAGTTCCCAAATATTTAAATTCATTCACCTGTTTTAATATTGTTCCACTTGTCTTTATTTTACACTGAGGTGATGTCTTTTTCTTTGTTGTTACCATTACCTCTGTCTTTTTGCTATTAAGGCTGAGTCCTTTATTTTTGCTTTCTTTCACTATAATGTCCAACATTTCTTGTAACTCATTTTCACTCTTAGCGATTAATACTGTATCATCAGCTTACCTTAGATTATTTATATTATGACCTCCAATTGTTATTCCAGGCATGCCCCTTATGGATCTTAAAATAATCTCACTATAAATATTAAACAAATCTGGTGACAGCACAAAACCTTGTCTAACACCCTGTTTTATTTGTTGAAACATTCCCAACTGGTTTCCAGTTCTTATGGCCGCTGTTAGTTCCCAGTACATGTTCTTTATTATTCTTAGATCTTTGGTGTATATGTTTATGCTTTCTAAAATGTTGATTATTTCTTGGTGCTTTACTTTGTCAAATGCCTTGGTGTAATCTATGAAACATAGGTATAGATCTGTTTTCACCTCTATGGCTCTTTCTACTAAAGATCTTGTGATATAAATGGCATTGCTTGTTCCTTTATCTCTAACAAAACCACACTGTTCATCGCTAATTTCTGGACTGATTTTGTTTCGTACTCTTCGCATGATGATTCTTAGTAATATCTTAGTCATATAACTCATAAGGCTTATTGTGCGATGATCATCTCATTCAATCGCACCCGATTTCTTTGGTAGGGCTATGAATATTGGTTTGAGCATGTCGTCTGGTATATATCCGCTGTTGTAGATATCATTCTACAACATTCAAAAAAGAATAAAAGGCAGAAAAAGAATTGTAATCTTTAAAGAAAGTAGCAATTATAAATGATCGCATTTTCTAGCTTGTCTGCAGGAACTTGGCTCCAGAGAAGATGAATATGGAGTTTTCTCTGTATTCAGATATGTGTACAGTGTCTGCAGCAGTGAATCCCAGCTATGATTAAAAAGATGATACATTTCCCTTCATTCTTAAAATTGATTTTTTAATGAATTTTCTGTACTCAGATATATGTCCAGTGTCTGCAGCAGTCAATTCCAGCTAGTCTGTGATATCTTGAACCCACCTTTTTCTAGGTCTTCCTCATCCTCGTTTACCTGGAACTCTCTCTCTATTGACCTTTCGAGCCGTAACCGGCCCATAGGGCGTAGACCAAGATACACCTTCTCCTATATGGATTTTTTGTTCTAGCAGTTTTCTTTTAAAGATATTTTATCAAATCTCGCCATCTGTCTCTGTTCTGTGCAAGCAGTTCTATCTCATTGAGGGAGCCGACTCCTGCTGCTCTTGCCTCTCTCATCAATGTTCTTCTCAGTGTCTCCCTGGGTCTTCCTCTTTTTCTTTTACCTGTTGTTTCCCATATGAGGGCTTGCTTTGCTATTCGGTTATTATCTCTTCTCATCACATGTCCAACGTATGACCATCGTCTTTTCTTTATTACTGAAGATATTAGTGGTTGATTGGCGATTTCTCTAATTTCCTCATTTGTTTTGAATTCGTTCCATGCTATACCAAGTATTTTCCTTAGACATTTATTTTCGAATGCGTTCAACTTTGTTTCTATATCTCTTGTTGTTTTCCAGCTTTCACACGCTTACGTAAGGCTTGATAGTACATTTGATTTGAATAGCCTAAGTTTTGTGTTTGTGCTGATAAGTTTTGATTTCCACAACTTTTCAAGGCTTCTGCAAGACCTGGAACTATGTCCTCCATAATTATTTTCTCTAGGCCATTATACCTCTTTACATGACCAAAATATTTTGTTTCCCTTGTTTTCATGGTCTTTATCAAGAAGTTTTATGTCATTTTAATTTGTTTTTCTTTCAAAATAGACAGGTTTATTCTTTACTCCACCCGTGGTACTTTGGGCGACCAAGGTAAAAGGGCTGATCACAAAAAAGATGGATTGACGGAATATTAGAAACACTAGGAAACATAACAGCAGCAGAAGCGGCGAACAGAAGAGCAAAAGACGACAAATTATATCTCCCTCTCGACGCTGAAAGGCAAATGAGGAAGGAAAGAAGAATAAGAGGAAGGTATTTTTAGTATTCTTCTGAAGCACTTTAATTTGAAAACATTGACGTGACTTTCAGAAAATCTGTGGATAGTTCACGTTCAATACCATTTGATTAAAAATCATCCTCATCATCATTGAGTGCCGTCTCCGCATCGAAGGTTGGCTACCATGGAGCGCCATTCCACTCTGTCTCTTGCTTTGATAGTGCAGGTTATCATAGGCTGACTTGTCCATATTTTGATGTTACTGGTCCACGTTAGTCTTTGTCTGCCTCTGCCTCTTTTACCTTGTACTTTCCGTTGCAAGATTACTTTTAGTAAGCTGTTGTGCCTTTCAACATGCCCCAAAATCTCATGTGTCTTGTTTGAATTGTATTTAGTAGTTCTCTTTTCATTTTTAGTTGTTTTAAGATTTCATCGTTTGTTTTATTTTCTTTCCATCCAATTCTACCTATTCTTCTATATATCCACATTTCAAAGGCTTCAATTTTCTGTTCTGTTTTCTTGTCTAATGCCCATGTTCCTGTACCATACAGGAATGTTGAGAAGATAACATTTTGGTATTCTGAGTTTTAGCCCTGGAGTTATTTGTTTCGGAGTTAGTATATTTTTCATGACATTAAAATTACTGATAAAAATACAGGTTTTTAAGAACTCAAGTTTTGTTTTGATCGTAAAGCAGGGTAAGAATGTAGTTTGTTTCACTTTCCTATCCCTCTTGGTATCGACTATACCAAGCGGTGAACGCGTCATTACCTTTACACTTGAGACATCTGCCTACTACCCTAAAGTTGGGACAATAAACAGTAACCATTAGCTCCATTCACCACCTGCTCTAGAGGCTTACCGTATCGGGGGACTAAACAAGTACTCATCTATGTCCAATGTGTCCTGTAGACTAGTGGAAGCAGTCTTCCTATTGATACGGTATAGTCCTTCCCCGCTTCACCGAAAAATGATCTAATTCGGCGATATTATTTGTTCTGTCTTGTTACAACCATGTTACTTTTATCATGCTTCAACATTTGTAATTTCTCTTTTTCACTTCAAAATCACATTGTTACTATATCCGGTAAGATAGCACGAGAGAATGCAATCAATGTAGAGGTGCCTTCTCGGTCACGTGGGAAAGTTATACGCCGAAATTATGGAAAAAATGGCTGGGATCAATAATAGACCAAAAGGTAAGCGATTCTCAAATGGGGGTTCCGAAAAAATCAGAGGATATACTGACGCTTTATTCACTCTAAAATGCTGCTTTCTTACATTTTTTATCATGATGTGCTATCTGAGTATTTACAGTTAGATCCTAGGATTACTCACACACACACTCTCCCTTTCACTTGATCTCTCTCTCTCTCTCTCTCTCTCTCTCTCTCTCTCTCTCTCTCTCACACATACACACACACCAAGTGGTGGAAATTGTAAAACTGAAATAAGCAAAAGAATATGAATGGCAAAAAGTAATTTTAATGTCATGAAATGTATGCTAACATGAAAACAAATAACACCAGGGCTAAAACTAAGAATAGCAAAACGTTATATAATCTGAACATTCTTGAACAGTGCAGAACTATGGACATTAGACAAGAAAACAGAACATAAAATTGAAGCCTCTAAAATATAGATTTATAGAAGAAAAGGAAGAATTGAATGGAAAGAAAAGGAAACAAACGATGAAGTCTTAAAACAACTAAAAATGAAAAGAGAACTACTAAACACAATTCAAACAAGACAAATGCCATTTTTAGGCCATGTTAAAAGTCTCAGTAGCCTACTAAAGGTAATCTTGGAAGGTAAAATACAGAGTAGAAGAGGCAGACAAATGACTAACATGGACGGGTAACATCAAAAGATAGACAAGTCAGCATATAGCAACCTGCACTATCAAAGCAAGAAACAGAGCGGAATGTCGCTTCATGTTAGCCAACCTTCGATGCGGAGACGGCACTCAATGATGATGATAAAATGAGCTGTATCGGAGTTAGCTGCAAGCCACAAAACCTGCACCTTTCAGTGAGACGTCTGAGTGCTATCAGACTTGGCATAGCAGGTTTGGGAAACGGGTTGTTTCCCCTATTCAGTCTCTGCTCACTTGGTCAGCAAGGTTCATCTGTCCCACAACAGCAAGGGAGACAACAAGTAAGATCTTCAGCAGTTCCGTGATCTTCTCATAAGCTGGATCTGTTGATTATTTCCAACACTGTCTCTCTCTCTCTCTCTCTCTCTCTCTCTCTCTCTCTCTCTCTCTCAAGTTCTCTATCTATCTCTCTCTCGCTCTCTCTCTTAAGTTCTCTGTCTATCTCTCTCTCGCTCTCTCTCTATCTCTCAAGTTCTCTGTCTATCTCTCTCGCTCTCTCTCTCTCTCAAGTTATCTGTCTATCCCTCTCTTTCTCTCGCTCTGATGGCACAATATAGTTAGCTTCCCAATTAACTTTTTGACGTTATTAAACATCAATCGACAATAGAATTATGCGTCTATGACATATACAAATACAACACAACGAGCCTTCAATAAATGTTGTGAGAACTCCAGACCCAAAAGCCGACCACGAAAAAAATGGATCGACAGAATATTGGAAAAACAACAGCAGCAGAGGTGAACAAAAGAGCAAAAGACCGCAAATTATAATCCCCCCCCCCTTGCCCACCCCTTTCGATGCTGAAAGGCATATACGAAAGGAAAGAAGAAGAGGATTTCATATACCATATTTTCTTTCTGAATGACTTTCAGTACTACATATCCTGCTTTATGAAAAGTTATCATTGTTGCAGTTTCCTCATATTCCAAGTCCGGCTTGTTGCAGGAGCTACTGTGTTAAGTGCTATGTGCACACCGTGAGCTGTGTGTCTCATCCGTTTTGATCATGTTTCGATATTCCAATTGTTTACGATGAAAGATGATATCATGTGACAGGGAACAGTTGGCTGTGTTCACTTTCTATGCGGTTTCGCCTGATGTCTTTTGGCGTGTGCTGAGACTGCTACGATGGGGACTACAGTTACCTTTCTTTGTTTGGGAGATGAGATTCGGATGATTACGCTGGCACAGGCGGTTGAGCAATTATGGATTTTAATTCATGCAGTGATACCGTGGCTTACCATAACGATGTACCGTTATGTTTAATGAGTTTGCTAAACGATGAAACCAGTCATATGCTAGTGGGTAAAAAGGCAATTCGATAACAACTTATTTTCAATGAAAGACAAGCGACACTGGTGTTATGCTGACCACATTATTAAAAGAAAATGTCCGGAAGAAAAGCACAAATATAAACACTAGCGTCACACTCCAGATACGTTACAAGCCCTGATAGAGTTTGAAAACTAAAAAAAAACCTACGTTTCCTTGTATAGATCAGTAGTCGTTATTTGGTTATGGAAGGCCCCGGTATCACTGCAAACGAATTAAAATCCATAATTGCTCAACCGCCTGTGCCCGTGTCATCAGCCGAATTAATATCCCATCTCCCAAACAAAGAAAGGTAACTGTAGTCCCCATCGTTGCAGTCTCAGCACACGCCAAAAGACATAAGGCGAAACTGCGCAGAAAGTGAACACAGCCAACTGTTTCCTGTCATACGATTTCATCATTCATCGTAAACAATTGGAATATCGAAACATGATCAAAACGGATGAGACACACAGCTCACGGTGTGCACAGAGCACTTAACTCAGTAGCTACTGCAGTAGTCGTTATTTGCTTTGACCAAAAAAGAAACATTTTAGTTATAGTTCTAAGTCATGCATGGAAATGAGCATGAGTTTAGATTTCCTTTATCCTTATAGACTTCTAGTTTAACTAAATTTGGTGCTAGGGATAATTTTGTAGGCTCATTAATTTTTGTGACACTAATTTGACACCTTCTGTTGTGATGTTGTTTTATTTTACCAGAAATATTTTTTTAAAAAGCTTTATTGTCTAATTAATCTGAATGTATGCATATAAAAATAATAAGCACATTTTGTCTTATAATGCTAAAATTAGTAGAGATTAAAATACCAGTTTGAAACAGCCGTGTGTAACAGCTTTCTGTATTAGTTTTGTTTGTAAATGTCTTTCTTTATTCCAAAATAAATTTTTTTCATATGAGTGAGAGAGAGAGAGAGAGAGAGTGAGAGAAGGAGTGGGAGAGAGAGTGAGAGAAGGAGTGGGAGAGAGAGTGATTGAGTGAGTGAGTGAGTGAGTGAGTGAGTGAGTGAGTGAGTGAGTGAGTTAGTGAGTGAGTGAATGAGTGAGTTAATGAGTGAGTGAGAGATAGTGAGAACGTGTTCTTTAAAGAACTATGAATGTACATATTTACAGTTTAAAGTTAATTCGGGGGTGTGGTACTTTCTTAAATTGCCGTAGTGTCCTGCTCAGCGTCTATTGCCCGACAACTTAGTGTGTTATACTGGAATGAGGAAGCCACTCGCGCTCGCTCGACTCGCGATGTGTCGGGGCGGGGCGCGCGTGTGGAGTCATTCGGGTGGAGATATTTTCTGATAAAGAGATGGAGCGGGGGGAAACAACGGGGGTGATGGAGGCACGCGCTTCTCCTGGCTGACGGACCCAGTTTGTGAGCTTTGAGGGAGGAGCTATCCTCGGCACGCGAATGCATGCATATTTATGAGCCGAGGAATGCTTTGGGCAGTTAAAGATGTTCCTACAAACTCCCACAGTCACGCGGATATAAAAAGGCACGGATGAGTCGTTGAGTAAGTTCCTGAACTGAGTTTAAACACAGCCCATTTAGTTGTTGCTGTTGTTACCACGACCACACAGGATCAGACTCCAGAACTTTCACTGTTTCGTCTCTGCTGCGGTAGTTGTCTGCTGCTTCAAGTTCAGTCACCTTCACCATTACTGCTGCTGCTGTTGTTGATGACACTGCTGCCTCGGCTTCAATTATCGGCGTCTTTACTACAAGACCTACAAAACCTTTTGAAGTACGTCTAGAAACAGTCAGAATCACCCTTAAGGTAATCAACGAAGCACAGACTGAATGATCTTTGTGTTTAATACCCGCCTAAAACATTCAACTAAACCCGTAAATAAAACAATTATATTCAACAATAGTGCGAACCTAAAATAGGACGATTTTAATGGGAACTAACCAAGATATTCTAAATAATTTGAAAACATTTACGTAATATTTATTCTCTTGAGTAACGTCAATTAGTTTAATGGGACAAAGAAATAAAATGTAAAGCAATTGTGCTAGCATAAACCCAGGACATTTGACCAACAAATCTATGAGTTATTCTAGTCATTATTATACTTGGCAAATAACAAAATATAACCTGTTATTTTGACTGTCAACTCCATGTGTATATAATGTATAGATGATTGTAATATAACATTTAAAAAACTTTGTTTTGAAAATACAGATTCATACATGATAAATATATTATAGATCGTTATGTTCTTAATATATCATAGATCATTATGTTCTAAATATATTATAGATCTTTATGTTCTAAAAATATATTTATATATGTACCGTTGTGTTCCGTTTTTTTTTTAAACTTGGCCAAAAAAGTGCAATACTGCTGTAATATAAACAAAATCTAATCTAACGTTTCGAGTTGTGCCTTATTACTATATTTACGTGTGCCTTTTTTTTAAATGAACGTATTTTGCCTTTAATTTACATTGTGTGTATTATATATGTACTGAGACTAGTACTTTTGCGTTGCAATACACTTTGTATACATTGCTGATCAAACCTGCTGGATTTCAAAATAATTTTACTTTATTTCATAATATTACGTCACCATTCCTTTTTATTATTTCATTAATTATATCTAAATCGGAAAACTTCCTATTTTAACGTAAAAAATTTACCATATCAATTTTAATTTTAACATATGTAAGAAGGTGCCTTGCCCGTATTTCAAGTGCCCCTGATGTTTGGTCATTCCCGTTGCCTTAATCCTGTCTCGTTTTTGCGTTTTTGTGCAGGCCCATTGTAGGTCAAGCGTTGATCGACTGGGATCTCCACACTTCTGCAGTCGAGCGTGTTTACCTAAGTGCAATCATAAACTTATAATTTATTCCAATGTTTTCTTATATTTAATTTCATTTTGCAATATTTTACAAATTCTCGTTTTATTTCTAATTGTGCAATATTATTTGTTTCAGTTTTTGAACCTATAGTTATAAATGTATTATTTTCGTACAGTTTTTCAATCACTTGTGCCTTTCATAACATTTGGTTACATTTACTAAGAAATTGGAGTTTTAAGACTTTAATTACAGTTTATATAATTTCATTTATAAAAGCAGATTTTTTTTTCTCTTCCATTTGCTGAGTCTCTCAGAAAAATCAGTGCAATAATACATCAATTTCTGTGCAATATTCCACTCATTCCGTTAAAACAGGGGAGATAAAATTTAGAAACTGGTTGCCCAAATTATCGCTATTGAAAATTATGCTAAGAACTATATAACTGAATTATAATAAATAATTATATATATATAAGTATAAATAATTAAATCTTTATACCACTTTACAAAATGACGTATACGGTTAAAAATGTTTAAATAAGAAATATTATAATGGATTTATAACGATTTGGTAGTTGGAATCAGAAGGCTTATTGCTTAGGAATAGTTAATATTTGGGTAGCTTGTAAAGTAGATTACAAATAAGTTGTAGATCAGTAGGGACAGAAAGACAAGAATAAACAATATTTTGTTTCTTTTAAAATGCCGAGGCATTTTTTGGTGAAACGACACAAGCATTGCGCGGGAAATGTTTCTTACCGCGATCGACTAGAGGTTGGTCAAGAGCTAGCATACAAGGGCGACTATAACGTGCTGGACACTGATAAATACAACATCATCAGGGAAGGCGACTACATCAGCGATTACAGCGGATACGGGTCGCCAGATTCAGGCTACGCTGCTAGCCCAAACAGTTCCCACATGGGCTTTGCACGTGAGAAGGAGAACTTAATCACAGATCGTGAGAATAACAATAACAAAAACTATAACAAATCGGCTAGTGTTATTGGTTATTTTGATAACAACCACAGCAACATGACCACCACAAGTGCAGTCGGAAGCTGTAACTATGGCAGCAATGGAGACATCCATCATGAAGATGATGTAACTGATACACCAATAGATTTGAGCATGCCCAGCCGAAAAAAGACAGTGTTATCTTCTGTACCTGCTTACATGCAGCAAGAAGAAAGTCATCATCAACATCTTCATAAGTACCAATACCAACAACAACAACAGCAGCAGCAGCAGCAGCAACAAGCTTATCACCGGCAGCCGTCTCCAAGTCACCCAGCCGTATCAACTACCGCAGCAGTAATACGCTTTGACGCATTAAACAAGCTGCACATGAGCAGCAACGTCACTGATAGATCGCTGGGTATGGTAACTTCGTTGTCCCCAACTCCACTCCCTCATAACCAAGTCAACGCCCGCAGTCTCCCCAACCCAGACATCCATTTCAGCTCCCTCTACCCACGGGCGATCAAACCAGACTCTTTATTAAAAATAGAACCGGAAACTCTTCCGAACACGCAATGCTTACTCGTGCCTCAAGCACCAGGTACCAGAAGACAAGCTTCAATGTCACCATTGTCTTCGCCACTGCCAGCATCAGTTCTGGAGCCAGGAACCAACAATGGCAGGGCAACCCCCACAACCAGACCTTCCTCGATCCACAGCCCGAGCCGCAAGCGAGGCATTTCAGACGAAAATGACGATGTCTCAAACGAGTTTTATTTACAAGAATTATCTAAATCACTTCCTGCTCTAAAGAAAAGAGACAGCATCAACGAATCAAACACTACTCCCGTGTCCAAAACAACATTGTCACATAAAGCAAGAACAACTGCCCCAGCGACAAAGAAGTCAACAGGATCAGTTCCTAGTGGGAAGAAGTTTAAAGCTGTGCGACGACTGAACTTTGATATAGACACAACTTCCCCGGTTTCCGGGACGATCATCAAAGACGCAGCAGACTTCCATCCGGTAAGTTTCCAATCTTTCTACTTTCATAACTTCTCTATGTTGCTGCTCGCGCTATATATTTAATCCCCTATTGTCTTGTTACTACATTATAATGAACCCCCTGTTATCCTGTTACTACATTATAATGATATACGTCTTTAACCCCTGCGAGCCATGTTTTGCTCTCACTAAGAAGGTAGCTGCTGTGCAATGCCCCCATTTCTTTATTTGAATCTTTACGTCATCTTGATTCTTATTTCTTGATCTTACCAGCGCCGTTAGCCGGCACATAGGGCCCGTAGATTTGGCCCTCTCGTCATCATTATTGAGTGCTGTCGCCATATAAAAGGTTGG
The DNA here is from genome assembly GCA_032433765.1 of Megaustenia siamemsis. Lineage (NCBI taxonomy): Eukaryota > Metazoa > Mollusca > Gastropoda > Stylommatophora > Ariophantidae > Megaustenia > Megaustenia siamemsis. Next base: position 68,036,808 of record JAVIAB010000124.1, read on the forward strand.
CGACCATGAAGCGCCTTTACCCCACGACCTCTATATGATTTTAATGATTTACTAGTTTCAGGCAAATGCATATTTCTCTACATCTCTCCCTCCTCCTTCTTCCTATCTCTCTCTCTCTCTCTCTCTCTCTCTCTCTCTCTCTCTCTTTCTCAGCTTATTATGGTAAATGTAATAACTTTTCGAAGAATAGGCAAATAAAAAAACAGGATAGCTTGTCCCTTTACAACAAACTAATGGGTTCGAAAGTATTAAACTTAAATTGTTTGGTTGGTTGGTTGCGTTCGCCCGATGACTAAAGTATTTAGAGTATCGTGGTATACTAGAATATTCCTCTTCATCATCCGTCCTTACAAGGACGTAGTGGACGTGTCTTCGTTCTATTGTGGTTTACAGTATAACTGTTATATTTGCGCCTTTAGGCCCTACACATCCGACTTCAGCACGACATTTTTGAGTACCGGGTTGTCTTCCCTCTTCGATCCCTGCACGCTTGGCCAGACTAGACAGGTTAGTTTGTTACTGGAGGCACCACGGAGAGGTGGAGCAAGATCTGGATGGTTTTGGTTCACCGATCCTGGCGCAAGCCATCAGCTGTGGGTCGCTGACAACTTCCAGCTGTGGTGCTGGGAGGTGCGCCTTCGCCTCCAAATTGTTTGCTGTCGTTCACAAATTAAATTAACAGTATTGTTGATGGTATGAAACATTCTCTCTTCGGTCTGATTCGACAATCTGAAAGTACTTGATACCATTCTGTTATTCGTAATTCCAAGAATGATAACTCTGTTCAAGCCAACAAAATGATTCGCGAATTAATTATTTAAAGGGTGATAAATCCCATACATAACGTAGTGATCCTGAAATGAATCCAGCATGCATTGTACTTGGTCAACTGCTATTTCCTCCCCGAGTGAGAGAATGCCAGACAACCTTCGTTAAAATACATAATAGAAAATCAATGATACAGATTACCTAAAAGTAGACTAAGGTTGTATTTGGTCATAATAACATCAGAAAGAAACAATCAACATCTTTCGGACACATCATGAGAAGAGGAAAGTTGGAATACTTTGTTACAGCTGGCAAAATACAAGGAAAGAGAGATCGCGGTCGACAAAGAGAAGAAATACTGGATAGCTTGGTGTCATGGCATGGAAAACAGTCAACAACATAATTGTTACGATGCATTGTAGATAGAAGATTGTGGAAGGACATGATCGTTTACGTCAACCGGTATGGCACATGATGATGATGATGATGATGAGACTAAGGTAGCAAATACAATAACAGCAGCGTTAATAAACCCCTTTCAATAATTAACAGCTATTTCTGTAATAGAGAATCAACAACCTATCTCAAAGTTTCATCTGCACCTATCTGCTGATATAAGTCACTGAAATTGTCCAGCCGAATGATTTTACAAGAAAATGTGATATCTCCGTTATAATAAATTAATATATTTGGTCTGAAACAAGCATAATTTTCTTCAAAACTCTATATGTATATACACCCGCAAGCAGTAATAATTGATTGATTTTAAAGTGGCCTTCTCATGATGAAGTTAATCAAAGGCAATGTATGCATTAATAAATCGATATAATTTTTTTTATTAAAGTCTTAATGTGTTCATATTAATTTGTGTTTCAAATAGAAATAAAAAATGTAGAATATTGTCGTAAATTAGCAGAACTTACGTCATTACAGTCAAGGTACCTCAGGGTTAAACGCGAGAGCAAGCATGACAGTACTTCACATACTGATAATTCCTATGAGATCTGAATTTTACTCTACATTCAACTTGTGTCGAAAATGGCATCTGTTCTCTTATCTAATGAACTAAATAAAAGTTATTCCACTTCATTGGTTGTTATTCGAGTTGAATCGGATGGCGATCTTAAGAAGGTGACTGAGCTGCAGCTGTATCTTTCATCTGAAGCAGGACAAAAGTTGCACATTACTTCTAGTTATATCGTGCCACTTGCGCAGTGGTTAACCTGCTGGTTTGGCAATACAGCGAATAAGGGATCAGGTCTCAGCCTGCGCTGTGTAGTAAACTAGGCTCAAACAGACAATTCTATCTTACCACACACATCTATAGTTTTAAGACCAGCAGACAGAAAGGCGTTACCTCAATTGTGTGATGTTTTCAGCTCTGCGAGCAGGGACGGTTATGGTTAGAGTGACGTCAGCCATCTATAGCTCGCATAGCTAAAGACGTCATGATTGTGTGTGTGGGGGGTGGGAGAAGAGGGGGGGGCTGTGTTCTGGGATATCCCTCTCTGCCCACAGGCCTTACTACTATAGACGGATGTGATCTGGAATACTAAGTTTGGGAAGGTAGCAACAGTGAGGAAGAACATTTATTCTAGTCACCTCCAGAACATACATGAAGCATAAAGCGTCACTCCCCTACACTATACGTAGTAGTAGTAGCCAGCGTCAGTCATAGTTGACTATAGTAGCCTCCGTCAGTCATAGTGGACTATAGTAGCCTCCGTCAGTCATAGTGGACTATAGTAGCCTCCGTCAGTCATACTTGACTATAGTAGCCTCCGTCAGTCATAGTTGACTATAGTAGCCTCCGTCAGTCATAGTGGACTATAGTAGCCTCCGTCAGTCATAGTGGACTATAGTAGCCTCCGTCAGTCATACTTGACTATAGTAGCCTCCGTCAGTCATAGTGGACTATAGTAGCCTCCGTCAGTCATACTTGACTATAGTAGCCTCCGTCAGTCATAGTGGACTATAGTAGCCTCCGTCAGTCATAGTGGACTATAGTAGCCTCCGTCAGTCATAGTGGACTATAGTAGCCTCCGTCAGTCATAGTTGACTATAGTAGCCTCAGTCAGTCATAGTTGACTATAGTAGCCTCCGTCAGTCATAGTTGACTATAGTAGCCTCCGTCAGTCATAGTTGACTATGGATTTTTTCTGCGCTCCTAGAAATGTTATTTCTTTCTTTTCTTTTCTTTCGTCGTGTATTCTCTTTCTCTATGAATCTGTCTGCTTCTTGTTTACACACTATACGTAATATGTATCTATCTGTGCTATTTAACTAGTGACATATTTGAACTATTATCATGTTGTATGCACAACTTCTTTAGCATAATTATAATTAGTTAGTAACAACCACTAACGTTATTCCGACGGATTTCTGGTTTACATCTCGCTCATCTCCTAGAGCCGCGAGGCATAAACCGACATTAGCAAACATTATGAGTACTTTACAGTAACGATCCTGTGATGGGTTATAAACTACACTACTCGTGACGTCATATCCACTCTCGAGCAATATTTCCAGTGAATATTGACCCGGATGTACAGACATTAATAACTCGGAATTATGCTACAGTCTCCGGGCGCCTAAAAGCGGGAAGCATGCCTAACAAAGTGCAGCAAAAGTCGACATCTGTCACTAATTTAGATACACGATCTGCCACGTTTGTGCTTGGAGAGACCGATTCCCGGAAATGAAAACAAATTGATAAATGGCTTATCGAAAGAGGATCGATTTTGCTATATACCAAGCGTGAAAGGACGATATGAACAACTACAATGGAAGGCAAAATTTCAAAGAATTGGAAACAGGAACAATCAAGTATGAAGAGGAACAATCAAGTATGAAGAGGAACAATCAAATATAAACAGGAAGATTAAGTATAAACAGGAACAATCAAGTATGAACAGGAACAATCAAGTATAAACAGGAACAATCAAGTATAAACAGGAACAATCAAGTATGAACAGGAACAATCAAATATGAACAGGAACAATCAAGTATGAACAGGAACAATCAAGTATGAACAGGAAACAATGAACGAGCTGTTGTTGGTAAGCTAGAATTCTATGTAATCCTCGCTCTATAAGTAAACTCATACGAAATTTCAATCGACTTCATGGCTAATCTTATGGATAATTTCGAATGATTTATTGTGTAGTGTCTACCTCGCTACAGAACCTGGTATTTCTTTCATGTTTTTACAACTAATGAGGATATTGCAAAGAAATTTCAGGCGGTCTTACCTAATTTAGTCATCAATGTGACGACATCATAGCCTATGCTGGAAGCCATTTGCGTCAATACCAGATTGATCCTGCCGCGTCATTATTAGAAAGTCTTTGCCAGTATGTTCGCCGTCACTGTCTCAATTTCTGAGGTCATGTTTGCTGCCAATGCTGTCTATGATCTGTGGTTTGTTTCAATAAACTCTCCCTTTCTTCACATCAAAATAAATAGACTAGAGTTGTTCGGCGTATGTTGACCTCCAAACTTCTACAGCAAATGCTGTTGACATGACCATATCTATTCTGTTTTCTCAGTAAATGCAAACAATAAACACTCCCTTCTCCAGAGGATACCGTACATTTTCTATCTATCATGCGTGAATTCATAAGTTTACATTAACACTCACTAACAACAACCGTATTGTGTAGACACCGTCAGCGAAATGAGAGATGTCGTCAGTCGTGTCTGCTAGCCCGCTACTCCTTGTCGCTATAATTATGCGCCACACACACAACCGCACGCACACACATATACTACAGACAAATTACTTGTTATTGTTTACACAAAGAACGCACTCCTGTTCAAATTTGCCTGCATATCTTCATTGGTGTAGAATCATTGAGGACACGAAGTAGCAACTGATACTCCCTGTATAACCTCATACCGAGTTGAAGTCGATCTCATAGGTGAATAAGAGAAGAAATGACCTCGTCACGACTTGATATTTGGGAATGGGGAGTGTGCTGCTGGTATAAGATTTCTTACCGTCGGTATATTTCTGGATTACGTCGTCAGCATTACGCCAAGTCATATTTCTTTCCCTGTGGTAAAACCGTCCGGTACCAATTTAAGATCGTGTCAAGTTAATATCCGGTCAGTTGATGGAATAAAACGGACATTTGTGTCCATAGTAGATCCGCTTATTTTGTGTAATCTCTTGCAGTAGTCGCCCTTACCATTAAACTTATATAGAATTTCAGTGTATTCAATAATTAAATTAAAATACAATTTCAGAATATTAGATCAATTAAGTATCATATAATTTTACTTAACACCATTGATAATATCTAAAAAAATTAATTAATCGAATCAATAAGGTTTTATATAACCAAATTCAATACTGCGAAATTAAACATAACAACACTACACTAAATCTAATTAACTATCTCAAAGCCAGTTACATTTAAGAAATATAATATGTACTGCACTGGTATGTCATTAGTAAGCAAATACAAGATAATAATTTACACAAGAAGACTAAGAAGTGACGATAGAAGTTAGTCACATATTAATTCAATGTACTTACACGCTTGTTCCTGACTGGTCACTGTGACGACAGAAGTTTGTTACAGACTAGGCCAATGTAATTACGAGCTTGTTGCTGACTAAACACTGTGACAATAGAAGTTTGTTACAGACTAGGTCAATGTACTTACACGCTTGTTCCTGACTGGTCACTGTGACGACAGAAGTTTGTTGCAGACTATGTCAATGTACTTACACGTTTGTTGCTAACTTGTCACTGTGACGACAGAAGTTTCTTACATACTATGTCAATGTACTTACGTGCTCGTTGCTGACTGGTCACGGTGACGATAGAAGTTTGTTACATACTAGGTCAATGTAATTACACCCTTGTTGCTGACTGGTTACTGTGAAAATAAAAGTTTGTTACAGACTATGTCAATGTATTTACACGCTTGTTGCTGACTGGTTACTGTGACAATAGTAGTTTTTTACAGACTATGTCAATGTACTTACACGCTTGTTGTTGACTGGTCACTGTGACAATAGAAGTTTGTTAGAGATTATGTCAATGTACTTACACGCTTGTTGCTGACTGGTCACTGTGAAAATAAAAGTTTGTTACAGACTATGTCAATGTATTTACACGCTTGTTGCTGACTGGTTACTGTGACAATAGTAGTTTTTTACAGACTATGTCAATGTACTTACACGCTTGTTGTTGACTGGTCACTGTGACAATAGAAGTTTGTTAGAGATTATGTCAATGTACTTACACGCTTGTTGCTGACTGGTCACTGTGACAATAGAAGTTTGTTACAGATTATGTCAATGTACTTACACGTTTGTTGCTGACTGGTCACTGTGACAATAGAAGTTTGTTACAGATTATGTCAATGTACTTACACGTTTGTTGCTGACTGGTCACTGTGACAATAGAAGTTTGTTACATTGGTTCTATTGGTTATGGAAGGCCCCGGTATCACTGCAAACGAATTAAAATCCATAATCGCTCAACCGCCCGTGCCAGTGGAATCATCCGAATTACTAACTCATCTCCCAAACAAAGAAAGGTAACTGTAGTCCCCATCGTAGCAGTCTCAGCACACGCCAGAAAACATAAGGCGAAACCGCGCAGAAAGTGAACACAGCCAACTGTTCCCTGTCATACGATATCATCATTCATCGTAAACAATTGGAATATCAAAACATGATCAAAACGGATGAGACACATAGCTCACGGTGTGCACAGAGCACTTAACTCAGTAGCTCCTGCAACAAGTAGGACTTGGAATATGAGGAAACTGCAACAAGGAACACTTTTCAGACATAGCCATCAATGGTTCCTGCCGCCTATCCACCATATACCGGAAGTTCGCGTCCTCCCGAAAATGATGATCGTCATATTTTGTTACATACTAGGTCAATGTACTTAAACGTATGATGCTGACCGGTCACTGTGACGATATGAGTTTGTTACAGACTACGTCAATGTACTTATGCGCTTGTTGCTGACTGGTCACTATGATGATAGATGTTTGTTACATACTAGGTCAATGTACTTACGCGCTTGTTGCTGACTGGACACTGTGTCGACAGAGGTTTGCTGAAGACCCGGTATTATGTCATAAAAACCAACTAATTATTATGTGTTTATACGCTTGTTGTTGACCATGATGTGTCCTAAGAAATATACCGTTGCCTTGGCCCTATGTCCGGAGAATCATGCTGTTGATTGTTATATGCCCATTAAAAGTCTGTTGTCGATCACGCTACATGTCCCTAGAATATTATCATTGACTATATTAAATATCAATAGAAGTTTGACGTAGACAACACCACAAGCCCTTCTTTCCTCTGTTATTTTATGCAAGAAAACAGTTTCTAACTAGATCATGTGTCCAGAGTGGCCTGTAGCCGACAATGACACAAATCAATAGAAGATTGACGTTGGCTATGTTATATATTAAAAGAAGCTTTTTGTTGACACTTCTTATATGCCAATACAAACTCGACGCTGTCAAGACCCTATGTTCAAAGAAACGTGTTGTAGACCGTATTATATCTATATATATATATATATATATATATATATATATATATATATATATATGTATATATATATGTGACAACTCTAATAAAGACTTGCAATAATCATAGATACATACATATTTGATTTATCCCTCGTCCCATTATTTTACCTATATATCTTACATGTATGGTTTGAAAACGATGTTTACCGCCATATGTTAATATGGATTATCACATCAATCGGTATCCATGTTTATCTGGCATATCCACGCAGTGGGAAAGCAGTTATAACATTCTTGTCTTCTGACCCGGATGACATAGGTTTAATTTTTGTGGTGAATTTCTTTTCCGATCGACACAGCTTCATTGTTAATATCTGAAAATTGATACGTGACTTTTTTCGAATGAAAAATAGAACGGTCAGGCCGTTACGATATCCACAAATGTATCCGAAAGCTGTGAATAAATTCAGCACTAAATAAATATTCATGGAACGTCACAAGTCTTCATGGAAACACTTTGTTTTCCTAGCTGATCTATTTGATGTATGACTGGTTGGTCTCGAGGCAAGACGCCGGACTCGAGACAGAGAGGTTGTGGGTTCAAATCCTGACTCCACCAGTTGAGATTTTTATCTATGATTTCTCTCTGCGGCAACCACATCTGGTCTCAGCAACGAGGCCCGGTTTGAAACGTTAATTACTCATCGGCGGACAAAATATGAGTACTTCCGAAGTCGGAGTTATCTGCCCGTGTGGCGAGGGACCCCTGTGCGCATGGCTGCCAGGGAAAAATAGATTAACATGCACAGTTGAGTTCCTAGTCTCTAGGGACTTCGTCAGAGGTAAAAGCTGGCGTACGAAAATAATAATAAAAAATTTGATGTTATTTTTTAATCCCACACCCCTTTTCTTATCTGTCGTTTTGCTTCTGATGCGCAAAACGTGACGTCCTCTTGCGAAATACAGCCTTCTTAATGTTAATCTATTTCCTCTATATCATTACCCGTCACTAGCCCTCAGATTACCACCCTCAATTCTCGAGCCTTCCGCCCTATTCACGCGCGACTCAAGTGAACACGCTAACTTGTTCACTTGCAGTAACTAGTCATCTACTTAAAACAACTTTCTTGTTGGCCATCGATTTCTGCGCTTGAAAATCAAACTTCCTACGACAAACACAGTCAATCGGCTGTGAGCAAACCCGGACAGAACACAGTATCAGAGATTTAGTGTTCGAGTAATTAATCATTTTGCAGTTACACATCCTCCCCCCCCCCTCCTACCCCACCCCTTTTTTCTCCCGGCTCTTGGTTGATGTGTTGCCTCCCCTGTTGGGCGTATATTATAGGAGCTGTTTACGGCGTTGGTAATGACGGGAGCTGCTCTTTGTTAATGCTGGGCATGTGGCCCAGTCGTTGTTGGTGGTGTTAGTGGTTAGGGTTAACTGAGTCGAGCTAGATTAACCGTTAATTGTTGTTGTCTTTGCAAAACCGTTAATTGTTGTTGTCTTTGCAAAACCGTTAATTGTTTTTCTCTTTACAAACCCGTTAATTATTCTTTTTACATAACAGTTAAATTGTTATTGTCTTTAGAAATTGTTATTTTCTTTCTTAAATAGTTTATTGTTACTTTACAAAATCGTTAATTGTTGCTGTATTTACCAAACCGTTTGTTGTTACTTTACAAAATCGTTAATTGTTGCAGTCTTTACAAAACCGTTTACTGTTACTTAGCAAAATCGTTAATTGTTGCTGTCTTTACCAAACGTTTATTATTTCTTTACAAAATCGTTAATTGTTGCTGTCTTTACCAAACCGTTCATTGTTACTTTACAAAATCGTTAATTGTTGCTGTCTTTACCAAACCGTTCATTGTTACTTTACAAAATCGTTAATTGTTGCTGTCTCTACCAAACCGTTCATTGTTACTTTACAAAATCATTAATTGTTGCTGTTTCTACCAAACCGTTCATTGTTACTTTACAAAATCATTAATTGTTGCTGTCTTTACCAAACGTTTATTATTTCTTTACAAAATCGTTCACCGATGTTGTCTTTTAAAAAGCGGAAACTGCTGTTGTCTTTACAAAATCATTAATTGCTGTTGTCTTTACAAAAGCGGTAATTGTTGTTGTATTTACAAATATATTGTATAGAAAACTGTATTCTTGAAAGTCTTAAACAACTGAAGAGATTTATACGTCATGCTATATGTAGTAGAGAAAACAAGTAAAAAAAAAGTAAAGCGCCCCGTCACGCCAAGTTGCGTCTAGAGACCATAATTTTTATAGACCTTCAGCACATGATTTTTGGGGTAATGTGATCAGTATTACGCCCGTGCCAGTAGAGAGAACAAAAGAAAAGTCACCGTGTAAATGGTATAGCTTTAGCTTTACAGTATTACAAAAAGTTCCGTCGTTGTGACCCAGGACTAGCCTTTAGCTGGTAATTAGACAGGACACTAAAAACAGAGAATTATTTTCTATCAGAGTTTTCTTCCAAAACATTGGAACGTCAAATGTCGTTATTTAACATCGTAAAGCTGTAACTATACCATTTGTAAAACGTTTTTTTTTTTCTGTTCTCATTGTTATCAGCTTTACCACTGCCGTAGAAGTTATGATGCTCCCTCTAGTATGTCTTGGGGATTTACGACAGATTTTTCAGTCTTAACAGACAGGAGATCATAATGCTGAAGATCATTATTAAAAAAATAGCAATAACAGTTTTGACAACAACAAAAAAAAAAACAATAGCAGTACTGACACAAAGACAACAGTAGTTCTAGCACAAAGATAGCAGTAGTTTTGATGCAAAGATAATAGTTGTTCTTACACAAAAACAATAGTAGTTCTACACAAAGATAGCAGTAGTTCTGACACACATACAACAGTAGTTCTGACACACATACACCAGTAGTTCTGACACACATACAACAGTAGTTCTGACACACATACACCAGTAGTTCTGACACACATACACCAGTTGTTCTGACACACATACAACAGTAGTTCTGACACACATACACCAGTTGTTCTGACACACATACAACAGTAGTTCTGACACACATACACCAGTTGTTCTGACACACATACACCAGTAGTTCTGACACACATACACCAGTTGTTCTGACACACATACACCAGTAGTTCTGACACACATACACCAGTTGTTCTGACACACATACACCAGTAGTTCTGACACACATACACCAGTAGTTCTGACACAAGACAATAATCAAAAGTAAGGAGAGTGCGTGGATGAACGTTTCAGACAAAATACCAAAAACAAACATTTGATATTTTCTTCCTCTTTCCTTGATCATACACAAGCAAAACAGGCAATGGCCGTTACACCTTGTGGTGTCTTGTTGGGCCACTACAAAGTTTCTCAACTTTCTGCTGACTGCGGCCATTCCTCACACCTGGTCTACACTAGTTATCTATTTCTACTGTACTCGGCCTTCTCCTTTCTATCCATGTAGTCAGTTTCATTGCAGTCGGGAATTCCCCATATCTGCTCCACTCATGCCATCGCCCAAAGCGCAGAGGCGCCGATGGCAAATTCTGTTAACAAGTTCTACTTCGTGCATGCCTCAATCGGCTGCACTGGCGATGATTCCAAACTACTTCAATCAAACATTGAGAATACAGTCACTTTTTCACTCCACCTTTCTCGAACAATCACATTGAAAACAAACAAAGCAAAAGTAATGGTTAAGCGACTACGCTGGACTCTGCACAAACAGTGGAACATATGTAGCGATTGTGCCTTGTCAGATATGGCGTTAGCAAGCTTACGCAGGCGACTATAGCTTACATGGGGACTGGGTCCGACCATGTTCTCATCCAGATTGTCCCTCTTTCGCCTTTACTCCAGAATCCACTGTGCGGCTGTTCTTATGGATATTACTAGTAACAGGGCGACCTAGCACAATATCCCAACATTATACAGATATTACATCTAATTAATATATAATGTAAAATAATTAGCGGATAGAACCAACGCGGTCAGACACAAGATAAAGAAGACCTAGTGGTTATACAGAAATCACTGACAATCAAAAATAAGACAAATTAATATAGAAATGATCTCGCTAGAAATAAGACAAATAAATTCAGACACATAACGATACAATTATAAATAATGTTGGTGTACCTTTGTACAGAAATAAAGTACTAAACATCTCTGTTCTAAGTCACATGACTTGGAGAAAAATGAGAGATAGTGTCCTTCCTTGCTATTTGTATCTTCCTAAGGTTAGCGAGCCATGATGATCATTGTATTGAGAAGCCAGCGAGCTAACTACAACAATAGAAGCAATAACATATCGTTTAGGCAAACAATATTGCCTGGATCAATGAATATTTAAATATAAAGATAATCCTAACTAGCAACTCTAATACTAAAGAGAGATGAAAAAAAAAACAAAAAAAAACTAGACAGTAGATACGAAGACATACACATATTTAGTTTAGCACTCGTCACATTCTCCATATTTTCTCAGTTCTTCTTACTCATGAACTGGAATGCTGATTTTACCTTATTGTATTAGTATGTTTGTTTATATACCTTGACGTAGATTAGACAATATAATTAACTAGTGGTTAGACAGACAATACCATCACTTAGTGATTATACAGACACAGACACCACTTAGCGGTTAGACAGACAATACCATCACTTAGTGATTATACAGACACAGACACCACTTAGCGGTTAGATAGACAATACCATCACTTAGTGATTATACAGACACAGACACCACTTAGCGGTTAGACAGACAATACCATCACTTAGTGATTATACAGACACAGACACCACTTAGCGGTTAGACAGACAATGCCACTAATTAGCGGTTAGAAAGACAATGCCACCACTTAGCGGTTAGAAAGACAATGCCACCATTTAGTGGTTAGAAAGACAATGCCACCACTTAGCGGCTTGGAGATACAATAACATTAACCATTGGTCAGACAGACAATGCCATCACCTAGTGGTTGCACAGAAAATACTATTAACTAGCGACTGGACAGCCAGTACCACTAAATAGTGGCCAAGCAGACGATATTATCATCTAGACAAACGATAATGCCATCGTAGAGCAGTTAAACGAATAACACCCCCACCTTGCGAATATACAGAAAATGTCATCACCTAATGGCCAGACAGTCAATATCATCACATTTCACGCACAAACAATACCATCAACTAATGGCCAGACAGTCAATATCATCACATATCACTCACAAACAATACCATCAACTAGTGGCCAGACAGTCAATATCATCACATATCACTCACAAACAATACCATCAACTAGTAGCCAGAATGACAATACCATTATCAGTAAATGGTTAGACAGACAATACACACAAAAAATACATTTTGGCAGCGGCAATACCAATAAACCTGCAGTTAGACAGACAATACCAATAAACCTGCAGTTAGACAGACAATACCAATAAACCTGCAGTTAGACAGACAATACCAATAAACCTGCAGTTAGACAGACAATACCAATAAACCTGCAGTTAGACAGACAATACCAATAAACCTGCAGTTAGATAGACAATACCAATAAAGCTGCAGTTAGACAGACAATACCAATAAACCTGCAGTTAGACAGACAATACCAATAAACCTGCAGTTAGACAGACAATACCAATAAACCTGCAGTTAGACAGACAATACCAATAAAGCTGCAGTTAGACAGACAATACCAATAAACCTGCAGTTAGACAGACAATACCAATAAACCTGCAGTTAGACAGACAATACCAATAAACCTGCAGTTAGACAGACAATACCAATAAACCTGCAGTTAGACAGACAATACCAATAAACCTGCAGTTAGACAGACAATACCAATAAACCTGCAGTTATACAAACAATACCAATAAACCTGCAGTTAGACAGACAATACCAATAAACCTGCAGTTAGACAGACAATACCAATAAACCTAAAATGAATCAAACACCAAAATAACATGCTGTTAGAAAACATCACCAACATATTTGTTATGCAATACATAGCAGATAGATAAACAACATTAAATAATCAACTATTCAGCAGACATTTTATTTTTTGCTAACAAGGCGTTAATAAGCAGACATTATAAACGTCTGTTATTTTCACAGACAAAATGATACACCGTGTTGTTAGACGCGAACACACCCAGCTGTTGTTATGCAGGCATTAAGCGGTTGTCAGGACAACTCCGAGAGCTGAACGGTCATCAAGACATTAAAACACCTGTCACGGTGACATTATTTAGCCTGCTGGCAACACTTAAAGTCAGGCAGTATCACGATATTCATATCAGGCAGGTCGTGGTGACTGGCTAGATAACTAACTGAAATAATAACAATGGCGACAAGCGCATGTAAAAATATCATCTCTAGGTTTGGTGCCGCGTCGCTGCCATGGTAACCTGAGCACGCACTGCGCGTTTTCCTAACACTAATAACGAATAGGAAAACATTAATTCATATTGTCAAGAAATAAAAACGTACCTTGAAAATCATCTACGCTGGTAGTTTCTCAACTTATTGTACGTGACAACTTATTTATTTATATCAATGATATCATTTGTGTGCAGCTGCGATAGCTCAGTGGTTAGTGAACTGGATTACAAAATTCGATCCTGATCGACGGCTTCCGGGTTCACACAGCCTTAAATGGGTACCGGATTTTTATTCTGGGAAAGTAAAGCATGGGCGTTATACCGACCACATTACCCCAAAATGTGCCGAAAAAAAAGTAAAGTGCCCCCGTCACGCCTAGTGGCGTATAGGGAATATGGTGTTAGTGACCATAAATTTTACAGACCTTCGGCACATGCTTTTTGGGGTAATGTGGTCGGTATTACGTCCATTACCGCATTACTTTCCTAAAAAAATCTGGTACCCATTTAAGGCTGGGTGAACCCGAAAGCAGTCGGTTGGGATAGAACCCTACCTCTTGTCCTTTGTAGTCCAGTTCACTAACCACTGAGCTATCGAAAATGTGCCGAAGGCCTATAGAAATTATGGTCACTTTTACCATATTCCACATACGCCACTTGGCGTGACGGGGCACTATACTTTTACCTTACATATATCATTGGTAACAATCAATATTTTTCGGGCATATCATGGGAAGAGGAAAGTTGGAATACTTGGTTACAGCTGGCAAAATAAAAGGAAAGAGAGGTCGGGGACGATAAAGAGAGAAAGTATTGGATAGCTTGATGTTATGGCATAGCAAACAGCCAACAACAGAACTGATACGATGCACTGTAGATAGAAGGATTGTGGAAGGACATGATCGCCTACGTCAACCGGTATGGCACATGCTGATGATGATATCATTCGTGTCAGCAAAGAGTTTGAATGAAATTGTATTTGGTTATCTGTTGTTTTTTTGTTGTTGTTTATATTCTGTTAATCAAATTTGTATGCTGCTATTGAAAAGAACTGAGAAGAAGGTGATCATATTATGGCTGGCCATGCGATGAGAAGATATAATCTCAAAAAAAAAAGCTATCAAATGGGAACTAGTGGGTGAAAAAGGGAGGCCGACCTAGAGAAACACTAACAAGAACACTGATGCGAGAGGCAACAACAGCAGGTATTATTTCTCCGCCGAGATTGAGTGACTTGCCCAGAAAAAGGACGTTTGAGGAAATACTAGGAGAGTCCTGTGCACGGTCTGATACGTGGTAACTAAGATCGTCGGACGTTGAGAATCTGGAACTTCTAGCCGTCTTTGGCTCAAAAGGAAAATAGATAAAATTGAAGAAAAAATACAGCTTGATAATATGGTTAAAAAAAATCAATGGAATAATATACAGTGAATAGAAAGCATTAGATCTTAACGTACAAAGGACAAATACACAATGCAGTCTAATTAATACATTACAACCTATTTTTAATATGACAAATTACAACTTTAATTAATTACATTGTTGCAGGACAAAACTGTGATACAAAGATGTCTGCAAGGTATTATTGAGTGAATTTCCCATCAGTGAAAAAGACAGAGAAAAGCTAGAAAATGACAGTAGTAAATGGGATAAAAAAAAATATAATAAACGACTTAATCAAATTTGAAAAAGAAAAGAAATCAAAGAAGAAAAAAGACGCAAGAGAAAAGAGGCGAGACTTCTCGACATAATTTGAATTATTTGAGTTATTTGCGGGTCATCATCATTGCACTCCGAACATGCCCATAGGTGTTCAGATCCCTTCCTCAGCAAGTCCCGCAGTGTCCAGCGACTGTTCTCAACATAAATTGCCTTCAAAAAGAGCCATGCGAGAAGCTGATTTGCAAAACAACGCCGAGCAGTTACTAATGAAGGCTTTGTACCTCCTGTTTCTGACTATGTAAAGACGTAAATAGCTTTGTATTTGTTACTGTATTGTAAAAACAAACCAGATTAACAGAAACTGGGCCAGACACACCAAGATCAAAGTCAAGGAAAACACAATATATTTAGAGAACTCTTCCCGACACTCTGCTACTATCAATGCTAAACCAGGACATTCACATTAGAATAAACAAGAAAATTCACCACAATGGAAATACATGTCTGATAAATACGCTGAGCATGGCAATAAGTATCAAAATCAGAAATGAGGATATAATGAATGGAGTTGGAATTTATATCAAGAAACAGAAAAACAATCCCAATTTTTGGACATGTAACTTGACCACCAACAAACAGCACCCCCCAGACAGTATTATATTCAGAAGCAACGAGAGCAGATAGACCTAGAAGACGTTAGATAACCTGAAGTTAGCGACATCACGACGACCATCATGCATGAAGCATTTTACCGCGTATTGGTCAGAACACTTCACTTTGTCCCGAAGCTGAGGGTAACAAATACAGCGGAAAGCTGAAGTACTTTAGTTCTACTTTAGGTATTAACCACTAGCTTTGCCTTTTACTGACGTCAAAAGTCACGTGTTTTCTCTCTGAAATCTTCTTCCATTTTCTCAAGTACTACCAATAAATGTCTTGGTCCGTCTTCTAGGTACGATCACTACAGTTTGAGAATCATCGATCTAGAACAGTGCGTTAACTTGATTATCTTCATATTGATTACGAGATGAAGATGTTGACGGGTGTATGAATGTCACACTATTCTTTAACTTCCAGAGAAAACTGTGTCAAATCTGAGATTCGGACATTTGATCAGCGAGAAAGAGAGAGAGAGAGAGAGAGAGAGAGAGAGAAAGAAGAGAGAGAGAGAGAGAGAGAGAGAGAGAGAGAGAGAGAGAGAGAGAAGGAATAGGACGGGGATTAGTAATTTAATTAACGTTAAAAGAATACATCGTTTTCTTCAAACCCGAAGTTTAACAAGCAAATACATTCACCCACAATTTTCTTCTTCTGCTGTTTTTTTTTTTTTAGCTTGAAATGAATACCGAAAATATTTTTTTTCCCAAGGAATACGGTCTGAGGTAGTGCTGACAATATCACTAAAAATGTGTCAATGATTACAAATAAATATGGGTAATACTTCTATATTTCTTATGCACAACGCTCGATGCAGGACGGAGTTCATAATTTCTCTTCTCTGACTTGTTTCTGATATTAACAGAACATTTGTCTTTTTGAGAAAGCTGTTCTGATAAACATATTAGAACATTTACAGTAAAACGTGCTTCATTTACAAATTATAAGAATATGACAGCAGTCAGCGAATTATAGTTGACTGATAACATCAGGGTCAATGAAAGGTCACTGACAACGATCGTACTCCACACACACACACACACACGCACGCACGCACGCACACACAGACACCACACCACACACCACACACACACATACACGCGCGCGCGCGCACGCGGTAGTCATGGGAATAAGTAACTTATCCTTCTGCCGCCATTTACATTTTGGGGGATTTCTTGAGACATGTCATCTGTTTTGTTCGTGCTTGTCCCAGATCTTTCCGAGTGGAAAGGTTGGTTCGTGCATTCGCAGACATGAAACGTCTCATTTTTGTATGTGTTTTATCTTAAAATAAACCCAACCACACCTTCAGGAATCGTAGCAAGAAAGTTCGCTGGATCCAAACAAAACTAACAGTCACATTAATTCTAGCCAACAACTGCCAAACGGTGCATCAAAAGTGAAGAATCTCCCATTGTTGTCCAGCTGCTACATGAAGATAAAAGACAAGTTTTACCCTAAAACACAACAGTTATCTGAGAGTCCAGGGTTTCCACTTCTCTTGAATCATCTTTCAAGCGCACGGCTTAGTGCCCTGATCATATTCATCGTCATCATCATCATGTGCCACACCGTATGGTGTAGGCGATCATGTCCTTCCACAATCTTCTATCTACAGTACATCGTATCAGTTCTGTTCTTGACTGTTTTCCATGCCATGACACCAAATTATCCAGTATTTTCTCTCTTTGTCGTCCGCGATCTCTCTTTCCTTTTATTTTGCCAGTTGTAACCATGTTTTCCCACATATATACCTGAGCATATTACCACATATTTAAGCCAATTTCCAATGCTTTCTCTCTCTCTTTCTCTCTCTCTGTCTCTCTATACGGGTTTTTCTTTGCGTGATCAAAAAAAAAAAAATAAATAAAAGTTGGCCTCTAGCCTGTATGAGGGAAGAAAGGAGTTAGTGGTCATATTTGCTCCTTAACCTTTGCTCCCACTTTATTGCAGACGTGGTCTATATCACGCCAGTTCACTCTGTATATTTAAAATGTTTCATAGTGTTTGTATTACTCTCTGTTATTATATTTCTCTCCCTTTCATAAGCCGTCGCGTTATTTCTTTAACATGTTCCTGCATTCTCTCGTTCTTATGTGAAACCTATGACTCTCGTTCTTATGTGAAACCTATGACTCTCGTTCTGATGGGAAACCTATGACTCTCGTTCTGATAATCGACAGACGCCTGAGGTGTTCAATAACACCAAAACATATTTATTAATGTACTATTTCACAGCCCTGTAGGCACATTCCACATGAGCACAACTGCATAATTATAGGATCGCCACGCCACTATAAAAGTCAATACTACATGGCGGTCTGAATAATCTTGAACCATCCACTCTACGAAAATATTACACTTTCAAGCTGTCTTGTTAATGTCTACTCCAGTTCTAATAATAATGTTCAAACACAAGTCCTGTTGTGGACTCTAAAAATGTTGTCCTAACTTTTATCTATACTTGTTCTTTCTAACATCTTATCTATCTACACTCGTTATTTGCATCTTTTGTTTCCCCCCGTACTGCAGCTCTCTGTCGATCTATGATCGGTGTCTGGTCTTTTTCTCTACGCCCACATGTTCCTATTGACACTCCTTGCTGATCTCGTATATGTATCTTTATAGTGCTATCTTAATTTTCTCCTGCACAGCTACAACTCTCCTCTCCCAGAGAAACTCCTGGCGTCCGTTTACAGAATCTGGGTAAACTCCGAGCCGTGATAGTTGAAAAAAAACAAGTCCCAATAATTTATTCTGAGACCTACAAGGATAGAAAACGATGTCGTTTGGAATCGTCGCCTAATAAAACAGGGCATGCACGAAAGTCGACTTTTTCAACATAATTTACCAACGTTTTGGGAGAAGCTGTTACAATTGGTGGAACAGGTATGAAAAATACCCGACGACAATGAAACCCAGTGTTTAGTGAACTGGACTACAAAGGACAAGAGGTAGGGTTCGATCCCAACCGACGGCTTCGGGTTCACCCAATCTTTAATGGGTAACGGATTTTTTTCTAGGAAAGTAAAAGGGCGTAATACCGACCACATTACCCCAAAAATCATGTGTTGAAGTTCTGTAAAATTTATGGTCACTAACACCATATTCCCTATACGCCACTTGGCGGGACGGAGGTACTTTAGAGAGAGAGAGAGAGAGAGAGAGAGAGAGAGAGATAGATAGAGAGATAGAGAGATAAATAGAATAGAATAGAATAGAATAGAATAGAATAGAATAGAATAGAATAGAATAGAATAGAATAACTTCACCGCACATTCGTTTTTCTTGGACCAAATGCCAAATAGCCGCGATAGCTCAGTGGTTAGTGAATTGGGCTACAAAGGACAAGAGGTAGGGTTCGATCCCAATCGACGGCTTCCGGGTTCACCCAGCCTTAAATGGGTACAAGATTTTTTCTGGGAAAGTAAAGGTGCACGGGCGTAATACCGACCACATTACCCCAAAAATCATGTGCTGAAGGTCTGTAAAGTTTATGATCACTAACACTATATTCCCTATACGCCACTTGGCGTGACGGGGTACTTTACTTTTTTTTTATATTTTTAAATGCCAAATATCAACTCCCTTTGTTCAGCTACATGATGAAAATCGCATAAAGTTCGCATTTAAAGCTAATTCTTTGACTTCGTTCACCGCCATTCATTACTACTCTTAATTTAGTGAGAAGGCTGATATACATTCAACTGCATGTAGAGTCCGGTGGCGTTTGTTTAGACCACTTACTTTCCGATCTGAATCTCCGGAGTTCTGATGCCAATTCAGACAAATGCGTTACCTAGCTGAAAGGCTCTAGGTGTTTACCTAGCCGCTATAAATGGGTACTTGGTATGTTTTCTCAAAAGGAAAGACAGCGAGGAAGGGAACTGACCGTACTACCTCAAGAAGCTGACCCCCAGTACAAGATTATACGACGATAACTGCTAAATGTCTACCTTTAACTTTCAAATATAATTGTTCAATAATTTTTAAAACGTTATCCAGCGCACGGCGTAAAACAGCGCCTGGACAGAATGGGTTAACGACTCATAATTTTATTAATTTAATTCAATAAGTTTTACAATAAAACTGGCATTGATAGTCCTACGAAGTAAAGAATATGAACTGAACAGAATGTAGGAGTTTGTGTGCGTGGGTATTGACAGTTACAAGTTTACATCCTCGTATGATTGATTCTGTTTTTTTTTCTCCCCCTTTTAACAAGGAAAATCGATACATAAAGAAAAGGCAAAATATATTCATGTGTCGCAGGTGTTCACATATTGATAACATTCGTATTAATACTCAATACATGCTGTGCCTAGTATCAACATTCAATAATTTGTTCTTTTACTTTATTTACTCAGTGGAAACGCTTCATAGAGTTACAATTTGCATTACCAGACAGGAAAAGCACTTCCTATGGGAAAATCTTCCTTCAGTGGAAGGTTATAACATTTTCTTTCTTCACCTAAAAATTGAATTATATGTGACTATGTTTACTTTCTTCAATCTTATCATTATTAAAATAAATCACCAGTTACATCTTTAATTTATGGTTTATTTCCCCCCCCCCCCCCCTAGGTTTTTATTTAAATTAACAACTAGTGATTCTCAAATATATTTGATCCTCCTGACTTCTGACGTTCAGCAATCTCTATATGTGGGGTGCGACAACAGCAAAGTTCCATCTTCCTGGTCTAGTGTTATTTCCTGGAAATGATCTATGATTACAACAAGGAGTTTGACTTGTGTGATTTACTTTTGTACAATAAAACTAACGAAATCTCACTCAGTTTAGTTTAGTCCACAGATAATCTTCATTGCACAATGGACAACTCCATAGTGCTAAACCTCCTCTTCATCACGTTCCCATGTAGTAAACATATCCACCACACACTATTGCAAGCACTAAATATAGCTTCAGCTAAAATGCACATAATCTGTAGCACCAGCAAAGACCTCATGAATCGCCTCCCACTACAAACGTTAACAGTGGCTCTACTATTTTCTCCCCTGACCATGGTAAGGTACCGGGTAAGCCACACGGTCATGTGACCGCGAAATCTGTTTAATTTTACGTAACCCAAACAATAATGTGGTATGTTCATGTAGAAGACCTGGTACCGCATTAACTCTGGGAAGGTGAAGATTACAACTAATCCCTGCAAAACCATAACCATTGTTGTTCGCTGCTTCAACTTCTTGGATATAAAATCTACGACTTGTGTCGTCGACCCAGTGGCATCAAATAAGCACCAATATTATATATATTTTTTTTTGCATAGTTCCCTTATTATTTTCAATGTAATTCTACATCATTTTACGTCCATTGCTCCTGATCTCTTGCCATCTGCACTTAGAGAGAAAGCACATGGACAAACACGACCAACAGTCCCATTATTTTTTTTTTACTGTTATGTTAAAGTTCAAAGACCGTTGATCTGACGATAAATCGCTCTATCGATTAGTACCGTTGTGAATCTTTTTTTTAAAAATGTGTTTATTACATTCTAAACTTCAAAGAAATGTGTTTGTTTATTACGGACGTTGTTTACAGTAAATGTTGTTATCTAAACTTGTTGTTGCAGGAGGAAGGAAGAGTCGTGTATGGGGACATAGAGCCTAGCTTCAATTTTGTGGAGGTCACCCCAGAGGCGAGGGCTGAGTTGGAGAAGATCGAAAATAAGATTGGGGACTACATCTGTCAACTTTGTAAAGAGTTCTATGAGGATGCTTTTCAGCTGGCCCAGCACAGGTAGGATAACACTATCATCCTTTCACATCGTTGTTTTATTTTTTAGGTTATTTAATTAGTTATCATAACAGATTTCCTTTCATATACTTATATGTATATGTATATATAAGACTCGACTTAGTGTTAAGACTCAAGAACAACAATATGAAAAATAACCATTTCCGAAATGAGATGTATTAAAAGCACGACAGGAAACAGCCTGAGAGAGACCATAAATGAAGAATTGAGAAAAAATATATAGGGATAAATGCCGTCAATGAGTATATAAAGAAACAACAGATAAAATGTTTTGGTTACGGGATAAGACAGAAAGATTAAAAGACAACACAATGAGTTTTCACAAACGCTACAAGAATGCCAGGGCGAAGAGCCGACCACGAAACAAAGATGAATTCGATGGAATATTTGAAACACCAGAAAACATAAAAACAGGAGAGACTAACAGAAAAAGCAAGACTGTAAACTATACCTGTCGACGTTGAAAGGCAAATGAGAAAAGGAAAGAGTAATAAGTATTTACAACATTGGTGAGCATACAGACATGAACAAATCAACATAAACTGTCAGACTGGGCGAGTTTATAGAGCTGCAAACAGACTAATGAATAGATAAGACAAACACATCCAAGGTATAATTCCCAAAGATAATGGTGATGAGACAATAAAATAATAAAAAAATCTATAAACATTATCATTGCCCTGAACTTACAGATAAATCTTATGCGTTTCTGATGGATTGAAATCTCAACATATTTTCAGCAAATCGTGTCTTAGTCTCTCTCTCTCTCTCTCTCTCTCTCTCTCTCTCTCTCTCTCTCTCTCTCTCTCTCTCTCTCTCTGCGATCAGGACTCAATCAGAGTAGGATTCCAGACTCCCACATGAAGTAAGCTGTCAGGTTAAGTGTGTTGATCGCCCCCACAGACAGAACATCACATTTAGAGTCTGCCAGATCCACTCTGACTGAACACCCGTTAATACGTTGCACTGTGTTCTGCGCCAGTGTATCGAATATTACATGAACAATATAACTAATAACAGTGTCCATAAATGACTTATTACTGCTTATTGAAACGTGAAATATTGACAGGGATTGACGAGTGATAAGCTAGACCTTAGTCTTTAGGTCATCCAGGATGAATCTGATTTGTTTTGTTAGAAAGGAGGGTGGAACGTGTGTCTGATGATGGAGGTGGGGGAAAAGGGGAGAAGTTGTGTCTGATGGTGGAGGTGGGGGGAAAGGGGAGAAGTTGTGTCTGATGGTGGAGGTGGGGGGAAAGGGGAGAAGTTGTGTCTGATGGTGGAGGTGGGGGGAAAGGGGAGAAGTTGTGTCTGATGGTGGAGGTGGGGGGAAAGGGGAGAAATTGTGTCTGATGGTGGAGGAGAGGAAAAGGGGAGAAGTTGTGTCTGATGGTGGAGGTGGGGGAAAAGGGGAGAAGTTGTGTCTGATGGTGGAGGAGAGGAAAATGGGAGAAGTTGTGTCTGATGGTGGAGGAGAGGAAAAGGGGAAAAGTTGTGTCTGATGGTGGAGGAGAGGAAAAGGGGAGAAGTTGTGTCTGATGGTGGAGGTGGGGGAAAATGGGAGAAGTTGTGTCTGATGGTGGAGGAGAGGAAAATGGGAGAAGTTGTGCCTGATGGTGGAGGAGAGGAAAATAGGAGAAGTTGTGCCTGATGGTGGACGTGGGGGAAAATGGGAGAAGTTGTGTCTGATGGTGGAGGTGGGGGAAAATGGGAGAAGTTGTGCCTGATGGTGGAGGTGGGGGAAAATGGGAGAAGTTGTGTCTGATGGTGGAGGAGAGGAAATTGGGAGAAGTTGTGTCTGATGGTGGAGAGGAAAATGGGAGAAGTTGTGTCTGATGGTGGAGGTGGGTGAAACGTGAAAACGGATGCTAGATGATGGTGGAGGTAAAGACAAATATAATGTATTTAAAGTTGATAAAGTTGATAGACTTGCCATTGTTAGCACGACAATATTTGTATTAATAATGGTTACATTGTGGTTACGGTTGGCTTACCACGGCAACAGCCGGGGTTCGTAATCCTGGCGAGGACACCTGGGTTTTACTAATTCCCTAAAAATTAGTAGGAGCCGCGATAGCTCAGTGGTTAGTGAACTGGACTACTACGGACAAGGGGTAGGGTTCGATCCCAACCGACGGCTCCGGGTTCACCCAGCCTTAAATGGGTACCGGATTTTTTCTGGGAAAGTAAAAGCAGCACGGGCGTAATACCGACCACATTACCCCAAAAATCATGTGCTGAAGGTCTGTAAAATATAGGGTCACTAACACCATATTTCCCTATACGCCACTTGGCGTGACGGGGGGTACTTTACTTTTTTTTACATTGTGGTTAATCAGTATTGGGGATCAATAGCATATTTATCTAATAGATTCAAAAGCAAACAAAAACAAAATAACTATGTCCCCCAAAAAATCACAAGTTTTAACATGAAACATTTGAATCGATGTGTACATTATTGACCGGTCTCACAACACGGCTCACAGGATCGCAGCGGTTACACGCACGCTATTTCCGTCTCTAGTTCTATTCACATTGTAATTAGAGACAGCTTTTCAACATTAAGATTTCCTGACGTAGTCATGAGCCCTGTCATTATAAACTGTAGCAGCTGAGAGTTCCCTATTAAGTGAACATGTTTATATGCATGCGCATTGTTTCGTTGTTATGAGTTTCATGAAGGCTCTTTCACGTCGACGTCATTTGATTTTATTTAAGACATCTGTTTTATCTTTTCCTTTTTAATAAATAATTTTTCTTTCAAAAGAGTAGTGGGGGGGGGGGGGAGTGAAAAAAGATACACACACACACACACACACCGAGAGAGAGATAGAATTGCTGCGAATTAATGAGTAATGTGTAATCAGAACAGACCTCACTACATGGCGTCATATGCATCAAGTGCTTTGTGACATAAAACAGGAAGTACAGATATTAATCAGTTCCGGTAGCTCGCTCGTTAAACACATCTATAAATTTAACTATTTTCTCTTCCAATTTGGATAACTTTTTCTTCTTCATATTTTCCTTTACCGTATAAGGACACAGTAGTTAGTGGCTTGCTTTTCTAGAAGGGTGTTTTAAGGCAAAACGAAGTTTCTCCATTGTTTACGGTCAGTGGTCATGTTTACACGATACTTTCAGTCTGGCCCACACTGTTAATCTGTTTCTCTAACTGCCAGTCATACAAGTTTCAAGCTCCTGATATTTGCAACGCGACCTAAATGAGTGTCTTTGTTGTTTCCGTGCTTATTTCTTTCTACTAGAACGTCAATAGAGTTGTAATTCCCGAATACTGTAACGTCCAACATGGTGGAATAAGATGTCCCATTTCTGTTTCATCCATACTCAGCCAAAAGTAAAGTGCCAGTGCCCCGTCATGCCAATTGGCGCAAAGGGAATTTGGTGTTAGGAACCATCTATCCCTCTTTGTTCTCATTTCTTCCATCTATCCCTCTCTGTTCTCATTGCTTCCATCTATCCCTCTTTGTTCTCATTTCTTCCATCTATCCCTCTCTGTTATCATTGCTTCCATCTATCCCTCTTTGTTCTCATTGCTTCCTAAAATCACTCTCTGTTATCATTGCTTCCATCTATCCCTCTCTGTTATCATTGCTTCCATCTATCCCTCTCTGTTCTCATTGCTTCCATCTATCCCTCTTTGTTCTCATTTTTTCCATTTATCCCTCTCTGTTATCATTGCTTCCATCTATCCCTCTCTGTTATCATTGCTTCCATCTATCCCTCTCTGTTATCATTGCTTCCATCTAGCCCTCTCTGCTATCATTGCTTCCATCTATCCCTCTCTGTTATCATTGCTTCCATCTATCCCTCTCTGTTATCATTGCTTCCATCTATCCCTCTCTGTTATCATTGCTTCCATCTATCCCTCTCTGTTATCATTGCTTCCATCTATCCCTCTCTGCTATCATTGCTTCCATCTATCCCTCTCTGTTATCATTGCTTCCATCTATCCCTCTCTGTTATCATTGCTTCCATCTATCCCTCTCTGTTATCATTGCTTCCATCTATCCCTCTCTGCTATCATTGCTTCCATCTATCCCTCTCTGTTATCATTGCTTCCATCTATCCCTCTCTGTTATCATTGCTTCCATCTATCCCTCTCTGTTCTCATTGCTTCCATCTATCCCTCTCTGTTCCCATTGCTTCCATCTATCCCTCTCTGTTCTCACAGCTTCCATCTATCCCTCTCTGTTCTCATTGCTTCCATCTATCCCTCTCTGTTCCCATTGCTTCCATCTATCCCTCTCTGTTATCATTGCTTCCATCTATCCCTCTCTGTTATCATTGCTTCCATCTATCCCTCTCTGTTCCAATTGCTTCCATCTATCCCTCTCTGTTCTCATTGATTCCATCTATCCCTCTCTGTTCCCATTGCTTCCATCTATCCCTCTCTGTTCTCACAGCTTCCATCTATCCCTCTCTATTCTCATTGCTTCCATCTATCCCTCTCTGTTCCCATTGCTTCCATCTATCCCTCTCTGTTCTCACAGCTTCCATCTATCCCTCTCTGTTCTCATTGCTTCCATCTATCCCTCTCTGTTCTCATTGCTTCCATCTATCCCTCTCTGTTCTCACAGCTTCCATCTATCCCTCTCTGTTCTCACAGCTTCCATCTATCCCTCTCTGTTCTCATTGCTTCCATCTATCCCTCTCTGTTCTCATTGCTTTCATCTATCCCTCTCTGTTCTCACAGCTTCCATCTATCTCTCTTTGTTCTCATTGCTTCCATCTATCCCTCTCTGTTCTCACAGCTTCCATCTATCTCTCTTTGTTCTCATTTCTTCCATCTATCTCTCTTTGTTCTCATTGCTTCCATCTTTCCCTCTTTGTTCTCATTTCTTCCATCTCTCTCTCTCTGTTCTCATTGCTTTCATCTATCTCTCTTTGTTCTCATTTCTTCCATCTATCGCTCTTTGTTCTCATTTCTTCCATCTATCTCTCTTTGTTCTCATTGCTTCCATCTATCTCTCTCTGTTCTCATTGCTTCCATCTATCTCTCTTTGTTCTCATTGCTTCCATCTATCTCTCTCTGTTCTCATTGCTTCCATCTATCTCTCTCTGTTCTCATTGCTTCCATCTATCTCTCTTTGTTCTCATTGCTTCCATCTATCTCTCTCTGTTCTCACAGCTTCCATCTATCTCTCTTTGTTCTCATTGCTTCCATCTATCTCTCTTTGTTCTCATTGCTTCCATCTATCTCTCTCTGTTCTCATTGCTTCCATCTATCTCTCTTTGTTGTCATTTCTTCCATCTATCCCTCTTTGTTCTCATTTCTTCCATCTATCTCTCTTTGTTCTCATTGCTTCCATCTATCTCTCTCTGTTCTCACAGCTTCCATCTATCTCTCTTTGTTCTCATTGCTTCCATCTATCTCTCTTTGTTCTCATTGCTTCCATCTATCTCTCTCTGTTCTCATTGCTTCCATCTATCTCTCTTTGTTCTCATTTCTTCCATCTATCCCTCTTTGTTCTCATTTCTTCCATCTATCTCTCTTTGTTCTCATTTCTTCCATCTATATCTCTCTGTTCTCACAGCTTCCGTCTATCTCTCTTTGTTCTCATTTCTTCCATCTATCTCTCTTTGTTCTCATTTCTTCCATGTATCCCTCTTTGTTCTCATTTCTTCCGTCTATCTCTCTCTGTTCTAATTGCTTCCATCTATCTCTCTCTGTTCTCATTTCTTCCATCTATCTCTCTTTGTTCTCATTTCTTCCATCTATCTCTCTTTGTTCTCATTTCTTCCATCTATCCCTCTTTGTTCTCATTGCTTCCATCTATCTCTCTTTGTTCTCATTGCTTCCATCTATCTCTCTTTGTTCTCATTTCTTCCATCTATCTCTCTCTGTTCTCACAGCTTCCATCTATCTCTCTTTGTTCTCATTGCTTCCATCTATCTCTCTTTGTTCTCATTTCTTCCATATATCTCTCTCTGTTCTCACAGCTTCCATCTATCTCTCTTTGTTCTCATTGCTTCCATCTATCTCTCTTTGTTCTCATTTCTTCCATCTATCCCTCTTTGTTCTCATTGCTTCCATCTATCTCTCTCTGTTCTCACAGCTTCCATCTATCTCTCTCTGTTCTCACAGCTTCCATCTATCTCTCTCTGTTCTCACAGCTTCCATCTATCTCTCTTTGTTCTCATTGCTTCCATCTATCTCTCTTTGTTCTCATTGCTTCCATCTATCCCTCTCTGTTCTCATTGCTTCCATCTATCCCTCTCTGTTCTCACAGCTTCCATCTATCCCTCTCTGTTCTCACAGCTTCCATCCATCCCTCTCTGTTCTCACAGCTTCCATCTATCCCTCTCTGTTCTCACAGCTTCCATCTATCCCTCTCTGTTCTCACAGCTTCCATCTATCTCTCTTTGTTCTCATTGCTTCCATCTATCCCTCTCTGTTCTCACAGCTTCCATCTATCCCTCTCTGTTCTCACAGCTTCCATTTATCCCTCTCTGTTCTCACAGCTTCCATCTATCCCTCTCTGTTCTCACAGCTTCCATCTATCCCTCTCTGTTCTCACAGCTTCCATCTATCTCTCTTTGTTCTCATTGCTTCCATCTATCCCTCTCTGTTCCCACAGCTTCCATCTATCCCTCTCTGTTCTCACAGCTTCCATCTATCCCTCCTACCATAACTATTTTTTTCATTTATCACAATAGGTTCTACTTGTTCTGTTCTCTTAACATGGTCTAAAGAAAGATGATTGCCTACCTTCGGCTTATTTCAGAACATCAACATGAATATGTGTTATTTCTCCATAATATTTGCAATACTCTAATGTAGCAAGCTATTGCTGCGGCCTCCAAAGATTCTATTCTATGCTTTAAAATAGAAGATGTTTCAAATGTATGTTTTGAAATTTATTAACTTATTAATTGACTTTTGAAATTTAAATATCCATCAACATATCGTCGTTGTGATGACTTTTGACATTTAAATATCCATCAACATATTGTCGTTGTGCGTTGTGGTGACTTTTGACATTTAAATATCCATCAACATATTGTCGTTGTGGTGACTTTTGACATTTAAATATCCATCAACATATTGTCGTTGTGTTGACTTTTGACATTTAAATATCCATCAACATATTGTCGTTGTGGTGACTTTTGACATTTAAATATCCATCAACATATTGTCGTTGTGGTGACTTTTGACATTTAAATATCCATCAACATATTGTCGTTGTGGTGACTTTTGACATTTAAATATCCATCAAGATATCGTCGTTGTGGTGACTTTTGACATTTAAATATCCATCTACATATTGTCGTTGTGGTGACTTTTGACATTTAAATATCCATCAACATGTTGTCGTTGTGGTGACTTTTGACATTTAAATATCCATCTACATATTGTCGTTGTGGTGACTTTTGACATTTAAATATCCATCAACATATTGTCGTTGTGGTGGCTTTTGACATTTAAATATCCATCAACATATTGTCGTTGTGGTGACTTTTGACATTTAAATATCCATCAACATATTGTCGTTGTGGTGACTTTTGACATTTAAATATCCATCAACATATTGTCGTTGTGGTGACTTTTGACATTTAAATATCCATCAACATATTGTCGTTGTGTTGACTTTTGACATTTAAATATCCATCAACATATTGTCGTTGTGGTGACTTTTGACATTTAAATATCCATCTACATATTGTCGTTGTGGTGACTTTTGACATTTAAATATCCATCAAGATATCGTCGTTGTGGTGACTTTTGACATTTAAATATCCATCTACATATTGTCGTTGTGGTGACTTTTGACATTTAAATATCCATCAACATATTGTCGTTGTGGTGACTTTTGACATTTAAATATCCATCTACATATTGTCGTTGTGGTGACTTTTGACATTTAAATATCCATCAACATATTGTCGTTGTGGTGACTTTTGACATTTAAATATCCATCTACATATTGTCGTTGTGGTGACTTTTGACATTTAAATATCCATCTACATATTGTCGTTGTGGTGACTTTTGACATTTAAATATCCATCAACATATTGCCGTTGTGGTGACTTTTGACATTTAAATATCCATCTACATATTGCCCTCTCGAGCCGAAGACAACACATAAGGCAGAGATTCTAGACTATCCATGGTTAACGATCCTGGTTATCAAGTGTCAGACCTTGCACAGGACCCGCATTGTATCTCACGACACACATCACTGATCTGGGGGAGCCGCTCAGTCTCGGCAAAGGAGCGGATACCTGCTGCTGTTGTCTCTTGCCTCGATGTTGTTGTTTTTTTTTAGTGTTTCTCTATGTCGGCCTCTTTTTCTTTTACCCTCTGGTTAAAATGAAGCATACACGCTGTAATATTGTCAAATGTATTAAATACACATTATGTAAATGTAAAACGTCAAGTTATTTATTACTTGTATTTGTTTATGTCCGCAGGTGTTCACGGATAATTCACGTGGAGTACAGGTGTCCTGAATGTGAGAAGGTATTCAACTGTCCGGCCAACCTCGCATCCCACAGACGCTGGCACAAACCTCGAGTAAACGGACAGACCAAGGCAGCAACTACTACTGGAGCCGGTAAGATCTTTAACAACCAGAAGATTGCTCCTAAACCTGACTGTAACAGCAACATAGAGGAAAGCAGCCCGGAAACTGCACTCCAAAGGGAAACCTCGCCTTCCAATTTAACTAACAATCCGAGCAAAGTTTCTGATGCAGCTCCAGATGATATTAAAAAAACAGAACAAATTGGTTGTTCGTACAGTTCTGATGTGGGCACAGACAAAAGTCGCCACAGTCCTGTGGTCAGCAATGCTGAAGATCTGTACCTGGTGTCCAGGAAATCAGAAACTAAAGAGAACGGTTGTCCAGTAACGATTCATGTTTCAGAGACAGAGACATCTTCATTCAGCGAGGAGCAAGTCAAAAAGACAACATCCGCAACTAGTTTCTCGTTCAGATCGACTTCCAGTCAAGATTCGCTGACAAGATCAGACAGTGTTATAGCTGTCAATCCTTTGCACATGATGCCTTCAACCTACGGCAGCAGCTTAACCTCAGAGGAGAGGTCTTTAGTTCTTCAGGTCCTCAGCTGTCACAACCGCCAACACCTTACCACAGTCACAACATCCACCACAACTGTCAATACACCATACATTTCAGAAGCCATTGCAGGAAGCTTTAGCAACAAAACATACCATTCCCAAACGGATTCTGCCGTTTCCGATGATCTGGTATATCAAGACGAGTGCAATGACAAATCCGACACTTTCAAGTTATCACCATCATCGTCGTCTTCGTCACCATCATCTTCTCCACCGTTAGATTTGACTCAAGCTAAAAGTACAAACACACATCAGCAACAGTATCAACATCCTCAACATCAGACAGCATTACAAGAACATCAAGTCAGCCCTTACATCGGTTGTCCCGTCTGTGGTAAGAGATTCCAGCGGCAGGCATATCTCCGCAAGCATATTTTAAATCAACACGGCAAGCAGAACAATCCAGTGACGACCGAAGAAGGATCTGGTGAAGATAGAGGATCTGACAACTCAATCTTTATCAGCAATCAAACATCCACGGATAGCGATGACCAGCGCAGTAACTCCACAACCGCTAAGTGTAGCGTTTGTAGCAAACGTTTCACGTCTGAGTCAGCTCGGGTCAAACATGAATCTCTGACCCACGGACTCGCTGCCGCACTTTCTTGCAGTACTTGCTGCATGACTTTCAATAGCAAGGCCGCACTTGACAAACACTCGCGATATTCTCATGCCACAGAGACGTTCTCGTGTAAATATTGTAGCAGCACATTCCACAGCTCTCCGGGTCTAACCAGACACATCAACAAGTGTCACCCCACAGAAAACAGACGCGTTATCCTCCTACAACTACCAACCTCACGCATTTGCTAACGGACTAAATAAACTGTGTATAACCACCAATATTCGGCCACATTTATATATAAAACAAGAGAGAACTACACATATCACATGTTAAGATTATCTAATATCAAACTTGTAATTAAAACAAAACTTTATTGAAATTTACATATATATCTTATTGCTGACAGAGCAAAAGTCTAATCATTAGATTTTCAATTCTTCATGAAAAGTAATTTGCTATTTTATATCATGTGTGAGTACTGTGTGTAATGATGTTATTCTTTCCTTCATTCTTGGTTGTAGGTAAAGTTCTCTATTTTATTGTTAAAATTGTACCTAATTTTGTTGTTTTTATCTACAGTTCTTTTTAACATTACAAAATATTGTTAGAGATTTGCTTCCTGATGATTATTGTTTTTATTATATGAGCCGGAAACAGCTTGCGAGAATGTAGAAATAATGAAATAAAGTATGTAACTCTTTTTTGTTTGGAAACAGGAATTGTGTTGTAATGCTTTGAGAGAGGAGGGGAAAGATGGGCGGAGATAGAGGGCAAAGAATGAAATCTGAGAGAAGAAGAGCGATCATGAGATCGAAAAAGGGACAGAGATATGAAGTGAAAATAAAGAATAAGGAATAGAGACGTAATACGTGAGGCAAAATGAGACCCCAAAAGTTCAAATTATTATAAAACTTAATAAACAAAGACACACGAACCAACACTCGCTCGTTGACAAAATAAAGTTATGAATATGTTAACTATTGTAATTATATGACAAAAAACACCATACAAAATAGTAGCTTCAAGCAAATGTTCTTAAATGAAAGGTTTTTATTGCACTTATGTTAGTTATCGTAATTACTCCTAAAAAAGCATACATTTAATTAAATATATAAAAACATGAAGATGAAGTAAACATAAATAAATTAGACTCAAATTTAAAGCAATTTTATTAATGTAAAAAAATTAAATCCTATTTTGTACATAATTTGTCCCAATGTTACACTTTTAAAATGGCCTTACTTTAAGCATTCTCTGTGTTGTTTTTCTTGTTTTCTTGTTTTTCGTTCTCATCTTCTTCTTCCACATTCCAAATGAAAGTTCCAATTTGGGGTTAGAGAGAAATAAAGCGTGTAGCAGAGGAACATTTAGAATCTCCTTTTGAACCAAAACAAGGAGAGATGCCTTAATCAAGTAATACTATCATAACTATATATATATAAAACATGCGTTGGTGCTATGTATTGTTTGATGTTATATAATGTTTGGTATCATGTAAAACGCTGACTTTATATACTAATGTAAGTTTCATAATATCTAGTATTGTATATACTGTATGTTATATAATACTTCGTGTAATGCAATGCCTGCTGTCTAGTAGAATACTTGTATTTTTATATAATACTTAGTTGTATATAAAATGTATGTTACATAATGATAAATAATATATAACACTAGTTGTTATATGATACTTGGTGCTATATAATAATTGGCGCTACTTGGTGTTATATAATGCTTACTGTTATATATTATTTAGTGTTACTTGTGTGTTTGTAATCATGGTAGTGTTTCACTTCACAATTTGTTTCAGACTTTGAAGTTATAAATAATAAACTGCTTGAAATCCTATACAGAAAGGATAAGTATTAGAAATATAAAGATAAGGAATGGCAAAATTCGAGGCTTGCCAGAGTGTTAATGACGTGTTTATCTTTAAGTGTGTTTTACCTAGCTTTATCTGACTGCTGTACGTGAAATAATGATACGTGCAGGGTTAAAGAACCATTTTTACTGACTTCCTGTTTTGTCTTGCACGTTCTTCTTTCGACAAAACAGATTTCCTTGTGCTCTAATTCAAATACATTCCAAACATGGCGCAGACAACAAATTTGTTTCACCTCAATTCATAGTTCTATTTATCTATGAACATAAGAACCGGTTTTCTTGAACTTCTAATTGCATCCAGTTTCCTTCTGAATTCAGCTCATAGAACCAGTTGTTATCCCTGAGCTCACTTTAACATTTAATCAGTTATACATTCTCCAAAAGTCAGGCTTGAAACGAAAGAAATAATGTACACAGTTTATTGTAATTAAAATTATGTGAAAAAAATGAGCTTAACCAGGTTACGATGACTACTATTTGTGATGTTTGAATGCTTAGCGATGTCCAGTAGTGGCTTCTGACAAGCTAGGTCACTTCTAACTCTGTGAGTGCTCTTCTCATGGTTTCTATTCACAACTATCAATAGTAGTAAGACCATCGGGCAGAAAGAAATTACCCCATTTTTGTGACGTTTCTAGCTTTGCGAGCAGAGATGGTTGTTGGTAGTATAACTAACGTCAGCCCTTCCATAGCTCTCATAGACGTCTATATGGCGGTTTTCTGAGATTGTCCTCCTTGCCCGCTGGCCTTACAACAATAGCTGGATACCTGAGGTTTCTGCTTAAATAAATCAGTAATAGTGCTGCAAATGTGGGCAACATTTTGTGACTATCTTCTTTCAGCACGTAGGAACGATATGCATGTAACAAGGCTTATAGTGATATGTAATCTAAAAGCTACATCAAGAAGTTAATGAAAGTATCTCTTTAGTCTCAAGAAATCCCAGAGTTGCTATTTCAATTACTTATCGCGCCAAGCTGTTTTCTATTGTCTTTTAATTAATTCATACATTTCATCAGATGAATTGTTTAAAAAAATGATTTTTATTGTTGATATACTTAAGGAGACGATTCATCTTTTTCTGTAGTCTGCGCTCAGCAGCAGTGTGGCGTGTGTTTAACAGATGTTTGTGGTATGATTTATATATATTTATATAATAGACAGTTTACAGTTAATAATATTGTAAGTACTAATTTTAACAATCGCATTTCTAATATCTATTTTTCAGCAAAATTCTAATTCATCTGTGGCGCCTAATTTCTTTGTGAAAGCTAATAAAACGAAAATCCTTTTGGTTCTGTGAAATGACGCAACACATTCCTATAACGTTGTTGTCAGGGAGCCATTGAAACAATCGCTAAAATCTGTCAAAATTGAGATACAAATTGTGTCAAGAACTATACGTATACCCCCATTTAATGGATTTTGAAAATGCCGAGATCTTTGGTGCAGAGACTGGAGCTTAGAGCAATTGAAACATACCATAGAGGCGCGGGGATGACACTTTTTCATTATAGGTGGCGTTGGTTGAAGAATATCTCCTGTACTAAAATATAGGCATTAACACTTCTTCCTTTTATATCTCAATTATATACAATACCACAAACAAGAAACTTACAATTGCTTCGAGGTGACAATTTTACTTTGCAAGTACACAGAACTCAGAATGTTCAATTCTTGTGTGATACCTGTAGACAAATGTGGGCGCCAGAACTTGAAGTTCACTCAAGGGTTAAAAATGAGGGTGTTTTCCTTGGACATTTGATGCCTTCAAAACATAATTTAGGGAAGAGACTTAACACCAACAAAAACTATAAAAGAATTAAACAACCAAGATTACATGTTTAGTTATTTTATTTTTGTTTAAATACAGACGACGCTGGTTGAACATCGGTTATGTGCTCAGCATGGACAAAAGAAGGTACCTGTCCAACATTCAGGTGCACACAGACACTAGGTGAGAAAAAAAACAAAGATAACAAAAAAGAGCAAAAAATCATCATCATCAAGTACCATGTCTACTGGTGTAGATGATCATGTCTCTCAGCATTTTTTTTTATCTCGACAGTTTTTTATCATTTGTGCTGTTGACCTTCTGCCAAGCCATTTTCTTAAGCTGTCTGGTATCTTGTCTCTTTGCTTCCATATATCTATCTGTCTTTCATCATATGCCCGAAGTATTGTCTATATCTGCAATGTCGTTTCCTGTATAAATTTTACTGTCTTTTGTAATTCTTGCAGTGGCCCATATAGTTTTGTCTGTAGTGTTGTATCTATGGGCCAATGGATTTTCCTCAGTCTACTATATTCAGTACAGTCTTGGAGTATGTGTTCAGCAGTCTGGAGCGCCTGTCGACATGTACAAGTAGTTGATGTGCCGATCTTGAATTTTGTATACATGTGTCTATGGAGTCGATTGTGTCCTGTTCTGAGGCGTATAATGATAACTTGTTCATAACTATTCATATTATGAAAGGCATCCTGATTTGGGGCATGTGGTCCTCTGATTGATTTGATTATCTGTTTCTTATGATGGTATGTAACTGGTGTATCTAGTTGTGTGCCTGTTGAACCTTCCTTTGCCAACTGATCTGCTTTCTCATTTCCTGGTATTCCACAGTGAGATGGGATCCACTGCAGGGCAACCCTGTGGTGCTTGCAGAGTTCAGTCAATAAGGTCTGCAGATGTGGTAATTTTCTGGATTGCAGTGCCTGGAGTACTGATCTTGCATCTGTCAAAAACACTACAGGCTGTGGGCTAAGATTACTGTTCAGCAGTTTTTCTGTTGCCAACTTTATTGCTTGTATTTCTGCATCATAATTGTGACAATATTTCCCTGTTGCTATTTTATTCATATCCCTAGTGTTATTTGGGTACTCTATATATGCACCTGCTCCCCCATTTTTTACTGCATTCTGTGCTGATCCATCTGTATACACACGAATCCATAGGTCTTGTGGGTATTCTTCATCCAGGAAACTGAGAGTTATTGTTTTTCGCTGTAGACTATTCTGTTCCTCTTTGTCAACTATTCCTTTCACTTCTGTCCGTATTTGAACTGATAATCCTGATTCATCTGTCCAGGGAGTCTGTTCTGGTATGGGCAGTAGGGGGTTAACAACTCTTGGCATGTCTGGTGTTTGTCTACTAATACGCTTGGCTTGGTGGATAAAGCTGCTTCTCTTAAGTCGTCCCAATGCAAGATTTCGGAATCGGTCCTTCATTGGATGTCTCGGTATGCATGCACATTTTTCTGCCTGTATCTTTGTGTCCCTCCATTACCTCAATACTGGTATCCTCCACAATTTCTCCATCTCCAATATTGGTGTTGATTTCATTGATCCTGTGATGACCCTAAGTGCCTGGTTTTGTACTTTATCAAGTTCTTGCAGTGTGGTGTTTGATGCTGAGCACCATGCAGATGATCAATATTCTAAATGTGGGCGTATACTCTGTTGGTAAACTTTACTGAGTATTTTCCCACTCGCACCCCATGTGGTTCCACATAGCTTTCTTAGAATAGCCAATTTCCTCCTTGCTTTTTTGGTTGCCTTATTTATCTGCTGTTTCCAAGATAGTTTATCAAATATAACTCCGAGATACATAGCTTGTATATCTTCTTTCACAGGCTCATTGTTTATGTAGATGGCTCCTGCTTTTTGTTTTGGAGAGAGAGTGAAAAGTGTAGTACTGTATTTGTCTGTATTGATGCTGATGCACCATCTATTTGTCCATGAATTCAGTGCATTCATAGCTCTTTGTAGCAATTTGGAGGCCACTGTTGCATACTCCTCTGTGCACCACATTACCAAGTCATTTGCATACATTGCCACTTTGATGCCATGTGGTAGTTCAGTAACTTGGTCATTGATGTAGATCAGAAAAAGTGTTGGAGATAGTACCCCTCCCTGTGGGACGCCCTTG
Organism: Megaustenia siamemsis; assembly: GCA_032433765.1. Lineage (NCBI taxonomy): Eukaryota > Metazoa > Mollusca > Gastropoda > Stylommatophora > Ariophantidae > Megaustenia > Megaustenia siamemsis. The sequence goes on from JAVIAB010000124.1 coordinate 68,074,069, forward strand.
CGCAGTAAGACCTTCTTACTCTTAAGACCATCCAGTTGCACTCCGGTTCTCCTGTTATGCAGGCATGCTTTGACCCATTAGTACATCCTGCCATTTACTCCATAATTTTTCTCTATATCTTTTCGTCCCTCAATTTTCGCAGTTGTTACAATATTTTCCAACTCTTCCCTTATCATTGCATGGCCATAAAATGATTGCTTTTTCCTAATTTTGGAAATTAGCTGTCTTTTTTTCTTTGGTCTCTTTCAGAACGTTTGCATTACTCTTCTTATCTGTTCATGGTATTCTCAACATTCTTCTGTACAACCACATTTCTACAACCTCCAGTGATTCTCTTGTCTGTTGGTCTATTGTCCATGGTTCACATCCATATGAGAGACAGGCTCTACATAACATTTAAGAACTATTTTCTTGTTTCCATTGTCAAAAATGGATTGCATAGTAGTAGATAGCATGTCGTAGTTATTCATTTTTGTCGCCTTTGTTTTAGTGACTAAACTTGAGTCTGTAGTATAGGTAATCCTACACAATTCTGATGTACGATGAACAGAACAAGAGAACTAAAACAATTGCAGCTTCATTGGCAGCTGCGTTCACTCTAAAGTTACTCTCCCCGGCAAACGTTTCCATATGAGGAGCTTGAATGGGTGTAGTTTAATGAGAACGTGTCGATAAAACGCATCCAACCTTAAGGTAAAGGTAAAGTACGAAACTTGAATCGGCGTCTTAACATGCGAGCTTTCATCCATATGTGCTCGGTCGCCTATCTAGAAGTGTTCAGAGACTTCTGGACAGTGTCGCTTCAAGCATCGAAACTCAGGATGCGAGGCGGCAGTCCTCACCTTCCCAGAGTACTACTCTGGTACCAATTTCTGCCAGCGGCTGGGTCGACCGCGGGGGTATATTTTTTCCCAACCTCAAATACAATTCACACTGCTTCTAGCGGGAATCGAACACGGGTTGTCCGAACGTTGGTAACCCAGTCGGGTGGTTTTCCCAACTAGGCTCCCGAGGTCCCCACTTATGAGTACAGCCCCTGCTCCCCTATTCTCTTGTCCAGACTGGTAAGTTTTGTTTCCAATGTCCTAAAGGGGAGTAGGTTAATTGTTTCTACCACATGCCTACTAATTAACTGTATATGTTGTCATCTGTACGTATTGGCATCTATAGTGCACGCGGTACGTAAATGCATTCTTTCATGTACTTCTTGCTTCAAACATCAAACGTGAAATGCTATTATTTGTGCAATATATTTATCATACATGGCATACATTATGTGCAATATTTATATGCTGGAAGAAATGTTATCCATGTTCTTAAATTATTAGTTACTTTGAAAATAAGAAATAAATATAAGGAGTCTCGGGTGGCTGGGTGGTTAGTGCGCTCGCTCTTAATTAGAAGGGTGTGAGTTCAATTCCCGGGAGTGACGACTTCCTTTTTTAGGACTGACAGGGCACCGGGGGTTACCCACCCTCTGTGCACCAGAGATTTTTTCTAGTTAGTAGAGGCGTTCTGACGTGCTACCGACCAAATCACTCAAAAATTTGCAGTTGATCATGAAAAGGTATAGTTAATAATATCATATTCCTCAATCGCCTAACAGGACATGTTTTTTTTTTTAAACTGAACATAAATTATAAAGGGAAAAAAATATATATTACTAAAAATAAAATTGTAAATATTGCAACAAAACAAATATAAATAGACGCTAATATAAGCTGACAAAAACTGAAGATTATATAGAGAATAATATTAATAAATGATTGATTTTCAGGAAATAGTACACGCCAGACACACACCTTCTATTAACTTATAATAGTTAAGTTATAATAAATCTTAGAGTGATTAACTTGTTAATAGATTGTTGATTATATTATGTTAATTAGATATTATATACCCCTTGAATCTGTGAGAAAGTTCACCTATCTCGGTTCTATGGTCACAACTAATGTCTCCCTTGGAGAAGAAATAAATTCCCGAATCGGAAAGGCAGCTTCCACATTTGACAAACTTAAAGATAGAGCATAGGCCAACACCAATTTAACACTCAGGACTAAGATTCAAATCTACCAAAGTTGTGTGCTTAATACACTTCCATATGGATCAGAAACTTGGACTACCTATGCAAGGCAGGAGAAAGGTTAAACGGCTTTCATGTATGTTGCCTTCGTATCCTAAGATTATGAACATCAAATGGCAGGACAAAGTAACTAACTCTAATGTCTTAGTCTTAGTCTATTCTTACAACGAGCCAAACTCCCATCGATCATGGCAACATTTAGGATTCGTAGATTAAGGTGGCTGGGCCATGTAAGAAGAATGGCAAACAATCGTATTCCCAAACAAATATTGTATGGCGAACTTAAGGACGGAAAGAGACCAAAGGGCAGATCAGTGCTGAGATATAAGGATTTTTGCAGGGCTTCCTTGAAGGAATTTTTTATCCGTGAAAGAAACTGGGAAAATGTGACTGCGGATCGTAGCACATGGAGAACAAATATACAAAAATGACACAGCAACTTTCAAGACAGTGCTGATATCAAATTCAGAAGACAAAAGGCGCAAGAGAAAAGAGACAAGGCTAGATACCGCAAATACACCTTGCTCGTTCTGTGGATGGACCTGTCTGTCCAGGATTGGCAAATTCAGACACGTGAGAAGCTGTTCAGTAAAGCAGCACCCAGTATGAGACACTAATGCTTTACCAAACTACTGACTTATCATGACTGCTTGCTACCAACCGTCTGTCCAGACACTAACGACTATACAATTAGATATGGTAGTCTCTCAATACGATGCACAAGAACTATAACAAGGTACCAGAATAATGAGGACGTTCCAAAAGAGGTCAATCAAGTTAAAAACCCTGATTACGATTTATATAAGAAAATTATAAACCTGTGGAGTCTCGTAAGTCGAACGTCCTTAATTTCAAACGTTCTAAAGTCGAATGCTAAATCCTAGATTTTAAACAACGCTGATATGCTCCACTACGCAACTGAGCATGCACAGTGACGAGCTGCATTTGTAAACGCATTCATTATGCGAATATGTCATATCTTGATCACGTATTTTCAGAGCTATTTTCGCTTTCTGTTTGGTGTGTTTGTCTATGTATAACCATTACCTAACAACTATAGCAGTAAAGAAGAGTATGGAAACAATGAAAACGTAAAAAGAAGACTAGTATCAAAACGATCGAAGTGATAACGGAACTTATCGCGAAGCCAGAAAGTAGTACACATGTGGCAGATCTGGAAAAGATTAAATGTGAACTAAAAAACAAACTCTCAAACACTAATACCAAAAGAGGGAAGAGAGAGAGAAAGAGTGAGAACAAAAACAGCAAATGTGCAGATATTTGGTGCGTTTATGGAAGGGAATTCCCCTTCCACATAGAACCCTTTCTCTTTCTCTTCACCTGACACAATGAGAACAACAACAATGACAATTATGAAGATGCAGACTTTCAGTAATGGATGCTTACCCAGAATAAATGGATGGAAATGGCAGGACAAAATCACTAATGTAGAATTAGGGAAAAGTACTAGTCAAATACCAGTGGATAAAGAAATACAAAGAAGATGATGGTGCTGGATATGACACACACAGCGGAAGCCAAATGAGAGTATAATACGACAGACCATTTTTTGGAATCCCCAAGGAAAAAGACAATGAGGAGGATCAAAATATTTTTGGAGGGAGATGGAAGCAGATATAAAGATTATGAGGTATACATGGAACGATCAAGAATGGCAAGAAACAGAACGGCTTAGAAAGTGTTTCTTGAAGACCTATGCTCCACAGGGAGATGAAATGTAGAAGCAGACCCGAAACATGACACATTACTACTCCTTACTAATTTACAGCAAATACAAATTGTATTTTATTATATAGTATTACATATTTTATTTATGTTCGCATTTTAATTCTTATTTTCCTATTTTAATTTATTATTTATGGCTTTTAATTATTATCTTTAACTCAAATGTATATTATATATGTATTTGCTATTTAAGTTAGTGAAAATAGGTATTGTTTAGTGTCTTAGAACGGATTAATTCACTTTCCATTATTTCTAAAGGAGACAAACTGATTAAAACTACGGCCAACTCAAGAGTTCCTGTAACGAATTGAGTTCTTCAAATTCCGAGGATTCACTGACACTGCATTGAGTCATGGCGGGAAGAGCTGAATCACTTCATGAACTCTGGCAGATTTGATGAAAAAGAAAAAGTAGAGAATGAAAGAGAAAAGATTCCAGACCGTTTGTGATAATATCAAGGCAAAGAAGTCAATATTTGAATTGAAACAAGTGTACTCGTAAAAACAGAAACTTGTGAAGAGTCGTGATTAACTATGGCAGTAGACACAATATATGACGACAAGAAGTTTACCCCCATGATAATTATACTACCTATTATTGTCAAAGGTTTAATTAAATGCGATAGTTTAGGCGATTGTTATTATTGATTTTGCCATTTGATGCTCATCAATGTTATAAAACTTATGTGCAATTTTGTGTATGTAGTAAAGATTCAGGATACGAAATTTATCTACAATTGTACCATGTTTCATAAATATTAGAATTCAGTCATTATTAGAGGTATTTTTAAGATATTACATTGAATTAACAAAATATAAAGTAGTCTAAATTATACATTAGTATGTAAATTAAATACTTTAAAAATATCAATAAACTGTGAAAAAATTGAACAATGTTTAACAATAAAATGTATTTAATTTGTCTGCATTTTTTGTGAATATTTTTGTGAAAACAATTAAAATATACTTCAAATTTACACTCTGATATTTTGATGTATTTGTGTTTGTGCCAGCGTGTTGTTGTGTAGCAACTTGGTGATAGGACTGTGTGACTCAACAGCGTAGAGAATGTTGTGATTATGCTGCTATCAAGTAACACGTATAGTGCCGTGCACAACGGTTCTGTATCTGAGATATGGTGATTTCCTTGTTCTTGTTCGGGCAGACATGGCTATAGAGGCTTCACAAAGTCTCTGAAAATTGGTACCAGAGTTTTCTATTGCTAAAGAAGACGCTATACCAACCACAACATCGTGAAATGTGCAGTTACAAATATGTGTATCATCAAGTGCCGTTGCATGGCTCAAGCTTGATGAGTGTTTCTTCCAGGGCTTGGAATAAGCCTAGTTTTTGTCTGGGCTCCAGTTATAGTTAGTCGAAGGCCCCGGTATCATTGCAAACGAATGAAAATCCATAATTTCTCAACCTCCCGTGCCATTAGAATCTTCCCAATTAACATTTAAGTGACTATTCAAACAAAGAAAGGCAGCTACAGTTAATATCATAGCAAACACAGCACATATAAAAAGACATAAGTCGCATCAGCACTGAAAGTGAACACAGCTGAACTATCCTTCGTCATACGATATCTTTCTTCTTCGCAAGCAATCAGAAAATAGAAACACGATCCGGATGAAAAACACAGCTCTCGGTGTGCACAGAGCACTAAACTCAGTAGCTCTGGCAGAAAGCCGGACTTGGAATATGAGGAAACTGCAACAAGGAACACTTTTCAGGCAGGGCCTCAACGATGCTCCAATGAAAAAGGCCTCGCTACTCCTTTTACTTCTCCAGAGTATTCTCAACATTGTTTTTGCTAAACCACATATATAAGCTATATAAATATAATATATTTGATTATCTATTGACCGCTTGTCTGTCATTTACATCCATATGCCAGTATTGGTAACAGTAAAAAACTATTTTCCTTGTCTCTATCGTCAAAAATGTATTGCATCTTTTAGACAGTCATGGTATTTTTTAGACAATCATATTCTCTTTTAGACAGTCATATCCTCTTTAGCCAGCCATATCCTCTTATAGACAGTCATATCCTCTTTAGACAGCCATATCATCTTTCAGACATTCATATCCTCTATTAGACAGTCATATCCTCTTTTAGACAGTCATATCTTCTTTAGACAGTCATATCCTCTTTTAGACAATAATATCCTCTTTAGACAGCTATATCCTCTTTTAGGCAGTCATATCCTCTTTTAGACAGTCATATCCTTTTTTAGACAGCTATATCCTCCTTTAGGCAGTCAAATCCTCTTTTAGACAGTCATATCCTTTTTTAGACAGCCATATCCTCTTTTAGACAATAATATCCTCTTTAGACAGCCACATCCTCTTTTAGACAGTCATATCCTCTAGACAGTCATATCCTCTTTAGACAGCCATATCCTCTTTAAGACAATCTCTTTTTGACAATAATATCCTCTTTAGACAGTCATATCCTCTTTTAGACAGTCATATCCTCTTCTCTTTAGACAGCCATATCCTCTTGAGACAGCCATATCATCGTTTAGACAGTTATATCCTCTAGACAGCCCTATCCTCTTTTAGACAGCCATATCCTCTAGACAGCCATATCCTCTAGACAGCCATATATTCTTTAAGACAGTCTCTTTTAGACAGCCATATCCTCTTTAGACAGTCATATCCTCTCGACAGCCATATCCTCTAGACAGCCATATCCTCTTTAAGACAGTCTCTTTTAGACAGCCATATCCTCTTTAAGGCAGTTTCTTTTAGACAGCCATATCCTCTTTAAGACAGTCTCTTTTAGACAACCATATCCTCTTTTAGACAATAATATCCTCTTTAGACAGCCATATCCTCTTTTAGACAATAATATCCTCTTTAGAATGTCATATCCTCTTTTAGACAATAATATCCTCTAGACAGCCATATCCTCATTAAGACAGTCTCTTTTAGACAGCCATATCCTATTTTAGACAATAATATCCTCTTTAAACAGCCATATCCTCTTTTAGACAATAATATCCTCTTTAAAAAGCCATATCCTCTTTTAGACGGTCATACCCTGTTCTTGACAGTCATGTTTTATTTAAAACAGTCATGCCTTCATGTAAACAGTCATATATTTTTTAGACAGTCGAATCTATTTTAAACGAACATACCTACTTTTAGACAAACTGACCAATACTGAATACCACAAGCCGGCGGGAGGGGGGGGGGGAAGGAGGGGGGGAGGGGGGGTTAGGAGAGAGAATGGACGAAAAAAAGCAGAGGTGGGGAACTGTTCCAAAATAGACTGATCAATTCAGCACAAACGAGTAAAGATCATAGTGAGTATAGTCAGTACTCAATTGACGCCATGCTGAAGTTGGATGTAGTGAGCATGTGGGAGTAAACATTTGGTGTTCATTGAAAACCTTGATGATGCGTTACTAACGCTCATTTCACTCACTTTTGAGGCAGTGGAAACTAAAAATATCAGTCGTAATCATCATCATCATCAAGTACAGGGCCTGCTGGAGTAGGTGATCATGTCTCTCCACAACATTCGATCACGACAGTTATTTTTCATTTCTGCTGTTGACTCTCTGCAAAGTCATTTTCTTAAGCTGTCTGGTATCTTTTCTCTTTGCTTCCCTCTGTCTCTTCGTCCCTCAATTTTCCCAGTTGTTACAATATATTCCAGCTGTTCTCTTCTTATTACGTGGCTATAAAATGATTGTTTTGTCCTAATATTGGAAATTAGCTCTCTTTTTGCTTTGGCCTCTTTTAGAACGTTTTCATTACTCTTCTTAGCTGATCATGGTATTCTCAACATTCTTCTGTAAAAGCACATTTCTACAGACTCCAGTAAAGCAGTCGTCAGGGACGATTATAAACAAACAACGAACATATTTCTAAGAAAAAAATTAATGAATGGAGTTGTAAATGAAAGAATGGAGACATATACGCACACACACAAATAGACGACACTAATTTGTGGAAAAACAAGGGGAACACGGGCTAGTCGACCAGCGATTCCACGACCGTGGTCAGCGACTACAAGTTGATCTAAACCTCATTTTACCTCATAGCTGGTCTCTCCAGCAAGTCTGAACCAAAAAGAACTGGATTAACTAAGTGAGGGTTGCTGCAGCACTTACAGTGGTGGAGACTGCTGATATAAATGAACTAGTTTTGAAGTATCCCCAGGATGAACGAGAACCAATTTCTCAGCATAACCCGAGAAATCAAGCAAGTCATTGCCCCCCATCGCATCAACCTTCCCGGATGTTATGTTATTTTGTTATTTTATGTTGGTCGTCGAATTATCCTCATCGCACACTGAACAACAACGGTGCGTAAACGCTCAGCTCTCATCTTCATCAAATCTCGCAGCGTGAAACGACTGAGAAATAAAACTACGCTGGTTCACAAGGCATCCCTTGTTCTGAGTGTAGCTCTTCTAAATGTAGGCAACATCCCACTTGACTTGAAGATCCCGCAGTCGTAACAGATCTGCACATTCATGAACATCATAGAAACCTTCTGAATCTAAGACCTAACGTCGCGCGTCGTCACCCATGGCATCAAGTTCCCTACCTGCAAGAATGAATAATGTTATAAATAATGGAATTCCGGTCAATATGGCGGATAGGCGGCAATGAACCGTTGAGGCACAGTCTAAAAAGCTTCATTTGTGTAGTTTCATAACATGTTAAGTCCGGATTGCTGCAGGAGCTACTGAGATTAGTACTCTGTGCACACCGTGAGCTGTGTGTTTCGTTGGATGGCGTTTCTATATTCAGATTGCTTACGATGAATGATGATATCGTTTGATGAAGGACAGTTCAGTTGCGTTCACTGCCGGTGCTACTATGTCTTATGTCTTTTGACGTGTGCTATGTTTGCTGCGATGGGGATGCAGCTGCCTGTCTTTGTTTGGGTAGTCCATAAAATATTAATTCTGATGATTCCACTGGCACGGGCGGTTACTCAATTATGGATTCTCATTCGTTTGCAGTGATACCGGGGCCTTCGACTAACTATAACTACAACTATAAATAATCACTGTATATTGTGTCATATAGCATTAACCCTTGTCACTGTGACATGTTTGTTTTTCATACCTTACTAAGCCTTCACTTTCTGCCTTTGTTTAGTTCCGATTTTTTTTGTTGTTGCTGTCATTGTAACTCTTACCTTCTATATAAATTATGGGCGAATTGGAGCGTGATTTGCTTCCTTTTTTATGCTCTGCACTGTGTTCTCCTGACATCATGTTCTTACACAGTTTATATTTATCTATGATCAAATGAAATATATAATGAAAGCAGCTATTAACAAAAACCTGCAAAAAAACAGAACATACATCAAACAAGAAAACAACCATACTGAAAAAAATGGATGTGAAGAATAATATCCATAAAACATATACAATACAACTACAGCTTAGGGTGTGAAGCAATCAACATACATTTATACAACACCGATAACAGCTGCATGCATAAGGGTATATTATTTAGTGTTATATTCAAGCTACAGGTGGCTGTTAATTGTTGTTAGTTTTATTTACAACAACCTCATAGAACGATGGTTCTCAAATCATGTTGATCTGTGTCCCCGATTGGAAATTTATTTAGGGAAACAATGGTGATGAGGAGCGCTTGGCCGTGCGGTTTAAACCACTGTTTCGCTGGCTTAAAAGCCGGCGTACGGTGTTCGAAACCCGCGGTACATAGAGAGGATTTTTCTGTCGGGGGTGAAATAAAAATCCGAGTCTCCCACGTCGGGGCGACAGCTTTGACCAAGAGACCTTTGTCCCTCTAGTTCTATCGTGAACCCCCCCCCCCCCCCCTTTTTTCCCGAAATACACCAGCAATGGTACTATGTGTCGTAAAGAAAGAAAAGATAGTAGTAACTATGGTGGTAATTTTTGAAATGTGAATATATAGACAATAGGTAGAATTGGATGGAAGGAAAAGAAAACAAACGATGAAATCTTAAAACAACTAAAAATTAAAAGAAAACTACTAAGCACAATTCAAACAAGACAAATTAAATTTGTGGGCCATGTTAAAAGACACAACACCCTACTGAAAGTAAATATTGGAAGGGAAAATACAAGGTAAAAGAGGCAGAGGCAGACCAAGATTAACATGAACGAGCAACATCAAAAGATGGACAAAACAACCGATGACAACTTGCACCATCAAAGCAAGAGACAGGGCAGAATGGCGCTCCATGGTAGCCAACCTTCGTTGCAGAGATGGCACTCGATGATGATGATGATGATGATGATGAACTATGGTGGTGATGACGATGGTGAAGATAATAATGATGATGACGGTGAAAATTATGATGATGATGATGATTGTGGTAGAGAATATGATAATGATGGTAAAGAATATAGTAGTGACGGTATGATGATTTCAGAATGTCATGGGGTTCACATACGTCGTTGGCTCTTATACCCCATACGATATTGCAGGATAGAATGTTTTTTTTTTGTATTTACTGGATCTGCTTGAGATGGTGGATCTTAAACCTGCTTGATACTGCAATATATTTGTTCTCTCCGTTTTCAGAAAGTGAATAAACTTAAACAAGTTTAAGTAGAAGGAGAGGTAGATAAAGAAAGAGATAGGAAGATAACATCAAAGGACATGTCTCAGCTCCGCATAGTCGCAAAGAATAACTGAAGATTGAAATTAATTTTAAAAATGTATTGTAAGAAATAAATCATCATCATCATTGAATGTCGTTCATGTATCGAAGGTTAGCTACACCAATCCAAAGCGACATTCCGTTCTGTCTTTTGCTTTGATGGTGCAGATTGTCAAAGGGTGACTTGTCTATCTTTTGATGTTACTCGTCCATGTTAGACTTGGTCTGCTTCTGTCTCTTTTACCTTGTATTTTCTCTTCCAAGATTACTTTTAGTAGACTATTGTTTCTTTTAACATGCCTACACAATCTCGTTTGTCTTGTTTTAATTGTATTTACTAGTCCTCTTTTCATTTGTAGTTGTTGTAAGGCTTCATCGTTTGTTTTATTTTCTTTCCATCCAATTCTTCATATTATTTTTTTAATTCACATTTCAAATGCTTCAATTTTATGTTCTGTTTTCTTGTATAATGTCTATGTTTCTGCGCCATGCAAGAATGTTGAGAATATATAACATTCTGCTATTCTTAGTTTTAGCCTGGTGTTATTTGTTTTGATGTTAGTATATTTTTCATGGCATTAAAATTACTTTTTACCATTCGTATTCTCTTGTTTATTTCAGTTTTACATTTTCCAACATTGGTTATAGTGAAAAGGGGTAGATGACTTTTAATGTTGCTGTGTTGTTTTGCGAGTCGTTGTGTTTACATACTGACTCGTTGACTCGCTTGTAAACCGCCTGATGATGCCCGTCGACGCTCGTTTTTATCTTGTGCTTCTTGATAATGGAACACTGGGCTCTATCTATCTCTAAACTGGAACTTCCTCTACCGACCAAACTGACCTAAGCTGGAACTTAGCTGGACTTCTCTCTACCACCTAACTGGAACTTGTCGTTCCCTCTCCAGCCCTTTAAGTATCTTGTATTCCATCCAATCACAGTTCACCTACGTCATCACCCAGCCAATCAAATCAATCTCCCCATCTTAATACAACTCACTCTAGAGTTTCTCATCATTCACTTATTGCACGAATTTATTACAATCTTCACTCAACACTATCACTGCCCCGGGCCACTGTCTCAACTCATGGCGGTTCTCAAATCTCCCATTACCTACAATGGTTCTCCCATTGTCTTTACTCTAAACCAAATTACATCTATTTCCTTACATCCCTACATCTCCCGGCTACAATAGCACATCCAAGGTAGCTGTAGCTCTGAACTGTCGCCAGGTCTGTTTCTTCAACTTTGATATCCATTTGTGGGTTTTGAGTATTTTCTGTACTTTGTTTATAATCATAGTTTTTATGTATATATATATCTAATCCATATATTTGTCACATTTATTTCATTAAGTAATTGTTGGAGCTCTTTAGAAATTTCTGCTAGAAATACAGCATCATCAGCACATCTTAGGTTATTGATTATCTTTCCATTAACGATTAGGCCTGGTATCTCTGTAATGTATTTACAGATTTGCTCAGTGTGTAGATTGAACAAGCTTGGTGATAGGATGCCTCCTTGTCTTACTCCTCTTTTTAAATAAAAATATGCAAAGTTCTCTTTATTATAATTTATTATTGCTGTTTGTTCCCAGTATAAATTGCATATTAGATGTCTGTGTCATCTAGATGCATATCTTTTAGGCAGTCTATAAGCTGTTTATGGTGTATTCTATCAAAAGCTTTGGTGTTGTCTATGAAGCAGTCATGTATTGATTGATTTGTTTACTTCTATGTTCTTTTTCATTAATGTCTTTGTGCAGATGATGGTTTCTTTTGTCCCACTGTTTTTCCAAAATCCAACTTGTTTTTCTTCTAATTCCATATTGATTTTTATTCTGAATCCTTCTCTGTATAACTTTCAGCAAGATGTTTGTTACATGGCTCATTAGGCATACTGTTCTAAAATCACTGCATTCAACGACACCATTCACTTTAGACAAAATACATTGAAAGTTGATGTTTCTAGTTCATTTGGTATGTATCCTGTATGGTATATGTCATTGCATATGTCTCTGATCACTTCAATGATAAAATCTTCAAGTGCCTTTATCATCTCTGTATTTGGTCAGGTCCTGCAGCTTTTCCATTTCACATTATTTGTATAGTGTTTTTTCCACTTCCTATTTGAAGATTATAAGATGACTAAAATATTACTAAGAATCATCATGAGACGTGTAAGGAACAAAATAAGACCAGAAATAAGTGAGGAACAATGTGGATTTGTGGAAGGAAAGGGCACCAATAATGCAATATACATCTTAAGAACATTGATAGAAATATCTAAAGCGGTAAAGAAATATATATATATATGTGCTTTATGGACTACACGAAAGCATTTGACAAAGTAAAGCACGTGGAAATAATAAATATGCTGGAGAAATTAAACATTGATGGCAAAGATCTGCGAATCATAAAAAAGCATGTACTGGCAACAAACAGCAGCTATACGAATTAACAACCAAACAGGACAATTTCAACTTATAAAACAAGGAGTCAGACAAGGCTGTGTTCTGTCGCCGGATTTGTTTTCACTTTACAGCGAACATATTATGAGATCAATAGTAGACAAAAAAGCAATTGAAGTCAATGGTCACAACATAAATAATTTACGATATACAGTTGACACAGTCTTAATAGCACAGACAGAGAATGAGCTACAAGAAATGATAGATATAATAGTAAAAGAAAGCAACAAGAAAGGTCTCAGTCTGAATAGTAAGAAAACAGAAGTAATGGTTATATCGAAGAAACAATCATCACCATCATGCAGCATACAAATAAACAAGACAAATCTGAAACAAGTGCAACGTTTGAAATACTTGGGCACAGTGATAACATCAGATGGAAGATGCAACACAGAAATAAAAAACAGAATAGATCAGGCCAAAATAGCATTTCAGAAAATGAAAAAACTTCTTATGCAACAAATCTATGTCAATAGAAATGAGAAAGAGAGTTCATCGATGCTATATAGAACCAATTCTGACCTATGGAAGCGAATCATGGACAATAGACAACAAATGAAAAGACGATTAGAGGCCACAGAGATGGGATTTCTCAGAACAATGTTGAAAGTTCCCAGACGAGCTAAAAAGACCAATGAGGAAGTTCTCAAAGAGGCCAACACAAAAAGGGAGCTCTTAAAAAACATCAGAAAGAAGCAATCAATATTTTTCGGGCACATCATAAGAAGAGGAAAGTTGGAATACTTGGTTACAACTGGCAAAATAAAAGGAAAGAGAGATCGCGGACGACAAAGAGAAAAAATACTGGATAGCTTGGTGTCATGGCATGGAAAACAGTCAACAACATAACTGATACGATGCACTGTGGATAGAAGATTGTGGAAGGACATGATCGCCAACGCCAACCAGTACGGCACATCATGATGATTTTAAGATTGTTTAGCCTGATGTATATATTATAATTTGTTTCTTTTGCGTTTCATTATAAAATAATTCTATTATATATTCATGTCATCTATTGATTATATATTTGTTGTCTGTTAGCGCTTTCCCTCTTCTGTTTGCAATACGTCCACTTTCTGTGGGTTTTCTTGTTACTTTTACGTTATTCTCTTTATCTCTGTGCGCATCCCTCTTGAATCTTGTTTATAAACAAATAAATAAAAAATATAAATAAAAACTATCCTAACTACATTTTCCCAACACTAAGGTCGGAAAGGAGGGGGGGGGGTGAGGTGGATGGAGGGAATAATAGAACCGAAGAATAAAGACCGCTTGTCCATCGCAATCGCTTTGCGGTGTTCGGTTGTGTCTGTGTTGTTAGTTCACCACCGACAGAAAAAATAAAAAAACTGTTGAACGTACCGGGATTCGAATCCTCATTCTCATGGTTTGGAGTCAGACAAGTTATCGATTCCGGCTACCCGCTTTCCATAATTTATTAAGTATATAAATAATGTCCCAACTATCCCATGGATTACAGGAAGAGGTAGAAGAGAAAGACAAAAAAACCTACTGCAAAATTAGGTCTTTTGTATCAACTGTTCATGCATTGGGGCGGACTAGCGATTTCCGCACCGTTAGCCTTCCTCTCATTTGGTGCAGGTTGTTGTTACCAGAGGCCAACTATAGCTCGTTTCAAATCACGTGCCCAACTTCAAAACGCTATTACTCAGTAACCGTTTGTTAAAAACTGTTGAAATTTTCCAAATGTTATTAGAATGCAAAAGACCCTTTAAATGTATATTTAACAAATATCTTGCAGCTGCAGTTTTTTTAAAGCGGCGAATTTCTTTGATGTTTGTAAAAATTGTAAATTGTGAACCCCTAAATAATAGAAATTACCGTAGTTGCTGGTCTATGATTAATTTTCACTAGGTAAAGGCGTGGCCGTAATGGGGAAATAACCTAATAAGACAAAACACCAGGAGAATTATTGTCTTCTCAGTTCGAGGACGGACGATAATATCAAGGTATACCTGTATGTCCAATTTTCATAGTTGTGTGGTCCTGATAAGGACCGTTTGTTGAACTAATTTAAGGTAATATAGGGGCCAACATTGTGGGGGCTATATACTTTCATTCTGAATCAGACGAGTCTAAAAGATTAATAACTGTTTGGGGTTGAACATTCCACAAACTATCATTTTTCCAATATTCCTCTTCCTGTTTTAAGACGTGGTCTTCACATTTAGCCCAATAATCTTTGTCTATATTTAATAAAGCGAGATTAGCAAGAGTCTTTACATCGCATATTTTGAATGTTGTATTTTCATCTGCCACTTGTCCTTTTAATTTTGCCCAGATTAGTTCTATTGGATTTAAATGAGCATGGTAAGGTGGCAGCCTCAAACTTATATGACCGTGCTCTTGGATAATCTTATCTATTTGAAAAATCTTTGTCCTCTGTTTTTGCTTTACTAGAGATAGTAATTCAGGTTTTAAGTACATGTTATTAAATTGTATGTGCTCCTTTGTGAGCCATATCTTAATAGCATCTTTTGTACTGGATGACGTCGGGACTTTATCTTCAAGTGCAACAATGTTGTGGTACACTGCATTGTCCATTATTAGGCAAGATGGTCGATCTAGTGATGGGAGAACAGAATTTTCAATCCAATGTCTAAATATGTGACCATTCATCTCAGAGTGATAATCCCGATTGTCTATGGATTTTGAAAGAAAAATGAGCTCTGCATTCTGTATTAGTCCATGTTGTCGACTACCTGCATGAGCAATTATCAAGCGCTGTCCTTTGCTGCTAGGCATTAATCTCTCAATCTTTCCATCTGATGACTGCCATTCCCTTTGGTTAGTGTGGTGAGCATTGATCCATGTTTCATCCAAGTACACAATATCATAACCTTGCTTGCGCACCTCTTTTACTTCACGAAAGTACTTGCTTCTCATGACTACTATATGTGGCTTCTCACTGATGATGTTTCGTCCATTGGAATACTTTCTGAATGTAAAGCCTGCAGCTCTCACATTCCTCCATAATGTAGACTTTGATATTTCAATACTGTTGTTCTTTTTCAGCGATACTTTTAATTTTCTTATTGTAACAGTTTCATTCAAACCCAACATTTTGCGAATTTCACTTCTAATAAGTTCACTGTGGAAATTATCCAACATTTTTGCTCTTCCTTGTGATTTTGTATATTTTGAACATTGACGGTCACGTGCTTGAATCCAGCGATTAAATGACCGTTTAGATAAATCCAAAATGTGTCTTGTCCTATTCTCAGTGTTTTCTAAAGAATGAAATAATCTTCCTCGTTTAGCCTCTTTGCAAAAATAGTCATACATTTTTATTTCGATGTTTTGTAAACTCCAGAATTTCATTTTAAGACTCATGATAAATGTTATCGTTCCACGTGTAAACCTATGAATGAACGGAAATGGAACACACAAATTCTCGTGTTTTTTAAAAGTGTCTAATTGTTTCAAAAAACCACGACGAAAGCGTGCAAACACGTTAATTTTACCGTGTATGGATTTTTACTCGCTATTTTTAACATAAAATACTGTAAACATTAAGTTTTGACTACATCAATGGGTCGTTATAAATTTATATAAATAAAATAAGCAACAATAATAACCAAATGTTTTTTTAAAAATGAAATTAATTCCCTTTTGGGTTCTAATCATTATAACTTTACATGCAAATTTTGAACAACTTACAACAAGCGGTTAAAAAGCTATCGATTTTAAATGTTGGGCACGAGTTATGAAACAAGCTATAGAAAGTGTTGATCAATAACTGATTGACCACTGCCACTGCGATGATGAGACCACAATCATCTAAAGTTAGCGTCCCTTATAGAGACGATGAGAATCTCGTAGGCCGGTACACAATATTTATTTTCTCCAGTAAGTCAGACCATAAACTTTAATTCTTCTTCTTTCCTTACTCATTTGCCTTTCAGCGTCGAGGGGAGTTATATATGGTCGTTTTCGTCTTGTCAGACGGTCTAGTGGAGGCTATTGCATATTTTTGAGGTTTTGTTTTTGTCGAACAGCTTCTCTCGTGGCTAATTCTACCAATGTTTGACAAACACACACGGCCACAGAATGAACAAGTCAGGCCCACTGATCCACCGGGTTTTCCATCCTTTTTCATTAGTCTTTTCTCTTCTCTATTTTGCCTTACCACAGTCTCAAATGATGTTATACCATTCCTTATACATGCTTTTTGGCTGAAATCGGATGCACTGGGCTACTGGCGCAGATAACACAGTGCAACGTTTTAACGGGTGTTCAATCAGAGTGGATCTGGAAGACTCTGACTTCATGTGAGAGTCTGGAATCCTACTCTGATTGAGTCCTGATCGCAGAGAGAGAGAGAGAGATACATGCTCTCCATGATGTGCGATCACTTGCCAGATGTTCCCAGTCATTTTCACAGATGGAGAAGTCATTCTTAAATGATTTACAGATATCTCTAAATCGTAGTTTAGGCCTGCCGATTTGTCTATTTCCAGGTATTAGTTCACTATATAGTATTTGTCTGGGAATGCGTTTTTCTTCCATACGCTGGACGCACCCCAGCCATTTTAGTCTTCGACATCTGAGCATCGACATGATTGTTGGGGTCTTAGCACGTTGCAGGACAGTTACGTTGGTTATTTTGTACTGCCATTTGATGTGCATTATTCTGCGGAGACATAGCATGTGGAAGACATTTAGTCTTTTTTCGTGATTTGAATATGTTGTCCAGGTTTCATATCCATATAATATTGTGCTAAGCACACACATTTTTTTTTTATATATTAGGAGTTTTAGGAGGAGGTGAGATATAATTTACGGTCTTTTGCTCTTCTGTTAGCCTCTACTGCTGTTATGTTTCCTAGTGTTTCTAATATTCCGTCAATCCATCTTTTTCGTGGTCAGCCAAAGAGTCTGGTGTTCTTGCAACATTTGTTGAAGTCTTATTGTGTTGTGTTTTGATCTTTCTGTCTTGTCACGTGGCCAACCCAGTTTTATCTGTTATCTCGTTATATATTCTATAGCAAGGGCTATTCATAGCTTTTTCTCAGTTCTTCATTTCTGATCTTATCTCTCAGGCTGTTTCCTATCATTCATCTAACACTTTCATCACAGTAGAGGTTATTTTTCTTATTGTTCTTGCATCTAGGGTCCAGGTCTGGCATTGGTAGCACAATGTTGGGATGAAGATTGTATTGTAAATTGACCGTTTTGACTCTAGAGTCATTTCCTTGTTGGAACATTTTTCTAAGTTGTTTGCTTGTCGATAACTTTCCTTCGTCTTCTTAGCGTTCATCCTTTAAATGAGCGTGGGCGCGTTGTGTCACTAGTTTTCGGTAGAGCTGCGATACATGCACCTTTTGGCGCCACACATATATTTTTTGTGGATGAATAAATTAGCTTAACAATTTTTGCCACAACAGGGGCCATTTTTTTATATTTCAGCTGCGAAAATAAACTGGGGGAAAAATATAGAAAAAGAGATAGTTGGAGAGAAAGATAGAGAGAAAGAGAGGGAAAAAATACCAGACCATTCAATAGAACCCTTTGGTAGAAAGTTAACAACAGAATAATAAGCAACTGGAAGGTAACAGAAAGAAATGATCAACTACGCCTGCAGGCACGGAACTTGATAATGGTTCTCATTGAGAGACTAGTTAAAAATTAGCTGAGGAAAGCAATGGTTTTCTTTTGATAGATATTATTTAATAAAATTTATAAAAATTATTGTATAATCTGAGCAACAAATAGTATCGCATAAACTGGCTCTTAAAATTGTATTGCATAATTATAGCAACAAAATAGTATCACATAATTATAGCAACAAAATAGTATCGCATAATTATAGCAACAAAATAGTATTGCATAATTATAGCAACAAAATAGTATCACATAAATATAGCAACAAAATAGTATCACATAATTATAGCAACAAAATAGTATCGCATAATTATAGCAGCAAAATAGTATCACATAATTTGAGCAACAAATTAGTATCACATAATTTGAGCATCAAAATAGTATCACATATTTGAGCATCAAATAACTTAAGAGATTACTAGAAAACCTTATACTATTTGATAAACCTGCCCAACTGAACGCTTATAAAATACTCAACAAGTACCCAACAGCAAACATCCGGGATGATTATATCTGCTCAATAATAAACACAGGCCGACTTGATTGCAATCAAAGAGAACGCTGCGTTAGATAAATTGAATTGACACAGTTTCTGCTCATTATCCCTGGCCTTGTTGTCTCAGATAATGAATACTCCCACCAAGGTTTTCCCAGGTGAATAATTCATTGTTGCAACAGTTGACATCTTGGTAGTTCAAGCAAACCCATAGGTGCCCAATAGCTTTGACAGCATCAATAAACGTGTGCATATTGATCATTTCAATAGCTCGTTAGGTGTGTACACACCTTGATCGCCCGTACATGTAGGCACTCCTACCTCTTCAACGTTTTCTTCCATTCTCATCCATTCTTCCCTTGTGGATCACGTGGCGATGTCTCCTACAGATCTGACTGAAACTAAGTAGAATCTTTCTATGTAGTCACCTTATTTTACAGGGAGCCACGATAGCTCAGTGGTTAGTGAACTGGACTACAAAGGACAAGGGGTAGGGTTCGATCCCAACCGACGGCTTCCGGGTTCACCCAGCCTTAAATCGGTACTGAATTTTTTTCTGGGAAAGTAAAGCAGCATGGGCGTAATACCGACCACATTACCCCAAAATTCATGTGCTGAAGGTCTGTAAAATATAGGGTCACTAACACCATATTTGCCTACACGTCACTTGGCGTGACGGGGGTACTTTACTTTACTTTACTTACTAGCTTATTTTACACATTTTTATTTATTGTCATACTGACGAAGGTATGTGGCCTAAACGTGTATTATTGTGTATTGTCTTCTTTTTAGTAAACTGTTATATACAATGCTATGTTTTTTCCCATGATCCATCCGGCTTATGAATGGCTCAGCACGTTTTATATTTGTGTCTATCTCCGTTCTATGGTAATGAAAGATCTGATAGCTTATCCCGATTGCTTCTATGGTGAGGATAGTAGACATGTCGATTTATTGAATAACCTGAATGATAGTATGTTAAAATTGCACACGGCTGTAGGTTAGGATGAAATCTTGTCACTCTCTTCACTTCCTCTTGTAATCCATCAGGTGTCAAGGGAGATACAAAGTGCTCGTTCTTGCCCTTCTGACCGCATCAACCTATGTTGTAACGTTTCGCAAATGCTGTCCGTCCATCTTATTCTCCGCCTACCAACGGCTTTTCTTCCATTTTCTCTTTTAGTTTATGTTTTATATTTTTATATGTTTTATATGTTTTATATTTTGTATATGTTTCATATGTTTTATATGGTGTATAATCTATTGGAATTCTTTCCAGATGAGCAAATCATTTCATTGGTGACTCTGTATGTAATTCTGGCTAATAAACACGATTCTATGGAGTAAATTAGAATACTGTGGCAACGTCAAAATACACAGCAGGCTGGAAAGAATAATATTGGACGGCACGGTTTCTGAACGACTAGATAGGGCAGGCCAAGAAAAAAGTGGTAACAAGACTTAAACGAGATCTTCTCTAACATGACGACAGAAGAAGTGGGAGATCTGGCTAGAGACAGAAATTATTTCAGACCGGCTGTGATGAATGCAAGTTTCTGCAAAGGACATGCGACCTGATGATGTTTGTAGTTCAGAACTGATTCATCGTCCAACCTTCCCTGTACTCTTCCCCCTTTTCTCTCTCTCCCCCCTCTTACTCTCACGGCGTCATTTCTGATTGAGTCTCTTCTCAAAGCGCGTTTCTTAGAAATCTCACCTTTATGGTGACTAGCTTCCGTTTATCCATATTTTTCACTGACAGCACAAAGCGGGTACTCTGTTTGAGATATTCATTTTTAATGGTATACATTATTTTATGATGAAGTGTATGGACTAGTTACCTTAATATTTGGTTTGCCTTGTTACATCGAATGCTTATTTCTCTCTCCATTTTGTAATCTTCAGAAAATGTTGTTCCTAGACATTTGAAGTTTGTCAGTTTAAAAACAACGTCAAATAACGTATATTGATTGACACTGCAACAATCTTGAATACAACGTTGGCCAAACAAGGATAACCTGTAAGGACTGACTCACATGTGCACACAGCGAAATACTGAAACCACCATCAGCTAGAGAACACACATTGACATCTTTGAAGGCTGCTAAATACCTATGAGTTTGCCCGGAGTGCTATTGTTTAACTCTGACAACGTTGAACCATGATATAATATAATATAATAATATAATATAATATAATATAATATAATATAATATAATATAATATAATATAATATAATATAATATAATATAATATATTAATTGTCTTTTTTTCTATCCCATCAGAGTCGTTGTGACAACATATATATCAATGGTTACACAAGCTTCCACTAGTCGTTCTAGTGTTGTTGATAGACTGCTGTTGTTGTTAGACAGCTGTTCGTAGCTAGACAGCTGTTGTTGCTAGACAGCTGTGTGGAATGTGCCTAGTTAATTCTTTGTATTTGTATTGAAATGGGAACTACAGCCGTAGACTCAAGAAAATGTACAGAATTCGGATACACTGGGCTAACAAATGCACATAGCAACAGTTTGTTGTAAATGACGTCCGATTAACAAACGTGTAATATAGGCCGGCGATGATGAGTAACCTGCGAGTGTACGAGGACGAACGTTAAGTGATCCTCGCACTAATTGCTACTTTGTAATCTGTTTCAATTCCAGTGACGTGTTACAAGTAATCTACCGCGATTTTGTGAATATCTTCTTCTCTTTTTAAAATTGAATTCCCATTCATACTGCCTTATATCATAGTTGGTAGCTCTACGTCCATTAATCGCAACAACGCCATGCCACTGTAACGTTTAGTGACGTCCGTGTGGGTACCAATAAAATCTCTTCATTCTTCTTTGCTTGTGACTTTTTCTCCCAGAGTTTTCCAACTCTGGCTCACACTCTACATCTTATCCATACATTTCGCCTAACTCTTCTAGAACTATCTCACTTTTCTGACTTTCACATTAGTAAGTACACTTCAAGGTAATTCTCATTATGTACTTGGAAATCATGATATTTAGAGTGAAAGATACAAATGAAATCAGAAAGTACTTGCGGCTATTTGAACTAAATAACAAAATGAGAAACACCAAATCAAAGAAAGATAAGTGAGATGAGACAAGGACGTCTAAACATGTTATGTCACCCTCCACTTCAACCCCCACCAAACCTTTGCAACTTCCCTATAGAGTCCGTTATAGAGGAGATAATTGCTACTTGTCATCTAGTTGTGTACAGAAGTCTAAACCACGCCTTTGTCGTCGGCTGGCGGGGAAAATTACGATAATGAGATAAATACCGCGCTTGTCAGGGGCAAACCCGTCCTGCTGTCAGCCTATCGTTGCAATCTCAACGGCTCTTTTATCTTGCCGCGACTGAAGGCCATGTCAGGATGCACGCGTATAAAACGGAATCTGAGAGTTATTAAAATAAAAGGGGATTGAATTATTAACTGCACATTATTCTAGATATTCTGCGCCATTGTCGGGCCAATTTTGCGCTTTCATCATGCGGGGTTGCCCAGGGCGACACAACGAAGCTTTCTCACAGCCGCTGCGTGTGGACAGATTCTATACAACATTCATTAGTTCATAGCTCTGGCATCTTT
The DNA here is from genome assembly GCA_032433765.1 of Megaustenia siamemsis. NCBI lineage: Eukaryota > Metazoa > Mollusca > Gastropoda > Stylommatophora > Ariophantidae > Megaustenia > Megaustenia siamemsis. The sequence goes on from JAVIAB010000124.1 coordinate 68,096,724, forward strand.
ATACAATAACCCGTAACCTTTTTCAACAAAAGCATATAATAACCCTCCCGACTTCACGCCAACACTGCCCGTTATTTGCGTAAAACACCGGTGTTAATTATCATCGACAGCGGATCTGAAAATACTTGCTTCGAGGGTACTACATATAGACAAGTAACCACAGATCTTATCAACCTGCGATTACAAGATTTATGACATCATGTGTCGAGCCTTAATGTTTCTGCAATCACGTTTTACCCTAGAAATGTCTTGGGAGCAATTCAGTACCTTCAGGGATACACTGAACGAACTATACTCAAGTGGTAGAAAAGCTGTGAAGCCAATCATCATTGCTTATAATTTACATGAACTAGTTCGTTACATCCAAATTAAAACGTGTTGCTAGAGAAACTGTCCCCGGGCTAAGGCCACTACAAGACAGTAGTCCTCACCTTGGTATCCTCTACAGCAATGTATCTGCTCTTTGTTTTTAAACCACCTCTATCATTCACGCACACGTCCTCGATCCAGCTATCATTACTATCCTTGATCACCTGCAGGGCATCACTTTGAATGTCAATACTTTGTTTTATTTGTATTGATTATATGCTTTAAAGTCGATGTTTGTTTTTTCTGCCTGCAGTTAGACCGTTGGCTGTTAATTAGATACTGTTCTTTGTTGTATCCTCTCAAACCACACCTTTAACTAATCCTTGCGATCGTGTTCTCTCTCTCTCTCTCTCTTTCTCTCTCATACACAATCTCAAAAATACACATAATATATATATATATATATATATATATATATATATTTATATGTATATATATATATATATATATATATATATATATATACTGAGCCATATATGTATATATACAATGAGCCAACACTTTTGAACTGAAGATTAAAGTGGTTTGGTCACGTGAGAAGAATGGACCAAATTCCAAACAATTAAGATAATGGTAGCTTAGGGCCGGAATTCAAATGGTAGATCTAGCCTGAGATATATGGATGTCTGTAGAACTGCCTTGAGAGAATTCTCTATCAACAGACAAATAACAATAAATATGGCATCAGATCGTGAAAAAACAAGTCAGCAACATTTGAGGAAGCGATGTAGTCAATATCAGAAGAGAAAAGATGCATGAGAAGGGAGATAATGCCAGGTATCATAAGTGCAACTTGTTCATTCTGCAGACGAATCTATCTCTTGAATATTGACAGACTATCATGAAAGAATCTGCTCAGTAAAACAGCTTCTGCCATAGGGTACATATATTACCAAACAGCTTCTGCCATAAGGTACATATATTACCAAACAGCTTCTGCCATAAGGTACATATATTACCAAACAGCTTCTGCCATAAGGTACATATATTACCAAACAGCTTCTGCCATAAGGTACATATATTACCAAACAGCTTCTGCCACAAGGTACATATATTACCAAACAGCTTCTGCCACAAGGTACATATATTACCAAACAGCTTCTGCCATAAGGTACATATATTACCAAACAGCTTCTGCCACAAGGTACATATATTACCAAACAGCTAACAAATTATTATTGTTTGCTACCAATCGTCTGTCAAGACGTCTGATATATGCAAGTGTCAAGCGGACTGCAATTACCGTCATGTAACTACTTGTCATATTCGTGGGAAAATCCGAAGGCCAATGCTGTTAAGTGTCTTGGGTGTGTGTATCACGTGACATTGTGCTGTCTTCACGTGGTCAGCTTCTACACGCCATTTACCAAACCATGAGTTTGGATTTCTCTGCAGCCTCAGTTTCGTCACACGCTATAACATTTGATTCATATTATCTGTGATATAAATATCTAACGTCATTGAAATTATTTCATTCTATCTGATTCTCATCCCACCTATTATTGAGTTGTCTCAGTGTAGCCTGGTATCTTCACTCAATGTGTAGATCATGTAGCTACCAAGGCTGTGACCACGGCCATGGGAGAAAAGGATAGAGCCACAGTCAAGTGTCACGCTAGTCGTAAGAGGCGGTTAAGGAGATTGGAGACAAGGCCGTTGCCGGTGTTGAGAAATTGAAGCCATCTTCAGTGCTTTCGTTAGTGTTTGGCGTGCATGCTCTATACTGGGGAGCGCGTTGAAGAACGGATCTGAGCATTATGGAGCTGTCCATTAGGCAAAGCGGATCTGTTGACTAAAATAAACGAAAATTTTCGTTAGTGTGAGAGTGCTGCAGGTTGCTTGCCCGATGTAACCATACGTAAAAACTATGATACTGTTCATAAGTTGCCCCTGCAAAACATGTTGAGAGTCAGTGACAGTTGTGAAGCCGTGGGAGGTAGAGAACGACCAAAAGGGCAGTTTGAAAACCTCGCTGTCGAAATTGATTAATGGCTCGTTAAATCTGGCTAAGTGAAGACCACTTTATCTTTGCGTGCCATCTCATTCGTACAATAACCGGGTCTTCGGGAGAATCCCCACTCAGGGCATAACAGTCCTGCGTTAAACAAAACAGAAAAAGGGTAAACACAAATGGCAGATTTAAGCTCGGCTAAACATACAATTTTTAAAATCATTAAAAAAAACTGTGGACAGGATTCACGGATCTGGAACCCTACGTGAGACGAAGAGAATTTATTTTCTGCGTATAATTTCCCTTCATTGTAACGCCAGCCTTGGTTTTTAAGTGGTTATATTTGCATAGCCAATAAAATCCCTAACCACTTATTAGGAAATTTTTCGTTTGGTCGGGTAATTGAGAGAAGTATTATTTCTATAATGCGTACCGGTTATGGGCGGTTTTTTGGTGACGCCAAAGTACAACCGGGCTGTTATTGCAGACAAGGGTTATAAATCTATGGATTCGGCTTTAACCGAAAACACCCACAAAGGGTTGATTTTTAAAGTGAGGTTGATGACGATCGGAAACAAAAGATGTGATAAGGACAGACTTGAACGTTAGTGGATGCTGAGAGTGATTGTTATTATGGCTTCATTTTCGTTGCTGAGGCAATTACAATACATCTTAATTATGGCTAATATGAATAATTGTTATAAATGACATCGTAATAAAGGTAATATAATAATAACAAATATTAGGTGTACGCAGAAGGAGAAGATAACAAATATTAAACTAGAATTTCAGAATAAACTTTGTCCGCGTTCTTGTCCTGAGCTAATATTTCCAGATCTGTCCCTGTCTACTCTCTTTCTTTTAACAAGCTTGACGTCCATTTCCCCGCACTTGTTTATATCTTGCGCTGTTCATGTTTTATAATTATAATAGCAGCGATAGTTAATAAAAGAAATGATGTATTCACTTGTCACCAGCAGCAGCTAGTCTATTAACCCAGCGGAAGACCCAGCCTCTGCTAGAACTGGGCACTTGGGTAGTACTCTGGGAAGGTGAGGAATGCCGTCTCGCATCATGAGTTTCGATGCTTGAAGAGACACTATACAGAAGTCTCGGAACACTTCTGGATAGGCGGCCGAGCACATATGGGTGAAAAGTGGCGTGCTAAGCGCCGATTCAAGTCTCATGCGTTATCTTTACCTTTAGTAGCTAATCATGAGTTAGACAGAACTAGAGTCGTCAGTCGCTGGACACTGCGAGACTTGCTGAGGAGAGGATCTGAGCACCTATGTACATGTTCGGAGTGCAATGATGATGACCCGCTAATAACTCAATAACGACATGTTAGATGTGAACAGCCACGTTTCATGTGTTTCAAACTGTGAACATGGAGACTTGGGTGTGCAGAGTTATGATGGTACTAACATCAGGAATGTACATTACGCTCTCATCTCCAAGTGATATGTTTCTGTATTGTGAAGTTAGGTCACGGCTTCTCAGCCAGTTTCTAGCATGGCCCTCTTCCGACCTTGTTTTCTTTCCGTACTCCTCAACTCCAACACCCTCCCCCCCTTCCCCCCACCCCCGGTCATTTCCTTCATAAAAAAGATAACTTTATATAGTTTTGAACGTTTTCTTTCTGCAAATATCTCGTGTTTTATGTGAATATACACACAAACAGTTACAGTTTGATTAAAATCAAATATAACGGTTGTAATAACAATAGATTTATATTTATTTAGATTTATTTACATGATATTTTTTTTGCTGACAAAAAAAGCAAAAATTCCTCTATTATTATGCGTGACTTGACTTCTTTGGCTATCACTTTTGACATTTTGTTGTAAAGAGCGATTAAACCTTTGTCACTTCTATTTATAGATTTCTGAATAAACATTTAATGATTTTTGTTACCGTAGGCGTAGGTTTACAATTTATAGGCAAACGCGAAAATACTCCAGTAGTTTATCTTTTTTGTCTTTATGAGACGTTTTCAAAAGTTTTTGACCGTATTTACATGGTGGCATACTTTCCTTGGAAAGTGTAATATCAGAAATTAAACATATGGGTTTTGTGTGGTCTTGCAGTGACAGGATAAATCCCAAGCCACGATATTCGACAGAGTATTGTCGACATTTCTTCCTTGTCGAGGTAACCGTGATGTACTCAGTAAATTATGTGGCGGGACTGGGGACAAACATTTAAACAAATGGAGACAAATGTTTGCAGATGCAAAATTATAAAAGTCACTTTTCATAAATAAAACAGCATTAGAGCTTCTTTAACAAATACCATGAAAGATTATGTCATTGCAAAACTTATAGCACTATCGATGCATGTTAAATGTATCATCATCATCAAGTGCTGTCTCCGCAACGAAGGTTGGCTACCATGGAGCGCCATTCTGCTCTGTATCTTGCTTTAATGGTGCAGGTTGTCACAGGCTGATTTGTCCATCTTTTGATGTTACTCGTCCATGTTAGTCTTTTTCTGACTCTGTCTCTTTTACCTTGTATTTTCCCCTCCAGGATTACTTTTAGTAGGCTATTGTGCCTTTTAACATGGCCAAAAATTCGCATTTATCTTGTTTCTCTCTCTCTCTCTCTCTCTCTCTCTCTCTGCGATCAGGACTCAATCAGAGCAGGATCCCAGACTCTCCCATGAAGTCAGCTATCAGGTTAAGTGTGTTGATCGCCCCCACAGACAGAACATCACAATTAGAGCCCGCCAGATCCACTCTGATTGAACACCCGTTAAAACGTTGCACTGTGTTCTGCGTCAGTGGCCCAGTGCATCCGATTTCAGCCAGCATTTTATTCAGGTTAGCTTTCCTTAGCCTTTGATTGTCCCCAATCTTCCTGCAAGGCAGCAGATGATCTTTTTTGTAGGGGGATTCTGCCCTTAGATGGTCGGCCCTCCCAGGTTTACGAGCACCATCTGCCCGAATCACTAGAGGTGACTAACATAGACATGCCACACTGAGATATGAGATGTGACAAACACAGACACGCACACAGCGATACGAGGCATGACTAACACTGACACACATCAATATATATGGCACATGACTAACATAGACATGCACATAAAGATATGAAATATGTCTGACATGGACATGCACACACAAAGTTATGACACATACCTAACATAGACATGCACACACAGATATGAGATATGACCAACATGGACATGCACACAAAGATATGAGATGTGACTAACATAGCCATGCACACAAAGATATGAGATATCACTAACCCAATCATGCACACACAAAGATGTGAAACATGACTAACACAGATACACACTAAGATATGAGATATGACTAAACACATACACACATAAAGATATGAGACATGATCAACACGGACACACCAAGATATGAGATATGACTAACATGACACACACCAGATATGAGCCATGGCCAGCACACACACACACACACTAGCCATGGCTAGCACAGAAACACATCAAGATATGAGCCATGGCTAGCACAGAGACACATCAAGATATGAGCCATGTCCAGCACAGAAACACATTAAGGAATCCATATGCATGGGTTTGTTGTAGTCGGCAGACTCTTCTTAACTTGGGAATCATCGACATACGAGACGCAGGCCCCGATTAACTGTTCAAGAGGTTTCGTTCAAACAGTTGTCCGGAGATTTGAGAGTGCAGTCTGACCAGTAGAACGTTCCCTTGCACGTACAGTCTGTACTTTCCGGGTCACAGATGATGTCACAGTCATCAGAACACGTCTGTTTGCACCGTAGCCCAAAATTACCATCTTGACAAATGTCATTACAGGTGTAGCCAGGATGCTTACATTGTAGGCATTTTCCGGATTTTTCCTCACATAAAGGACAGACACTAAGACAAGACTCGGAGCAGTCGTGTCCATAGATCCCATGTGAACAGTTGCGTGACACGTACCGATGATGACGTTGCAGCCTCTGCAACACCCACTACACACTGCACAAAACGACCAAGAATGCCCGTCCAGACAATAGGTGTCTGTAAATGTTTGCACCTCCCACGCCGTCAGTGCACTGACGACCTGCGAAATGTTCGGTGAGAACTCAATCTTAATGTGTACCATTGTCACTTGTGTGGTGACTACAATAGTGTTCAAAGAAATATTTGGGTATGATTTGAGAGCCACATTCCAGCATATCTTAGGTTATTGATTATCTTTCCATTAATTTGTAGGCCTGGCATCTCTATGATGTTTTTAAAATTTGCTCAGTGTATAGATTGAACAAGCTTGGTGATAGGATGCATCCCTGTCTTATTGTCTGTTAAATGTAGACTGTGATAAATACTTCTTCTACTCGCAAAATATAATACTATATATGTATGTATGTACTTGACAAATACAGAGTTATGTCGATCAGGATAGATTTTTTACGACGCTAAGAAATTTAACACAACAGCCGCTAAAGGACAGAGGAAAGATTTGTTCTTCAATACTGTGATTGGCAAACTTTTAATTCTATTTGATATTTATTTGAAGTTCGTCAACACACCTGCAAAAGACTAAAGAGAAGAGGACGGTTAGGACAGATAGCGGTCGAGTGGTTTAATTATTGATATTTTTTTTATTTGGGAATGGGGGGGGGGGGGGGGGGGGGGGGGGGGGGGCGGAGAGAGATTTCTACAAAGCAGTAAAAGCAATAATAGCGAAAAAAGAAAACCACGATCTTTCTGAACTTATAAATGACAATTACGGATAGCCAAAATCAAATAACCAACATATACAACAGAGATGGAAAAAATATTTTGAAAACTTATTAACAACGGCATCAAGTACCAAAAAACACAACATAAACCACGCAAGAATGCACAAACACTGAACCCAAAATCATGAAAGAGGAAATCGAAGAATTAATTTTAAAAATGCACCAAGGAATAAAGCACCGGACATAAATGACATACCATTAGAAATAATAGCAGCAACGTGAGAAACAGGAGTTACATGGTTGCACAGAATATTCAATACAGCATGGCACCACAAAAAATTTCACCAGACTGTCAACAGGCAATAATTGTAGCAATATGGAAAAATAAAGGTAGCAAGAGAGACTGCAATCAATATAGAAGTATACCTCTTTTCAGCCATGTAGGAAAGTTATACGCCAAAATTGGGGGGAAAAAAGGCTGAGACCAATAATGTAAATAAAATTTAGTAATTTTCAAAACGGGTACAAAAAAAAAAACAGAGGATGTACTGACGTTCTATAGATCTTAAAACTAGCAGAAAAACGACAGAACACAATCAAAATTTGTACATAGCTTTCATTGATCAGGAAAACGTATTCGACCGATTAAACAGAGAACAACTGTGGGAGATACTAGCAACATACGGAGCAAGTCAACATCTAAGCAACAACATTAAAAATCTCTACATCAACAGCAGCTGCACATTCAGAATAGCAGTAGGTCACACTGACAGCTTCGAAGTTGGATCAGGTGTAAGACAGGGGTGTGTACTATCCCCCCTACTGTTTATTACATACATGGACTATATATGCAGATTACCCAACCCATCAGAGACAGAGGAGATCAACGATCTTCTATTTGCTGACGATCAGGCACTAATACATGAAAAAATATAAGACTTACAGGAACACTTAAAATGCCACAACAGCCTAGGCACAAAATACAACATGAAAATCAACATCAACAAACCAGAGATCATGAATATCGCAAAAGAGAAACAGGACATCAACATAACTATAGATGGCAGACAACTAAAACAAGTAGAGGAATTTAGATACCTAGGAAGTCTAGTGGCTTGTCAAACCATAGGACAGTTATCGCCACTATTGTCCAACAAAGAAATGAATCTAGATGCAAAACGAGCACTGTACAATACAATATTCATTGCAACGTTGTGATATCAATACCAGTCCTGGACTTTAGATGCAAGAACAATAATAAAAATAACCTCTACTAAGATGAAATGTGTTAGACGAACGAGAGGAAACAGTCTGAGATATAAGATCAGAAATGAAGAACTAAGAAAAAAAGTTAGGAATAACCCCCCTACTACTAAACACAATTCAAACAAGACAAATACGATTTTCCATGTTAAAAGACACAACAGCCTACTAAAAGTAATCCTGAAGGGGAAAATACAAGGTAAAAGAAGCAGAGGCAGACCAAGACCAACATGAACGAGTAACATCAAAAGATAAACAAACCAGGCTATGACAACCTGCACAATCAAAGCAAGAGACAGAGCAGAATAGCGCTCCATGGTAGCCAACCTTCGTTGCGGAGATGGCACTCGATGATGATGGTGAACACCATATTCCCTATACGCCACTTGGCGTGACGGGGGTACTTTACTTTTTAAAAAATCTATATATAGCTTATGGCAACTGAAGGTATGAAGTAAAATGATAATTCATACTCGAGATCATCATCATCATCATCATGTGCCGTACCGGTTGGCGTTGGCGATCATGTCCCTCCGCAATCTTCTATCCACAGTACATCGTATCAGTTCTGTTGTTGACTGTTTTCCATGCCATGACACCAAGCTATCCAGTATTTTCTCTCTTTGTTGTCCGCGATCTCTCTTTCCTTTTATTTTGCTAGTTGTAACCAAGTATTCCAACTTTCCTCCTCTTATGGTGTGCCCAAAAAATGTTGATTGCTTCTTTCTGATGTTTTTTAAGAGCTTCCTTTTTGTATTGGCCTCTTTGAGAACTTTTCACTCGAGACCAATAATAGAAAAAAAAACTAAATACTCCAAAAATAATGTGTCTGCTGACTTAAGCTACCTGTAAGTCTCCTTTACAACTTAATTTATGTCGCTGTTTTTCATTTCTGTTGATGATTCCCAACCAAATGCACTCTCTTGAGCAACATAATAATAAAACAGTTATAAAAATAATAAGAAAAATATTTATAACAAAAAAATATTTGCTTATATATGCTATCATTTACAACACATGTGCTGCTTATTTGCTATCGGTGTGTACGACTCAACATTTAGTTCAACTGTACTGCTAAATCAAATACAAGCTATCGGCGTGTACAGCTCTCGTACATACATCATCTGTGCAGCCTATCTACCATATAGATACACGATTCATGGTTTCGTGCACATGTGCCTTCAAAGTACATGCACTCTGGTCGCAATGTTAAAAACAAGCAAGCAAGCTCCTCTTAAAAAGTAAATAAAGCTAAACAATGATTATATATATATATATATATATATATATATATAACACATACATATATATAATAAATTACTTCACAGAGATGCCAGGCTTAAACATTAATGGAAAGATAATCAATAACCTAAGATATGCTGATGATACTGTACTACTCGCTGATAATCCTACCCAAAATCAAAATCCAAAATCATGAAAGAGGAAATCGAAGAATTAATTTTAAAAATGCACCAAGGAATAAAGCACCGGACATAAATGACATACCATTAGAAATAATAGCAGCAACGTGAGAAACAGGAGTTACATGGCTGCACAGAATATTCAATACAGCATGGCACCACAAAAAATGTCACCAGACTGTCAACAGGCAATAATTGTAACAATATGGAAAAATAAAGTTAGCAAGAGAGACTGCAATCAATATAGAAGTATACCTCTTCTCAGCCATGTAGGAAAGTTTTACGCCAAAATTGGGGGGAAAAAAGGCTGAGACCAATAATGTAAATAAAATTTAGTAATTTTCAAAACGGGTTAAAAAAAAAAAACAGAGGATGTACTGACGTTCTATAGATCTTAAAACTAGCAGAAAAAACGACAGAACACAATCAAAATTTGTACATAGCTTTCATTGATCAGGAAAACGTATTCGACCGATTAAACAGAGAACAACTGTGGGAGATACTAGCAACATACGGAGCAAGTCAACATCTAAGCAACAAAATTAAAAATCTCTACATCAACAGCAGCTGCACAGTCAGAATAGCAGTAGGTCACACTGACAGCTTCGAAGTTAGATCAGGTGTAAGACAGGGGTGTGTACTATCCCCCCTACTGTTTATTACATACATGGACTATATATGCAGATTACCCAACCCATCAGAGACAGAGGAGATCAACGAGCTTCTATTTGCTGACGATCAGGCACTAATACATGAAAAAATATAAGACTTACAGGAACACTTAAAATGCCACAACAGCCTAGGCACAAAATACAACATGAAAATCAACACCAACAAACCAGAAATCATGAATATCGCAAAAGAGAAACAGGACATCAACATAACTATAGATGGCAGACAACTAAAACAAGTAGAGGAATTTAGATACCTAGGAAGTCTAGTGGCTTGTCAAACCATAGGACAGTTATCGCCACTATTGTCCAACAAAGAAATGAATTTAGATGCAAAACGAGCACTGTACAATACAATATTCATTGCAACGTTGTGATATCAATACCAGTCCTGGACTTTAGATGCAAGAACAATAATAAAAATAACCTCTACTAAGATGAAATGTGTTAGACGAACGAGAGGAAACAGTCTGAGATATAAGATCAGAAATGAAGAACTAAGAAAAAAAGTTAGGAATAACCCCCCTACTACTAAACACAATTCAAACAAGACAAATACGATTTTCCATGTTAAAAGACACAACAGCCTACTAAAAGTAATCCTGAAGGGGAAAATACAAGGTAAAAGAAGCAGAGGCAGACCAAGACCAACATGAACGAGTAACATCAAAAGATAAACAAACCAGGCTATGACAACCTGCACAATCAAAGCAAGAGACAGAGCAGAATAGCGCTCCATGGTAGCCAACCTTCGTTGCGGAGATGGCACTCGATGATGATGGTGAACACCATATTCCCTATACGCCACTTGGCGTGACGGGGGTACTTTACTTTTAAAAAATCTATATATAGCTTATGGCAACTGAAGGTATGAAGTAAAATGATAATTCATACTCGAGATCATCATCATCATCATCATGTGCCGTACCGGTTGGCGTTGGCGATCATGTCCCTCCGCAATCTTCTATCCACAGTACATCGTATCAGTTCTGTTGTTGACTGTTTTCCATGCCATGACACCAAGCTATCCAGTATTTTCTCTCTTTGTTGTCCGCGATCTCTCTTTCCTTTTATTTTGCTAGTTGTAACCAAGTATTCCAACTTTCCTCCTCTTATGGTGTGCCCAAAAAATGTTGATTGCTTCTTTCTGATGTTTTTTAAGAGCTTCCTTTTTGTATTGGCCTCTTTGAGAACTTTTCACTCGAGACCAATAATAGAAAAAAAAACTAAATACTCCAAAAATAATGTGTCTGCTGACTTAAGCTACCTGTAAGTCTCCTTTACAACTTAATTTATGTCGCTGTTTTTCATTTCTGTTGATGATTCCCAACCAAATGCACTCTCTTGAGCAACATAATAATAAAACAGTTATAAAAATAATAAGAAAAATATTTATAACAAAAAAATATTTGCTTATATATGCTATCATTTACAACACCTGTGCTGCTTATTTGCTATCGGTGTGTACGACTCAACATTTAGTTCAACTGTACTGCTAAATCAAATACAAGCTATCGGCGTGTACAGCTCTCGTACATACATCATCTGTGCAGCCTATCTACCATATAGATACACGATTCATGGTTTCGTGCACATGTGCCTTCAAAGTACATGCACTCTGGTCGCAATGTTAAAAACAAGCAAGCAAGCTCCACTTAACCAAGTAAATGAAGCTAAACAATGATTATATATATATATATATATATATATATATATATGTATATATATATATATATATATATATATGTATATATATATATATATATATATGTAACACATACATATATATAATAAATTACTTCACAGAGATGCCAGGCTTAAACATTAATGGAAAGATAATCAATAACCTAAGATATGCTGATGATACTGTACTACTCGCTGAAAATCCTAAAGATCTACAACAATTACTTAATGAAATAAACATGACAAGAAAAAATATGAACTAGATCATCATCATCAAGTACCGGGCCTGCTGGCGAGATCATGTCTCTCCACAACTTTCGATATCGACAGCTATTTATAATTTCTGTTGTTGACCTTCTGCCACGCAATTCTCTTAAGCTGTCTGTTATTTTTTCTCTTTCCTTCCCTCTATCTCTTCGACCCACAATTTTTCCAGTTGTTACAATATATTCCAGTTGTTCTCTTCTCATTACATGGCCAAAAAATGATGATTGTTTCTTCCTAATATTGAAAATTAGCTCTCTTTTTGCTTTGGCCTCTCTCAGAACATCTTCATTACTCGTTTTAGCTGTCCATGGTATTCTCAACATTCTTCTGTAAAAACATTTCTACAAACTCCAGTGATTTTCTTGTCTGTTGTCCTATTGTCCATGATTCTCATCCATATGTTAAGACTGGCTCTACGTAACATTTAAGAACTGTTTTTCTTGTTTCTATTGTCAAAAATGGATTGCATAGTATCTTCCTCATTTTTTTGGAAAGCTGCTTTTGCCTGAGCCATTCTACATCTCACCTCTTTTGTACATCTTCCGTCTGAGATTAACAAAGTTCCCAAATATTTAAATTCATTTACCTGTTTTAATATTGTTCCACTTGTCTTTATTTTACACTGAGGTGATGTCTTTTTCTTTGTTGTTACCATTACCTCTGTCTTTTTGCTATTAAAGCTGAGTCCTTTATTTTTGCTTTCTTTCACTATAATAATGTCCAACATTTCTTTTAACTCATTTTCACACTTAGCGATTAAGACTGTATCATCAGCATACCTTAGATTATTTATATTATGACCTCCAGTTGTTATTCCAGGCATGCGCCTTATGGATCTTAAAATAAGCTCACTATAAATATTAAACAAATCTGGTGACAGCACACAACCTTGTCTAACACCCTGTTTATGAACTAGATATGAATATCAAAAAGACTAAAACTATGATCATAAACAAAGAAAATACTCAAAACCCACAAGTGGTTATATCAAAATTGAAGGAACAGACATGGAGACAGTTCAGAACTACAACTACCTTGGATATACTATAACCAGTGGTGGAAAATGTACAACTTAAATAAACAAAAGAATAGGAATGGCAAAAAGCAATTTTAATGTCATGAAGAACATACTATCATAAAAACAAATAACACCAGGGCTAACACTAAGAATAGCAAAATAGTATGTCTTCTCAACATTCCTATCTGCTGCAGTAACATGGACATTAGACATGAAAACAGAAAAGAGAATTGAAGCCTTTGATATATCCTTGTGGATATATAGGAGAATAGATAGAATTGGATGGAAGGAAATGAAGACAAACGATGATGTCTTAAAACAACTAAAAATGAAGAGAGAACTACTAAACACAATTCAAACAAGGCACGTGCGAATTGTGGGCCATGTTAAAAGATACAATAGCCTACTAAAAGTAATCCTGGAGGGGGAAAATACAAAGTAAAAGAGGCAGAGGCAGACCAAGACTAACATGGACAAGTAACATCAAAAGATGGACAAACCAGGCTATGACAACCTGCACCATCAAAGCAAGAGACAGAGAAGAATGGCGCTCTATGGTAGCCAACCTTCGATGCGGAGATGGCACTCGATGATGATTATATAATAAATTATAATTATATTTTATTTTGTGTAGAGTCATCCCCCTAAAGAGCGTTAAAATAGTCGCACTGTAAAGTAGGAATTGTATGTTACGACGCCCGAAACCAGCAACGACATCAATTACTAAATTTTGTTTCATTTTATTTTCCAAATTGCTAGTTTTCTTCAACTCTTAGACGCTTCACGCTTTGTCCTTCCAGAGAACCGACGCTTTTAAACGCACGAAAAATCCCATCTGCGTCCGTGCATTCCGACAGTTCAAATTTTTAAAAACTAAATTAACACTGAACAGCTGAGACCGGCCTAGTACAAGATAAACATCTGTATTTTCCGAATTCCTGCTGACAATCTAAATTATGCAGCGTGTCACCGGCTGTCCAAATGCCTAAAAAATGTGAACTTTCGGCATTGTTCGTTCAGTAGGTCGCTACGTTTTTGAAAGCGTCGTGTAGGTGGCACGCGCCAGGCACGAGCCATCGGCCAATCAGATGCGAAGGATTGTTAAGGGTAGCGCGAAATATGATTTGAAAATCGGGCCAGCTGGCTGGTCTTGTACTTGTTTATTTTATCTGCTTTTTTTTTTTTTTTAACACGCCTCTCAAACTTGAGATCATCCACGGTCACAGATACGTGAGTGTTTATGAATCTGTGTGGGTGGGTGTGTTTATATGCGTGTGGGTGGGTATAAGGTTGGAAAAGGGGGGGGGGGAGGGGTTATATCCTGGGGGCGAAGAAGTAAGGGAGAGTATGTTAAGTTTCAAATATTCATTCTCAGGTACTTTCACTTTGTTTGTTTTTTTTTAATTCTACTCTTTGTGTGTTGTTGCTATTGGACATGCACTGTTATAAGCCGAGACTACACTACCACCTCTCACTCACTCATAATTTACATTCATCATCATCTTTGTCATAAATCTGTCTGTTCCTCGTGCAACCCATGTTCTCACAATTTTCCCCACTTTTTTTCTACCCGGACAAGATTTCTTATTTTCTCTGTTTCTTTGTGACTTTTAGCACAAAGCCAATTACTGAGTAGGTTGAGCTAGCCCCAAATCCGCCCCCCCCCCCCCCCACATAACGTAGCTTTTAAATAAAATGATATCTAAGGGAATCTTTCATTTCTTATAAATAAAACGAGATCTAATGGAATCTATCATTTCTTTTCAATAAAATGAGATCTATGGGAATCTATCATTTCTTTTCAATAAAATGAGATCTATTGGAATCTATCATTTCTTTTCAATAAAATGAGATCTATGGGAATTTATCATTTCTTTTCAATAAAATGAGATCTAAGGAAATCTATCATTTCTTTTAAATAAAATGAGATCTAATGGAATCTATCATTTCTTTAAAATAAAATGAGATCTAAGGGAATCTATCATTTCTTTTAAATAAAATGAGATCTATGGGAATCTATCATTTCTTTTCAATAAAATGAGATCTATGGGAATCTATCATTTCTTTTCAATAAAATGAGATCTAAGGGAATCTATCATTTCTTTTAAATAAAATGAGATCTAAGGGAATCTATCATTTCTTTTCAATAAAATGAGATCTATGGGAATCTATCATTTCTTTTCAATAAAATGAGATCTATGGGAATCTATCATTTCTTTTCAATAAAATGAGATCTATGGGAATTTATCATTTCTTTTCAATAGAATGAGATCTATGGGAATCTATCATTTCTTTTCAATAAGTCCCCGACCTTGACTCTTAACTAATTATTGTAGTAAAAGTAAACCCCCGTCACGCCAAGTGGCGTATAGGGAATATGGTGTTAGTGACCATAACTTTTACAGACCTTCTGCACATGATTTTTGGGCTCATGTGGTCGGTATTACGTCCGTGCTGCTTTATTTTCCCCAAAAAAAATCCGGCACCCATTTAAGGCTGTGTGAACCCGGGATCCGTCGGTTGGGATCGAACCCTACCAATTGTCCTTTGTGGTCCAGTTCACTAACCACTGAGCTATCACGTCTCCCTAACTACTTACTGTAGTCACGTATAAAGAACCAGAACTGACAGAGACATATTCGACTCAGTCCAGTCAAGAACGCAGATATCAGAGATGGTTAAAAGTAAATATGGCCCCCAAAAGTATACTACGAATAAATATGTTCTTGTTCTCTATCCGTGCCTACCTTTCAGCGTCGAGGACAAATACAGTCCATATGTTTTAGAGCAATGATCTCTGCAATATGTGCCACTTTGGCACGCAAGGTTTCTGTTTTTGAGATTGTGGTTCTGCCCTATGTGCCGTCTTCGGCTCGAAAGGACATTATATAGATAGAAGAATGTCATGACGTTATGTTTGATTTAAGATATTCCGATTATACATTGCTTTGAGCGGTCTTCTATCTCTTCTAATGCTTCGACTGGACGTTAATGTTTGTTGTAGAATGCTACACAATTTGTAAAAACAACTTTGATTGGTTGATGAACTTAACGTGCATTTCCACTAGTAAAGTTGTGTTTTTTTTTGCCTTAAACAGGTAAAGTTTTTGCAGTTAAAAGGGGTTCCCCCCACTCCACCCCGCTACATTTATTAGTTTAAACCGTCTTGTAGGGAAGTATATGAATATCCCGTGGTTTACTATTTTCGTACGTTTAATTTACAAATAATTTTTAAAATATTGCAGTTATGTTATGATCAAAACTGCACACCTGAATATTCCACAGATGCACCGATTTGCCCCTCGAAATATCAACAATTTCCGAGGATAATCCTGACCCTCGTGCACGAACTCCGTGACACGGCTTGGGACCCATCGATGTGGCTATATTTTTGCTGACAATTTTGCCTTGGCGGCAGCCACTTTACTTGCCTATTCTTTTCCATGTTTAACTACTAAGCATTTTTTAACGTGCCCAAGTGCACACTATCATCAATAGCCAGCAAAATTGGGCTTGAGGTCAATCATGAAAAGACTAAAGTCATGAAAAGTTTAATTCCAACAAGTGACAAAATATACATGGAAAACAAACCAGTAGAAGAGATCGATCACTTCATCTATCTTGGAAGTCACATTGATCGAGAAGGGGATACGAGCAAAGAAATTAGAATCAGACTGGCTAAAGCAGCAATGTCTTTCAGAAGCCTTGAAAAGTTGTGGAAATCAAAACTCATTAGCACAAACACAAAACTTAGGCTATTCAAATCAAATGTACTATCAACCCTTACGTATGCGTGTGAAAGCTGGAAAACAACAAGAGATATAGAAACAAAGTTGAACGCATTCGAAAATAAATGTCTAAGGAAAATACTTGGTATAGAATGGAACGAATTCAAAACAAACGAGGAAATTAGAGAAATCGCCAATCAACCACTAATATCTTCAGTAATAAAGAAAAGACGATGGTCATACGTTGGACATGTGATGAGAAGAGATAATAATCGAATAGCAAAGCAAGCCCTCATATGGGAAACAACAGGTAAAAGAAAAAGAGGAAGACCCAGGGAGACACTGAGAAGAACATTGATGAGAGAGGCAAGAGCAGCAGGAATCGGCTCCCTCAATGAGATAGAACTGCTTGCACAGAACAGAGACAGATGGCGAGATTTGATAAAATATCTTTAAAAGAAAACTGCTAGAACAAAAATTCATATAGGAGAAGGTGTATCTTGGTCTACGCCCTATGGGCCGGTTACGGCTCGAAAGGTCAATAGATAGATAGAAGTGCACACGGGGCCTATTGTTTTTTTTTTTTTTTTGTGTTGGCCGTTACCCAAGAGGGCAAGACATCGGATCTCACTATCCAGAGAGGGCAAGATATCGGACCCCAGTGTCAGTACTTGGATTTTATTTACAAATATGCCCAAAAATCTGAACCTACTTCCCCCTGTTTGATAACAACGACACCACATGTAATCCGGACACAGATTCTACATCAGTTGAGGCTACTCTCAATCAATCTTTGCCGTGCTCCTGGTTTAGGATTTATGTGAATGACTTTTACACATATCCGGACAGTTTCACGGTAAAACTGAATGGTTCTGCCTCATGTAACAATGAATCAAGGTTTGTAGTTAGTTCGCACGAGATTGATGTCTTCTGCTCTGGGGCTTGTCTGGTCAACAAGTTACGGATTGAAAGGGCGATAGTTGCAAATATCTGCTCCAACTACATTGGCGGGGATAGGAAAGTGGCTCTCAGACAGATCACAAACCAGACCGACACATTTGATGCTTTCTATACAGGAGACGGATGTGGACCAGAGGCCGCAGTTAATAGCAAAACAAAGACCAATCTCTATGACAATGACTGCACACAATGGAGAAGTGGAACCAAATCTGTTTTCTGGTATCTGGACTTTGCGACGCCCCAGGGGATTCACGCCATTCGAGTCTATCATTGAGCTAGCACTATGATTCGGGTGGAGAATGCCAATCTAGGGGCTTTCTCTGACGGTGGTGGAGTGGTGTTCCAGTATAATGATATATCCCTGGTTTATCTGTGAACGCTGTTGTGGTCAAAACACGGGCGCCAATGGCACACATTAAGATTGATCTCACCGACCATTTCGCAGGCCGACAGTGCACTGACGGTATATGAGGTGCAAACATTTACAGACACCTATTGTCTGGACGAGCATTCTTGGTCGTTTTGTGCAATGTGTAGTGGGTGTAGTAAAGGCTGCAATGTCATCATAGGTACTTGTCACGGCAACTGTTCACATGGGATCTATGGACACGACTGTTCCGGGTCTTGTCACAGTGTCTGTCCTTTATTTGAGGAAAAATGCGGAAAATACCTACGGTGTAAACATCTTGGCTATACCTGTGGCGACACTTGTCCCGATGGTGGTTTTGGGCTACAGTGCGAGCGGATGTGCATTGATGGCTGTGACATCATGTGTGCTCTCAAATGTCCGGACAACTGTTTCAACGACACCTGTGAACAGTCAATCGGGAATCTGTACATGCAAGAGAACGTTCTATGGGTCAGACTGCACTCTCAAATCTCCGGACAACTGTTTAACGAAACCTGTGATTCCCACGTTCAGAAGAGTCTGCCGACTACAACAAGCCCAAGCATATGGACACTTTAATGTGTTTCTGTGCTGGACATGGTTCATTTCTTGGTGTTTTTTCATGAAGCCATGGCTCATGTCTTGTTGTGTTTCTGTCCTAGCCATGGCTCATATCTTAGCTTGTGTGTGCTGGCCATGGCTCATATCTTGGTGTGTCTGTGTTGATCATGTTTCATATCTTTGTGTGTGTCTGTGTTTGGTCATATCTCATGTCTTGGTATGTGCCGGTGTTGGTCATGTGTCATGTCTTTGTGTGTGCATGTCTGGGTTGGTGATGTCTCATATCTTTGTGTGCATGTTTGTGTTGGTCATGTCTCGTGTCTTTGTGTGTGCATGTCTGTGTTTGTCGCGTCTCGTGTCCTTGTGTGTGCATGGCTATGTTGGTCCCATCTCGTGTCTTTGTGTGTGCATGTCTATGTTGGTCTTGTCTCTTGTCTTTGTGTGCATGTCTATGTTGGGCGTGTGTTGTGTCTTTGTGTGTGCATGTCTATGTAAGTTATGTCTCATGTCTTTGTGTGCATGTTTATGTTGGTCATGTGTCTTGATGTGTGTTAGTGTTGGTCATGCCTCGTGTCGCTGTGTGCATGTCTGTGTTGGTCACATCTCACATCTTTGTGTGTGCATGTCTGTGTTAGTCAGATCTCATGTCTTTGTGTGTGCATGTCTGTGTTAGTCAGATCTCATGTCTTTGTGTGTGCATGTCTGTGTTAGTCAGATCTCATGTCTTTGTGTGTGCATGTCTGTGTTGGTCGCATCTCACGTCTTTGTGTGTGCATGTCTGTGTTGGTCACCTCTAGTGACTCGGGCAGATGGTGCTCGTAAACCTGGGAGGGCCGACCATCTAAGGGCAGAATCCCCCTACAGAAAAGACAATCTGCTGCCTTGAAGGAAGATTGTGGACAATCAAAGGCTAGGGAAAGTAAACCCGAATAAAATGCTGGCTCAAATCTGATGCACTGGGCCACTGGCGCAGAACACAGTTCAACGTTTTAACGGGTGTTCAATCAGAGTGGATCTGGCGAACTCTAATTGTGATGTTCTGTCTGTGGGGGCGATCAACACACATAGCCTGAAGGCTGACTTCATGTGAGAGTCTGGAATTCTTACTCTGGTTGAGTCCTGATCGCAGAGAGAGAGAGAGAGAGAGAGAGAGAGACTATCCAGAGAGGACAAGACATCGGATCTCACTATCCAGAGACCGGGTGTGGTTTGGGGGAGAGGGGGGGGGCGGGATAAAGCCGCGAGGAAACCACGGATTCAGTTTTCTTTGTTTTTGAAAAAAAAAAAAATCCTTACTAGTGGAACTGAACCACAGACCTTCCTATCCAGATGCCAACATCTTACCTCTAGACCACCGAGCCCATCATGTTGTGTAGTTAAATGAGTCAGGACCAGAAATGTGGTTTCTCTCAGGAGGATGGTAATGAGACTTGCAACACTATCGTTGAAGTTTCTTTATTAAAATGAGACTTTTGTGAAGTTATTAACACATTACAGAAGATAACACGAAAACGTTGAAGAACGGACGCCTTTTGGTGTAACGTGGGGGGATTCGTTTATTGTTAGTGCAATGGGAGGATCATTTGGGTAGCTCAAGTTAAAGAGCAATGCAGGTAATAACAGCAAGTAGGTGCACTGATTAAAGGACATAAGCTAGGGTTCGATCCGAACCGACGGCTTCCGGGTTCACCCAGCCTTAAATGGGTACTGGATTTTTTTGGGGGGAAAGTACAGCGGCACGGGCTAATACCGGCCACATTACCCCAAAAATTATGTTCCGAAGGTCTATAAAAATTATGGTCACAAACACCATATTCTTTATACGCCACTTTGGCGTGACGGGACACTTTACTTACTTTTTTTAGGTGCACTGATTACCTCACATTAGAATGCTGCGGCCTAATGCTCATCATCATCATCATCTTGTGCCTTCTCCGCAACGAAGGTTGGCTACCATGGATCGCCATTCTACTCTGTTCCTTGCTTTGATGGTGCAGGCTGACATAGATTGACTTGTCCATCTTTTGATGTTGCTCGTCCATGTTAGTCTTCGTCTGTCTCATTTACCTTGTATTTTTCCTTCCAATATTACTTTTGGTAGGCTGTTGTGTCTTTTAACATGCCCCAAAAATTTCATTTGTCTTGTCTTAATTGTATTTAGTAGTTCTCTTTTTATTTTCAGTTGTTTGGCCTAATGCTAGGCAGTTAAAAGCTTCATTACCCTACGACATTATATGTTGCAGGACTTCATGTTTATTTGAGAAGTGAATTGACAACGTGGCTGTAGCGATCAGGGAAGAAATGAACAACCCATATCCACCTACTTCGCATGTCGTAAGACGCTACCAAGGAGGTTGGGGTCAAGGTCTTTGCCGGGTCAACAAAGTTCATGCATCTAAGCTGAAGCTATCTTCAGTGCTTTCATTAGTGTGTGGAGGTCGTGCTTTATATCGATGTTTGTGCTGATGAGAGGAAAAAGAAGTATGGAGTTATCCGCTGTGAAGCGAAGATGATCTGTCGATTAAATTCAACAAAACTTTCACAAGTGAACATAAAACAAGTGAACATAAAAGTTACGACAAACGAAGGTATTACAAAAAAAAAGGTAAGTGCGCCCGTCACGCCAAATGGTGTATAGGGAATATGGTGTTAGAATCCATAAATTTCACAGCCCTTCGGCATATGATTTTTGGGGGTAATGTGGTCGGTATTACGTAAACGAAGGTAACTTAAAATTAAATAAAATATTGTTTGTAAAAAGTTTCAAAGGTATTTTTTTCAGCCAGGCTATGAGACAGGTCTGATGGGAATATATTACAATAGGGCGCCACCTTTGTCTGCCAAGTCTCTGGATACCTCTGTGTATAGACGAGCCATTGACCAATCAAACACAACAGTCCCATATCTGGAGCACACTACACCCAAAAAAGATTTTGAAAATCGGGCCAGCTGGCACGTGCCACATGCTATCGCCTGCCCCCATTATCCTTCTCTTTCTATTTCTCTCTCTCGCACTTTTTCCACTGATCCAATTTCTGGCTTGACCCATTTTTATTTGTATTTTTTAAAAAGGTGGTCAAATGCATCAGTCTTGCATGAAAGAATCTAGGACAGGAAAGGTGGACGAAGTACCACCCCCTAGCCCGTCATTGGATTTTGAGCGTGTACTGTAACATACAATATAAAGGATATTGAAACTTTCATCATTACTGTTTCCTTATTCTTTTTTTTTTCAAAATGGTTTATTTCTTTTCTCCTTTTTAATAAAATACAAAACTATAATTGTAGTTTAGCATTTTCTTTTCAATCAAACTCTCTGAATATATATATATATATATATATATATATATATATATATATATATATATATATATATATATATATATATATATATTTATTTATTTATTTATTTATTTTAAATGTCTTTACACGCGGGAGAGGGAAGGCTTGCATTTACACGGTCGAGAATCAAAGATAACAGCAAACGGACACGTTTATTTAAAGCAAATAATAATTTCATTGCATTGAATTTGTATTGTTTTAAGCATTTGTTAATAAGCGTTAATTGAATTGTATGATTTCTCATATGGAAAATGTTTGAATTCCTTTCAAGCGGTGAATTTGATTAATAAATCTCAGAGGTTCTCTTTGAAATCAACCTTGAAAGTTGTAAACAAAATGAAAGCTTTAAAAGCAAGAGTTGCGTGTAATGCGGTGGCTGTTTGGTTTACCGTTATACGACGATATTCATTGTTTTGGCTTCTGTACGTACCTGTCGAAGTGCAGATGGCTGATAGTAAATATGGCCGCCAAACCGAGACCAAGCCTGGCCGACTACCAGCCATTGTGCAGGGCTAGTTTAACAAAATGAGGATATACAGTCATATACGAGCACTGAACATGCGGCTAGCTCATCTTGTATCATGACTTTGTTCCTACCCCTCCATAATGAGCCAGAAGAGAAAAAAACTCAAGTTCGCATGATCAAAAGATATGAACGTTGATGAAGACAAAATTATGCAAAAGGGAGGAAGGAAGGTATGGAGGGAGGGATAAAGGAATAAAGGAAGGAAAGAAGGAAGGAAGAAAGGAAGGGATGAAAAAAGGAAGGAAAAAAGGAAAGGAGGAAGGAAGGGAGCGAGGGAGAAAAAGAGGAAGGAAGGAAGGGAGGAAGACAGGTAGGGAGGGTGGGAGGCATGGAGGAAGGAAGGAAGGAAGGAAAGGAGGTAGGGAGGGAAGAAGGGAGGAAGGAAGGCAGGGAGGAAAGAAGAAAGGGGGGAAAGAAGGGATTCAGTGAGGAAGGAAGGAAGGAAGGGAGGGAGGAAAGAAGAAAGGGGGAAAAGAAAGGATTCAGTGAGGAAGGAAGGAAGGTACTCAGAGGCAACTATGTATTTGGATCAGAACTTTACAATAAACAAAGGTTCAATACAAATAATGTTGCATTGTGGTCGTGCACTAAAGGAAATAGCAACAAATAAGTCCACATCATGAGGTTGGTGGCATACTACTGTTGGTATATTACAAGCTGAATTAAAGGAAGTAAAGTGTACAGTCACGCTAAGTGGCGTATAGGGAATACGGTGTTAGTGTCCGTAATTTTATAGACCTTCGGCACATGATTTTTGCGGTAATGTGGTCGGTATTACGCCCGTGCAGCTTTACTTTCTCAGAAAAATCCGTTATCCCACTTAAGGCTGGGTGAACCTGGCAGCCGTCGTCAGGATTGAACCCGGGCTCGTCTCAGTCATGTCCTATGTAAGATGTTTGTAAGCCAGTTCTTGTCAATATTCACAAGGTCTTCATTTAATTTTTTTCCCCCATTATCCAAGATAATCTAAGAATGTTTTCTCTTTCATTTTCTTTCGAATGAACCAATTTTCTTTATTTTTTGCGGCATTGCTAATTCTTCGCAACATTTAACCATATATTTAATGCTTTCTACAAACTGGAAAACATTTGGAGATCCAAAAAAGTTCTCAGCAAATGAACAAATTTAGATTGCTCAACTCCTGTATGACAGGAATGCTATTATATGAATATAAACGTTGGAAATCCACCCAAACTTTAATGCCTTCAAAAACAAATGCCTCCGTAGGATCTCAAATATAAGCTTGAAATACATTTTTAACGAACAGAGAAGGAATGAAACTGAACAAGAATACTACCTTTATAAGAAAAAGAGTTGGAAATATATATCGGTGATGTGTTGAGAATGGAGTAAGCATTCCTCGACAGGCATTCATGTGGAAACCATTTGGTAAAAGAAAAGCAGGTAGACCAAGAGAATCGCTGCGCAGAAGAATTACAAAGGAAGATTCAACAATAGGACTAAGAAACAACAATGTTCAACTAGCAAAGAAGAAGAAATAGAACTAGCAGCGAATTGTCAATCGCGGAGAACTCTTGAATTCCGCCATACCTGCCATCGTCGGCCCGAGAGAAATATTAATGAATGAACCATATGTTGCTATCAGGAGGATATTATGCATACATATATATATAAATATATATATATAGACAATATATACATGTATTTGGGGGTTTAGTTAGTTAGTTAGCTAGATAGTTAGTTAAATAGTTAGATAGCTAGCTAGTTTGTTAGAGAAGTAGCCAGCTAATTAGTTAGTTAATTAGTTAAATAGTTATTTAGATATTAAGTTAGTTAGCTAGTTAGTTTGCTAGTTAATTAGTTAGCTATTTAGTTAGTTAGTGAGTTAGCTAGGTAGTTAGCTGGTTAGTTAGCTAGTTAGTTAGTTAATTAGTTAGATAGTTAGCTAGTTAGTTAGATATTAAGTTAGTTAGCTAATTAGTTATTTAGTTAGTTTGCTTGTTAATTAGTTAGCTATTTAGTTAATTAGTTAACTCAGCAAGTTAGTTAGTGAGCTAGCTAGATAGTTAGCTGGTTAGTTAGCTAGCCAGTTATTTAGTTAATTAGTTAGTTAGCTAGTAGCAATGATCTCAACTTTCCGTGTCTGACGATTCACTACTATATCTTCTTGGTCTTGTTTTGTTCTGAAACTCATAGTTGAGCCTTCTCTTTTAACTGTTCTTTTTAGAGCCTCTTATTGTTACGGTGTCCACGTGAAGGCTTTGCACTGGAGTCTCCTTCGCTCATTAATACCCGTTGTACTTCCACCGTCGTCTCCGTATGTTGCTTGACATGTATGTTTTTTTTTTAGTTTTTCTCTTATAATTTCATTACTGTATTTAGCTCAAGTTTATTGCTGAAGAGACATCAGATGCATTTATTTCCACCGACAATTAGTTTCTTTTCTAGAGCCTGAGCTGATTTCCATCATCTATATGTTAGCATGGGCATTACAGAAGGGCTCAACAATCTGAGTTGTGTGCTTGCTAAGAGCTGTTGATCTCCAAATAGCTGAACATTTGTTAAAGACATTTGATCACAACGTGATACAGGACATAATTGCAGTTGTATTTCCGTTACGTGACAGTTTGCTCCATTCTTGGGTGAAGTTGTAACTACTTTTAGGAGATATGTATTATATTTTATATCAATATCTATTTGGTCAAATCATATGATTAATTTAGCTTTCTCCGTGTTGATAAATTGTCTTTTTACCATGGAAAGCGATGTAGTCGATTTGTTTTCTTAGGCGTCTTGAGTGGTTTGGGTAGAAGATGGTCAGACTTCTAGGATTTCATTGCTTCTCCTTTTAATGCTCAATTGTTTGTCTTCTGTGTATTGCGCATGACCCAGTTGATTGCTATCTCCAACAACAATAGTTACATGACCCAGTTGATTGCCATCTCCAACAACATTAGTTACATGACCCAGTTGATTGCCATCTCCAACAACATTAGTTACATGACCCAGTTGATTGCTATCTCCAACAACATTAGTTACATGACCCAGTTGATTGCTATCCCCAACAACATTAGTTACATGACCCAGTTGATTGCTATCGCCAACAACACTGGTGACATGACCCAACTGATTACTATCCCCAACAACACTGGTGACATGACCCAACTGATTACTATACCCAACAACACTGGTGACATGACCCAACTGATTCCTATCCCCAACAACACCGGTGACATGACCCAACTGCTTGCTATCCCAAACAATACCGGTGACATGAACCAAATGATTCATATCTCCAACAACATTAGTTACATGACCCAACTGATTGCTATCCCCAACAACATTAGTTACATGACCCAACTGATTGCTATCCCCAACAACATTAGTTACATGAACCAACTGATTGCTATCCCCAACAACACTAGTTACATGAACCAACTGATTGCTATCCCCAACAACACTTGTGACATGACCCAACTGATTACTATCCCCAACAACATTGGTGACATGAACCAACTGATTGCTATCCCCAACAACATTAGTTACATCAACCAACTGATTGCTATCCCCAACAACATTAGTTACATGAACCAACTGATTGCTATCCCCAACAACATTAGTTACATGAACCAATTGATTGCTATCCCCAACAATACTGGTGACATGAACCAACTGATTGTATCCCCAACAATACTGGTGACATCACCCAACTGATTGCTATCCCCAACAACACCGGTCACATCACCCAACTGATTGCTATCCCCAACAACCATGGTGACATGACCTAACTGATTGCTATCCCAACAACACCGGTGACATGACCCAACTGATTGCTATGACCAAGAACACTGGTGACATGACCCAATTGATTACTATGACCAAGAACACTGGTGACATGACCCAATTGATTACTATCCCCAACAATAGTGGTGACATGACCCAAATGATTGCTATCCTCACTAACACTGGTGACATGACCCAATTGATTACTATGACCAAGAACACTGGTGACATGACCCAATTGATTACTATCCCCAACAATAGTGGTGACATGACCCAAATGATTGCTATCCTCACTAACACTGGTGACATGACCCAATTGATTACTATGACCAAGAACACTGGTGACATGACCCAATTGATTACTATCCCCAACAATAGTGGTGACATGACCCAATTGATTGCTATTCCCTATAACACTGGTGACATGACCCAATTGATTGCTATCCAAACAACACTGGTGACATGACCCAATTGATTGCTATCCCCTATAACACTGGTGACATGACCCAATTGATTACTATCCCCAACAATACTGGTGACATGACCCAATTGATTACTATCCCCAACAATACTGGTGACATGACCCAACTAATTGTTATCCAAACAACACTGGTGATATGACCCAACTAATTGTTATCTAAACAACACTGGTGATATGACCCAACTGATTGCTATCCCCTATAACACTGGTGACATGACCCAATTGATTACTATCCCCAACAATACTGGTGACATGACCCAATTGATTACTATCCCCAACAATACTGGTGACATGACTCAATTGATTGCTATCCCCAACAACACTGGTGACATGACCCAATTGATTAATATCAAAACAACACTGCTGACATGACCCAACTGATTGCTATCAAAACAACTCTGGTGACATGGCCCCATTTATAACTATCCCCAACAACACTGGTGACATGACCCAATTGATTACTATCCCCAACAAAACTGGTGACATGACTCAATTGATTGCTATCCCCTATAACACTGGTGACATGACCCAATTGATTACTATCCAAACAATACTGGTGACATGACCCAACTGATTGCTATCCAAACAACACTGGTGACATGACCCAATTGATTGCTATTCCCTATAACACTGGTGACATGACCCAATTGATTGCTATCCCCTATAACACTGGTGACATGACCCAATTGATTGCTATTCCCTATAACACTGGTGACATGACCCAATTGATTGCTATCCCTATAACACTGGTGACATGACCCAATTGATTAATATCCCCAACAAAACTGGTGACATGACTCAATTGATTGCTATCCCCTATAACACTGGTGACATGACCCAATTGATTACTATCACCAACAAAACTGGTGACATAACCCAATTGATTGCTATTCCCTATAACACTGGTGACATGACCCAATTGATTGCTATCCCTATAACACTGGTGACATGACCCAATTGATTGCTATTCCCTATAACACTGGTGACATGACCCAATTGATTGCTATCCCTATAACACTGGTGACATGACCCAATTGATTCATATCCCCAACAAAACTGGTGACATGACTCAATTGATTGCTATCCCCTATAACACTGGTGACATGACCCAATTGATTACTATCACCAACAAAACTGGTGACATGACCCAATTGATTGCTATCCCCTATAACACTGGTGACATGACCCAATTGATTACTATCCAAAAAATACTGGTGACATGACCCAACTGATTGCTATCCAAACAACACTTGTGGCATGACCCAATTGATTGCTAAACCCAACAGCACTGGTGACATGACCCAATTGATTCCTATCCCCAACAACACTGGTGACATGACACAATTGATTGCTATCCACAACAACACTGGTGACAGGACACAACTGATTGCTATCCCCAACAGCACTGGTGACAGGATACAACTGATTGCTATCCCCAACAGCACTGGTGACAGGACACAACTGATTGCTATCCCCAACAACACTAGTGACAGGACACAACTGATTGCTATCCCCAACATCACTGGTGACAGGATACAACTGATTGCTATCCCCAAGAGCACTGGTGAAAGGACACAACTGATTGCTATCCCCAACAACACTGGTGACTGGACACTACTGATTGCTATCCCCTACAACCCTGGTGACAGGACACAATTGATTGCTATCCCCAACAACATTGTTGACATGACCCAACTGATTGCTATCTGCAACAACATTGGTGACAAGACACAACTTTCTTTCTCTCCACACTCAACTGGAAAACAATTCGATTTGCCGACCTCTGTTTTTACATAACATGGACTGAGTACAAATATTTACAATTTTCACACATTTTGGAAGGAACCCGCATATATTCAGAATTGTCTAAAGTGAAGGGTAATGTTAGCTATCAAAAGGTGTTTGAAAATCCACATACTGGTGAATGGAACGCTTGTGATTTTTCGATGGTTTTTCTAAGTGTTAAAAATAAATGCGGTCGATACTTGACCGATGTAGTGTAGAGCCAGTTTGTTCCTGCCTCAATTTCTCGTTTACTGGCTTCTTCCGTATAACATGTTGCTAAAAGGTTTTCCTGATAATGAGGTAATTCCACGCCCGTTATTGCAATCTCATAATTCTCCTTTCTTAGAGAGTTTTACTGTGACACCATCTTGTCATTGTTGTGGTGGAGACTCATTTTGTCGTACTTTGTTAAATAACGTTTGCAATTCTTGTAGATTGGTATTATCTACTGCTTTTAGCATTTCTCTTCTGAGTTGTCGTGATCTCTAGCTTTGTTTTGATGTTCTTTGATTTCTTCATAACCTACTTATTTTTTTTCAAATGTGCCCTTCTTATGTGATGTATTTAACGGGGACACAGTTTCTTCGTCATCCAGACTAGTGGCATTTAATGGTTGCGGTCCATTCAATGTTTATCAAAAAACAAGTTCTGCTTTTGTCTGCTTCTGTTCATCTTTTGTTAACAATATGACCAGTTTTGTTTTTGATTGAGATTTTAGCTGTGGGTGGCTGTTTGCACAGCTGTTTTATGATGTGATGTAGGGTTTCCTTTTATTGCGGTTACTTCAGTGCCAATGTGCGCGTGGCCGTGCGGCTAAAACCACTGTTCCGCTGGCCGAAAAGCCGGCGTACGGTGTTCGAAGCCCGCGTTAGACAGAATACGGTGTTCGAAGCCCGCGTTAGACAGAAAGGATTTTTTCTATCGGGGGTGAAATAAAAATCCCGAGTCTCACACGTCGTGGCGACTGCTTGACCAAGCGGCCTTTATCCCTCGGGTTCTATCGTTGCTCCCCGACATACACCAGCATTGGTACTATGTGTTGTAAAGATTTATATATATTTTTTTTGTTACATCAGTGTCTCATGGTTGTTCAAGAAATCGTGTTTGTCTTTTCAATGGCCTTCATTTACTTTTTCGATGATAGTGTACAACTTAATTTTTTTGCAGTTTTTGTTGTCAGCAGGTTCAATTTTGCTTGTTTCCTGTGTTGAACTTGCGTGCAGGTGTTTCTCATTTATGCATTGCTTCTTTTTTTCTCTGTGTTTAATCAACTGTGTTAGCTGTAGCATTTGTTAATGCGTTTTTGAGAAAACTCCAGTTTGTCTCAATATTGTTTATTTGAGCAAATGAAAATATCTGCTTGATGGAGATGAAGAACGTTTGCGTATTTCTGTACTATATGTATTATGAAGATCACATGACTGTAAACGATGGGTTATCTATTTTCCGTTCCTGCTATATTTATGTAACTTTTAGTGTCAGATTTGTAATTAAACAATGCAGAGATTATGATCGATATTAATGTCTACCCCACTATGTGTTCTAATATCCAGGACTACGGATTGGAATTTGGTGCGAATGCAGAAATGGTCTATTTGATTTTTAACTAAAGTTTTCAGGGGTAGTGTAGCATATTTCTATTTGGTCTTAGTAATGTTGTCAAACTTTGTGTTACATCTTTCTATTTGGTTTTAGTAATGTTGTTAAACTTTGTGTTACATCTTTCTATTTGGTTTTAGTAATGTTGTCAAACTTTGTGTTACATCTTTCTATTTGGTTTTAGTAATGTTGTTAAACTTTGTGTTACATCTTTCTATTTGGTTTTAGTAATGTTGTCAAACTTTGTGTTACATCTTTCTATTTGTTTTGGTAATGTTGTCAAACTTTGTGTTACATCTTTCTATTTGGTTTTGGTAATGGCGTGAGGGGTAGAGTAACATGCTTCGACAAAACTAGGATTGATACTAAGCTTGAGCAGTAAAGAAAAACCTCCACTCAACCAAACAAAGCCACTGATTAATCATTTCATGGGAATGAAGACAAAAGCTGCTTTACGCGTCTATGCTCTGGCACCAGGATTACATAGAAGTTCAACAGCCCACATTATAGACATCATTCAGCAACACGGGCTACCTGTCAATGCGCCATCGCCGCTACACGATATAAACCTGCAGGTGCTAGTAATGCTTCATGGAAAACCAGAATGGAGCTCGTCAAAGTTCCTATTTGTGTTTCGGGACGAAGAAGAAAGAAGGACTCTGACACCCCTCGTATTGCGCTCTTGCTGTTAGAATTTATTGTTATCAATCGTCAGCCCTTTTTTGGGGTAATGTGGCTAGAAAGATTGTTGATATGATATTGGGAACAACTATATTTATGTCAATACCAACAAACACTACATATAAGAATGCACCAATTACAGAACCATTGAATAGACACACGAGCACGATCAAGGACACACACTGCGAAAACCAACTGAGAGTATTACACAACAGACCCTTGTTTTGAATCCCCAAGGAAAAAGAGAAAGAAGAAGACTAAAATATTCTTGGAGAAGACAGATGGAAGCAGAGATGAAGATGGGGAAGACACGGAATAATCTTATAAAAATGGCAACATAGTGAAATAAAGCAAAAACTAAAGGACTCAATCTTAATAGCAAAAAGACAGAGGTAATGGTAACAACAAAGAAAAAGACATCACCTCAGTGCAAAATAAAGACAAGTGGAACTATATTAAAACAGGTAAATTAATTTAAATATTTGGGAACTTTGTTAACCTCAGACGGAAGATGTACAAAAGAGGCGAGATGCAGAATGGCTCAGGCAAAAGCAGCTTTAAAAAAAATGAGGAAAATACTATGCAATCCATTTTTGACAATAGAAACAAGAAAAAGAGTTCTTAAATGTTATGTAGAGCCAGTCTTAACATATGGATGTGAATCATGGACAATAGGTCAACAGACAGGAAATTCACTGGAGTCTGTAGAAATGTAGTTTTACAGAATGATGTTGAGAATACCATGGACAGCTAAGAAGAGTAATAAAGATGTTCTGAGAGAGATTAAAGCAAAAAGAGAGCTAGTTTCCAATATTAGGAAGAAACAATCATCATTTTTTGGCCATGTAATGAGAAGAGAACAACTGGAATATATTGTAACAACTGGAAAAATTGAGGGACGAAGAGATAGAGGGAAGCAAAGAGAAAAAATAACAGCTTGAGAGAATGGCTTGGTACAAGGTCAACAACAGAAATGATAAATAACTGTCGTGATCGAAAGTTGTGTGAGAGACATGATCACCTACGCCAGCAGGCCCGGTACTTGATGATGATGAGAGTCCATAGAAAACTGAAAGGTGAAATTATCATAGTTCAGGATGGTTTACGCAGAGGCAGAAAAACAAGAAACGATACAGATAATAGGTAAAACAAGAAACGATACAGGTAATAGGGAAAACAAGAAACGATACAGGTAATAGGGAAAACAAGAAACGATACAGGTAATAGGGAAAACAAGAAACGATACAGGTAGTAGGGAAAACAAGAAACGATACAGGTAATAGGGAAAACAAGAAACGATACAGGTAATAGGGAAAACAAGAAACGATACAGGTAATAGGGAAAACAAGAAACGATACAGGTAATAGGGAAAACAAGCAAGAAATAGGACAATAATTTGTTTACATGTGATTGTTACATACTTGAAAGCATATGACTGTGTGCAACTTATGATATTGTAGTAAATAATGAGAGAGTGGGGTTTCCACCTCACATAGTGCATGTGATTTCAACATGGCTTATAAAAACTAACAAGCAGCTGTGTTTTTTTACAATGATACATCAGACTTGTTTTTGGTATACGACAAGAATGAAGGGATGCATCACATAGCCTTATCTATTCAGCGTAGATGTATAACATATAATAAGAGATGTTAGAGAAGCCGATAATAAATACTACTTTGATGCTCTTACGATTGGAGGTCACGAATTATCAGAAAAACGATACGCTGATGATGCGGCACTTTTCTTCATCTCAGTGGCTTTAAAAAACTGATCACACCAGTTCAATGTAACAGTGAAAAATAGCACTTCTATAACAATGCAACAGGCATAAAGTTTCTTTTTTTTCTACAACAGGCAAAAATATATAATAAGGATAAGTATTAATGAATACAAATTGGAAAGAATAGACTCTTTCTTTCTTTCTTTCTTTCTTTCTTTCTTTCTTTCTTTCTTTCTTTCTTTCTTTCTTTCTTTTTTTCTTTCTTGCTATTATCTTTCTTTCTTGATTATGCCACGTAGCGCCCCAGAGAGGGCCGTTACTAGTTGTGTGGCTTGAGATGTTGTGTTGAATTTACTTTATGACTTTTTTTTTTTTTAAAACCTGGAATATCCATTCTTTTCTGTGTTTCCGTTTTGCTCTGTGGCCGCATGTAATAAGATTCTAGCTTGGCATGAGTCAGCTCTGACAATCTACTCCATGACATGCCATATCTGACACCGTACAACGAGATAACTCTGTAGATGATGTTAACCTTAATTAAGTTTGGTTTCCTGTATTGAACTGTGAGTATTAAGCATCTGTAAACTTTATGGATCCCAGAAAACACGGAGTTCGTGCATCTGAAGGTCAAGGTTCTCATCAGACGTTCTCAGTATTTCGAGGAGAAGATCGGAGCACCTTAGGGTGTATCCAGAGTGTACCTATAATAATATTAACATAAAATAACATAATATAACATAACATAACATACCATAATTTAACATAACATAACATAACATAACATAAAATAGCGCTCGAGCTGCAGGTTGATTTGATTTCATTGTGGCCAGTTCTCTGAACCATTTTATAATTTCTTGTTCAGTATAGTCAATAGTTAGCTCAGTGGTTAGTGAACTGGACTACAAAGGACAAGAAGTAGGGTTCGATCCCAACCAACGGCTTTCGGTTCACGCAGCTTTAAATGGGTACCAGATTTTTTTCTGGGAAAGTAAAGCGGCAATACCAACCACATTACCCCAAAAATCATGTGCCGAAGGTCTGTACAATTTATGGTCACTAACACCATATTCCCTATACGCCACTTGGCGTGACGGGGGTACTTTAATTTACTATAGTCAATAGTACTAGTACTACTACACTCACCAATTTTCGTAAACCTTTTTATAAAAAAAAAAATAACCCTATCTCTTCTTGTTTTGTTCTGTTTTATACATTAATTTTCACATGATGCTATTTTGCGCTTGTATTTTTCAAGAACTGTCAAATTACTTGCTTTCTGGATTCAAAAGGAATAACAGATATGTCCATTTCTTAGCTCACTGACAACCACGATAAAAATACTATCAAACAGATCAAAGGATAGCTGAAGATAGCAATGAGTAAATTAATACAACGTGACAAGGAATTTGTATTGCAACAGCAGAAAAAAAAAAAAAAAATAATAAACAGATTTTTAGGAGCCTGTTTTTTTCCTACAGCAACATATGGATGTGAATCTTTGACTATCGATATTGTAATAAAGGCATCTACTTCTTCTTCTTTTATCCTTCCTCCATTGCCGTTGGCTTCGAGGAGAGATACAATCTGCGATTCTTTGCTCTTCTTTTGGCCTCTTCTGGTGTTATCCCTCCTAAAGACTCTAGTATTCCCTTTATCCATCTATTTTTCGGTCTTTCTCTTAATCTGGCATTTTCGTAGCGTTTGTTTATGGCTGTTTGAGTCATTGTTAGTTCTTTTTGTCTTGTTATGTGGCCGAACCAATTTGTCTGTTGTTTCTTTTTGTATTCGATGGCTGGTTCAATTTCGAGTTTCTTCCTCAGGTCGGTGTTTCTTACTCTGACCCTTAAGCTGTTTCCTGTCATTCTTCTGACACATTTCATTTCGGTAGTCGTTATCTTTCTTATTGTTCTAGAGTCCAGCGTCCAATTCTGGCACTGATAGCACAGAGTTGGTAGAAAAATTGATTTGTATATTGCCCTTTTTGCTTCCGTAGTTATTGCTTTGTTTTTCAATAGTGTTGATACTTGGCCTATAACTTGACATGCTTTGTTACACCTTATATCTATCTCGGTCTCTTGGTTATTGTCTTGTGTTAACATGCTACTCAGATATTTAAAATTGTCAACTTGCTTCAAAGTTGTATTATCTATTATGATGTTTAGTTTTTCTTTCTTTCTCGCTATTGCCATTACTTCGGTTTTGTTTATGTTGATCTTCATGTTGTATTGTTTACAAGTGTTGTTTAGCCTGTTGATATTTTCTTGCAGGTCCTCAGTTGTTTCATGTATCAGAACTTGGTCGTCTGCAAATAGTATTTCATTTATTTCTTCCTCTCTTCTGCTGTTTTCTGGCACGTATATTTCGTTTTCTCCTGTGTTATCGCTTGTTATCATCCGTGTTGGTATACTTCCTTTGTTTGGGCATGCTAATTTGCATATATTGTCCATATATGTGATGAAAAGTAAAGGGGAAAGCACGCAGCCTTGTCTTACTCTGGAGTTAATGGTGAAATGTTTAGAGTAGCCTGCTAAAGGCATCAGTGTCTTCAAATGTAAGTGATAGAGAAGAATAGTCAAAAATTGGTGGACGGAGAGAGGAACACATATTTTGTAAGAACTTAACATTTCTGAAAACAGTGTGATACAGAACATACAAATATGGAAGTTAAATATGTTGGTTATGTAATGTAGAAAAGAATAGGAATGGCAAAAAGTAATTTTAATGCCATGAAAAATATAGCAGAATGTTAAACCTTCTCAACATTCCTGTATGATGCAGAAACATGGACATTAAACAAGAAAACGGAACAGAAAATGTAAGCATTTGAAATGTGGATTTATAGAATATTAGGAAGAATTGGATAGAAAGAAAACATACAATGAAGTCTGAAAACAACTAAAAATGAAAAGAGAACTTCTAAACACAATTCAAACAAGACAAATGAAATTTTAGAGCCTGTTAAAAGACACAGCAGCCTACTAAAAGTAGTCTTGGAAGAGAAAATACAAGGTAAAAAAGTCAGAGGCAGACCAAGACTAACATGGACGAGTAACATCAAAAAGATGGACAAGTCAGCCTATGACAATCTGTACATCAAAGCAGAAGACATCTGAATAGGACCATGGGTTGGTGTAGCCAACCTTCGATGCGGAGACGGCACCCAATGATGATGATGGTTATGCAAAGTAACACAATAACCTCTAGAAGATAATTAGGAAGGGTGTGGAACCACAAACTCTTGAAACCTACGTTGTAGCAGGACAACTACAACATAATAAAATGGCATTATATAAAAAGTCAAAGTGCCGTTAGAACATCGGAAAGTCTGTCGGAATGGTTTCAGGTTACAACAGGAGTAAGACAAGGATGCGTCCTGCTACCACTCTTCTTCATCATATATATATGGACAAAATAAATCAGGAAACAACCAACAATAAGGAAAAATCTAATAATAATATAGAGGTCGAAAACCCCAACATCAACGAGCTACTCTTTGCAGATGACCAATGCCTAATATATGAGGATGAATACCTGCTACAACAGCATTTAACATCTCTAGATAAAAGCTGCACAAACTACAGTATGAAAATTAACACAGCAAAAACAGAGCCTATAAGAATAAGCAAATTAAGACACCCATTAAACATTAAGATCAATGATAAAGAAATAAAACAAGTAGAGGAATTCAAGTATTTAGGCACAATGTTCACAGAAGATGGAAAACTAGACAGAGAAATTGACATGAGAATACAAAAAGCAAATGCTGTCACATACCAGCTTTCACCATTGCTAAGACATCCAAGCATTTCTATGCCACCTGAACAACAAATAATAAATAGCATTTTCATACCAACTTTGTGCTTATGAAAGTCAAACATGGACCCTTTCTAAATTTCATTTAAGAAAGATCAATACACGTGAGATGCGATGCTTGAGAAAAGTAACAAACAACACAAGAAGAGATAGAATACCAAATAAAACCATAAGAAAAATGGTAGGAATTAAACCCAGCCTAGAATATATAGAACAACAACAACTTAAATGATTTGGCCACCTGGTCAGAATGAATCCTTACCAATCACCATCAAGGGCGTTCTTCTCGAGAATGCATGGAAAAAGACCAAGAGGAAGACCCAGAAGAAGATGGATAGATGCAGTGACAGAGACATGTAACAACAAAGGAAAATCACTAATTCAGACAGATCGAGCAGCTCAAGAACGACAAATAATATAAACCACGACACCTGTTAGGTATCAGTGAGAAGAGAAAAGAAGAGAAGAAAGTGGTACCACATAGATGTGAGAGAGGAAGATCGAGAAAAAGGTGGGTGAAAGATTACAGACGAGTTGAGATGGCTTGCAAGCGCTTGCCATCTCTCAGAAAACTTCACAGTCTATATAGCTCGAGCTAAGATCTAAGGTGGACAAACTGGATGATGGTCACCATTGAGTAGGACTGGGCGTTCTACATGTAAAACGTCGGCCTCTGGACAAGAAGGTTCCGAGTTCAATTCCCACTATAGTAAAAAAAAAAATTAAAGTACCCCCGTCACGCCAAGTGGCGTATAGGGAATTTAGTGTTTGACCAAACATTTTACAGACCTTCAGGACATGATTTTTGGGGTAATGTGGTTGGTATTACGCCCGTGCCGCTTTACTTTCCTAGAAAAAAATCCGGTACCCATTAAAGGCAGGGTGAACCGGAAGCCGTCGCTTGGGATCGAACCCGACCTCTTGTAACTCTAACTATAGCCGGTGCGAGCTTTCTACGTCGAATCCGTGGTTTCTTCGTGAATTTCCTCAGCTCCGGTCTCTGCGTAGTGATGTCTAACATTCTAGGATCACGGAGAGAAATAGTTGGTCCTGTGTGCATTCGCGCACGTTAAAGAACTCTTGGCAGCTTAAAGTCGAAAAAAGTAGGCCAAGAAATGGCTGCTGTCACGGCAAAAAAATAGCTGCGGTCACGACAAAAAGTGGCTATTGTCGCGGCAAAAAACAGCTGCGGTCACGACAAAAAGCGGCTACTGTCGCGGCAAAAAACAGCTGCGGTCACGACAAAAAGTGGCTACTGTCGCGGCAAAAAACAGCTGCGGTCACGACAAAAAGTGGCTACTGTCGCGCAAAAAAACACCTGCGGTCACGACAAAAATGGCTGCTGTCGCGCCAAAAAACAGCTGCGGTCACGACAAAAATGGCTGCTGTCGCGCCAAAAAACAGCTGCGGTCACGACAAAAATGGCTGCTGTCGCGCCAAAAAACAGCTGCGGTCACGACAAAAATGGCTACTGTTGCGCCAAAAAACAGCTGCGGTCACGACAAAAAGTGGCTACTGTCGCGCCAAAAAACAGCTGCGGTCACGACAAAAATGGCTGCTGTCACGACAAAAAACAGCTGCGGTCACGACAAAAATGGCTGCTGTCACGACAACAAAAGGGCTGCTGCTGCGGCAAAAAATAACTGCTGTCACGGCAAAAATTGTTAAGTAAATCCACCCCTGCTGAAGATTTAGGTATCGGACCGAAAGAAGAAGATATCTCAGCTTTACCATAAAACAGCGGCCCAATGCTTCTACGCCCAATTGGCATGTGAACTCTATGAAGAGAGAAGAAAATGGCTATCTTTCACTTCCAGAAAAATCGTTAGGACCCATTTAAAGCTCGGTAAACGTGAACGTCACACACCGCTATCTAACCTGACCTCTGCTACCCTGTAGACCATCTACCACTAACCGCCGCTCTACAACGGTTCTCATAATTATACTTATGGTTACATAAAAGAACTGGAATTGTGAACGAGAGAGAAACACTGCCCTTTTCCAAATTAGGTTGTGAGTGTCAAATTGTTTTCTTTTAGCCCCACTCTTGTGCTTGATATAAAACGCAGGCATGAGCACCTGATGATGATAAAATCAGACTGAGGACTATAGTTCGTTCACAAATTCTGCCCTCAGAGTTTATTAACTATCTCGGAAACTGTTTGATGAATTTCTGTATTTCTTGTTCGTGAAAACTTATTTTTTTTTCACCGAATTTCAGTCTGATTTTTGGCTCTACTGTCATGCATTGATAGCTCGTTTCAAATCACGTGCCCAACTTCAAAACGATATTGCTCAGTAACTGTTTGTTAAAAACTGTTGAAATTTTCCAAATGTTATTAGAATGCAAAAGACCCTTTAAATGTATATTTAACAAATATCTTGCAGCTGCAGTTTTCTTAAAGCAGCGAATTTCTTTGATGTTTGTCAAAATTGTAAATTATGAACCCCTAAATAATAGAAATTACCGTAGTTGCTGGTCTATGATTAATTTTCACTAGGTAAAGGCGTGGCCGTAATGGGGAAATAACTGAATAACACAAAACACCAGGAGAATTATTGTCTTCTCAGTTCGAGGACGGACGATAATATCAAGGTATACCTGTATGTCCAATTTTCATAGTTGTGTGGTCCTGAAAAGGACCGTTTGTTGAACTAATTTAAGGTAATATAGGGGCCAACATTGTGGGGGCTATATACTTTCATTCTGAATCAGACGAGTCTAAAAGATTAATAACTGTTTGGGGTTGAACATTCCACAAACCATCATTTTTCCAATATTCCTCTTCCTGTTTTAAGACGTGGTCTTCACATTTAGCCCAATAATCTTTGTCTATATTTAATAAAGCGAGATTAGCAAGAGTCTTTACATCGCATATTTTGAATGTTGTATTTTCATCTGCCACTTGTCCTTTTAATTTTGCCCAGATTAGTTCTATTGGATTTAAATGAGCATGCTAAGGTGGCAGCCTCAAACTTATATGACCGTGCTCTTGGATAATCTTATCTATTTGAAAAATCTTTGTCCTTTGTTTTTGCTTTACTAGAGATAGTAATTCAGGTTTTAAGTACATGTTATTAAATTGTATGTGCTCCTTTGTGAGCCATATCTTAATAGCATCTTTTGTACTGGATGACGTCGGGACTTTATCTTCAAGTGCAACAATGTTGTGGTACGCTGCATTGTCCATTATTAGGCAAGATGGTCGATCTAGTGATGGGAGAACAGAATTTTCAATCCAATGTCTAAATATGTGACCATTCATCTCAGAGTGATAATTCCGGTTGTCTATGGATTTTGAAAGAAAAATGAGCTCTGCATTCTGTATTAGTCCATGTTGTCGACTACCTGCATGCGCAATTATCAAGCGCTGTCCTTTGCTGCTATGTATTAATCTCTTAATCTTTCCATCTGATGACTGCCATTCCCTTTGGTTAGTGTGGTGAGCATTGATCCATGTTTCATCCAAGTACACAATATCATAACCTTGCTTGCGCACCTCTTTTACTTCACGTAAGTACTTGCTTCTCATGACTACTATATGTGGCTTCTCACAGATGATGTTTCGTCCATTGGAATACTTTTTGAATGTAAAGCCTGCAGCTCTCACATTCCTCCATAATGTAGACTTTGATATTTCAATACTGTTGTTCTTTTTCAGCGAAACTTTTAATTTTCTTATTGTAACAGTTTCATTCATACCCAACATTTTGCGAATTTCACTTCTAATAAGTTCACTGTGGAAATTATCCAACATTTTTGCTCTTCTTTGTGATTTTGTATATTTTGAACATTGACGGTCACGTGCTTGAATCCAGCGATTAAATGACCGTTTAGATAAATCCAAAATGTGTCTTGTCCTATTCTCAGGGTTTTCTAAAGAATGAAATAATCTTCCTCGTTTAGCCTCTTTGCAAAAATAGTCATACATTTTTATTGCGATGTTTTGTAAACCGCAGAATTTCATTTTAAGACTCATGATAAATGTTATCGTTCCACGTGTCCACCTATGAATGAACGGAAATGGAACACACAATTTCTCGTGTTTTTTAAAAGTGTCTAATTGTGTCAAAAAACACGGCGAAAGCGTGCAAACGTGTCAATTTTACCGTGTATGGATTTTTACTCGCTATTTTTAACTTAAAATACTGTAAACATTAAGTTTTGACTACATCAATGGGTCGTTATAAATTTATATAAATAAAATAAGCAACAATAATAACCAAATGTTTTTTTTTAATGAAATTAATTCCCTGTTTGGTTCTAATCATTATAACTTTACATGCAAATTTTGAACAACTTACAACTAGCGGTTAAAAAGCTATCGATTTTAAAAGTTGGGCACGATTTATGAAACAAGCTATAGGAAAGATTTTTGCTTATTTGAGGTATATAGAAATATGATTTTCTTGCTTGTCCTAAATTTTAGGATTTTACAATACCCACATTTGTTGTCATCAACTCACCAATTAAAAAGGCAAATTTCACGTGCACACCACACAATCTTAGCACCGTTTCGCACTCTTAACTTGTAAGACGCTCCCCACTCAGAGGTTTTTTTTTTATATTTTCATTTTCGGTTTCTTGTTAAATTGGTCTAGAGCCGTATTTTGACAAAATATTTACTATTAATGAATATTCCTGTGTGTGTGTGTGTGATAATTTGTAAGCTGTTGTGAAGTGACTACTTGATTTCTAAAACCATAAAGAGTTTCAAGTGTAAATTAATCACTATGCAAAAGGTAACTGTGTTATTGTACATGTACTTTTGCAAGGAATCTAAAAGGGGTCGGTTATATTACTATTCAATATAATACGGATACGCCTTTGGCTTGCATTGTCAGAAAATTAACATAATTTACAGTATAATTTAATGTTTAGAGCACGCGGTTTGATATTTTCCTAAAATTATATAACAAAAAACGATGTCTTTGTACTTACATGTTATAAAATCTGAAGGTCGGTGAAAAAAGTAAGATTTCATGAAAAAAGAATTACAGAAATTCTTCAAACTCCAAGATAATTGATCAACTCTGTGGGCACGAATTTCTGAACGAACTATAGCTATCCAGCTCTAGTGGAGACTCCAAGCTACGATTATCAGGTGTCATGATTTTGTCGGACATGTCCTGTTTTTTAAATGTTTACCTTGTGTTCAGTCCATGCTTTTACCTTATTATATAATGTATCGAAAATTAGTATGTGTGTTTTTTTTAGCGTGTAAAAAACTCGGGATTTTCTAATAAAATGTCTTTTTTCCTAATGAAATGTCTGCTTTATCTAATAATTTGTCCCGCTTTTTCTAATAATATGTTCTGCTTTTCCTAATAAAATGTTCTGCTTTTTCTAATAAAATGTTCTGTTTCTTGCTAATAAAAATGTCCTGCTTTTTGCTAATAAAATGTCCTGCATTTTGCTAATAAAATGTCCTGCTTTTTCCTAAAAAAACTATCCTGCTTTTTGCTAATAAAATGTCCTGCTTTTTTATAATAAAATGTCCTGCTTTTTCTAATAAAATGTCCTGCTTTTTGCTAATAAAATGTCCTGCTTTTTCTAATAAAATGTCCTGCTTTTTCCTAATAAAATTTCCTGCATTTTGTTAATAAAATGACCTGCTTTTCAAATAAAATGTCTTGCTTTTTTAAATAAAATGTCCTGCTTTTACCTAATAAAATGTTCTGCTGTTTCTAATAAAATGTCTTGCTTTTTGCTAATAAAATGTCCTGCTTTTTCCTAAACAAAATGTCCTGATTTTTGCTAATAAAATGTCCTGTTTTTTGCGAACAAAATGTCCTGCTTTTTCTACTAAAATGTCCTTCTGTTTGTAATAAAATATCCTGCTTTTTGCTAATAAAATGTCTTGCTTTTTTAAATAAAATGTCCTGCTTTTTCCTAATAAAATGTTCTGCTGTTTCTAATAAAATGTTCTGTTTTACCTTAGGAAATGTCCTGTTTTTTGCTAATAAATTATCTTACTGTTTAATTTTCTGTCAACTGGTAATCCTAACACTGGAACACATAGAAATAGAGTAACGAAAGTCTATAATAGATACGAACGAATTTACAGTTTCTTGAAGCAGATCATGAAGAATTTGCTCGTTGCAGGTTTCATTAGCAAAGTAAAGACAAGTAAAGAACCCCGCCACGCCAAGTGGGGTAAAGGGAATATGATGTTAGTGACAATAATTTGTATATACCATCGGCATATGATTTTTTAGGGTAATGTGGTCGGTATTACTCCAGTGCCGTTTTATTTTCCCTGAATAATTCCGTACCCATTTAAGGCTGGGTGAACCAGGAAGCCGACGATCAGGATCGAACCCGACCTT
Source organism: Megaustenia siamemsis (assembly GCA_032433765.1). Lineage (NCBI taxonomy): Eukaryota > Metazoa > Mollusca > Gastropoda > Stylommatophora > Ariophantidae > Megaustenia > Megaustenia siamemsis. The sequence goes on from JAVIAB010000124.1 coordinate 68,139,704, forward strand.
TTATCATTTGTAGCCCAGTTCAATAACCAGTGGACTATCACGGCTCCCCAGGTTTCATTAGCTGATAGTTACAAGCCGGCCTGGTTCTGGACAGAAATAACTTATCCACTTGGATAGAAAGGTTTAATGGACACTATTAAACACTTAGATAGAAAGGTTTAATGGACACTATTAAACACTTAGAAATGTTTAATGGGCACTATTATTAAACACTTAGATAGAAATGTTTAATGGGCACTATTATTAAACACGTAGATAAAAATGTTTAATGGACACTATTATTAAACACTTAGATAGAAATGTTTTATGGGCACTATTATTAAACACTTAGATAGAAATGTTTTATGGGCACTATTATTAAACACTTAGATAGAAATGTTTAATGGACACTATTAAACACTTAGATATAAATGTTTAATGGACACTATTAAACACTTAGATAGAAATGTTTAATGGACACTATTAAACACTTAGATAGAAATGTTTAATGGACATTATTATTAAACACTTAGATAGAAATGTTTAATGGACACTATTAAACACTTAGATAGAAATGTTTAATGGACATTATTATTAAACACTTAGATAGAAATGTTTAATGGACATTATTAAACACTTAGATAGAAATGTTTAATGGACATTATTATTAAACACTTAGATAGAAATGTTTAATGGACATTATTATTAAATACTTAGATAGAAATGTTTAATGGACATTATTAAACACTTAGATAGAAATGTTTAATGGACATTATTATTAAACACTTAGATAGAAATGTTTAATGGACATTATTAAACACTTAGATAGAAATGTTTAATGGACATTATTATTAAACACTTAGATAGAAATGTTTAATGGACATTATTATTAAATACTTAGATAGAAATGTTTAATGGACATTATTAAACACTTAGATAGAAATGTTTAATGGACATTATTATTAAACACTTAGATAGAAATGTTTAATACACAATTTTAAACACTTAGATAGAAATGTTTAATGGACATTATTATTAAACACTTAGATAGAAATGTTTAATGGACATTATTAAACACTTAGATAGAAATGTTTAATGGACATTATTAAACACTTAGATAGAAATGTTTAATATACAATTGTAAACACTTAGATAGAAATGTTTAATACACAATTTTAAACACTTAGATAGAAATGTTTAATAGACAATTTGAAACACATTGATAGGAATGTTTAATGGACACTATTAAACACTTAGATATAAATGTTTAATGGGCACTATTAAACACTTAGATAGAAATGTTTAATGGACACTATTAAACACTTAGATAGAAATGTTTAATGGACATTATTATTAAACACTTAGATAGAAATGTTTAATGGACACTATTAAACACTTAGATATAAATGTTTAACAGACAATTTGAAACACATTGATAGGAATGTTTAATGGACACTATTATACACTTGAATTGAAATGCTTTCTCTTATAGTTACATATTTTCAGACGTAGATACGTGAATTCACAGCTCTGGGTCACATTTGGAAGTGAGGAGGCCTGTGCTCCTTCTCAATGTTATTTATTTAACCAAATGCATTAAGTCAGGCACCAATTATTTTCAGCTGGGTCGACTGAAGGAAGCATCAGGACACAACCCTACATTTAATTTATCACTAAACCTGAGCTCTATAATTATACTCCTCACGCCATCAGGTTGCTGGAAAAGTCTAAAATATCCACGTGCTGAAGAACGGTCCTGAATCGCAAGATGCCAAACACAGCACAATAGAACTCGCTTCAAGAACGAAGAAGAATAATGCACCGAACACTGATTGTTGATTCCTATGCTCATTATGTTTTCGTGCTTCATTTAAATTCTTTAAGGTTGTATTTACATGAATTCATCCATTATTCGTTATTGTTAGATTTGATATAAGAGTACTTTGGACAAACCTATAGGAGCTTAATCGTTGTCATCTGATAACGCAGTGTCCACTAATCCTTCGAGTAATTGTATCCTAAAAGAAAAATCAGCAGTATTTGTATTTGCAATGGGTTATGTGTTCAAGGGAGTTAATAATGTAAAATTTCCAAAAGCTCTGGTTAAATGAATAGTCTTCCCCTGTCAATAAGCATGCAGACTGGGGCCCTCATTCATCATCATCATTTTCATCATCATCAAGTATCATGGCTGCTAACGTTAGTGATCATGTCTCTCAACAACTTTCTGTCTAGAATTATCTATCAGTTCTGTTATTGACTATCTGCTATGTCCTTCTTGCTAACTGTCTGATATCTTTTACCCCTGTTACTCTTCTGTTTTCTTCCGTCAAATTTTCCAGTTGCCACAATATATATTTTAGCTATTCTCTTCTCAGTATATGGCCAGAAATGTGCTTTCTACTGACGTTTGTAACAACTTTCTTTGTGCTTGGTTCTCTTTAATAATGTTACAGAAACATTGTAGATTGCCTTGTTGCTCGATTAGTTTAGCTGTTCCACACCATTTTATGTTTATGGTACATCTTCTTTCCAGCTTTACTCGTGGTCCCGCATATTTCATATTTTGTATGTTTGATATTTGTGCCCATCTCTATAGCTGTCCATGATATTCCTCTTATGTAAAACATTTAAGTAACCTTAATTTTCTTGTCTGTTGTTCGACTGACAAAGATGCACTTGAGTCAAGACTGACTCAATATTAAAAAAAAAAGTAAAGTACCCCGTCACGCCAAATGGCGTATAGGGAAATATTGTGTTAATGACCCTATATTTTACAGACCTTCAGCACATGATTTTTGGGGTAATGTGGTCAGTATTACGCCAGTCCTGCTTTATATTCCCAGAAAAAAATCCGGTACCCATTTAAGGCTGGATGAACCCGGAAGCCGTCGGTTGGGATCGAACCCTACCCCTTGTCCGTGGTAGTCCAGTTCACTAACCACTGAACTATCGCGGCTCCCTGACTCAATATAACAATGAATAATTCTTTTCTTACTTCGTCTTATTACTTAGTTTGTCTCTATTGGTCACTCTTCCCCACTCACTTGAAGAGTGCCTGGGATTCCACAGTTAAATCTTTTGATATGATTTCTTTCTTTATTAACGCTATTTTTAGTTAACTTCTATAGTGTAGTTAAATCTTAGTATATTTCTCGTGTTCTGATTTTTGTATTTGTTTTCTTATAAGGAAGAACGTAACATCATTGTTTTGTATTGATCTTTTATGTTGAGCTGTTACAATACACTGTGCTCACCTTTACCGCAGTACCACAAATGTTTGTCTTTTCATTTTCTGACATCCATTGTCAAACATTTTTTCAGCTTCTGTTTCTCTACAACATACCAGCACGATAAACTGACTGCCAGAGAATCAACAAAAAAAGGAAGACAAAATATTTTGGTTACAAAAGGACTTATTAGCCTGGAGAGGATCTTTATGGAGGACATGACACTGGGTAGACGAGCTCGCTGAAGATGAAGAAGATGGTTGGTGCCAGACATTACATACAGGCTGGGACTGACTGCTGCACACGCTGAACATGTGGCATTGAAAATAGAAAGTTTCAGAGTAACTGTCATAGGAGCCATGTTTAATTAGACAGGAAGAAACTAGACGACGATGAGTTTTGTTACATTCTTGATATAGTTGTCCAAGTGCACATCCTAGTATATAGAGAAGTAAAGAGCACCGCCATACCAAGTGACGTAGAGGGAGTATGACCATATGAATGTGACCACAATTTTTACAGACCTTCAGCACATGATTTTTTGGGGGTAATGTGGTCGGTATTACGTCCGTGCCGCTTTACTTTTCCAGAAAAATCCGGTACTCATTTAAGGCTGGGTGAACCTGGAAGCCGTCGATTAGGATCGATCCCTACGGCTTCTCCTTTGTAGTCTAGTTCACTAACCAATGAGCTATCGCGGCCCCCTTATACATACACTTCCTACGTTAGCTGATTTACTTTCAAAATGTCCGTCCGCTGACTACTCTGCTTCATAAACAGAGTTCCTACTCCTCTCAAAATTGTTTCCGACTCTTATTCCAGATTTCTGACGTCACAATTCTGTTTGAATTCGAAAGCAACATCAGATAATTGTTTGTAATTGCAAAGGTATTGGCGCGTAAGTGAATTGTTGTGGTTTACATTGACTTTAATTGTATCTATGCTTCCTTTGTCATGGTTAGTTTCTCTCCTGCTAAAGACGACACATAGGCCAGAAACCATAGTTCTCCGTGTGTGACGATTAACTGATAGATCTTGTCGATCATGTTCAGTTCTGAAGCCTATAGTTGAGTCCTCTCTATTAGTTGTTCTTAGAATTTCTCTTTGATGTGGTAAAAAGTAAAGTAAAGAGCCCCGTTACACCAAGTGACGTATAGGGAATATGGTGTTAGTGACAATAATTTTTACAGACCTTCAGCACATGATTTTTGGGGTGATGTGGTCGGTATTACGCCCGAGCCGCTTTACTTTCCCAGAAACAATCCGGCACCCATTAGGGCTGGGTGAACCTGGAAGCCGTTGATCAGGATTGAACCCAACCTCTTGTCCTTAGTAGACCGGCTCACTAATCACTGAGCTATCGCGGCTCCCACTCTTTGATATGGTAGGGTCTCTTAATTCACATACGCATGTCTTTTTTTAAAGCATGTGATTAAGACTTTGTAACAGGATGTTTAGGACTACAGTTTTCGTTTGTCAGATTGTGAAAGTGCAGGCATGCGCATTCGCTACAGTTATGTTCTCTCATACTTGCTTTCACCCGAAGACTATCGGAATAGTTATACCTCTTTGTCATTCATATAGGCCCAAGATGACACTATATCTAAAAGGAAGGTGACCAAAAAGAACAAAGCAATTACATTTGCAGCCATCAGACTAGGATGATACATTCCTCCTTTCTCGTGCCACGCTTCAATGCAACAGCAGATGAATAAAAGGCAGAAGAAAGCTTATTTGTTTTTACATTATCGCTGCTGACATCATCTTTAAATGTAGCTCTCGAGTGGTGTGATGACGCACATTGTAATAATGAAGAGCAAAGCTTGTTCAATCTCTGAAGCTGTTTTAATGGTTGAAAAACGATGTTTAGCTCTCTGAAGCTGTTTTAATGGTTGAAAACGATGTTTAGCTCTCTGAAGCTGTTTTAATGGTTGAAAAACGATGTCTAGCTCTCTGAAGCTGTTTTAATGGTTGAAAAACGATGTTTAGCTCTCTGAAACTGTTTTAATGGTTGAAAACGATGTTTAGCTCTCTGAAGCTGTTTTAATGGTTGAAAAACGATGTCTAGCTCTCTGAAGTTGTTTTAATGGTTGAAAAACGATGTCTAGCTCTCTGATGCCGTTTTAATTGTTGCAAAATGATGTTTAGCTCCCTGAAACTATATTAATAGCTGCAAAATGATTTTTGGCTCCCTGAAACTGTTGTAATGATTGCAAAACGATATTTAGCTCTCTGAAGCTGTTTTAATTGGCGAAAAACAATGTTTAGCTCTCTCAAGCTGTTTTAATGGTTGAAAAAGGTTATTTAGCTCTCTGAAGCTGTTTTAATGGTTGAAAAACGATGTTTAGCTCCCTGAAGCTGTTTTAATGGTTGAAAAACGATGTTTAGCTGTCTGATGCTGTTTTAATAGTTGAAGAACGATGTTTTGCTCTCTGATTCTGTTTTAATGGTTGAAAAACGATGTTTAGCTCTCTGAAGCTGTTTTAATGGTTGAAAAACGATGTTTAGCTCTCTGATGCTGTTTTAATGGTTGAAAAACGATGTTTTACTCTCTGAAGTAGTTTCTATTTTTATTAATCAATGTTTTCTAGGTCTCTAAAGTTGTTTACTCATCGCTTAACCGTTCTCTGGCGCTATAAGAACATAGTCAGTTCTCTGCCACAAGAAAATAACGATAAACTTGTTTGAGCTTGGCGTAGCCAAACAATGATACCACAATGAAAAATGGTGGTATATGTCACATGTTTAGCACGTTTTTCTTCTCTATTGGAAACCTTTATAAATGAAACGGTGGTTTGGTGCGATGGCGTGTGTCAGCGCCACAGCTGCACGTCGTCAGCAACTCTCAGATACCTGCTTGCGCCGGTATCGGCAAACTAGACCTACCAGGACCTATTTCACCGCCTGTCGAGCTCCTTAGAAATAGACTAACCAGTTTGATCAAGTGAGTATGGACAGAGATGGAAGACAACCCGTATTCATTAACGCCGCCATTGTGAATCGGATATATTGGGCCGAAGACGCTAATATCGCGGATTGCTGTAAACGACAACACAACACATATACGCCAAATTAACGTCCTTTTTAACGGCGAAGAAGACTATCTTTCCTTTTAGTCGTCAAATGAACACAAGAAGGAAAAAGACAGAAATAAAACATTGATTTGCCAAGTTTGTCTTATCCGGAAAACTGAAAACAGCGGCGTAGTATAAGGAGTACCTGGGGCGCTTGTATCAGGCGCTGGCACCCCATGAAGAGCCACTTCTGAAAATTCCCATTTTTCTGTTATTTTCTTGAAGCTTTGCCAGGGTTCTGCGTGATTATTTTTTTCTTTACGCCTGTTATCTCTATTCGACTCAATGTTAAATACACCACTTTAACATTACGATATCCTTCCACACTGTGTGAAGGAGTCCAACTTGAGTTCAGTATTAATAAATCCATTCGATTTAAGCCGAGCTTCAATTAAAAGACCCAGTGCCTCATGGCGTATTGCAAGGCAATAACAAACTCTGCTCACATAATGCCCACTCTTCATAGTTTCGGAAGTCTGCATCACTCTATGCACCTCTACTTCCAGTGTCATCAGTCAAGTTCTCTTTGATCTCCCTATCTTTCGGTTTCTGTGCGGAGTCAACTTCATGGCATGGACATCCGTTTTCGTGCCAACAGCATCCTGACGACTTTAATTATTGACAGTCACCCGAGCGCAAAGTCCCGGATGTCCTCCCGGCGGCACAATGTGATTTTCTGCTATTATTTCCGCAAGACATGTCTTTTTTAAACGAATTTATGTCTGTCAACCCTGAGTAACAACCGTCCCAACCTGCCGGAACAATGTGCTCTGTTTTGTCTTATTTTTGCTTGTGCAAACTTGTCCAGTTCGGTAAAACCCGATCCGCGTTCAATTCCCGTTGGGACACCATTGGAGTTCTTATTGATATCAGTCTGTCTAGTATTTGCATTTACATTTCCCTCGGCTGGCAATAATTTGTATTTCATGTACCCACAAAAAGCGTTGTAATTGCCTCATACGAGAAATAAGGGATAATTGTAAATGTAGAGTCACTTGGATTCGCTACAAGATCACTGATGTCGTCAGAATGAGCATAATGCAAGTCCTGGAGGAAGATGTAATAAAATGTAAAATTACATTTGAGTATAACATAAACAAAGCACGTTAGTTGAGTCAGAAATGTATACAAAATAAATCATATGAACTAAACAAAACATATGAGTTAAACAAGCAGTATAACAAAAAAAAAATAACTTCTGAATTTAAACAAAAAGTACACACTAAATACAAATTATGATTGAACAAAGAGTAGAACAAAACAAAGGAAAAAAATTAGACAACAGTATTTGCTAAAAAAATTATGAAATGAACAAAATGTATGAACTAAGCAGAAAATATAAATTAAACACAATTTATAAACTAAACTGAAAATATAAATTAAACAAAGCATACGAATTAGATATATATATGAGGCCAATAAAGATTACGATTAAAGAAATAACAGAAAGCAAACTAAGGGTGTAAATGAAATAAATAGAGACTACGTTTAAAAAATAGTAGAAAACAAACTAGGGGTGTAAATGAAATAAATAGAGACTACGTTTAAAAAATAGTAGAAAACAAACTAGGGGTGTAAATAAAATAAATAGAGACTACCATTAAAGAAATAAGAGAAAGCAAACGAAGGGTGTAAATGAAATAAATAGAGACTACGTTTAAAAAATAGTAGAAAACAAACTAGGGGTGTAAATGAAATAAATAGAGACTACGTTTAAAAAATAGTAGAAAACAAACTAGGGGTGTAAATAAAATAAATAGAGACTACCATTAAAGAAATAAGAGAAAGCAAACGAAGGGTGTAAATGAAATAAATAAAGTCTACGACTAAACAAAATATAAGAACTAAACAAATAGTTGCGAAAATCCATATAGAGAGATAATTATGAATTAAATGGGTTGATAAACTCATTGGAAGATCTAGATTTTGCAGACGACTCGACATTCTTCAGCTCAACACACCCTGGGGCTTGAAGAAACAATAAAACAACTCCACAACATTCTGGTCCTGAGTCCTCCAGATCAACAAGAGCAAAACGAAAATCATGGATTGCCAACATAGACTCTGATGTAACAATTAATAATGACATTTTACCAAAACAAATGAGGCACAGTGTCTAGATATGGAGACATAACATCAAAGATCATGACACGCATCGCACTAGCTTCACATTCTTTCAAGAAATTGACAAACATCTGGAGATCCAAAGTTCCCGGTAAAAAAACAAAACTTAGATTATAGTTCAACTCCTGTTTGATAGTAGTCAGTGCTAACATATGGATGGGAAATTTGAATTCACACAGACTTTAGATAGGAAATTAAAGGCAATTGAAAACAAATGTTCACGTAGGCTTGCTTGCGTTCGCCCGATGACTTAAGTAGTGTACCTCGTCATCATCCGCCCTTAAAAGGACGTTAAGTAGGCGTGTCTGCGTTTTGTTGTGGTGTACAGTATAACTGTGATATTTGCGCCTTTCGGCCCAACACATCCGACTTCAGCATGACTTTTTGAGTACCGGGTTGTCTTCCCTCTTCGATCCCTACTCGCTTGGCCAGACTAAAGGTTAGTCTGTTACTAGAGGCACCACGGAGAGGTGGAGCAGGGTCTGGATGGTTCTGGTTCCCCGATCCTGGCGCAAGCCATCAGCTGTGGGTCGCTGACAACTTCCAGCTCTGGTGCCGGGAGGCGTTGTGTCTATAAGAAACAAGTTGTCATGTTCACGTATGATCCCAAACATAAGTTAGAAAGAATACATTTCAAATTAACAGATCGAGAAACGAATATAAAACAGAATACGTATCGATCTTTATAAGAAGAAGGAGTTGGAAATACATCGGTCATGTTCTGAAAATAAAGAAAGAAAGACTTCTCCATCAGACATCCATGTGGAAACCATCTGGTAACACTACATAAGACAGACACAGGTAATCGCTTCGCGTAACATTTACTAGGGAAGGCTCAACTATGGGACTAGGAAACAAACAAGAACTTCAAGTAGTGGAAGAAAATCGGCAATGCTGGAGAACTGTGACCCTATGTGCTGTCTTCGGCGCAAGTGGAAAATGATTCAAACAAATAGTGTGAACTAACAGTATGATCTGAACAAATAGTGTGAACTAACAGTATGATCTGAACAAATAGTGTGAGCTAACAGTATGATAAATAGTGTGAACTAACAGTATGATAAATAGTGTGAACTAACAGTATGATAAATAGTGTGAACTAACAGTATGATAAATAGTGTGAACTAACAGTATGATAAATAGTGTGGACTAACAGTATGATCTGAACAAATAGTGTGGACTAACAGTATGATCTGAACAAATAGTGTGGACTAACAGTATGATCTGAACAAACAGTGTGAACTAACAGTATGATCTGAACAAATAGTGTGAACTAACAGTATGATCTGAACAAATAGTGTGGACTAACAGTATGATCTGAACAAATAGTGTGGACTAACAGTATGATCTGAACAAATAGTGTGAACTAACAGTATTATCTGAACAAATAGTGTGAACTAACAGTATGATCTGAACAAATAGTGTGAACTAACAGTATGATCTGAACAAATAGTGTGAACTAACAGTATGATGTGTACAAATAGTGTGGACTAACAGTATGATATGAACAAATAGTGTGGACTAACAGTATGATCTGAACAAATAGTGTGAACTAACAGTATGATCTGAACAAATAGTGTGGACTAACAGTATGATCTGAACAAATAGTGTGGACTAACAGTATGATCTGAACAAATAGTGTGGACTAACAGTATGATCTGAACAAATAGTGTGGACTAACAGTATGATCTGAACAAATAGTGTGGATTAACAGTATGATCTGAACAAATAGTGTGGACTAACAGTATGATCTGAACAAATAGTGTGGACTAACAGTATGATCGGAAAAAATAGTGTGAACTAACAGTATGATCTGAACAAATAGTGTGAACTAACAGTATGATCTGAACAAATAGTGTGGACTAACAGTATGATCTGAACAAATAGTGTGGACTAACAGTATGATCTGAACAAATAGTGTGAACTAACAGTATTATCTGAACAAATAGTGTGAACTAACAGTATGATCTGAACAAATAGTGTGAACTAACAGTATGATCTGAACAAATAGTGTGAACTAACAGTATGATGTGTACAAATAGTGTGGACTAACAGTATGATATGAACAAATAGTGTGAACTAACAGTATGATCTGAACAAATAGTGTGAACTAACAGTATGATCTGAACAAATAGTGTGGACTAACAGTATGATCTGAACAAATAGTGTGGACTAACAGTATGATCTGAACAAATAGTGTGGACTAACAGTATGATCTGAACAAATAGTGTGAACTAACAGTATGATCTGAACAAATAGTGTGAACTAACAGTATGATCTGAACAAATAGTGTGGACTAACAGTATGATCTGAACAAATAGTGTGGACTAACAGTATGATATGAACAAATAGTGTGAACTAACAGTTCGATCTGAATATATAATATGAACTACCAAAGCATGTAAAGTAAGACAACAATCAGATAGCTGGAGATGAAGACAGCAATCAGATAGCTGGAGATGAAGACAACAATCAGATAGCTGGAGATGAAGACAACAATCAGATAGCTGGAGATGAAGACAACAATCAGATAGCTGGAGATAAAGACAACAATCAAATTGCTGGAGATGAAGACAATAATCAGATAGCTGGAGATGAAAACAACAATCAGATAGCTGGAGATGAAGACAACAATCAGATAGCTGGAGATGAAGACAACAACAATCAGTTTGCTGGAGATGAAGACACAATCAGATAGTTGGAGATGAAGACAACAATCAGATAGCTGGAGATGAAGATAACAATCAGATAGCTGGAGATGAAGACAACAATCAGATAGCTGGAGATGAAGACAACAATCAGATAGCTGGAGATGAAGACAACAATCAGATAGCTGGAGATGAAGACAACAATCAGTTTGCTGGAGATGAAGACAACAATCAGATAGCTGGAGATGAAGACAACAATCAGATAGCTGGAGATAAAGACACCAATCAGATAGCTGGAGATAAAGACAACAATCAAATTGCTGGAGATGAAGACAACAATCAGATAGCTGGAGATGAAAACAACAATCAGATAGCTGGAGATGAAGACAACAATCAGATAGCTGGAGATGAAGACAACAATCAGATAGCTGGAGATGAAGACAACAATCAGATAGCTGGAGATGAAGACAACAATCAGATAGCTGGAGATGAAGACAACAATCAGATAGCTGGAGATGAAGACAACAATCAGATAGCTGGAGATGAAGACAACAATCAGTTTGCTGGAGATGAAGACAAGAATCAGATAGCTGGAGATGAAGACAACAATCAGATAGCTGGAGATGAAGACAACAATCAGATAGCTGGAGATGAAGGCAACAATCAGATAGCTGGAGATGTTTAGTTTGGTCATCATCATCATGTGTCATACCAATTGGCGTAGGCGATCATATCCTTCCACAATCTTCTATCTACAGTGTATCGTATCAAGTTAGTTTGATAGCCGGAGATAAAGACAACAATCAGATTGCTGGAGATGTTTAGTTTGATAGCTTGAGATAAAAACAACAATCAGATTGCTGGAGATGTTTAGTTTGATAGCTTGAGATAAAAACAACAATCAGATTGCTGGAGATGTTTAGTTTGATAGCTTGAGATAAAAACAACAATCAGATTGCTGGAGATGTTTAGTTTGATCGTCATGATCATCAAGTACCGGGCCTGCTGCCGTAGTTGATGACTCTCTCCACAACTTTCGACCTCGACAGTTATTTGTCATTTCTGTTGTTGACCTTCTACCAAGCCATTCTCTTAAGCTGTCTGGTATTTTTTCTCTTTGCTTCATTCTATCTCTTCGCCCCTCAATTTTTCCAGTTGTTACAATATATTCCAGTTGTTCTCTTCTCATTACATGGCGAAAAAATGATGATTGTTTCTTCCTAATATTGGATATTAGCTCTCTTTTTGCTTTAACCTCTTTCTTAGTTTGATAGCCGGAGATAAAGACAACAATCAGATTGCTGGAGATGTTTAGTTTGATAGCTGGAGATAAAGACAACAATCAGATTGCTGGAGATATTTAGTTTGATAGCTGGAGATAAAGACATCAATCAGATTGCTGGAGATGTTTAGTTTGATAGTCGGAGATAAAGACAACAGTCAGATTGCTGGAGATGTTTAGTTTGATAGCTGGGGATAAAGACAACAATCAGATTGCTGGAGATATTTTTTTAGTTTGATATCTGGAGATAAAGACAACAATCAGATTGCTGGAGATGTTTACTTTGATAGTCGGAGATAAAGACAACAGACAGATTGCTGGAGATGTTTAGTTTGATAGCTAGAGATAAAGACAACAGTCAGATTGCTGGAGATGTTTAGTTTGATAGCCAGAGATAAAGATAACAATCAGATTGCTGGAGATGTTTAGTTTGATAGCTTGAGATACAGACAACAATCAGATTGCTGGAAATGTGTAGTTTGATAGCTAGAGATAAAGACAACAATCAAATTGCTGGAGATGTTTAGTTTGCTAGCTTGAGATAAAAACAACAATCAGATTGCTGGAGATGTTTAGTTTGATAGCTAGAGATAAAGACAACAATCAAATTGCTGGAGATGTTTAGTTTGATAGCTAGAGATAAAGACAACAATCAGATTGCTGGAGATGTTTAGTGTTAGCTGTGCTGAGAAGAGAGCAGGACACACTTCAAGAATGGTTGTGCAGTGACTTCAGGAGGGAGAGCGAAAGAGAATCAGATCAAGTTCAGTGTGATGAAGAAATGTGCAGGTAAGAAAGTCTGAGCCAGAATTAGGGCACCATGAGAGTGATGGCCAATGAGTATACAAAACTTTGCAGTTGCTTCACAAGAAAATGTATGCAATTGACTGCTTTGCTGAACTGTGATCAAAGAAAACACGAACAAATTGCAAGAATTAAACAAAGAACATGAACTAAACAAGGAACTGAACAGTGTATATGAACTAAGAAAAGAATTAGAATTACAAATAATAATAATAACTTGAACAAAATGTGCGAATATATAGACTTTAACTACTAGATGGTTAAGAAAGAGTGGACCATTCACCGCATTAGCAAATATCTGTTGAAGGTTTGAAGGAGACTGGCAGAGGAATATGGATCCAGCAGGAGTGGTCAAAACAAGGTTTGAAGAAGACTGGCAGAGGAATATGGATCTAACAGGAGTGGTCAAAACAAGGGTTGAAGAAGACTGGCAGAGGAATCTGGATCCAGCAGGAGTGGTCAAAACAAGGGTTGAAGAAGACTGGCAGAGGAATATGGATCTAACAGGAGTGGTCAAAACAAGGTTTGAAGAAGACTGGCAGAGGAATATGGATCTAACAGGAGTGGTCAAAACAAGGTTTGAAGAAGACTGGCAGAGGAATATGGATCTAACAGGAGTGGTCAAAACAAGGTTTGAAGGAGACTGGCAGTGGAATCTGGATCTAACAGGAGTGGTCAAAACAAGGTTTGAAGAAGACTGGCAGAGGAATATGGATCTAACAGGAGTGGTCAAAACAAGGTTTGAAGAAGACTGGCAGTGGAATCTGGATCCAGCAGGAGTGGTCAAAACAAGGTTTGAAGGAGACTGGCAGTGGAATCTGGATCTAACAGGAGTGGTCAAAACAAGGTTTGAAGTTTGATGAACGTTTAAAGAATAAGATGCGCGATAGATGAAAGTACACCCCAGATTGGCCAGGGTATAATTTGTTCGCCCTTCGATGTGCTGACAATAACAAAAGGGATAATTGGCGGACGAGTTCAGAAACAAAGAAAATCATCAATTTCATACGTTAATTTTAGAGAAAGAAACATCGATTTAAATGGTCACATTATTTGTTTTACATAAAATAATTTGTCTTGTTACTTAGTCCAGTTTTCTAGATTTACGGTGCTAAATTGCTTATATATCACTGACTATATGGAATTATAAATATGAATATAATTGTTTGAAACTTTAATCACGGAGAAAGAGCAGGATATACTCCAACTGATGATGAACGATCGATAATTGTTTATATGTTTTTAATTCATCATTGCTAATCGATTTTCCTGCCGCTCACGGTGTGTTTCATTCAAGCGAAACATAATTGCCGAATATTTCACCAAACAATAACTAATTTTTTTCAGATTTCTATTATTTCATCCGCAAAATCCGCGATTGGCTTTCTGAACTTTTCACTAACCAGATGGCCTTGAATGTATTATAGCAGACGACAGAGATTAATGCAGTAAAGTTCATGAAGATTTGTTTCATTTCTGCTGCCAAAATCCGACACAGCATTCCATAATTACAGCAGGCATCGCTGCATTCAGACTTAAAACAGTCATTGCGTTCATTCAATTTCGATATTCGTTTCTTTTTGTTTTCGCCATCTAATGCAGGGGCAGAGCAATACTAAATTTTAATCATAACGCATCTCCATCGGCAAGGTTAGTCTGGTATTAACAAAATAAATTGCGTATTGATGGCTCAAGTTATGAAACAAGGACCGAAATTAAATTAGACTTGGGGTCTGTGTGGCGCCGGTCGCTGCATCGGGACAATGACTGTCAGTGAATGGCTGTCAATTAGATTCTGATCTCGCACTTCAAGAAACTGTCGTTCCGGCTGCAGAAAATATGTCCCCTGGGGGTAAATCTTCGCAGGCGTTCTCCATTTCCCTAACACCGTGTCATTAGGGGAATTAACACGGAAGTGGCGGGGAAAATTCTTCATTATTTGCTGTCTCTCACAAATCCAGTCATTCACAGTGTCCCTCGTGATCTGTGCAATTCTTATTGTTGTTTTTAGATTTGGTGACATCCGCTTTCAAGTTCTGCTTTGAAGTACCGTCCGTTGTCTGTTCAAGCAGACTCCAAACAAAGAGCATGTCGTGAGAGACGCGGCCATATTTGCTATCAGCCATCTGCACTTTGACAGGTACGTCCAAAAGCCAAAACAATGAATATCGTCGTATAACGGTAAACCAAACAGCCACCGCATTACACGCAACTCTTGTTTTTAAAGCTTTCATTTTGTTTACAACTTTCAAGGTTGATTTCAGTGCCTCTGAGATTGATCAATCAAGTTCACCGCGAGAGAGGAATCCAAACATTTTCCAAATGCAATTTCAACAACACGCCAGCCTGAAAACGCAAATATTTTTTTGCATAAATCATTCCAGATGTTGCAGTGTTATATTTGTTGAAGTGTCGTATTTTGTTGTATTTATTAATTTGTAATCAATTTGTTTATTGCAATGGCTTAGTCATGACGTAAAATACATGTAATTAAATGGATAATAACCTCTTACAATCGTTAGCCTGGATTTGTTTTTCGCTTTCAAGCACAGAAATGTCCTTTTTTAAGCAATTATTTCCTGGTATAGTCTTTCAATCTCCTCGATGAAACTGCCCGGATGTCTGGTCTCTTAATTTAATGTTTACAAAGCTGGGATATTTTGCAAAAAAAAAAATACAATAAATAAAGTTGGTAACTTTTAGCTGTCACTGGTAATTCCCCATGGGAAATAAGCCGGAAATAAAAGATACCAAAGTCTCTTTTACTTAGAATTTTCAACTCAAACGTTTTATCCACCCTCATTTATGCGTGTAAAAGCTGAAAAACGACAAATGAGATTGAGAAAAAAAAAACTCAACGGATTTGAAGACAAATGCCTAAGAAAGAAACTTTGTATTGAATGGAATAAATTCATGACAAATGCTGAAATAACAGAAAGTGTCCATGCAGCCATTTATCTCGTCTACTATTAAGAAAAGAAGATGGACATCTGTCAGGCATGTATTTAGAGGAAACCAGCAGAGAATTAGTAAGCAGATCTCAAATGGGAAACATCAGAGGAAAAGAGCGCGACATCGAGATAGATCAAAAAGTAGACATAACACTCTATAATCGAATAGCTCCCTCAGAATAGAGACAATTGGTGACTTAACGAGCCCTTGTATAATCTAACTGGACTGGAAGGATTAAGAATTAAGAAAGGTCAAGCAAATCTATTTTGAGCTTTTAAACTTGACAATGCTATAAAACAAGGCGTATATAATGATAAAATGTTCTTCGCGAGTTGCAGTGAACAACGTCAATAAAACAAGATAACTACCCAGGTAAAAGTCAGGGTAAAGTACAAGACTTGAGTCTTAAAACCGAGTTTTTACCCACATGTGCTCGGCTGCCTATTCAGAAGTTTTCGTAGACTTCTGGATAGTGTAGCTTCAAGCATCGAAACTCACGAAGCGAGGCGGCATTCCTCACCTTCCCAAAGTACTACCCTGGTACCTGTTCATGCCAACGGCTGGGTCTATCGCGGGGGTATTTTTTTTATTTTCAACACGAGTACAATTCACACTGCTTTCATCGAGAATCGAACACGGGTTGTCTGAACGTCGGTAGCCCAGTCGGGTGATTTTCCCAAATAAACTATTTAGGCCCCAAAACTACCAGTATGTACTAACAAAAAAAATTCAATATAACTGATTTACTACAGTCTGTTTCAACAATTATGTACCATAAGTATGATCATTTTGTTGTTCTGGAGTTATTCACCAGTTACTTGTTTACGAGTTTGTTATTCAGGATATACTTGTTCGTGAGTTAGTTATTCAGGAGTTACTTGTTCGTGAGTTAGTTATTCAGGAGTTACACTTTCGTGAGTTAGTTATTCATGAGTTACTTGTTCGTGAGTTAGTTATTCAGGAATTACATGTTCGCAATTTAGTTATTCATGATTCAGTTATTCAGGGGTTACTTTTTCGCGAGTTAGTTATTCAGAAGATACTTGTTTGTGAGTTAGTTATTAAGGAGTTACTTCTTCACGAGATAGTTATTCACGAGTTACTTATTCACGAGCTAGTCATTTACGAGTTACTTATTCACGAGTTATTTATTCACGGGTTACTTATTCACGAGTTAGTTATTCAAGAGTTACTTATTCACGAGTTACTTATTAACGAGCTACTTATTCACGAGTTAGCTATTCACGAGTTAGTTATTCACGAGTTAGTTATTCACGAGTTACTTATTCACGAGTTACTTATTCACGAGTTCGTTATTCACGAGTTAGTTATTCACGAGTTAGTTATTCACGAGTTACTTATTCACGAGTTAGTTATTCACGAGTTACTTATTCACGAGTTAGTTATTCACGAGTTACTTATTCACGAGTTAGTTATTCACGAGTTACTTATTCACGAGTTAGTTATTCACGAGTTACTTATTCACGAGTTAGTTATTCACGAGTTAGTTATTCACGAGTTAGTTATTCACGAGTTACTTATTCACGAGTTACTTATTCACGAGTTAGTTATTCACGAGTTAGTTATTCACGAGTTAGTTATTCACGAGTTACTTATTCACGAGTTAGTTATTCACAAGATTGTAAGTCGCGCAGTTGTAAATCATCGACAATAAAATTGATAAAGATTCAAGCGTGGTCCTATGCTCTTCAGCTGCTCCTACTGGACACAAATTTCTTAATTCAGTTGTTGGGAACAATAAATAGCAATGGAGAAAAGCACTGGCGTCCTCACCTCTAAATGTTAGGTCCTAGTACCAGTCAAGTTGAATACTTAACTCCTAAACGGCATTAATGAAACATCACGGCAAACTCTATTTCTTTATCGTGTTAATGTTCATAAACGCAGACTATTCTTGGCACAATTGTATTATGTCTGTTCCTTGATTAGATGCAGTATAATTTAATGTAAAGAAACCACAGACTCTAAATACAGACTGTAATTTAGAATATTTTTCTTCGATCCCAGGTACAGTTGCAGTAGTATATGGATTTTGTATGTTGCCGTCTGGAGCATCATTTTTTCAGCATCACAAATTTTTCTTTTATGTATATATATATATATATATATATATATATATATATATATATATATATATATATATATATATTCTTCTTTAATCTTTACCTTTAACCTTTCTGGGGAAGAAACAAAAATGACCAGTCGGGTGACAAATTATGAATAGAATTATGAAAATGAATTGGATACACACTAAGAAAACCTGATGTCAGCGTAGCAAGACAGCCACAGTATTGGAATCCACTTGGGAAGAAAACGCAAGGATAATCCAGAAATAAACGGAATCTATAACAGTATGCTCTTCTTTTATCTATAACATTATGCTCTTCTTTTACCTATAACATTATGCTCTTCTTTTATCTATAACATTATGCTCCGCTCGTTTCATTATGCTCTTCTTTTATCTATAACATTATGCTCTTTTTTATCTATAACATTATGCTCCGCTCGTTTCATTATGCTCATCTTTTATCTATAACATTATGCTCTTCTTTTATCTATAACATTATGCTCTTCTTTTATTATTAACATTATGCTCTTCTTTTATCTATAACATTGTGCTCCGATCGTTTCATTATGCTCTTCTTTTATCTATAACATTATGCTCTTCTTTTATCTATAACATTATGCTCCACTCGTTTCATTATGCTCTTCTTTTATCTATAACACTATGCTGCGCTCGTTTCATTATGCTCTTCTTTTATCTATAACATTATGCTCCGCTCGTTTCATTATGCTCTTCTTTTATCTATAACATTATGCTCTTCTTTTATCTATAACATTATGCTCTTCTTTTATCTATAACATTATGCTCCGCTCGTTTCATTATGCTCTTCTTTTATCTATAACATTATGCTCCGCTCGTTTCATTATGCTCTTCTTTTATCTATAACATTATGCTCCCCTCGTTTCATTATGCTCTTCTTTTATCTATAACATTATGCTCCGCTCGTTTCATTATGCTCTTCTTTTATCTATAGCATTATGCTCTTCTTTTATCTATAACATTATGCTCTTCTTTTATCTATAACATTATGCTCTTCTTTTATCTATAACATTATGCTCTTCTTTTATCTATAACATTATGCTCTTCTTTTATCTATAACATTATGGTCTTCTTTTATCTATAACATTATGCTCTTCTTTTATCTATAACATTATGCTCTTTTTTATCTATAACATTATGCTCCGCTCGTTTCATTATGCTCATCTTTTATCTATAACATTATGCTCTTCTTTTATCTATAACATTATGCTCTTCTTTTATTATTAACATTATGCTCTTCTTTTATCTATAACATTGTGCTCCGATCGTTTCATTATGCTCTTCTTTTATCTATAACATTATGCTCTTCTTTTATCTATAACATTATGCTCCACTCGTTTCATTATGCTCTTCTTTTATCTATAACACTATGCTGCGCTCGTTTCATTATGCTCTTCTTTTATCTATAACATTATGCTCCGCTCGTTTCATTATGTTCTTCTTTTATCTATAACATTATGCTCTTCTTTTATCTATAACATTATGCTCTTCTTTTATCTATAACATTATGCTCCGCTCGTTTCATTATGCTCTTCTTTTATCTATAACATTATGCTCCGCTCGTTTCATTATGCTCTTCTTTTATCTATAACATTATGCTCCCCTCGTTTCATTATGCTCTTCTTTTATCTATAACATTATGCTCCGCTCGGTTCATTATGCTCTTCTTTTATCTATAGCATTATGCTCTTCTTTTATCTATAACATTATGCTCCGCTCGTTTCATTATGCTCTTCTTTTATCTATAACATTATGCTCCTTTTTTTTCTTTCAAGTGGAATGCCAGCGAAGCCTGTCGTGCTCTTCGGATTCGACTTTTAGCGGGGTTTTCGTATTTTTTCTGTTACCATTCTTACATCATTGTCATGCCTTTGATGATAGTTTTGATTCCTGCGATGTTGTGCTTTAAATTTATTTGTGATCTTTACTCACGTTAAGGTTGTAATCATTCAATAGTTTGTGATCTTTGCTCACGTTAAGGTTGTAATCGTCCAACAGTTTGTGATCTTTGCTCACGTTAAGGTTGTAATCGCCCAACAGTTTGTGATCTTTACTCACGTTAAGGTTCTAATCGTCCAACAGTTTGTGATCTTTACTCACGTTAAGGTTGTAATCGCCCAACAGTTTGTGATCTTTACTCACGTTAAGGTTGTAATCGCCCAACAGTTTGTGATCTTTACTCACGTTAAGGTTCTAATCGTCCAACAGTTTGTGATCTTTACTCACGTTAAGGTTGTAATCGCCCAACAGTTTGTGATCTTTACTCACGTTAAGGTTCTAATCGTCCAACAGTTTGTGATCTTTGCTCACGTTAAGGTTGTAATCGTCCAACAGTTTGTGATCTTTACTCACGTTAAGGTTGTTATCGTCCAACAGTTTGTGATCTTTGCTCACGTTAAGGGTGCCCCTGGAAAGACAAGCGTGAACATTAATTAATTTCGACCATGCTATAGTTGACCCTTAAAATATACGCTATTTAAAACACGATTATTGTCATTCCTACAGGGGTAGGCGATCATATACCTCCACCTATCCATGTCATCATCATGTGCCATACCGATTGGTGTAGGTGATCATGTTATTCCTTAATTCCATATCACAGTGTTACGCATCAATTGTGTTGTAAACTGTTTACCGTAGCAACGACACCATGCTATCTTCCCTCTTTGTCGTCTCCGATCTCTCTTTCTCTGTTTTTTTTTTTTCCCAGTTGCAACCAAGTATTCATATTTACCTCCTGGTCATGATGTGTCAGAACAAATGCACATTGTTTCTTTTTGATGTTTTACAGGAGCTCTCTTGTGTTAGCCTCTGTGAGTTGTTCTCAATATTCTTCTGAGAAATGTCATCTCTGTTTCCTCTCTTAGTCTTTTCATTTGTTTTATTCTGTTCACGATTCACTTCCATAGGTTACAATTGACTAGTCACTCATGTAATCACTTCTGTTGAACTTTTTCGACCGTACAGGAAGGTCTACTTTGCACTCTTTTGTTTATACCTACTTTAGTTATCTTCTCCGTGGTTACAATATTTTCCAATATCTTTCTTCTTCTCTTACATGATCACAGAAGGGAGACTGTCTATCTCTACTGCAGTGAAAAGGATCATCATCATCGTCATCATCGTGTGCCATACTGGTTAGCGTAGGCGATCATGTCCTTCCACAATCTTCTATCCACAGCGCATTGTATCAGTTCTGTTGTTGAATGTTTGCCATGCCATGACACCAACCTATACAGTATTTTCTCTCTTTATCGTCCGCGATCTCTCTTTCTTTGTATTTTGCCAGTTGTAACCAAGTATTCCAACTTTCCTCTTCTCATGATGTGCCTCAAAAATGTTGATTGTTTCTTTCTGATGTTTTTTGTTTTTAGGAGCTCCCTTTTGAAAAGGATATATTTGTGAATTTAATCAAGACATTATTATTGCTTCTTTGACTTGCTCATTATATTCTCAATCTTCTTCTATAGAACTATATTTCTGTTGCCGCCAGTGATCTTCTTAGTTGTTCATTAAAAGTTCATGACTCACTTCCATTGTTCTAAAACACGCTTCGTTTATTTTGTAACTTTTCTCATATTAAATGCATTGGCATTGTTTCCCTATATTAATTCCAGACGTTTGTTTACTAAGCTGTTGCACATGAAGCCTTGGAATTGGCTAGCCCTAAAATACCTGCTGTGAAGGGTTATATTTTATGTAATTATTTTTCATTCTTGTTGCTTGCTTCACTAAGGAGCTGATGTATTCATATGCCACTTTGTCTTTTTTTCTTCTTTCTTTCCGCATCTCAACCCGTCTCTTTGTGCAGCGATTTTGAAACTCCCATCTTAAATAAAGCTGGAAATTACTACATGCTACCAATACGTCAGCACTGAGATGAAACGCAAACACGCTGAAACAACATGCCATTTGAAGCGAAGAACTAAATTAGCAGTTGCAACATTTTAACTCTGAAACTGTTTTAGCGGTCGTCATGGATTTCTAACGACTTTTTTCCTCCTCTATCCGCCTCAACAGAAGAATCAGTCATGCGACAACGAGCACAGAAACGAGAGCGAGAGAGACGTTATCCCCCCTGGCGTGATCTGTGACGAGCTTTTTCAGGGCTGTCGTTATTTCATAAAGATTACGAGTGCAGCCTGCTCATTAGATGCATGGACTTGCAGGAATTTGCAGCCCTTGGAAAGTCACCCCGGGGCTAGACCGGACCAACGAAGCTGTGGGCGCAGCGGGCAGGATCACTTAAGTTACATGAAGAGTGGAACATGAGAAAAGCTGGAGACAATATGAGAGGCTTTTAACGGGGTTTCGGACCATCCACTTGTCTCCCCTTACAAGCGATAATAATCTTGGCCGCTATTTCCAAAATGGAGATTGTGGAGATCACATTTTTAGAATCTCTGCCTGATTGAGAGCTTTCTTCTTCCCCTATCCTTCATGTTTAATTTTCAAATCCCTTGACATATTGAAAATTACAGAAGCATGCAGAGTCGTATTTTAATTAATACACATTTCTGATTCGTCTTGCACTCTCACCAGACAAGTTAATCTCAGCATGTCTTTCATTCCTACGATCCGCTTACATTTTTAAAAAATTTTATTTAAAAACCCGAGAAATTCTGAGCTAAACGCATTCCGTTTATCCATGACGCCGGGAACAGAATTAATTGACACAAAACTAACTGCCTGTGGATTGCTATTTATGCCTTGAGTTTTTTTGTTTTTTTTTCTGCTCAACGCTTCCTGAACGAGGACAAATTAAAAAATAGAAAAAAAATGGTATGTAAGAAGCTTTACGTGATAAGTGGGCGACACAGACTAAACGACGTTTCGGCCCAATAGGCCTTCAGCAGGAACACCAAAAAAAAAAACACACAAAACTAATAACGAAACAACCAAAACAAAAACAATCGAAATGTGTTAAAGAAAATAAAAATGTTTATCCTGTGTGTAAACCGAGGTCAAAACGAAAAGGAAATAGCAACCAAGTGCGGCTGTCGTGAACGTACAGAAACGTGCAGAAATGTGCGCAAAGGCACACAGAACCAGAGGATTGCGTATCTCGTTGTCGTTAACTTTCTCTGTTAGAGGTGCAGGCGGTCTACTTCACAGTGATGTATATCCTTCTCTCTCGTTGTCGTGTTCCGTTTTTATTTCTAAGGATGTTACCTGTTGTCATTACATCACTATACATATATCTACGTAATTTTGAGAATACCATGCACAGCTAAGAAGAGTAATGAAAATGTCATGAAAGAGATCAAAGCAAAAAGAGAGCTAATTTCCAATATTAGGAAGAAACAATCATCATTTTTTGGCCATGTACTGAGAAGAGAACAACTGGAATATATTGTAACAACCGGAAAAATTAAGGGACGAAGAAAGAGAAGGAAGCAAAGAGAAAAAAATAACAGACAGCTTAAGAGAATGGCTTGGCAGAAGGTCAACAACAGAAATGATAAATAACTGTCGAGATCGAAAGTTGCGGAGAGACATGATCACCTACGCCAGCAGGCCCGGTACTTGATGATGATGATATCTACGTATATTGTGTTCAAATTGAGATGAATTATTTCCATGATTTGATCAGGTACATTTGTACTGCAGTAACTGACCTTGGTAAACCCTGAAATAAACATTGCTATCCAGGTTAATATTTTAGAGGACAGGAGGCCGGGTTCGATACTGACCGATGGCTGCCAAGTTCACCCAGCCTTAAGTGGGTACCGGTTTTTTACTGGGAAAGTAAAGCGGCACTAGCGTAATACCGACCACATTACCCTAAAAATCATGTGCCGAAGGTCTGTAAAAATTATCGTCATTAACACCATATTCCCTATACGCCACTTGGCGTGACGGAGCTCTTTATTTAAAAAAAATATTTTATGAACTTGTTTTTCAAAATACGAAGCGATATTAGACTAAAAGAAAATATAGACATCATCATCATTACCATCAAGAATCGTGCCTGTAGCTGTAATTGAACATATCGCTTCACAATAGGTCTGGGTGGTTTAGAGAAAATGTAAAAAGAGAATTGTATTCAGTACGATCGTAAAGTGTGCTCATTGCTTTGATCTTGATGCTTTAGCTTTGTTTTTGGCGCTCGTGGAATTACGTTAAACTTTTAACATAATGTGACGTCTTTCGCTCCGTGCCGTGCTAATAACATAATTATTTATTGACCCAGTATCTGTCCTGCTACACATCCTGGAGAGATTTTTTTTAAATGTTATGCCCACACAGTCTGACAGTATATGTTTTTAATTATACCCACCATGGCATCAACCTGGATGTCCGTTATTAAGTGCAATATCGTTTTCCACGTTTACAGTAAGTCATCGGTTTCTGGATATGAAGACCCTGGGTTTTAATCCCGGAACCAGCGGTCGTAATCTTTCGCTTTAAATTCCTGGTTTTCTTGGGTCTAGCTAGAGAGAATAATGTAGACTACCATGGAACGACATCCCGCTCTGTCTCTTGCTTTGATGGTGCAGATTGTCATAGGTTGACTTGTCTATCGTTTGATGTTACTCGTCCCTGTTAGCCTTGGTCTGCCTCTGCTTCTTTTACTATGTATTTTCCCTTGCAAGATTACTTTTAGTAGGCTGCCGTGTCTTTTAACATGGCCCAAAAATCACATTTGTCTTTGTTTGAATTGTGTGTAGCAGTCCTCTTTTCAAAACTTCATCGTTTGTTTTCTTATCTTTCCATCCAATTACTCATATTCTCTTATGCATCTATATGTCAAAGGCTAGACAGACAGACAGACATATATATGTATATACAGATAGATTGGTTGATCGATTGTAGATACTTAATAGTGAAGCCTGCCTGACGCGCTTCTCTGTTGAAATCTGCCTTTTGGTTGAGGATTCTTGCACAAAAAAGTTGATGCTTGTGAATATTAGTTTGCATTATCTGTGAGTTTACAGTATCTGTGAGTTTGCAGTATCTGTGAGTTACGGTATATGTGAGTTTACAGTATCTGTGAGTTTACAGTATCTGTAAGTTTGCAGTATCTGTGAGTTACAGTATATGTGAGTTTACGGTATCTGTGAGTTTACACTGGGTAGCTAGAAAATGTTTGGGTATACTCTGGAGGAGAAGAGCGTAAGGTTGGTGGTAAAACCATTAACTAAACACCCAGTTTGGTAGCGATTGAGACACTCTGCACATTATATAAGTATTTGAGAAATTAGAATCCGTGTCAGTTGATATTTTCATATTGTGGTCGTTAATAACGAAATACAAGAGTCATGATGTTAATGCAATCCAGTACTGCCTTCATCTGTTACTGACACGGTTGTTCGAAGTTTTCTTTTGTATTTCCCTTTGAACATTTCGAATTGGTAGTTGATATTGCCCTAGCATTTTATTAAAATGAAGCCGCGATAGCTCAGTGGTTAGTGAACTGGACTACAAAGGACAAGAGGTAGGGTTCGATCCCAACCGACGGCTCCGGTTCATCCAGTCTTTAATGGGTACCGGATTTTTTTATGTGAAAGTAAAGCGGCACGGGCGTAATACCGACCACATTACCTCAAAAATCATGTGCCGAAGGTCTGTAAAATTTATGGTCACTAACACCATATTCCCTATACGCTACTTGTCGTGACGGGGTTACTGTACTTTTTAACTTTATTAAAATAGGAACGTTCTCTTCACTTATTGCAACTTCCACTTTTGATAACGTTGGTGAGCTAGGCGATAAAAGTGTTTTCTGATTTTTTTTCTTCAAAGAATAGTAAAACTGCCTAGTCGTATCCTTTCTGTATCGGAACAAAACCAAAATGTTAAAAGCTGTGAACAGACATGAAGTAGAATCGTGGTTAGTTGTTGTTCACTGACCCGGACTCAAGCAGTCATATAATATATATATAATCAAATAAGCTCACAGCTTCCAGCCCATATCCTGTAGAATCTCCTGATTCTTTAGTACATACTATTCGTTATATATATTCGATCATTATCGTTGTTTTGCCCCGATATGCTCTCTGTTTTTTTCAAGGTACAAAAATGGATAATGACACGCCAAAGTTTACGAGATGTATGAAGGCGTGCAAAGTGAGCGCAATGTATTAGGGTTTACTGTAGTGGATATGATGCAAACTGCAGCTGAAAACAGAGTCAAAGTGAAGTGATTAACAGCGTCTGTAATAGGTGCCTTTAGGGTTACAGGTTCTCAAGAAATCAAACATGGGCAAGGGCAAATGTATGAGTTCGGATGAATATGTGACCTGATAGTAACATTGAGGATACTTATAATGGGAAGACATTCTCTATAAGGATGGTTATCGTTAGTCTAAGGCCTCGGTCTCACCACAAACGAATTAAAATCCATAATTGCTCAATCGCTCGTGCCAGCTGTATCATCTAAATGAAAACTCATCTCTTGAATGATCCAAACAAAGAAAGGCAGCTACAGCCCCCATCATAGCAGCCACAGCACACGCCAAATGACATAAGGCCAAGCGGCACAGAAAGTGAACGCAGCTGAACTGTCCTTTGTCATACGATATCATTATTCATCGTTAGCAATCGGAATATCGAAACACGATCCGGATGAAAAACACAGCTCACGGTGTGCACATAGCACTAAACTCAGTAGCTCTATCTACAAGCCGGTCTCCGTAAGGATGTTTGACTGCAGTTACAATAAGTGTTACTAGTTGAGTTTGAATAACAATTTATTTACTTTATCAACATAGGGGAGGAAAAGACACCAATACTGCAACATACATGATAAAAGCACTGACGGAAATAGTTATAGAAGTAAAAGTACGATCTATACATGTGCTCATAAACTACACGAAAGAATTTGACAATGTAAAACATCAATCAATATGCTGGGAAGATAAACATCTATGACATGTATCTGAGATTAATTTAAAAAAAACATGTGTTGGCAACAAACATCAGAAATAAGATTTGGAGTTCATGCATGACAGTTCTAATATACAATACAATGAGTCAGAGAAGATCGTGTTCTGTCACCAGATTTGTTTTCACTTTACAGCGAAAATATTATGAGAGCAATAGTTGACAAATAAGGAATTAATTAAAATCAACGAGCGCAATATAAACAATCTGCAAAATGCGAATGATACAACCTTAATAGCAGAGCAGCAGAAGGGACTACAAGAAATGATAGACATAACAGTGACAAGAAGCAACAAGAATAGCCTCAGCCTGAACAGTACGTAAGCAACAGTAATGGGTATATCGAAAAAAGACACCATCAAGTAACATAAAAATATGAAGGAGGAAAATCAGAAACACGTGCAGATACAACAGTGTGAGACGAATGACCTTGACACCATGCCTGATATACATGTGCCTGGAGATATAGAGTAGTGAATCTTGCGGTGACTACGCGAGACCTCTGATGTAAAACATGTGGACGTCCATGTATTGAGAGGACAGCTCTTTATCGACATCACATCAATAACATCTCAATCACAGCAGTAACAACTCAGTTACACTTTTCTACATCCTGCCATAAATCTAGCCAACACTCAGATAGATTAAACAGTTTTTTTTAAAGTATCTCCATTTCCACTCCAGGAATCTGAGAATACAATGGTCAGCATACCCATACATTCCCATTAGAAATATCCATCTATAACTGCTAGACTATTGTCTAACTAGTTACTCCTATCAGAACATTTGCGTTCTTTTAAAACTGTTCAGTGAGGCCATTTCTTCTACGTCAATCTATCTCTGACTAACTTCATGTTTAACTAGAGAGCTCATCTCTCTATTTCATGTCTAATTATCTATTTCTAACAACTTCATATGACCAACCAACTCTTTCCAGTTTGTATCCTGTCTCATTAGCACCTTCCCAGGTCTCATCTGTTACTGGTTCGCCGTACCAATGAGAACTGAACGAAATCAGCTCTCTCGCCTGTCCATCGAGTTTGGTCATGATGACCTTCAAATTAAACAGTACTCAGCTTGGTTGAATGACTTAATTGCTGCTTGAACAATTCTTATTGTTAACTCTAGTGCTCCTACTCTTCTCTTACACTGTTTCGACCCTCTAAAATCCTCGAACTGGTAAACATCGTGAAATACTTGGGGTAATATTAACACCGGTCGCAAAAATTCACCAGACAGACAGACAGACCGACGGACGGACGGACGGACAGACGGATGGATGGATGGATGGATGGATGGATGGATGGACGGACGGACGGACGGACGGACGGACGGACGGACGGACGGACGGACGGACGGACGGACGGATGGATGGATGGATGGATGTTTATCTCTAGCTCCTCAAAATTAGTGAAAAAGTAGTGTTTTTACTGACTTATAATATATATGAATATCTTATCCTAGGGGACTGAAAAATACCACCCTAATGGACCATAAAATATATAAATACCCACTGGACATACAATGATAGGATTATACTATTAAAAATGAAGGCAAAATAATTCGACATAGCAATAATACAGACATACGCACCTACTCAAGACTATACAGACGAACAATTACAGGCATACTATGAAGATCTAAACACAGGTATGAAGCAAGTGAAATCATGACACCTTGATTATAATGGGTAACATAAACGCTAAAATTGGAAAATGTAAATATAAGACCATTATAGGAAATCATGGTTTAGAAAAAAGGAATATCAGAGGAGAAAAATTAATACAATTTTGTGAAGAAAACAAACTGATAATATGCAACACCTTCTTTGAGCAAGAGAAAAGGAAATTATACACATGGAAAAGCCCTGGAGACAGGAAGAGGAATCAAATAGATTACATAATGATAAAAGACAGATTCCGGAACAGAGTCAAGAAAGCCAAAACCTACCCAGGAGCAGATATTAATTCAGATCACAATCCTGTAATGATAAAAAATGAAAATCAAATTAAAGAGAAACACAAAAAAACTAATTCAGTAACACCAATAGATATAACAGCGTTAAACCAGAAAGATGTAAAAGAAACTTATACTGTACAAGTGAAGAACACATATCAGAAGCTGCTAGAAGAGGGGATTGAGCAGTACAGAAGAGAAAATCCTGAGGAAAAAGTCACAACAAAATGGCAATGCATAAAAAACAGCATGCAAGAATCCTTCAACACCTTGCCCAAAAAGGAAAGTAACAAAAAACAAAAATAGATAACTTACAAAATCTTAGAAAAAAATGAAAGAAAGAAGACAAGCGATAAACACTGCCAGATACAAGGATATTGACAATGAAATACGGAGAATGTGCAAAAAAAGGTAAAAGAAGACTGGCCCAACCAAAGATGTCTAGAAGTCGAAACTATGAAAAGTAAACAAAACTTAATACAACAAAGGTATAATAGATAGATGTCAAGAATATATAACATAATTATTTCATGACGAAAGGGACAAAAAGCCAGACATAAAATGTACATACAACTATAAAATCCTGAAATCTGAAGTAGAAAAAGCTATAAAAACAATGAAAAAGGGAAAGGCAGCAGGACCTGACAATATACAGATATAGATGATACAGGCTCTAGAAGATTTGGCATCGAGGTGATCACAGACATATGCAATGACATATACCATACAGGATACACACCAAACGAACTAAAAACATCAACTTTACATTGCATTGCCTAAAAAGAATGGTGCAGTTGAATGCATTGATTTCAGAACAATAAGCCTAATGAGCCAGGTATCAAAAATTTTACTGTTATACTGGGAAGGATTCAGAATAAAATCAATACTGAAATAGATGAGCAACAATTTTGATTCAGGAAAAACAGTGGGACAAAAGAAGCGATATTTAGCACGAGAACATTGATTGAAAAGTACACAGAAGTAAACAAACCAATAAATGCCTGCTTTATAGACTACACTAAAGCTTTCGATATAATACACCATAACCAACTCATAGACTGCCTAAAGGATATAAATCTAGACGACACAGAAATACGACTAATATGTAATTTGTACTGGGAGCAAACAGCAATAATAAGTTATAACAAGGAAAACTCTACACCCATGGACATAAAAAGAGGAGTAAGACAATGATGCATCCTATCACCAAGCTTGTTCAATCTATACACTGAGCAAATCTTTAAAAACATCTCAGAGATACCAGGCCTAAACATTAATGGAAAGATAATCAATAACCTAAGATATGCTGATGATACTGCTATACTAGCAGAAAATCCTAAAGACCTACAACAATTGCTTAATGTGATAAACATAACAAGCAAAAAATATGGACTAGTTATGAATATCAAAAAGACTAAAACTATGATCATAAACAAAGAAAATTCTCAAGACCTACAATTAAATATCACAGTTGAGGGAATACATCTGGAGACAGTCCAGAGTAACAACTACTTGGGACATACTATATAACCAATGATGGAAAATGTAAAATTGAAATAAACAAAAGAATAGGTATGGTAAAAAGTAATCTTAATGCCATGAAAAATATACTAAGAACAAAACAAATATCAGCAGGGCTGAAACTAAGAATGGCAAAATGTTACATCTTCTGAATATTCCTATATGGTGCAGAAACATGGACATTAGACAAGAAAACAGAACATAAAATTGAAGCCTTTGAAATGTGGATTTATAGAAGATAACAAACGATGAAGTTTTAAAACAACTGAAAATAAAAAGAGAACTACTAAATACAATTAAGACAAGACAAATGAAATTTTTGGGGCATGTTAAAAGACACAACCGCCTACTAAAA
Organism: Megaustenia siamemsis; assembly: GCA_032433765.1. Classification (NCBI taxonomy): domain Eukaryota; kingdom Metazoa; phylum Mollusca; class Gastropoda; order Stylommatophora; family Ariophantidae; genus Megaustenia; species Megaustenia siamemsis. The sequence goes on from JAVIAB010000124.1 coordinate 68,170,640, forward strand.
GTAATATAGGAAGGGAAAGTACAAGGTAAAAGAGGCAGAGGCAGACCAAGACTAACATGGACGAGTAACATCAAAAGATGGATAAGTCAATCTATGACAGCCTGCACCATCAAAGCAAGAAACAGTAGAATGGCGATCCATGGTAGCCAACCTTCGTTGCGGAGACGGCACTCGATGATGATGATGAATGGACCATAACATCAGGAGAGAGTGCGTTTGTGGGAGGGGGAGGGGGGTTGTGGTACCGCTCTTACTCGCTGTCATTACCTTTCTTTAACTCTGTGTGCCAGCTACCTTTTCCTTTTCTAGCTGGGTCGACTCGACGACTGAAGAGCTCCAAGTTGCTGTTGAACTCACGTTCACTCGATCGCTAAGCCGACGAGTTGCCCACTACGCTACTGACGCGCTCAGAATTAATAACAAAGTTAATAATAATAACAATAGCTGTCAATCACTGACAAAGATTATGATGGCATTCATGTTACTTGTGTTCGTTCTAGGCTTAAGTGGTGTTTGTTGAGATGATTAGCTGTTTCAATCACGGCAAGAAAATCCCCTGTCACGTGCCAGACACTTGTGCTGTTTATGGTAGGTCTCTACTGCATGTATGTGCAATTGAGAAAGTGAAGCAGCGACCGGAGATGTCTTTTGGCGGGTGAAGGTGGGTGAGGCGAAATGGTACAGCTGTATAATTTAGTCTATGTGAATAATAGTACCACAGACACAGACAGGTAGATGGCAGAAAACACACTGTAAGAAAGTCTACTAATAATAATACCACACCCACATTCAAAAAGATTACAGAAAACACTATTACACACGCATTGAAAAAGATGACAGAAAACACATCTTAAGGAAGTCTAAAAATAATACCACAGACACAGTAAAATAGATTGCAGAAAACAAACCTTAGAGAAGTCTACTTGTAATAAGTAACAAATCCAGTCTATCTCGATAGAAAAATTACTCAATAGCAAATATAGTAATGATATGATATTTCCATAACACGAGCGGGAGCAGGGTTTATAGAGATTCTGTGCTGCCCAGGTTTCAGAATTTCCCCATTTCGGTCACGCTGGTTCTTTGAAAGAGCATAAAATTGAGCTTCTAACTTGACTGTAGGTGAGGCGCCGTAAAGGATCTGTTGTAGGATTTCTGCTTTAGGGTCTGCATTTTCTGTTTAATGTTGACTCCCCAAGCCGTTGTCTCTCTCGAAGCCCCCCAATAAACAACGGTAACAGTTTACAGGTGCCACTCCTTACCTTGTCTATCATCATCATCATCATCATCATCATCATAATCATCATCATCATCAAGTGTCATGTCTGCTGGTATATGTGATCATGTATCTCCACAATCGATCTTCGATCTCGATATTTATTTATCATTTCTCTTGTTGACCTTCTGCCAAGCCATTCTCTTAAACTGTCTGCTATCTTTTCTCTGTTTCCTTCTATCTCTTCGTCCCTCGAGTTTCCCAGTTGTTACAATATATTCCAGCTGTTCCCTTCTCTAACATGGCTAAAAGGTGATGATTGTTTCTTCCTAATATTGGATACTAGCTCTCTTTTTGCTTTCGCCTTTTTCAGAACGTTTTCATTACTCTTCTTAGCTATTCATGGTATTCTCATGATTCTTCTGTAAAATCACATTTCTACAGCCTCCAGTGATTTTCCTAATGATCATGATTGACATCCATATGTTAAGACCGCCTCTACATAACATATAAGAACACATTTTCTTGTTTCTATTGTCAAAAGTGTACTGCACAGTATCTTCTTCATTTTTTTAAAAACTGCTTTAGGCTGAGCCAATCTGCATCACACCTCTATTGTACATCTACCATCTGCTACCTTGTCTATAAGAGTAGTTAATTTGAGACTGTTGATCACAGTCTGACGCAATCTCAAGAACATTATTTGTGCAGTATAAATTACCAAAAATGCTAAAACGACATGTAAATTGATTCACAGATTCACTTAAAATATATGTTACTTTGACCAGTGTAAACTTTGATGTCAGCTTTGTAAGCAATGATTGCATGTTTTATCTCACTCCTTATAAATAACTGATTGTGCAGAAATAATAATAACAGAAGGGAAGGAATAAAATAAATGTGTTGACAATCGTCATCATCAAGTACCATGCCTGCTGGCGTAGATGATCATACCTCTCCACAACTTTCGATCTCGACAGTTATTTATCATTTCTGTTGCTGACCTTCTGCCAAACCTTTCTCTTAAGCTGCCTGGTATAATTTCTCTTTGCTTCCCTCTAACTCTTCGTCTCTCAGTTTTCCCAGTTGTTACAATATATTCCAGCTGTTCCCTTCTCATTACATGGCCAAACAATTATGATTATTTTTTCTTATTTTTGGAAATTAGCTCTAATTTCGCTTTGACCTTTTTTTGTAGCAGACAAGCTTCATATTCAACTAGCAAACGTTGATCACACCCATTAGTCAAATTTGTCACACATTTATCTGAATACATTCTTTTCATATTTTATTGTCGTTGTAACAGTACAACATGAATGGACGACTCGCGTCAGTGGATTGCTGTCTAATTTAAGATAATTGAGCAACGACATTGGTCAGTAGCAATTCTTAACTTAACACGTGGTGTTGCCTTTGATTACGGAAACTTGAAGCACTAACCGCTGGATGAACAGCAAATAAATAATGAACGCCTGATTAGGAAGCTCAGTATCACATAAACTAAAATATAAACTATTCATAAATGATTATTTGTGTTAGACCAGTAAACCAAAGCTGACTGTGAAAAGTATCCTACCCCACCTCCTTGTTGTGAACCAGGAAAGAGCCTAACCAAGCTAGTTAGTAATGCGGGGCTCGAAGAGGAAAATTGTCCTTGATAACAAAACATGTTTGACTGAAGTCGGATGATTGGACACAGATATGTCAATAATAAAACATGTTTGACTGAAGTCGGATGATTGGACACAGATATGTCAATAATAAAACATGTTTGACTGAAGTCGGATGATTGGACACAGATATGTCAATAATAAAACATGTTTGACTGAAGTCGGATGATTGGACACAGATATGTCAGTAATAAAACATGTTTGACTGAAGTCGGATGATTGGACACAGATATGTCAATAATAAAACATGTTTGACTGAAGTCGGATGATTGGACACAGATATGTCAATAATAAAACATGTTTGACTGAAGTCGGATGATTGGACACAGATATGTCAATAATAAAACATGTTTGACTAAAGTCGGATGATTGGACACAGATATGTCAATATCGTAGTTTGCTGTTCACCACACACCGCGTCTTCTTTAATTGAAAATCATTTTGAGGGAAGAACAGTGAATATAAATACAAGAAACTATCGTGAAATTCCCGGACTATGCCTGGATAAAATATAGGGGTGAAGGCAAAGAAAGGGTGAACATATATGCATATATGTGTGTATACAGGTATATGTGTTCTCGCACGGTTGTCTAGATAGATGTATAGACATGCCGGTGACGTTATAGTTGAGGTAGCCTATACAATATACCCCCCACATATTTTTAGAAGCCTTGAACCTGTGTTTTGACCCTTCCATTAGCTAGTCAACTGCATCGGGTATCCTGCACGGACTAACTCTCGTTCCTTTTCCTTCGGGCCACGGTGCAACACACAGGGGGACTTTTTTTCTCATTCTAATTCGAAATGATTTTGTTTTAGATACTCCATTATTAGTTAGCTAGGCGAGGGTAATTTTATTTACTTACATATCGGTGTTGTGTGTTGTTTCTTGCTCCTACTGAAGGCCTATTGAGTCAAAACGTCACTTAAATTTGTGTCGTCCATTAATTACACAAAGCAAAATACCTTTTTTTTCATTTTTAATTTCTCCTAGAAAAAATATAGGTTTACTTTATTTAATTTTGGCCACATGAGAATTAGTCCAGCTGTGAACGTGAACAGCGATACCAGCGGCTCTTCCATGCATCTAAGGCGCCATGAAATTATTTTTCCTCAAAGCGTTCTGGACCAGCCTGCGATCCCAATATGATGTCATCTACTGTATCGAAACTGCAAACACTTGGATTAAATTTCACTTTAGGAAACAATGTTAAGTCAGGCTAGGACAGGTGAACATGGAGAGTGCAGAACCACCGGTATGTTGTCTATTTAAAATTGCGTTGTTCTGAGTGAGATGTGGTCTGGTGGGCTGTCGTAATGCAGCAGTTAGTTGCCATATGCCACTGTTCCTGTCGCCTTCGACACACATTTTCCTTATAGCACTCAAAATACAGCAGAAGAATTCAAAATTCCGAGAATGCCAGAAAGAACGAATTCTAGATAAACAATACCATTGATGTCTGAAAAAAGAAAAGCGTCTTCTTTCCTTGCTCATTTGCCTTTCAGCGTCGAGGGGAGATATAATTTGCGGTCTTTTGCTCTTCTGTTCACCTTTGCTGCTGTTATGTTTACTAGTGTTTCTAATATTCCGTCAACTCATCATTTTTGTGGTCAGTCTGGTGTTCTCGCAACGTTTATTGAAGGCACGTTGTATTATGCTTTGATCTGTCTGTTTTTACAAAAACAATAAACATATAATCTTCGCACACAGGATCTGCCATGCCTTCTTTGATCTTTCTGTTTTTACAAAAACAATGAACATATAATCTTCGCACACAGGATCTGCCATGCCTTCTTTGATCTTTCTGTTTTTACAAAAACAATGAACATATAATCTTCGCACACAGGATCTGCCATGCCTTCTTTGATCTTTCTGTTTTTACAAAAACAATGAACATATAATCTTCGCACACAGGATCTGCCATGCCTTCTTTGATCTTCTACAGCGACGAATGTTGGTTGGTCTCCAGATCATAGCTGCAGATCCAAATGTCTTCGCTCTTGATGATCCTAGAGATGAAAGCTTCGTCTGACTTACCCATCTCACGCAGCTCAAGATACACGCCCCGACTTCTGTCTTTTATTACGTGCCAGGAGCCCGGGGACGAGCTGCGACGCAATGTGAAGCATAATCAGGCTTTCTGTATCTTCCGACAGATTCCATAACAGATTCCAGCCATCTGAGAACTGATGAATTTATTCGGCGATGGTTTTTATCGCTAACGTTTTCCACAAGTTCTGGTTATCCACTAGAAGAGGACTGCCTGAGAGCTGGACATTTTGAACAGAAACTAGCCCGACCTAGAATCGCGTGTACTAACTAATAAAAGAATTGTGTTCGACATAATGAACATTCGTATGAAGAATTATTTTTTCGGTAGCAGATTTGACAAGCATCGCGCAGAATTTGATGCAAACACGTTGCTCGAGTTTCACGAATGTATCAACCATCGCACTGATTGCTCCATACACATAGTTGGAAAACCACATATAGAGGTTGACCACGTGTACACAGCATAATGCCACGTGACACAGACTGAAGACACTAGACAGCATTGACTTTCAGATGTTCACTCGAATAAATCAAGTGTCGCGGTAGTTAGTCCGGAAACTTTCCGATGGCCACTCGTAGTCATCGGAAAGCTCAGAAGAATAAAATATAAGACAATATTAAACAAAAATTGTTTGCATAAATCAAATATAAAAGTACAAAACATGAAAGAAAAAAGCAAAACTTTGAGAACAAAAGTTAGAATGTTTTAAAAGTTTTACTTGGTGTGGTAATTTCACATTTACTTTATGATAATTTACAACAGTTACAGTGCATACTTTATAATTGAGTTATTTAATAATCCCTGAAAATAGAGGGAATAGTTGATAAACCGGGATAAAGTTAATGTTAAATAATGGAGGGTTAGGGGGAGGGGGTACTATGTTAGTAATTTGCCTTCAAAATTTCTCCTTCGCTACAGGCTTGTTCCGATCTTTCTCCGAGATACTTTTTTAACATACAGAATGTAAGTGGTTTATAGATACCACGAGTAATATAACATGGTTGGCAAGTGAGTTTTGAGGTGATGATGGAGATTGTTGGAAACGTCTTGAGTCTTCTCCATCTACCCATCGTTTTTATTGGCAGCTGGATAGATCTAGGCTAGCATCTAAATAAACTGCCCTCCATATCCAGGACAAAGAACAATTAGCTGCCTTTCCATATAATTCCCCCTAAAAATGATATAATTTACTACTAATACAAGTTTGTCGTATTGGATTCATTCAGGCTGTAGACAGTGTACACCTGCGCCTGTTTCCTGCTGTTTGTAACAATTTCATTGAGTGCATTCACCTGAAATGAAATGGAAAGAATACCATTTGTAGTCGCGACTTACAAGACACGACTACTGAAGAACTTATTGACTATTTTCTCTTCTTAGTTAGAGTCTACATTCAAAGTATTGAAGTACATCTATAAACATTCAGTCAATTGATCATATGAAACTTTTTAAGTAAAAAAAGATGACGTTAATTTAAATTAATAAATTCAAAAGCGTAAAAAGCATCAATTGATGTCAACAGGCTACATACGATCTGGACATAAATATGAACACCACATACACTAGTTCATCATGGACACGAGTATAAAAGGATGGCATCTATTATGGACAGAGAGTAGAAAAATAATCATTTAAGAAGGTAGCGACTAGACTAGCCAAATCTTGGCAGTGAGAGAGCGCGGCTATTGATGAGTCAAGTCGGTTGATCTTCAACTCCCATCATGGTCAACAGCATCAGAAATACAACAAATGAGTACAACCTTACTATTTGTATCATAGATCAGAAACTTACATACCTGCACCATAAATAAACACTTTACTTATCTACATCAAGATTACATCTTACTTATCTACAACATAGATTAAATCTTACTTTTCCATGTCGTCGACTAGAGAAAATCCCTCATTTTCATCATTGATCAGATAGGAACCATACTCATAAGCATTGTTACCAAGATCAAAACTTCTTTCCTGCGCTGTAGATCAGAATCTTACTCTTCTGCCTCATTGACGAGATCTGTATCTCCCTTTTCTACATTATCATCAAGATCAGACGCCTGCCTATATCTGATTCTTAAATCCTATCAATGAGTTTACTAATCAGCGTGATAGTAGAACGAGGGTGTGTAGCAACTTGAAGGCTGATAGGCTGAAACTCCAGTGTGCCTGTGTTTGGACAGATTGAGATGTAGAAGAGCAACGTTTCACAGGATCTCGCCGAGTGTATGGAAGGATACTTCTTCTTCTACTTCTTCTTCTACTTCTTCTTCTACTTCTTCTTCTACTTCTACTTCTTCTTCTACTTCTTCTTCTACTTCTTCTACCTCTTCTACTTCTTCTACTTCTTCTACTTCTTCTTCTTCTTCTTCTACTTCTTCTACTTCTTCTACCTCTTCTACTTCTTCTACTTCTTCTACTTCTTCTTCTTCTTCTTCTACTTCTTCTACCTCTTCTACTTCTTCTACCTCTTCTACTTCTTCTACCTCTTCTACTTCTTCTACTTCTTCTTCTTCTTCTACTTCTTCTTCTACTTCTTCTTCTACTTCTTCTTCTACTTCTACTTCTTCTTCTACTTCTTCTTCTACTTCTTCTACCTCTTCTACTTCTTCTACTTCTTCTACTTCTTCTTCTTCTACTACTTCTTCTACTTCTTCTACTTCTTCTACTTCTTCTACTTCTTCTTCTTCTTCTTCTACTTCTTCTACTTCTGCTTCTTCTTCTACTTCCTCTTCTTCTTCTGCCTCTTCTTCTGCGATCATGACTCATTCAGACTAGGACTGCGGGCCCTCTTATAAAGGAAGCTGTCTGTTTCAGTGAGTCGATTGCCCCGTAGAGTTTCTCTTCCAGTGAGGTGGGTGTGGGTATTCTGACACTCACACCCACATTATAAACAATAAAGAAGCATACTAAGTAAAGAATAATAAACAACAAATAAGAATATAAATAACAAATACTAAACAATAAAGAGATATACTAAATAAAGAATACTAAACTATAAAGAGATATACTAAATAAAGAATACTAAACAATAAAGAGGTATACTAAATAAAGAATACTAAACAATAAAGAGATATACTAAATAAAGAATACTAAACAATAAAGAGGTATACTAAATAAAGAATACTAAACAATAAAGAGGTATACTAAATAAAGAATACTAAACTATAAAGAGGTATACTAAATAAAGAATACTAAACTATAAAGAAGTATACTAAATAAAGAATACTAAACTATAAAGAGGTATACTAAATAAAGAATACTAAACAATAAAGAGGTATACTAAATAAAGAATACTAAACTATAAAGAGGTATACTAAATAAAGAATACTAAACTATAAAGAGGTATACTAAATAAAGAATACTAAACTATAAAGAGGTATACTAAATAAAGAATACTAAACTATAAAGAGGTATACTAAATAAAGAATACTAAACTATAAAGAGGTATACTAAATAAAGAATACTAAACAATAAAGAGATATACTAAATAAAGAATACTAAACAATAAAGAGGTATACTAAATAAAGAATACTAAACTATAAAGAAGTATACTAAATAAAGAATACTAAACTATAAAGAAGTATACTAAATAAAGAATACTAAACTATAAAGAAGTATACTAAATAAAGAATACTAAACTATAAAGAAGTATACTAAATAATGCAGAAATATTCTTAGTTTATAAAAAAAAAAAAAGAATAATGTACATAGCCATGTCAAAGGTCGGTAAAACAACATTTCTCTATATGGGGTTGCACAGTGTGGAGGGGAGAAGGCCGGTGCTTTTCCTTCCTGTCATCACATATCCCCCAATTAAGTGAGCCAGACATCCATTCCAGTATCAGCTACGTAAACTTGACTCATATTGGACACCGTTTTTTTGGGGGGTTTAAAATACTTCTTGCACTAAATCTATCATATTTTAGTTAATACAATACAGAGGTATATGTATTAGACATCAAATGAAAGGAGAACGGATACAGTTTCATTATCGCGAAAATATTTTGGAAAAAAGTAAACGATAAGGAAAAAAAACCCAATATTTCTAGGGAAAAAAAACGTTATTCTTGTTGTTGCCACTAATTATGTCATGTCATTCTTATATTGTAATATCAGTATTACTAAAACTACTAGTCCTACACACGCAAAGTTCTTAGAAGACAATTCTCCGGCCTTTTTAGTTGTTTTCATAATATTTTGCATTAGGTATTCTTCATATTTCACTGCTGCCAGCCATTTCCCACTTTGGCACTTGGATTAGACGATTTAGAACTCAAAATATCACGAATTCTTTTATAATGTGAATATCAGCCAAGGGAAATCATTCTATGCTTGCAACAAGGTTATTATATTAGAGTTGAATCCCTTGAATGCGCTAGTTAGCACGTGCTAGATTTAATAAATGTTGATGAAACTAAAGATCTCTTATACAATTAGGGAGAGCAGATATATATATGTCGGACATGTGCTGAGAAGAGACAACAAGAGAATTCGAAAACAGGCTCTGTTATGAGAAACATGAGGATACAGAACAAATAGAGGAAGACCTATAGAAACACTAAAAAGAACACTTATAAGAGAAGCAAAGATGGCAGGCATAGACTCATTAGATAAGATCAAACATCTCGCGCAGAAGATTGAATAATAATCGAGACAAAATGCAGTTTAAATAAAAACCATTGTCAGTGTTAAGTTGATCTTAAGAAGTTGAGAGCATTAAGCTGTGATTAAACCCACATTTGTCATGTTGCCAAGCCAGCACGTTAGCTCTACGCTCTCTTAAGATAGTCTGTAAGCGGAAGCTTGCAGGGGTTATGCAAACCGATAAACTGATGTTACAGTGGGTAGTATAAGTAAAGTAAAGAGCCCCGTCACGCCAAGTGGCGTATAGGGAATATGATGTTAGTGACCATACATTTTACAGACCTTCAGAACAAGATTTTTGGGGTAATGTGGTCGGTATTACGCCCGCGTCGCTTTGCTTTCCCAGAAAAAAAATCCGGTACCCATTTAAGGCAGGGTGAACCCGAAAGCCGTCGATTGGGATCGAACCCTACCTCTTGTCCTTTGTAGTCCAGTTCACTAATCACTAAGCTATCGTGGCTCCATTGTTAACTCTTATAACCTTTCACAATTTCATTCTAGATTGTAAGGATATTTGTTTAAGTGTCTAATTACATTTATTTTATGTTGATTTGTGACTGCTTTCTATTTTTATCGAACACGCGCACTAAAGGAAAAAAAGAGATTTATCCAGAACTATATGTTTGTTTCTCATGAAAAATACTTTCTGGCTACTGTAACGGATATGGGCATGCCCCGACTGCAATGATGCTAGTTCGAATTAAAGACTAACGACTTTTCATGAAACCTGGATAGTGTGAACTCTGGTGTGTTATGTACTAATCCTTATATAGATTATGTTAGTACCACATACGCTTCATCTATTCAGGTTTTTTATTTCCAAAACACCACAAACACACTGGACCAGGCAAACGAATGAGAAGCGAACAGCTGGAATATATTGTGACACTGAAAAATTAAGGAACGAAGAGATTAAGGTAAGCGAAGAGAAAATATACCAGACAACTTAAGAGAAAGAGTTGTCATAAGGTCAACAGCAGAAGTGATAAACAACCGTCGAGATTAAAAGTTGTGAAGAGACATGATCACCTACGCCAGCGGGCACGGTACTTGATGATAATGATGATGATGATGCTGATGATAGACAAGTTAATGCTTTATACTAAGGTCCAACAAATTGTCTTGTAAATGATACGGTACAACGATATCCTATAATACCAGTATTGCGGTTGCTAATCTTAGTTGTTACTATGTCAATGGATTGATTTTAGCATGAACAAATATATTTTTTGTTTAAATCACTGTCAATAGTATTGTCCTTCTAAGGACAAATAACGAAAGTAAGTCATATTGTCCTTCTAAGGACAAATAACGAAAGTAAGTCATATTGTCCTTCTAAGGGCAAATAACGAACCTAAGTCATATTGTCCTTCTAAGGACAAATAACGAAAGTAAGTCATATTGTCCTTCTAAGGGCAAATAACGAACCTAAGTCATATTGTCCTTCTAAGGACAAATAACGAAACTAAGTCATATTGTCCTTCTAAGGACAAATAACGAAAGTAAGTCATATTGTCCTTCTAAGGACAAATAACGAACCTAAGTCATATTGTCCTTCTAAGGACAAATAACGAAACTAAGTCATATTGTCCTTCTAAGGACAAATAACGAAAGTAAGTCATATTGTCCTTCTAAGGGCAAATAACGAAACTAAGTCATATTGTTCTTCTAAGGACAAATAACGAAACTAAGTCATATTGTCCTTCTAAGGGCAAATAACGAAACTAAGTCATATTGTCCTTCTAAGGGCAAATAATGAAACTAAGTCATATTGTCCTTCTAAGGACAAATAACGAAACTAAGTCATATTGTCCTTCTAAGGACACAAAACGAAACTAAGTCATATTGTCCTTCTAATGACAAATAACGAAACTAAGTCATTAAATTAAAAACAAATATGTGCTACTAAGCATTACGGCCATGTTCGGCCTAACGTACTTAAAGTTCTTGGCAGGATTCCTGAGTAATCGCGTAATTTCGCATTCTCGTTGGTCTCCACAGAAAATCCATTGAGCATTTGAGTACCTATAAAATGAAAATGAAAAAAAACAACATAATATATAAATGTAAATGTAACAAATATATATTTTATTTTTAAAATATCATCAACACCAAGTACCATGTCTGCTTGTGTAGGTGACCATGTCTCTCCACAACTATTGATCTCGACAGTTATTTATCTTTTCTGTTGTTGACCCTCTGCCAAGCTACTCTCTTAAGCTGTTTCCTATCTTTTCTCTTTGCTTTCCTCTATCTTTTCTTTTTATATTTTAAAATATATAAAAGTTATATAAATTTTAAAAAAACCATGTAATACATAAAGGTGAACGCAGGACAAATATGTTTCATAATTCACTTTCAAATGTCGCAGTAATTGAATTTGATGAAAACTGCGCTCAACCCAAGACTCTTAGCATTATCATACAGTTTGTCATGGACAGATATATAGTGCGAGCATATGATGCTTTTTTAACTGCTGTTAACTACTTGAAATTAAACTCATGAACAAATATCCAAATGACGACGTGTGTTGATTTATGAAATCTCGCAGAACTCCAGAGTTCAATATTTGTCGTTCAGTCGTCCACCCGACATAATAAAGGAAACTTCGCTTCTGTCAGCAGAAAAAAAAGTCGATGCCACTTTGACTGCACATTTAAAAGTGTGCCCAGAAGGGTGACCTCCTACACCTTCTCCCTAGTGACACTAACACTATGACAGTGGTTCACAAAGTGTGCCCAAATGAGTGACCTCCAACACCTTCTCCCTAGTGACAGTAACACTATGACAGTGGTTTACAAAGTGTGCCCAAATGAGTGACCTCCAACACCTTCTCCCTAGTGACAGTAACACTATGACAGTGGTTTACAAAGTGTGCCCAAATGAGTGACCTCCAACACCTTCTCCCTAGTGACACTAACACTATGATAGTGGTTCACAAAGTGTGCCCAAATGAGTGACCTCCAACACCTTCTCCCTAGTGACAGTAACACTATGACAGTGGTTCACAAAGTGTGCCCAAATGAGTGACCTCCAACACCTTCTCCCTAGTGACAGTAACACTATGACAGTGGTTCCAAAAGTGTGTCCAAATGAGTGTGCCGCCTACACTTTCTTTCCAGTGACAGTAACACTCTGACAGTGGTTCACAAAGTGTGTCCAAATGAGTGACCTCCATCACCTTCTCCCTAGTGACACTAACACTATGACAGTGGTTCACAAAGTGTGCCCAAATGAGTGACCTCCAACACCTTCTCCCTAGTGACAGTAACACTATGACAGTGGTTTACAAAGTGTGCCCAAATGAGTGACCTCCAACACCTTCTCCCTAGTGACAGTAACACTATGACAGTGGTTTACAAAGTGTGCCCAAATAAGTGACCTCCAACACCTTCTCCCTAGTGACACTAACACTATGACAGTGGTTCACAAAGTGTGCCCAAATGAGTGACCTCCAACACCTTCTCCCTAGTGACAGTAACACTATGACAGTGGTTCACAAAGTGTGCCCAAATGAGTGACCTCCAACACCTTCTCCCTAGTGACAGTAACACTATGACAGTGGTTCCAAAAGTGTGTCCAAATGAGTGGCCTCCTACACCTTCTCCCTAGTGACAGTAACACTCTGACAGTGGTTCCAAAAGTGTGTCCAAATGAGTGGCCTCCTACACTTTCTCCCTAGTGTCAGTAACACTCTGACAGTGGTTCCAAAAGTGTGTCCAAATGAGTGGCCTCCTACAACTTCTCCCAAGTGACAGTAACAATATTACAGTGGTTCACATATAAGAGTATTTGTGATAGATTGATTTGGTAGTATAAGATGTTGAAAGGTAAACGAGAAAGGAAAGAAGAAAATAAAGAATGTGTGCTTTATAGTACAATTTTTCTTTAGGTTTCTGTCTGTGTAATACCTTATTTTAAAATGTTGGGTCTGTCACAGATAAGCTATAGTAATAATACAGTTTTACAGACTACATTATACAATACAGTGGAGACAGGTGGTTGCTGAGTTAGAACTGTCTGTTTCTGATCGTGTTTTGTGGATTCTATTCTCGGTATCAAAGAGTATTTTTTTTTATGTCGAGGGTGAGATAACACCTTTGTCTGTACACCACGTGGTGACTGTACTGCGTTTAACGACCTATATTCTGTACAATAATTTTTAATTGGTTAAACATATAACAAATATAGCACACAGAAAACGATATTAATTATCGCGAAAAACATTTTGAGAATAAACTATACACACCGATCAATAAAATAAAATATATGAGGTGACAGTTAAAGTAAAGAACAATCGTATGATTAGACTATTGAGTCTTGGCTAGTCCTCGGATCATCTTCAATGCACTACGGACAACTCCACAGAACAGTGGTTCCTAAACTGTTGACATCCGTGGCCCCTTTTCTCTTCTGATCATTTTCAGGCGGTGCTCTCATGACAGTTGCAATAGTAAACGCTGAGTAAACTTAGATTTTCAGCGAAGCAGAATGCAATATGCCAAGAGTTATTACCTGAATGTTCTGCAGAAGTCAAGGGTGTTTGGGTAACACTTAGAGTGTAAAAAACAGAATGCAATATGCCAAGAGTTATAACCTGAACGTTCAGCAGAAGTCAATGGTTTTTGGGTAACACTTAGAGTGTAAGAAACAGAATGCAATATGCCAAGAGTTATTACCTGAATGTTCTGCAGAAGTCAAGGGTGTTTGGGTAACACTTAGAGTGTAAGAAACAGAATGCAATATGCCAAGAGTTATAACCTGAACGTTCAGCAGAAGGCAATGGTTTTTGGGTAACACTTAGAGTGTAAGAAACAGAATGCAATATGCCAAGAGTTATAACCTGAACGTTCAGCAGAAGGCAATGGTTTTTGGGTAACACTTAGAGTGTAAGAAACAGAAAGCAATATGCCAAGAGTTATAACCTGAACGTTCAGCAGAAGGCAATGGTTTTTGGGTAACACTTAGAGTGTAAGAAACAGAAAGCACTTCTCTGAGTGTAGGAAAACGTGCGCACGAATTCACTATGTATTCATTAATATGAATTTACTGGGCTCCATGACGGGATATATAAGATGACAACAGAATTAGCATTATCCCATACACATTCGTTTATGCAGTAAAACTATTAATTTATGATGTCATTTTGTGCTTTATAACCATTGAGTAAGGGCACGGCAATATCCTCGGCCCACTGCCTGTGTCAACATTTGGTGTGGCCCTCTTGGAGGACGACACTGTGGTAATCCCTGTCTTAGATTATTGATTGATTGATTGATTGATTTATTGATTGATTGATTATTCTAATGAGCCGAACATGGTTCATAGGGCAGAAGTCATAGCTCTCCATGGCCGGCGGTTCTCCGCAGCTTGTTTTAATTTCAGTTTTTTCCCCCTGAGAAACATAGTTGTGCTCTCTTTGATGATGGTTCTACGTTGGGTTTCTTTCGGTCTTCTTCGTTTTCTTTTAACTCCGGTGTCTATATAAGGGCCTAAAAGAGGTGTTCGGATGCATAGTCTTGATTAGTTTAGTAGTTTCCTGTCTTATTTCTGTAAATAGTTTGAAGTCTGACCATCGAATGTTAAATAATCTTCGAAGACATGTGTTCCCAAAGGCGTTTAGTCATTGGTCTAGAGCATTTGTTGTTTTCCAGCTGTGGCACGCGTACGTTAATAATGGAATCACACAGGAATGGAAGAGCTTGAGTTTTGTGTGACTACTAAGTATCCTTGAATTCCAAATATTTGAGAGTTTGTTGAAGGCATTTGACGCCAAAGCGATTCGGGTCTTTTTTTTCAGTTGTTGAATATTCACCTGTTGATGACATCTTGTTACCAAGGTAGTTGAAATAGCGGGCTTTTAAAAGAATTTAGTCGTTCAGTTTGATGTAGTCGGACATGTTTGTGCTATCGATAATTGTAGTTTTCAAAATGTTGGTGTGGAGACCAACTTGTTGTTAAAAGTTTTGGAGACGATCCATATTTTCCCTGGGCATCTACATGCGTTGAGCTGAGAGAAAAGCTATATCGTTCGCAAAATCAAGATCACTAAGAACTTCTTTGTTGACCCATTTCATGCCCAGATGTACGTCATTTGTGCATTACCCAGTCAATTTCAATTCTAAATAACAGTGGTGACATGACGCAGCGTCACTCCTTGCAGCTTCGTGATTCGGTGTAGAATGATTAGACTTAAATAATTGGTAAAACATAGTTGTAAAATATAGAAGAAAAAAAAACAATCTTGCATGAAACGATTGTTATCACTTGCGTAGAAATTCACAATGACTTACCAGTTTAGCCTGGCTAAGAAATGGGCAGTCTCTGTAGGGGTATCTAAGGTACTCATCTCTTGTACAAGCGGTCTCAGCAAAGAAGAGACCAGTGAAGCAGAACAATTCTCCACTTACCAACTATGAAATGAAGACATTAATCTATATTTTAATGACTGGTAGTGTAACAAGATACGCGAACACAGAACACTTATATATATATATCATCATCATCTTGTGCAGTCCAGGCATCGAAGGTTGACTACAACGGAGAACCATTTCAGTCTATCTCTCCTTTGAATGTACAAACCGACTGTCAGAGATTTTCCTGTATATCTCTCGGTGTCATCAGTCATCTTTAGGCTTGATCTTCCCCTTCATTGTCTACCGTGTATATTCTCCTTCAAGACGCTTTACAATATGCTATCACGAATGTCTCTTTCTTTATGTGTCTAAAAGTTGCTACTTGTCTTCTTGTTCCAACTGTGTTAAAAAATTATTTCTTCTTTTTGAACTGTTTCAAAGCTATTCTCTTTTTAAATTTAAGTTCTCATTGTAATAACTATTGGGCACATAGATCTATAATCGACAGAGAGCTGACACAAACAGAATTAAAATGAAAGATGTTAAATTATGTTTATTTAAACTGATCTTGATAGCAATTGTAATATATACAATATATACAATATATACAATATATACAATATATACAATATATACAATATATACAGACTAGTAGTCTTATTTCAGCTGCTGCATATATTAACACACGAAAAAGTCCAAAGCAGCAGTCAGGAAATAGTCCTACCGCCTACTGACCGAGTGTCCCGGATTCCAGTGACGCAAAGTGGGTACCAAGCACCAGGGCTAATGGAAACATTTCGCCTCTACAGTAGTTTTCAAAAACTTAAAACATTTATATTATTGCTATTTTTTTCTTGTCTTTTCTTCTGAAATTTTGAGCCCCTGAGAATTGTTGCGCCAGGGTTAACCGTCTAACCTCACGCTTCGTCACTGCAAAGTTCATTTCCTAAAAGTGAGAACTATTTTGGGAGCTGAAACGACTTCCCTGTCCACTGAAGATGCATGTAAGGTATATCCCATTGGATAGTGAAACAACCTCTACTAGACGTACAATCTTACATATATCTGGGCAGTAATATAGATAAAGAGGGAGGAATAGAAAATGATACCAAAATAAGAATATCAAAAGCAAGAGGGGCTTTCGTTGCACTGGGAAACATATGGAAATCCAAAGAAATTAGGTTAAGTACAAAAATAAAAATTTTCAACTCAAATGTTAAGTCGGTCCTATTATATGGCTGTGAAACATGGAGAACAACAAAACTGACAATCAAGAAGATACAGACTTTCATTAATGGATGCTTACGCGGAATAAAAGGATGGAAATGGCAGGACAAAATTACTAACATAGAATTATGGAAATGTACCAGTCAAACACCAGCAGTATTAAATACCATATTATAAAGAGATACAGCGAAGACGAGGGCGCTGGATAGGACACACACTACGGAAGTCAACTGAGAGTATTACACAACAAGCCCTTTTTTGGAATTGCCGGGGGAAAAGACAAAGAGGAAGACCAAGGAATTCTTGGAGAAGACAGATAGAAGCAGTGATCAAGATGATGGTGAAGACATGGAATGATCTTGAAAGAATGGCAAAAAACAGAACGACCTGGAAAGTGTTTGTTGAAGACCTATGCTCCACTGGGAGCTAAAAACGTAGAAAAAGAGGAACAACCTAACATATTTCATAAATATGCCAGTGATTATTACAAAAATAAATACAATGCCACAAAACTCGACAAAGCTTGCATTATGTGCTACCACGTTGAATCAAGAAATTCAAGAACAGCGTTTGAAATGAAAACTTATCCACAATTGCCATAGAACAGAGGTTTTTAGATTATTCTGCTTTTTTGGAATTGATATTTGTTTTCTTCTTTAACTTAACTAGGTTTCGTGTGCATTAGCTGACGACATTGTTTAACATGGTAAATAAAATACAGAAACAATATTAACACCGTCAACAAAAACACAGATACAATATTAAAACCGTCAATAAAACACAGATACAATATTAAAACCGTCAATAACACAGATACAATATTAACACCGTTAATAAATACAGATACAATATTAACACCGTCAATAAAACACAGATACAATATTAACACCGTTAATAAAACACAGATACAATATTAACACCGTTAATAAAACACAGATACAATATTAACACCGTCAATAAAACACAGATACAATATTAACACCGTCAATAAAACACAGATACAATATTAACACCGTCAATAAAACACAGATACAATATTAACACCGTTAATAAAACACAGATACAATATTAACACCGTCAATAAAACACAGATACAATATTAACACCGTCAATAAAACACAGATACAATATTAACACCGTCAATAAAACACAGATACAATATTAACACCGTCAATAAAACACAGATACAATATTAACACCGTTAATAAAACACAGATACAATATTAACACCGTCAATAAAACACAGATACAATATTAACACCGTTAATAAAACACAGATACAATATTAACACCGTCAATAAAACACAGATACAATATTAACACCGTTAATAATACACAGATACAATATTAACACCGTCAATAAGACACAGCTACAATATTAACACCGTCAATAAGACACCGATACAATATTAAAACCGTCAATGAGACACAGATACAATATTAAAACCGTCAATAAAACACAGATACAATATTAATACCGTCAATAAAACACAGATACAATATTAATACCGTCAATAAAACACAGATACAATATTAAAACCGTCAATAAGACACAGATACAATATTAAAACTGTCAATAAAACACAGATACAATATTAATACCGTCAATAAAACACAGATACAATATTAAAACCGTCAATAAAACACAGATACAATATTAATACCGTCAATAAGACACCGATACAATATTAACACCGTCAATGAGACACAGATACAATATTAACACCGTCAATAAGACACAGATACAATACTAATACTTTTTTAAAAATCCCATTCAGCTCCTTATGGAGTGCGCATCGTCAAGCAAGTTTAAACCTATCATGGTCTGTGCCATTTTCTTAAAAATCATTCCATGTCTTCTCCATCCTCTTCATCTCTCTTTTCACTTTTTTTTTTCAAGTGTACGTGTGACCTTTTCTTTGTCTCCTCCCCTAAGGATTTCAAACAAAGGTCATGTCGTGCATTAGTTTCATTTGACTTCCGCATATTGTCCTACCTAGTGCAATTATTTTGTTTCATCTCTTTGTCAACTGATATTTAATGTGAGCTAAGTGAAGCCTCGATGGCCGAGTAATTATTGTGCTCGCTTCCAGATAGAGTTTTTGTGGGAAGTAAGGCGGCCAGGCGTAATACCTACCACATTACCCAAACGAATGTGCCGTGGCCTTAGAAAAATATGGTCACTAACACCTTATTTCCCATAAGACTAAACAAGGCGTGCAGGGAATCTTTACTTCACGCGTATATTCCTAAAGGAGACAAAAGACCTACATTAGGGGCCCCGTGTTCAACTTGAAATAAAACATTCAAAAGAACTCTTGACAGGTGAAATTCGATAACAGAAGGCTGTATGCCACTGTCCGTGCCAAATGTAAAAAATAAACAGTAAAATGTCTCGACACATGTTAGTCTGGTTTTTCTTAATTTTCCCCGGCGCGTCCCGTGTAATCGAGATTGTGTATAGTGCTGAGATCATTCCTTGTTTTACGGATTGAGACTGAGGCGTTCCCGGACATTTTCTGTGGGTGTGTAACGGGGTAACACGGAATGTATAGACAGTTATGTGTTTTAAGGGAATGGGAGAACGAGACGCCGACGACCTTACGACAAAAACAAAGTTTATGCTTGTTTCTCAAATGATCTCACCTGCTTTGTGACTTTGTCGGAACCTGCGACCAATATGGCCTGGGTGCAACTGGATCGTTCGTTAATTGATTGTTCGATGTAAGGAACAATAGCTAGCACTTCAGGATCGTTCAAGTCTGTGACAATCGCACTTCCAATCACAAACGGGTTATATTGCTGGGAAAGCACAAGTAACAATGTTCAGAGAATCATGAAAGTGTAGAAAAGTAGTAAAATGAAGAATAGAAGATAAGCTATACATTTTCAAATAAAACGGATCCCTATTCTGAACAATGGCATATCTGGTCAAACCAAAACAGGTATGGAAAGGTAGGAACATAATATGAGGATCAATCATTATTTTGATGAGATATCTCGTTATGGCAATTTGTGTACCCACACACATACACACACCCCAACACACACGCACACACTCGCACATACATTAATATGTTCACAGATGTTTGTCGTTGTTGACAAACATAATTTCTCAGTGTTAGTAATGTAACAATTGCTGACAATACACATTTATATCAACATCAAATTTATGTTACATTTTGTCTCCTCTGTCTTATAATTAAGAAATAATCTAGTTTCTTCGAGATATTGAAATATATCTTAATCCATGTTTGGTAACTATTTATGAATTTTAGAGATAGTAATGTATGACCGTTCAAAGTAACGCATATCACGTTTTTTTTAAAATAAATCTTGAATGGTCTTGCGCATAATGAGCGGGAATTTTTGGACGCGTAGGCACTTTTACGTCAATGACTTGTTTCCAGATTCTCTGTTTACAGTATTCAAAGGTGTTTCATAACTCAAAATTTGTGGTGTCATTGTCTTTGAAAGTTAGAAACGTTACACTCTATGATATCATATTATTCTTAATTTGTGGGTAAACGGGGGAAGCTAGTTTCAATGTATTTCGAATTCAGAAAAAAAGAGCCAAACGTGTCCTCAGTATTCATCATCATCATACCGTGCCTGCTGACGTTGATGATGATGTCTCTCCACAACTTTCGATTTCGATAGTTATTTATCATTTCTGTTGTTGACCTTATGCCAAGCCATTCTCTTAACCTGTCTGGCATCTCTTCACTTTGCCCACCCTCTATCTCTTCGTCCCTCAATTTTTCCAGTTGTACAATATATTCCAGCTGTTCCCTTCTCATTACATGGCCATAAAATGATGATTGTTTCTTTCTATTATTGTATATTAACTCTCTTTTTGCTGCGGCTTCTTTCAGAATGTTTTCATCCTATTCTTAGCTGCCATGATATTCTCAACATTCTTCTTTTAAAAAATCGCATATCTACAGCCTCCAGTGATTTTCTTGTATGTTGTCCTATTGTCCGTGATTCTCATCCATATTTTGAAGCTGGCTCTACATAACATTTCAGAATTCTTTTTCTTGTTTGTATTGTCAAAAATTGATTGAAGAGTATCTTCCTCATTTTTTTAAAAGTATATTTCATGATTTCCTCAGTATTAGTGCCTGGAAATTACCGAGATGGCTGGATGAAGAGCGCAGTGCTTCTATGGTTACGACAAGAGGGTGAAAATGGAAGTCGAATAACTTTGACAAGGAAATGGTTAAACTAGAGATTTATAGGTTTTTAGATATTGGTATTTGCTTTGGTGTTAGTATATTTTTCATGACATAAAATTATTTTTTTGCCATTCTTATTCTTTTGTTTATTTCATTTTTACATTTTGTATCACTGGTTATAATATGTCTGGGTTAGCCATAGTAAAGTAAAGTACCCCCGTCACGCCAATTAGCGTATAGGGAATATGGTGTTAGTGACAATAAATTTTACAGACATTTCGGCGCATGATTTTTGAGGTAATGTGGTCGGTATACCTGTGCCGTTTTACTTTCCCAGAAAAAATCCTGTATCCATTGAAGGTTGGGTGAACCAGTGCCGTCGATTGGGATCGAACCTTACCTCTTGTCCTTTGTAGTCCAGTTCACTAACCACTGAGCTATCGCGGCTGCCCAGGTTAGTCATAGCTCTTAAATATTTCCATGTCTATTCCTTCAACATTGATATCCACTTGTGGCTTTTGAGTATTATCTTTGTTTATGTTCATAGTTTTAGTCTTTTTGATATTCATATCTAATTCATATTTTGTGCTTGTCATGTTTATTTCATTAAGTAATTGTTGTAGATTTTTAGGATTTTCTGCTAGTAGTACAGTATCATCAGCATATCTTAGGTTATTGATTATTTTTCCATTAAAATTTAGGCCTGGCATCTCTGAGATGTTTTTAAATATTTGCTCAGTGTATAGATTGAACAAGTTTGGTGATGGATGCATCTCTCTATTACTCCACCTTTTATATCAATGGGTGTAGAGTTCGCTTTGCTATAAACGAACAATATTCACATATAAAGTCGACGGGGTTATAATCATAATTAACTAATTATGATTATAAATGCTTAACTTGAAATAAAAGTTCTCTTTTATTTCTAGTTAAGCATTTATAATCATAATTAATTAATTTGCAGCAGCATTTCATATATATATATATATATTCTTTATTTGAACTGTATGGCGTATTTGATTTCTTTATTGCCAAAAGTATATATAGAACAACAACAACTTAAATGGTTTGGCCACCTGGTCAGAATGAATCCTTACCAATCACCATCAAGGGCGTTCTTCTCGAGAATGCACGGAAAAAGACCAAGAGGAAGAACCAGAAGAAGATGGATAGATGCAGTGACAGAGACGTGTAACAACAAAGGAAAAATCACAGTTCGGGCAGCTCAAGAACGACAAATGATATAAAGCACGACACCTTTTAGGTATCAGTGAAATGAGAAAAGAGGAAGAAGAAGATGATTGCCAAACGTTGATATATCCATGGTACTGTTGGTGAGCTCTTTTGTAGTCAGTTTCTCTATTTTAATTTGACCCATTAACTGCTGAGCAACGCATTCAGAGTTTCAGTGTCTTGCCTGTAAATCTCCAACCAACGAAATCGCCGTCGATTGCGAAAGTCTGAATGTTTTTTTAAAGCTCCGGTCCAAAATTAAAAATGACTTTCCATGTACTTAAGGGTTCTTTCCGGTACTAAATATCCTTTTTAAATCAAAAGTAATCACGTTCGGAGAGTATATTTGAATTATAAAGTTGGACGCAGCATTATATAGGTTTTTGTTATAATTCTCATGTAATGGCTTCCCATGAAACCTTCGTATTCATTTCATTCAAACATTCATTTTCATCTCAGGCCGAAGACAGCACATAGGAATGAGGTCATATTTCTCCACGTTTGACAGTTTACTACTAATTCTTGTAAAAAGTAAAGTAAAGAGCCCCCGTCACGCCAAGTGGCGTATAGGGAATATGGTGTTAGTGACCATAAATTTTACAGACCTTCGGCACATGATTTTTGGGGTAATGTGGTCGGTATTACGTCCGTGCCGCTTTACTTTCCCAGAAAAAAATCAGGTACCCAAAGGCTGGGTGAACCGAAAGCCGTCGGTTGAGATCGAACCTTACCTCTTGTCCTTTGCAGTCCAGTTCACTAACTCATGAGCTATCGCGCCTCCCACTAGTTCTTGTAGGTCCTGGTAATTTCTTAGTTGCATGGTTGAGTCTTCCCTAGTAATATTTATGTCTTGCTTTTGGTCTGCCCCCCACTCCCCCCATGATTGTCACATGAATGCTTGGTGCGGAAGTCTATCTTCATTCATTCTCATCACATGACCGATGTATTTCCAACGCCTTTTCTTTTTTCGTATCCATATGGATAATTTAAAACACTACCACAGCCTTGAAAGGTAAAAAACAAACATAACTTGTTTTCATTAAAATATACAACATGTGCGTGTCTAAGAACAAAAACAAAGTTTGTTTAACTTTCTTTGTAATTGTGCAGTGTCTGTCGAATGATAATGTTAGGTCAAGGGATACTGTTAGTCGACAGTGTTTTATATTATGTCTACATCATATATGAATTCCACTATTATATTCATCATCATCGAGTGCCGTCTCCGCAACGAAGGTTGGCTACCATGGAGGGCCATTCTGCTCTGTCTCTTGCTTTGATGGTGCAGGTTATCATATGCTGATTTGTCCATCTTTTGATGTTACTCGTCCATGTTAGTCTTGGTCTGCCTCTGCCTCTTTTACCTTGTATTTTCCCCTCCAGGATTACGTTTAGTAAGCTGTTGTGTCTTTTAACATGGCCCAAAAACGGCATTTGTCTTGTTTGAATTGTGTTTAGTAGTTCTCTTTTCATTTTTAGTTCTTTTAAGACTTCATCGTTTGTTTTCATTTCCTTTCATCCATTTCTACTTATCCTTCTATATATCCAAATTTCAAAGGCTTCAATTCTCTGTTCTGTTTTCTTGTCTAATGTCCATGTTTCTGCGCCATATAGGAATATTGAGAAGATGTAACATTTTGCTATTCTTAGTTTTAGCCCTGGTGTTACTTGTTTTGATGTTAGTATGTTCTTCATGACATTAAAATTACTTTTTGCCATTCCTATTCTTTTATTTATTTCAGTTTTACATTTTCCATCACTGGTTATAGTATGTCCAAGGTAGTTGTAGTTCTGAACTGTCTCCATGTCTATTCCTTCAATTTTGATATCCACTTGTGGGTTTTGAGTATTGTCTTTGTTTATGGTCATAGCTTTAGTCTTTTTGATATTCATATCTAGTCCATATTTTTTGCTTGTCATGTTTATTTCATTAAGTAATTGTTGTAGATCTTTAGGAATTTCTGCTAGCAGTACAGTATCGTCAGCATATCTTAGATTATTGATTATCTTTCCATTAATTTGTAGGCCTGGCATCTCTATGATGTTTTTAAAAATTTGCTCAGACTATTATATTAAACATTTTCAATGGTATATTCAAACAGCAAAGACATGTATGGATATCATCACCATCATGTGCCGGGTAGGCGTAGTCGATCATGTCCTATCACAATCTTCTATCCACAGTCCATCGAATCAATTCTGTTATTCACCGTTTCCCATTCCAGGACACCAAGCTATCTATTATCTTCTCTCTTTATCTCTTTTTGTTTCAGATTTGTCCTGTTTATTTGTATGCTGCATGATGGTGATGATTGTTTCTTCGTTATGACCATTACTTCTCTTTTCTTACTATTCAGACTGAGACGTTTATTGTTGCTTTCGTTTACTGTTATGTATATCAGTTGTTGTAGTTCATTCTCTGTCCCTTATATAATAAGAATACGTCATCAGCATAAATGGATATGGATTAAGGGAAATCACAAGTGGAATTATATTTGCTCCTCATCTTACTCCAACGTCTTCATCTTCTACCTTTTTTAGCTCCCTGTGGAGCATAGGTCTTCAACAAACACTTTCCAAGTCGTTGTGTTTTTTTTTTGCCATTATTTTGAGATCATCCCATGTCTTCACCATCATCTTCATCTCTGTTTCAATCTGTCTTCTACAAGAATTCCTTAGTTTTCCTCTTTGTCTTTTACCCCGGGGATTCCAAAAAAGGGCGTGTTGTGTAATACTCTCAGTTGGCTTCCGCAGTGTGTGTCCTATCCAGTGCCATCATCTTGACTGTCTCTTTATCCACTGGTATTTGACTGGTGCATTTCCATAATTCTATGTTAGTGATTTTGTCCTGCCATTTCCATCCTTTTATTCTGCGTAAGCATCCATTAATGAAAGTCTGTATCTTCATCATCATCATCATCATCATCATCATTGAGTGACCTTTCCGCAACGAAGGTTGGCTATCATGGATCGCCATTCTACTCTGTTTCTTGCTTTGATGGTGCAGGCTGTCATAGATTGACTTGTCCATCTTTTGATGTCACTCGTCCATGTTAGTCTTGGTCTGCCTCTGCCTATTTTACCTTGTATTTTCCCTTTCAATATTACTTTTAGTAGGCTGTTGTGTCTTTTAACATGCCCCAAAAATTTCATTTGTCTTGTCTTAATTGTATTTAGTAGTTCTCCTTTTATTTTCAGTTGTTTTAAAACTTCATCGTTTGTTTTCTTTTCTTTTCATCCAATTCTACCTATTCTTCTATAAATCCACATTTAAAAGGCTTCAATTTTCTGTTCTGTTTTCTTGTCTAATGTCCATGTTTCTGCACTATACATGAATATTGAGAAGATGTAACATTTTGCCATTCTTAGTTTCAGCCCTGCTGATATTTGTTTTGTTGTTAATATATTTTTCATGGCATTAAAATTACTTTTTGCCATACCTATTCTTTTGTTTCTTTCAATTTTACATTTTCCATCATTGGTTATTGTATATCACAGGTAGTTGTAGCTCTGGACTGTCTCCAGGTGTATTCCCTGAACTGTGATATTTAATTGTAGGTCTTGAGAATTTCCTTTGTTCATGATCATAGTTTTAGTCTTTTTGATATTCATATCTAGTCCATATTTTTTTCTTGTCATGTTTATTACATTAAGCAATTGTTGTAGGTCTTTAAGATTTTACTCTAGTAGAACAGTATCATCAGCATATCTTAGGTTTATCTTTTCATTAATGTTTAGGCCTGGCATCTCTGAGATGTTTTTAAATATTTGCTCAGTGTTTAGATTGAACAAGCTTGGTGATAAGATGCATCCTTGTCTTACTCCTCTTTTTATGTCCATGGGTGTAGAGTTCTCCTTGTTATATTTTTTTATTGCTGTTTGCTCCCAGTACAAATTACATATTAGTCGTATGTCTGTGTCGTCTAGATTGATATCCTTTAGGCAGTCTATAAGTTGGTTATGGTGTATTCTATCGAAAGCTTTGCTGTAGTCTATGAAGCAGTCATATATTGGTTTGTTTACTTCTATGTACTTTTCAATCAATGTTCTCATGCTAAATATGGCTTCTTTTGTCCCACTGTTTTTCCTGAATCCAAATTGTTGCTCATCTAATTCAGTATTGATTTTACTCTGAATCCTTTCCTGTATAACAGTAAAATTTTTGTTACCTGCCTCATTAGGCTTATTGTTCTGAAATCACTGCATTCAACTGCACCATTCTTTTTAGGCAATGCAATGAAAGTTGATGTTTTTAGTTCGTTTGGTATGTATCCTGTATGGTATATGTCATTGCATATGTCTGTGATCACTTCGATACCAAAATCCTCTAGAGCCTGTATCATCTATATCTGTTTATTGTCAGGTCCTGCTGCCTTTCCCTTTTACATTGTTTTTTTAGCTTTTTCTACTTCGGATATCAGGATTTTATAGTTGTATGTACATTTTATGTCTGGTATGTTGTCCCTTTCGTCATGAAATAATTCTATTATATATTCTTGCCATCTATCTATTATATCTTTGTTGTCTGTTAGTATTCTTCCCTCTGTGTTTGCAATACATTCGCTTCCTGCAGCTTTGTTGTCTTTATTAGTCATTCTCTTTATTTCTGTGTGCATCTTTCTTAAGTTTTGTTTACTTTCCATAGTTTCGACTTCTAGACATCTTTGGTTGAGCCAGTCTTCTTTTGCCTTTTTGCACATTCTCCGTATTTCATTGTCTATATCCTTGTATCTGGCAGTGTTTTTCGCTTGTCTTCTTTCTTCCATTTTTTTTAAGGATTTTGTCAGTTATCCATTTTTGTTTTTTGTTACTTTCCTTTTTGGGCAAGGTGTTGTAGGATTCTTGCATGCTGTTTTTTATGCATTGTCATTTTGTTGTGACTTTTTCCTCAGGATTTTCTCTTCTGTACTGCTCAATCCCCTCTTCTGGCAGCTTCTGATATGTGTTCTTTACTTGTACAATATAAGTTTCTTTTACATCTTTCTGGTTTAACGCTGTTATATCTATTGGTGTTGTTGAATTAGTTTTTTGTTTGTTTCTCTTTAATTTGATTTTCATTTTTATCATTACAGGATTGTGGTCTGAATTAATATCTGCTCCTGTGTAGGTTTTGGCTTTCTTGACGCTGTTCCGGAATCTGTCTTTTATCATTATGTAATCTATTTGATTCCTCTTCCTGTCTCCAGGGCTTTTCCATGTGTATAATTTCCTTTTCTCTTGCTCAAGTAGGTGTTACATATTATGTCTGTTTTCTTCACAAAATTGTATTAATCTTTCTCCTCTGTTATTCCTTTTTCCTAAACCATGATTTCGTATAATGGCTTTATATTTACCTTTTCCTATTTTAGCGCTCATTTCACCCATTATAATCAAGGTGTCTGATGATTTCACTTGCTTCATAACTGTGTTTAGATCTTCATAATATGCCTCTATATGTTTGTCTGTATAGTCTTGAGTGGGTGCGTATGTCTGTATTATTGCTATGTCAAATGGTTTTGCCTTCATTTTTAATAGTATAATCCTATAATTGTATGTCCAGTGGGTATTTATATATTTTTAGCTTGGTGTCATGGCATGGAAAACAGTCAACAACAAAACTGATACGATGCACTGTAGATAGAAGATTGTGGATGGACATGATCGCTTACGCCAACCGGTATGGCTCATGATGATGCTGATGATGATGATTGTAAAAGTAATATTCAAACCTCTTGTCTACATGATGGCGTCCCAGAGATTTTTAACCTGTCTCCTACTGGCAACCATGGACGAGACCAAACGGAAACTGTGCACACCTCTTTCTGAAATGAATAAATGTGAAATATATACCTATATCCCTAGACCGGCCGCACGCTAATCTTACGGTCTGTTGTTTGATGTGCGACGGGGATAACCTGACGACTGTGTGTTTATATGTTCGGAAATGGAGTCAACAACGATGGCCTAACATCATCAAGCGCTATATATTTTTACAAAAATATGACGACCATCATTTTCAAGAGGACGTGAACTTCTGGTATGTGGTGGATAGGCGGCGGGAACAATTGAAGACTATGAATGAAAAGTGTTCCTTGTTGCAGTTTCCTCATATTCCAAGCCCGACTTGTTGCAGGAGCTACTGAGTTAAGTGCTCTGTGCACACCGTGAGCTGTGTGACTCATCCGTTTTGATCTTCTACTTCTTCTATCCTTCCTCCATTGCCGTTGGCGTCGAGGGGAGATACAATCTGAGATTCTTTGCTCTTCTGTTGGCCTCTCCTGGTGTTATCCAATTGTTTACGATGAATGGTGATATCGTATGACAGGGAACAGTTGGCTGTGTTCACTTTTTGCGCGGTTTCGCCTTATGTCTTTTAGCGTGTGCTGAGACTGCTACGATGGGGACTACAGTTACCTTTCTTTGTTTGGGAGATGCTATGTTAATTCGGATGATTACGCTGGCACGGGCGGTTGAGCAATTATGGATTTTAATTCGTTTATAGTGATACCGGGGCCTCCCATAACCAAATAACCAAATGGTTGATTAGATCAGCCTTTCTCAACCTGGGACCATATGGACCACAAGATGTTCAAGGCGCGGACCACAGGTAAAAATATCATAATTATTGGGGCACAGCATGAAACTATGGAGTCACGCCACGAGACTAGGTGGTCAAGCACAGGGATGCAGATGTTAGTAGAATATAATGCTCCGGTATCACTATTTTCCCACTCAATGAACTGTTTCATTAGTGGTGACTATAAGGGAGGCTATAGTCGTGAGAACACCTGCGCGTAAGACATTGTCCACAATAGCTAATTTTGTTCTTTTAGACAGTGTTTCCTAGCGTTTGGCTTTTCGTGGCAAGGCGCTGTGCCACTGAGTACGGTTCGACCCTGCTTCAGTCCATATATTGTTCTTTGTTTTTTTTTCTGTTGTTGATTATTTGTCATTTTTTCCGAGTGCTGTAAACATACCTCTTCCTCTGAATTGATTCGCTGATTATCGCCTCGGAAGTTTCCTTCTATAATAATATTAATTTATTATTTGTCTCCTACCAGAATAGCTGATGTTAGCAATATCTACTGCATCAACAGAAATGCTTCAACTCTAGACTCAAGAATATTGACGATTTGTTGCAGCGTTTGTAGGAATACCAATTTCTATAATTGATACCAGTTATTATAATTGATACTTGTTCCTATAGTTGATGCCAGTTCATATCATTGATACCATTTACTATAATTAATGCAAATTCCCGTAAATGATGCCAGCTCCTATAACTGATACAAGTTCCTATAACCGATACCAGTTCCTATAATTGATATAAGTTCCTATAACTGATACCAGTTTCTATAACTGATACCAGTTCCTATAAGTAATGTCAGTTCCTATAACTTATACCAGTTGTTATAATTTATACCATGTTCCTATAATTGATACCAGTTACTATAATTAATGCCATGTCATATAACTGACACCAGTTCCTATAATTAATGCCATGTCATATAACTGACACTAGTTACTATAATTAATGTCATGTCATATAACTGACACCAGTTCCTATAATTAATGCCATATCATATAACTGACACCAGTTCCTATAATTAATGCCATGTCATATAACTGACACCAGTTCCTATAATTAATGCCATGTCATATAACTGACACCAGTTCCTATAATTAATACCATGTTCCTATAACTGACACCAGTTCCTATAATTGATACCATGTTCCTATAACTGACACCAGTTCCTATTATTGATACCATGTTCCTATAACTGACACCAGTTCCTATAATTGATACCATGTTCCTATAACTGATACAAGTTCCTATAATTGATACCATGTTCCTATAAATGACACCAGTTCCTATAATTGATACCATGTTCCTATAACTGACACCAGTTCCTATAATTGATACCATGTTCCTATAACTGATACAAGTTCCTATAATTGATACCATGTTCCTATAAATGACACCAGTTCCTATAATTGATACCATGTTCCTATAACTGACACCAGTTCCTATAATTGATACCATGTTCCTATAACTGACACCAGTTCCTATAATTGATACCATGTTCCTATAACTGATACAAGTTCCTATAATTGATACCATGTTCCTATAACTGACACCAGTTCCTATAATTTAAACCAGTTTCTGTAAATGGGTAATGAAACTCTTAGAACATTTTAGTTAAGCGGAACCAGCAACAAGAACTTTACAGAAGGTACTACCAAGAGAAGCTGTTTAGTATTTCGTTAGTTTAGTTTAGTTTAGTTTAGTTAAATTTAGTTTAGCTTAGTTTAGTTTAGTTTAGTTTAGTTTAGTTTAGTTTAGTTTAGTTTAGCTGACATATCATCTTATTCCACACAATTGACAACTACATAGTGTTCAGATCTCGACCTCAGCGCTATCCTTAGTTTGGAGCACGTCCGCCACACGTTGAGGCTTACTTCAGCTGATATTACACTATCTCCCCGATCAAAGGAGAGATGTACACAGTGACAATAAAGTGGAGATGTACCCAGTGATAACAAAGTGGAGATGTACACAGTGAGAACAAAAGTGGAGATGTACACAGTGACAACAAAGTGGAGATGTACACAGTGATATCAAAAGTGGAGATGTACACAGTGACAACACAGTGATAACAAAGAGATAACAATGGAGTTGAATAAGTTTAGTGAGAAGCAGAGATCCGGGAATAGTCACATCCACTGCCATGCGATAAATCCCGGGAGGAAAGCGAAACGGATAAAGCAGTGACAACCTGGCAGAATATAGTTAAAACAGAAATAAAAAGGGACAACCATACATTTGTCATCCTTCGAAAGGATGGCCACAAAATACATTTACAAGACGACCTCACTTGTTTCCCAACAAGACGCCACAATGCGTAACAACAACCATCCCTCCTTTCTCTTTTACCTTCTACACTATGAGACCACTACATTCATCGCTCCTAAAGGAACCTCCTTTTTAACTATGTTTGGCTCCTTTTGATCCACGACGTTTTACCTGACTATCTTTCATGTAACCAGTCGGTACATGGGTCTTGGACACTTTCTCTTCCGCTATTTTAAGATTAGTATTTGACAATCTTTCGTATTTGTTTTTCTATTGATATTTGTTAACCCGATAAAGGCTTTTTGTCAAAATGTCGCAGTTTATCTCGTCTCTTTCTCTATAAGTTCAGCCACTTAATACCATCTTATGTTTATTTAACATTGGCTACTATGTCGGTTAAAGAAAAGAAAGCCCTGTAATGTTATAAATTTAATTGTCTTGTGTCCATATTTATTGCACAGACCGTGATACACGTGGCTGCTAAAACCACACACAGGAGCTTGCAGATATATATATATATATATATATATATATATATATATATATATATATATATATATAGACACACACACACTATTTTCAATAAAAGAATATTCAACTCAAACGCCGTATTATGAACACTTACCTTAGCAAATAATGTGAAAGCTGGAAAATATCAAAAGAGATTGAAAAAAAACTAAACGGTTTTGAAGAAAAGAAAAATAATATGTGTACAATGGAATGAATTCCAGACTAAAATTGAAATAAGAGAAATGGCCTTGCAACCAAAGATCTCATCTACAATTAAGGAAAGAAGATAGACATATGTCGAACATGTGCAGAGAAGAGACTACAAGAGAATTAAAAAAAACAAGCTCTTCATGGGAAACAACAGGATACAGGAAAAGGGGATGACCTAAATAGACACTAACAAAACACTTATAAGAGAAGTAAAGTTGGCAGGCATAGACTCATTAGATAAGATCGAACATCTCGACCAGAATAGAGATCGGTGGAGAAAAACACTATAAACTCTATACGACGTCTAACAGCACGAGAATGATCAAGAATCAAGTTCAAGGAAAAGAAAGCCCTGTAATGTTATAATTCTAATGGACTTGTATTCATATTTATTGCACAGACTGTGATACATGTGGCTGCTAAACCACACTCCAGAGCTTGGAGTAAATACTATATATATATATATATATATATATATATATATATATATATATATATATATAGTATTTACATAAAGTAAGTTTCTACTCACCGTAGACCCGTCTAGCTTCATTAGAATGTCAAATCTATGCATTGTACCTGCCACGATCTGTTGTAGAAAAAGACAAATTAATGCGAGGAAATACAAGCAAAAATGTTGCATGAAAACTTTCGCTTTGTAAAACATTGACTATCAAAGTCTAAGTAAAATGGCAAAAGGTGCCAGTCATGGTTTTTCAAGGGAAAATAATGTAGAACTTGCTTCAACAAATAAATCGTTTAAGTTAGTCGTTGGGTTGTCCTAATCGCTCATCAACACAACTGTACTTAAGCGCTCATATATCTTCCCCAACAAATCCAGCAGTATGAGACGACAAATGACATTTTTGGGGCATGTTACAATACACAACAGCCTAATAAAAGTAATATTGGAAGGGAACATACAAGGTAAAAGAGGCAGAGGCAGACCAAGCCTAACATGGAAGAGTAACATCAAAAGATGGACAAGTAAACCTATGACAATCAGCACCATCAAATAAAGAGACAGAGTGGAATGGCGCCCCATGGTAGCCAACCTTCAATGCGGAGAAGGCACTCAATGATGAAACGATAAACTGGTTTACAAGACCTCACTGTACTTCTCCTGAATTTAGACACTATCCCTTTGACAAAGATCCAGAAACTGCATCAGCGCTGCAGAGTCACGAACATCATCGAAATCTGTATCATTTCGCTCTTCTTTTCGCGACAAGTTGCATCGTTTCGGCCATGGTCTTCATCAGATACAAAACAACAAATGGGGACTGTACGGTCTATAGGTAAGACAATAGATCCCCAGTTCGACTTCCATCACAAGCGGTAGACATTTTTTACTTCGAATCCGCACTTCCGATTAGCGGCGAGATGAAACACTGTGACACTTTAACAACTTCCTGTCATACTTGAGCAAAGAAACGTATGCCAGTGCAGAAGACTGTGTATATGAATATCCCCATGAAGGACAGGTGAGGGAGAGGCAGAATCAGAGAAAGATCAACACGGATGTTCGTATCAGAAGACAGACAGTAATAGTAAGTTATAAAAATAGTTGAGAACCTACCGCAAGAATATAGTTAACTAACTAGAGTCCTTACCATAGGACATATCTCTCGTTCAGTAACGTAGTAGTGAGCTCGTCTCTTGGCAAAATGTAGTTAACGAGTAAGAGTTTAGTTATAAGGAAATAAATCACGGTATGAACCGTTACAACGTAGCCAACGGCATTCGCCTTTATTTGTAACATGTAGGCCATAAATTTAAAGCACCTTAAAGCAGCTCGAGGAGAGATATTATCACCGTAACTCTTTCAGTACGGAAGGTTTTTATCAATCCATCGGTAGAGATTTCAGAGACAAAATTTTTCATGGTTTTAAATATTAATCTGCATGTTTATATTTATATAACACTTAATATATAATATCTGAATGTTTAGATAATTCAACAAGGAATTAGATTTCATCAATATCAAGATAATACAAGACCTAGACAAAATATATGGTCTGATGACAGTTTACACTAACTGAATTGAGAGTGGGCGCACTGTGCGGCTAAACGTACGAAAAGAGTTAATTAGTCAAAGATAAAATATCATAGGAGAACCAGTGTACATAAAGGTTAGGTAACAGACAAATAATTACAGTGCTGCGGTAAAGTTGGTAGCAGGAGCAAGTAGTGGGGTGAAACGTACACTCCTACAAGGTATGGTGACAGTTTTACAAAAAAAAGTCCTTCTTCAGAAAACGAGAACACCAAAAAACAACAAAATTCAATAAACTTTTATCGTTCTCCGAGGAAGGCCGCATGTAGGCCGTAACGTCAGTATTTTGTTGTGTTCCCATTTGTTTGTAAAGCTGTTACCATACCTTATAGGAGTGTATGTTACACCCCACTACTTGTTCCTACATAATGATTCATTGTCATGTTGTAATAAGAGAACCTGGTTGACTGACAACTGTTCAAGTCTTCCAATAAAAGCATACGATTTGTACGATCCTGGTCCTGGTCTGTCATTTTCAATCAATGGTTTAATCTTTGAAGACAGTATCATCATCATTGTGAACTACCGTTCCTGATTCTCGGGCACCACCACTATCACTAACTTCTATCTATCCATTGTGAACTACCGTTCCTGATTCTCGGGCACCACCACTATCACTAACTTCTATCTATCCATTGTGAACTACCGTTCCTGATTCTCGGGCACCACCACTATCACTAACTTCTATCTATCCATTGTGAACTACCGTTCCTGATTCTCGGGCACCACCACTATCACTAACTTCTATCTATCCATTGTGAACTACCGTTCCTGATTCTCGGGCACCACCACTATCACTAACTTCTATCTATCCATTGTGAACTACCGTTCCTGATTCTCGGGCACCACCACTATCACTAACTTCTATCTATCCATTGTGAACTACCGTTCCTGATTCTCGGGCACCACCACTATCACTAACTTCTATCGACCAAGATACTCCCTCTGAATTTTTGTTCTAGCAGTTTTCAATTCTTTTAAAGATATTTTCTCAAATCTCGCCATTTGTCTCTGTTCTGTGCAAGCAGCTCTATCTCATTGAGGGAGCCGATTCCTGCTGCTATTACCTCTCTCATCAATGTTCTTCTCAGTGTCTCTCTGGGTCTTCCTCTTTTTCTCTTACCTGTTGTTTTCACTAAGTTGAACTAACCAAATTTGTTTATTGATAATTTTTTTTACTTACATTGAAGAACTGTATTTTAATTGTTGTAACTGTATATCCTGCTTGCAATAACGAATATTGCTTATTCATGTATTAATCTTCTTTACCCCAATTAACAAAAATTGCTTACTCATGTATTAATTTATATAACACACATTATCTGAAATTGCATGGACTGTCACCACTATTGTCCAACAAGGAGTTAACTCTACAGCCAAGACAAGCATTCTGCAACACAATCTTTCATTCCAACATTGTGCTACCAATGTCAGACCTACTGTAGACAAAATACCCACTACCAAGATGAAATGTGTTAGACGAATGAAAAGAGACAGTTGGAGAAATAAGATCTGAAATGAAGAAATGAGATAAAAGCTAGGACTAATTTCCGCCACAGAATATATACAGAAACAACACATACCATTTTTTAGGCCACGCCATAAACCAGAAAGAGCGAAAAATACAACACACCGAGCCTAAAATAAACATTTCGAAAATACCAGACACAAGGGCCGACCACGAAAAAAAATATATATTTGATGGAATATTAGAAAATCAAGGAAACATAACAGCAGCAGTGGCCTAATGAAGAGCAAAAGACCGCAAATTATATTTCCCATCGACGCTGAAAGGTAAATGAGGAAGAACACAAGACATATTAATGCTCATATCATCCTCGCGTTCATTTACGAAACCTGAACTACATTTTAAGAGACGGTGAAGTACTACTGAAATATATCTTATGCAACAAATGTATGTCAATGGAAGTGGGAAAGAGAGTTTATCGGTGCTATATAGAACCAATTCTGACCTATAGAATCGAATCATGGACAGTAGACAAACAAATGAAAAGACGATTAGAGGCCACAGAGATGGGATTTCTCAGAAGAATGTTGAAATTTCCCTGGACAGCTAAAAAGACCAATGAGGAAATTTTCAAAGTGACCAACACTAAAAAGGGAGCTACTAAAAAAACATCAGAAAGAAACAATCAACATTTTTCGGGCACATCACGAGAAGATGAAAGTTCGAATACTTGGTTACAACAGGCAAAATAAAAGGAAAGAGAGATCGCGGACGACAAAGAGAGAAAATACTGCATAGCTTTGTGTCATGGCAAGGAAAACGATGAACAACAGCATTGATACGATGCACAGTACATAGAAAGGGAGCCACGATAGCGCAGTGGTTAGTGAACTGGACTACAAAGGACAAGGGGTAGGGTTCGATCCCAACCGACGGCTTCGGGGTTTACCCAGCCTTAAATGGGTACCGGATTTTTTTTCTGGGAAAGTAATGCGGCACGGGCGTAATACCCACCACATTACCCCAAAAATCATGTGCTGAATGTCTGTAAAATGTATGGTCCCTAACACCATATTCCCTATACGCCACTTGGCGTGACGGAGGCGCTTTAGTTTTTTTACTTACAGTAGATAGAAGATTGGGGAAGGACAAGATCGCCTACTTCAACCGGTATGGCACATGATGATGATGATGATAAAGTACTACATGAAATAATGATTACATGTTTTTCTTAACAACACACAGCATAGATTTCTTCATCCATAGCATACCTGTCTTGTCGCATGGAGAACTTTAATTGGATCCCTCAGTCTGAAATCTCCTGCACTGCGGAAGAACTTATTAATTTCTCCAATACCGAACTGGACGTTGGGATCCGAAAGATCCGTCCAATAATACTGAATTCCACCAGGCATAATTCCTGCGCACACAAGGAACGACATAGTCGTTGCTGAGAGCATCAGTATGACCTGCAATATGCACAAACAGGCGTTGGTAATTTCCCGCTTGTATAACAATTATTGCATATTTATAATTTCCAAAAAGAAAACACATTTATTTTCTACCTATCTATTGACCTTCCGAGCCGTAGCCGGCCCATAGGACATAGACCCAGATACTATTTCTCTTATCTAAATTTTGATACTATTTCTCTTATCTAAATTTTTATTCTAGCAGTTTTCAATCCTTGTAAAGAATTCTTATCAAATCTCGCCATTTGTCTCTGTTCTGTGCAAGCAACTCTATCTCATTGATGGAGGCGATCCCTGCTGCTCTTGCCTCTCTGATCAATGTTCTTCTCAGTGTCTTTCTGGGTCGGCCTCTTTTCCATTTACTTGTTGTTTCTCACATGAGGGCTTGCTTTGTTATTCGGCTATTATCTTTCCTCATCACATGTCCAACATATGACCATCGTCTTTTCTAGATTACTGAAGATATTAGATAGAGATTGATTGGCGATTTCTCTAATTTCCTCGCTTGTTTTTAATTCGTTTCGCGATATACCAAGTATTTTCCTTAGACATTTATTTTCGAATGCGTTCAACTTTGTTTCTACGTCTCTTGTTATTTTTTTCAGCTCTCACATGCATACCGTAAGGGTTGTTAGTACTTCTGATTTGAATAGTCTAAGTTTTGTGTTTGTGCTAATGAGTTTTGATTTCCACAACTATTCAAGGCTCTGGAAAGACATTGCTGCTTTAGCCATTCTGATTCTAGTTTCTTTACTTGTATTTTTTTGCACCTGTTTTACAGAAACATTATTCATAGACGTGTTGGTTCAGTAGGTTAATAACTCGAGTTTGAATACTCAATTTTGATGACTGTCGTACTTTAACGTCAGTTTAAAATATTCATATCATTCAATACAACAAGGAAACATGTTTTTGTTGTTTTAAATAAAGTACATAGCAGAACGCTACAAATGAGAACAAAAACACTCCATTTATTTTACATAAAAATCTGCCCTATAAGATTCTGTTCTATTGTAAATCATACTATACTATGCTATACTGTGCTGTACTGTACTGTAATGTAGTGTACTGTACTGTACTCTACTGTACAGTACTGTAATGTACTGTACTTTAACGTACTGTACTGTTGTACACCACACCACACCACACCACACTACACTACATTACACTGCATTACACTGCATTGCACTATACTACACTATACTATGCTAAACTATTCAATCTCATTCAAAACAATTCTAAGTGCTGTACCATACAGTACTGTACTGTTGTACTGTACTCTACTGTAATGCAATGTACTCTACTTTAACGTAAAGGTAAAGGTAAAGTACGAGACTTGAACCGGCGTCTTAGCACGCGAGTTTACACCCATATGTGCTCGGCCGCCTATCCAGAAATGTTCTGAAATTTCTGTATAGTGTCGCCTCAAGCATCGAAACTCAGATGCGAGGCAACATTCCTCACCTTCCCAGGGTAATACCCTGGTACCCATTTCTGCCAACGGCTGGGTTGACCGTGGGGGTATTTTTTACCCAACCACGTGTACAATTCACACTGCTCCCAGCGGGAATCAAACACGGGTTGTCCGAACGTCGGTAGTCCAGTCGGGTGGTTTTCCCAACTCGGCTACGGAGGCCCCCAAATTTGTGTTTGTGTTACTTTAACATACTGTACTGTAGTACACCACCACACCACACTACACTACACTACTCTGCAATGCAATATACTACATTATACTATGCTATGATATACTATTCAATCTCATTTTCTGCCGTATCATCGCATCTTATTATGTTCTATTCTTTCTCATCTCATCTATCACACGCAGTCCTATTGTATATTATCTCACCATATTACAGCGTATTCTAACCCACTCTATTACTGCGTATCCTATCCCACCCTATTCTATTCCATTCCACCCTCTTATGCCTTACCTATTCTATATCATTCTATCCTAAACATTTATTTCAATTTTATCTTTTTCTTTCTCATTCGCTCCTCTAGTCTGCTTTCAACAATAACAAAGATATGGTACTATTTAACTCAATGAAAAGAAATATCAGAAAAAAATAAAACTTATTAATTTTATTAATATATCATATTTTGCATTCTCAGAAGCATGAATTCGCTGTTTATATAAACATTTATTGAACTCTGTGTTCTATAGCTTTGGCATCTCGGTCACAGACAGTCATCTCCATTTTCTGAAGTCAGTATCTCATTAAGTGAAATCACAACGCTTACAACTTATAAATTTTGAGCAGTGCGAGCCTTTACTTTGTATACAACCTGGACATTAACATTCTTTACAAACCACAAACATAGAGACAGAGCTATCTAACATCATCAATTTTCTTCTTCTTTTTTTGTCATATGTATTTACCAGAAGGTATTGCATACAGGTTGCATATATAGTTTTGTGTACATCATTAATTGTGTATCGTGAGTTGTTGTCTAGGTTGTATTTAGCGAATACGACATCGATTATCCACTTTTAGTTGCTCGTCCATTCACGCTAGCCTGATATTTCATTTTGTATGCTCGTATGGTTAAATCCCTAAACAGTTTCATTTAGTTTGCTTGTACTTTTAGGTTGGTGAGATCTCAAAACAGTTTCATTTAGTTTGCTTGTAGAGTTAGGTTGGTCAGACTTCCAAACAGTTTCATTTCGTTGGCTTGTACTTTTAGGTTGGTCAGATCTCCAAAACAGTTTCAATTAGTTTGTTTGTACTTTTAGGTTGGTGAAATCTCTAAACAGTTTCATTTAGTTTGCTTGTAAAGTTAGGTTGTTCAGACTTGCAAACAGTTTCATTTAGTTGGCTTGTACAGTTAGGTTGGTCATATCTCCAAATAGTTTCATTTATTTTGTTTGTACAGTTAGGTTGATCAGACCTCCAAACAGTTGAATTTAGTTTGCTTGCATGATTATGTTGGTCAGGCCTCCAAACAGTTTTATTTATTGCTGTTCTATATAATAATCTACTAACATTGCTCTTATGATTTTTCTGTATTTCATATTTCTCTGCCTATGTCCCTCGTGGAGCGTAAATTCGGACGACGATGAAAGTGGTTTCAAGACATCCAGGAGATCTTGAACATGAGAACAGAAGAAATGGGAGATCTGGCATTGGACAGAAGAATACAACTTTCTGCAAAAGACATACGACCTGATCATGATATATATCCCTCTCTGTTGTCATTTCGGCGATATTTGCACATATCATTTCTCATGATATCATTTCTCATGATATCATTTCTCATGTTATCATTTCTCATGATATCATTTCACATGTTATCATTTATCATGATATCATTTCTCATGATATCATTTCTCATGATATCATTTCTCATGATATCATTTCTCATGTTATCATTTCTCATGATATCATTTCTCATGATATCATTTCTCATGATATCATTTCTCATGTTATCATTTCTCATGATATCATTTCTCATGTTATCATTTATCATGTTATCATTTATCATGTTATCATTTATCATGTTATCATTTCTCATGTTATCATTTCTCATGTTATCATTTCTCATGATATCATTTCTCATGATATCATTTCTCATGTTATCATTTCTCATGATATCATTTCTCATGATATCATTTCTCATGTTATCATTTCTCATGATATCATTGTATTACCTCTGTGTCTTTCACAGACTATCCCAGTCTAACATTGGTAGAATGAGCAGCATACAGTCT
Organism: Megaustenia siamemsis; assembly: GCA_032433765.1. Taxonomy (NCBI): domain Eukaryota; kingdom Metazoa; phylum Mollusca; class Gastropoda; order Stylommatophora; family Ariophantidae; genus Megaustenia; species Megaustenia siamemsis. Next base: position 68,211,479 of record JAVIAB010000124.1, read on the forward strand.
TCGTATGTACAGACAGCGTGTGTATCAATTTCCTTGCTGCTCACATAGAAATATGTGTACGTGTATCAGGATCCGTGCTAATTGGTGGATAAATGTTGTTTGCTTTCTGATTCCAGATTCAATCTTTTTTTCTGATATGATGTTTTGATTCTAATGCGCAAATATCACTGAAAGCGACGGTTACATACGACTCGGTGTAAATTATGTTCAAACCAAGAAAATGAAGATGTTGGGCGTCTGTGCTCCGTTCTTGGCTTCTTGCAAATGAGGAGTCCCAAATATACCAAGGGTGCCAAAGCAGTAGTCAACATGATAGTTCATCCGAGGGTCTTGGTTATCTATACCTTATCTATAATCGTGTATCCAGTAGTTATTAAAAAAAAAAGTAGAGCCCTCGTCACACCAAGTGGCCTATAGGGAATATGGTGTTAGTGACCATAAATTTTACAGACCTTCAGCACATGATTTTTGGGTAATGTGGTCGATATTACGCCGTGCCACTTTACTTTCCCAGAAAAAAATCCGGTACCTATTTAAGGCTGGGTGAACCCGGAAGCCGTCGGTTGGAATCGAACCTTACCTCTTGTCCTTTGTAGTCCAGTTCACTAACCATTGAGTTATTGCGGCTCCCATCCAGTAGTTATCGTCCAAACGAAATATGAGACAAGTACCGATAACAACTGATAGTAAGAATCAATCAGCACCCCCCTGAACGTTCAACTGCAGCAACTTTGCTGAAACATACACAGAATGACCTTTTGATCCCAAGCCAACACATGAAATATTGACGTCATCACGTGGCACGATAGATAGCATTATGTGGAAATGGCTGCTCTTTCACATAACATAATATTGTTGACTGAAGAATGGCTGGTTATGAATAAACCACATAGGTTTATCGTCAAATCACTGTACTAACCACGCTATTATAATACTTTCATACATAAACTGTGTTTAATGTAAGTGTTTTATTTAAAGTTGATTAAATCTTGTTCTGCAAATAGCCTGTATAGCTACAATTCAGTTTGCGTGTAAATTGTTCTACATTTATTTATGTATCTAAACTTCAATACAAATCAATTAACATGTAAACTTTGTTACATTAATGTGTATAAACATTCTAGTTTTTTTTTTTTACTTTTGATACGTAACATTTTTTACATTTCCTTTTCAAGAAACTTTTTCATTTTTTCCGATACCATCATCATCATCATCACCATCATCATCATCATCGTCATCATCTTCAAGTACTATGCCTACTGGCATATGTGAACATATCTCTCCTCAAACTTCTAAAAAGCTGTTTATGAATTATTTTGTTGTTTTCTACCAAATCATTCTCTTCAACTGCCATGTATCTTTTCCCGCAGTTTCTCTTCATCTTTTTTTCCCTAATGTTTTTTTCCAGATGTCAAAAATAATTCCTTTCATTATGTGACCAACAATAATAGATGCTATCTTCTATTTGTAGAGCTTTCCTTTCGTGTGTGTCTCTTCTAGAACATCATTATCCTGTTGAGTTGTCCATGTTACTCTCAAAGTTCCTTTGTACAATTATGTTTTTATGGATTCAAAGTGAACCGTTTCCCGTGTGCCTTGTTACATTTCATCTTTCATGTAAAAATACCATACGTTTCCTTGAGTTCGTTAAATTTGTTACACTTCCTTGAGTACGTTAAATTTGTTACACTTCCTTGAGTACGTTAAATTTGTTACACTTCCTTGAGTACGCTAAATTTGTTACACTTCCTTGAGTACGTTAAATTTGTTACACTTCCTTGAGTACGTTAAATTTGTTACACTTCCTTCTTCCTCTTCTTCTTCTTCTTCTTCTATCCTTCCTCTGTTGCCGTTGGCGTCGAGGGGAGAAACAATCTGCGATTCTTTGCTCTTCTGTTGGCATCTTCTGATGTTATTCCTCCTAGTGACTCTAGTATTCCATTTATCCATCTCTTTCTCGGTCTTCCTCTTAATCTGACGTTTTCGTAGCGTTTGTTTATAACTCTTTGATTCATTGTTAGTTCTTTCTGTCTTGTTATGTGGCCGAACCAATTTATCTGTTGTTTCTTTATGTATTCGATGGCTGGTTCAATTTCGAGTTTCTTCCTCAGGTCAGTGTTTCTTACTCTGTCCCTTAAGCTGTTTCCTCTCATTCTTCTGACACATTTCATTTCTCTGGTCGTTATCTTTCTTATTGTTCTAGAGTCCAGCGTCCAATTCTGGCACTGATAGCACAGAGTTGGTAGAAAAATTGATTTGTATATTGCCCTTTTTGCTTCCGTAGTTATTGCTTTGTTTTTCAATAGTGTTGATACTTGAACGCGATTGTTTCTCCATTATTTTGGCTCTGAGCACTGTTGTGTGTATGTTACATTGTCCTCTGCCGCTGTGCTTGTTCTGTCGCAGAGTAAGGGCCTGGAAGTTACACTTCCTTGAGTACGTTAAATTTGTTCCAGTTCATCGAGTACGTTGAATTTGTTACATTTCCTCGAGTACATTAAGTTTGTTACAATTCCTTGAGTACATTAAGTTTGGTACAATTCCTTGAGTACATTAAGTTTGGTACATTTCCTCGAGTACATTAAGTTTGGTACAATTCCTTGAGTACATTAAGTTTGGTACAATTCCTTGAGTACATTAAGTTTGTTACAATTCCTTGAGTACATTAAGTTTGTTACAATTCCTCGAGTACATTAAGTTTGGTACAATTCCTTGAGTACATTAAGTTTGGTACATTTCCTCGAGTACATTAAGTTTGGTACAATTCCTTGAGTACATTAAGTTTGGTACAATTCCTTGAGTACATTAAGTTTATTACAATTCCTTGAGTACATTAAATTTGTTACAATTCCTTGAGTACATTAAATTTGTTACAATTCCTTGAGTACATTAACTTTGTTACAATTCCTTGAGTACGTTAAATTTGCTCCATTCAACAATAAATATTCAGGCCTGGGACACTGACCTAAAACAACGTCTCACATAAAAAAAAAATATGTTCTTATCCTGATCTCGTAATACAAAGTGTCACTTGTTTGTTTCGACCTTTGAACTTTTAGAAGAGCTTACCGCCCAGGTTCTTGTTTGTTCCGTCCGTCAGAACCATTTTATATAAAATAATAAATAAATATTGCACACGAGAATATGTCACATTTATCAATCTTTGATTTTTTTAAAATGTGAATTAGCATTATTACAATAAAATGTCACATACAGAGATAAAGTTTCATAATTTGGTTGCTTTGTTACATATCAAAACTATAATATGTTAAGAATGAGTGGAACAGTTTGTATTTTTCCGTCGGGTGCCCGGAAACGCCCCACCTCTCTTGTTCATAGTTGACAGTAAGCCCACACATCGGGACCCTTTGTTGACAATTTTGACACAGGCTGACAGCTGGTGACCATAGCGATAGCTTGTTCTCCAAACGAAGAGAATGCGCGTTTGAATCACAGCAGAATGAACAAGTTGTTTCGATCGGGGATAAAAAGGCGGTGGGGTGGGAGGGGGTGAGGGGTGTAAAATAATAAGTTTTTAAAAATCTCAAACTAGTGGCGACCACACTGAACATGCGGCCTTTATTTTTTTTCTTCAATGCTGGAGCCGCAATAGCTCAATGGTTAGTGAACTGGACAACAAAAGACAAAAAGTCGGGTTCGATCCTGACCGACGGCTTCCTGGTTCAGCCAGCCCTAAATGGGTACCGAAATTTTCTCTGGGAAAGTAAAGCGGCACGGGCGTAATGCCGACTATATTACACCAAAGATCATGTGCCGAAGGTCTATACAAATTATGATCACTAACACTATATTCCCTATACGCCACTTGGCGTGACGGAGCTCTTTATGTACTTATAGTGTCAGTGCAATTGTGTCGTTTTGCGTGACAATAAACTGAATACGAGGGAAACAATTTTTAAAACAAAGGGGATGCCGAAAGTTGGTACACAGCGATCAAAAAATTTGTTTTCAAAACATGTCTTTGTACGTGACTGATGATCAGATAGCTTGTTTGTTATATAATCAAGAGAAAACTGATTGCATACGTAGACTATCAGTGTCAAGTAAAAAAAAAAGTAAAGAGCCCCCGTCACGCCAAGTGGCGTATAGGAAATATGGTGTTAGTGACCGTAAATTTTACAGACCTTCAGCACATGATTTTTGGAGTAATGTGGTCGGTATTACGCCCGTGCCGCTTTACTTTCCCAGAAAAAAATTCAGTACCCATTTAAGGCTGGATGAACATATAGTGTCAAGGTCACTTCATTTGTTAACGTTTCTGTACATATTCTCTACAGTCGGTGTAGACATGAGATATAGTATATCCTTCATCTTCTTTTGTTTCACTGTTTGTACCACGAGGTGCTGCAGAGAGAAGGTAACTGTAGCTGTGTGGGCAGTGCTAGTTGTGTAGTTTAAAATTAGGTAATCTTGAGTTGATGTAGTCACTTTCTTATCTTGCTTATCCCCCTTTCCTTTTCAACAACTTTATGTTCAGTGAAAGTCTCTGTAACGTGGGGTGGAATAGGGTTATCATGATGATGTCGTGTAATGTGGGGAACTGAAATAAACAAAAGAATAGGTATGGCAAAAAGTAATTTTAATGCCATGAAAAATATACTAACAACAAAACAAATATCAGCAGGGCTGAAACTAAGAATAGCAAAATGTTACGTCTTCTCAATATTCCTGTATGGTGCAGAAACATGGGCATTAGACAAGAAAACAGAACAGAAAATTGAAGCCTTTGAAATGTGGATTTATAGAAGTATAGGTAGAATTGGATGGAAACAAAAGATAACAAAAGATGAAGTTTTAAAACAACTGAAAATAAAAAGAGAACTACTAAATACAATTAAGACAAGACAAATGAAATTTTTGGGGAATGTTAAAAGACACAACAGCTTACTAAAAGTAATATTGGAAGGAAAAATACAACGTAAAAGAGGCAGAGGCAGACCAAGACTAACATGGACGAGTAACATAAAAAGATGGACAAGTCAATCTATGTCAGCCTGCACCATCAAAGCAAGAAACAGGGTAGAATGGCGATCCATGGTAGCCAACCTTCGTTGCGGAGAAGGCACGCGATGATGATGATGATGAATGTGGGGTAAAATATGGTTATCGAGATGTTGTCGTGTAATGTGGGGTAGAATATGGTTATCAAGATGTTGTCGTGTAATGTGGGGTAGGATATGATTATCAAGATGCTGTCGTGTAATGTGGGATAGAATATGGTTATCAAGATGTTGTCGTGTAATGTGGGGTAGAATATGGTTATCAAGATGTTGTCGTGTAATGTGCGGTAGAATATGGTTATCAAGATGTTCTCGTGTAATGTGAGGTAAAATATGGTTATCAAGATGTTGTCGTGTAATGTGCGGTAGAATATGGTTATCAAGATATCGTGTAATGTGCGGTAGAATATGGTTATCAAGATGTTGTCGTGTAATGTGCGGTAGAATATGGTTATCAAGATGTTGACGTGGAATGTGCGGTAGAATATGGTTATCAAGATGTTGTCGTGTAATGTGCGGTACAATATGGTTATCAAGATGCTGTCGTGTAATGTGAGGTAGGATATGATTATCAAGATGTTGTCGTGTAATGTGGAGTAGAATATGGTTGTCAAGATGTTGTCGTGTAATGTGATGTAAAATATGGCTATCAAGATGTTGTCGTGTAATGTGCAGTAGAATATGGTTATCAAGATGTTGTCGTTTAATGTGCGGTAGAATATGGTTATCAAGATGTTGTCATGTAATGTGAGGTAGAATATGGTTATCAAGATGTTGTAGTGTAATGTGGGGTAGAATATGGTTATCAAGATGTTGTCGTGTAATGTGCAGTAGAATATGGTTATCAAGATGTTGTCTTGTAATGTGGAGTAGAATATGGTTATCAAGATGTTGTCGTGCAATGTGGGATAGAATATGGTTGTCAAGATGTTGTCGTGTAATGTGAGGTAGGATATGGTTATCAAGATGTTGTCGTGTAAGGTGCGGTAGAATATGGTTATCAAGATGTTGTCATGTACTGTGAGGTAGAATATGGTTATCAAGATGTTGTCGTGTAATTTGGGGTAGAATATGGTTATCAAGATGTTGTCGTGTAATGTGCAGTAGAATATGGTTATCAAGATGTTGTCGTGTAAGGTGCGGTAGAATATGGTTATCAAGATGTTGTCGTGTAAGGTGCGGTAGAATATGGTTATCAAGATGTTGTCATGTACTGTGAGGTAGAATATGGTTATCAAGATGTTGTCGTGTAATGTTATGTAAAATATGGCTATCAAGATGTTGTCGTGTAATGTGCGGTAGAATATGGTTATCAAGATGTTGTCGTGTAAGGTGCGGTAGAATATGGTTATCAAGATGTTGTCATGTACTGTGAGGTAGAATATGGTTATCAAGATGTTGTCGTGTAATTTGGGGTAGAATATGGTTATCAAGATGTTGTCGTGTAATGTGCAGTAGAATATGGTTATCAAGATGTTGTCTTGTAATGTGGAGTAGAATATGGTTATCAAGATGTTGTCGTGTAATGTGCAGTAGAATATGGTTGTCAAGATGATGTCGTGTAATGTGATGTAAAATATGGCTATCAAGATGTTGTCGTGTAATGTGCGGTAGAATATGGTTATCAAGATGTTGTCGTGTAATGTGCGGTAGAATATGGTTATCAAGATGTTGTCATGTAATGCAAGGTAGAATATGGTTATCAAGATGTTGTCGTGTAATGTGCAGTAGAATATGATTATCAAGATGTTGTCGTGTAATGTGGGATATAATATGGTTATCAAGATGTTGTCGTATAGTGTGCGGTAGAATATGGTTATCAAGATGTCGTGTAATGTGCGGTAGAATATGGTTATCAAGATATTGTCGTGTAATGTGGAGTAGAATATGGTTATCAAGATGTTGTCGTGTAATGTGGGATAGAATATGGTTATCAAGATGTTGTCGTGTAATGTGAGGTAGAATATGGTTATCAAGATGTTGTCGTGTAATGTGAGGTAGGATATGGTTATCAAGATGTTGACGTGTAATGTGAGGTAGGATATGGTTATCAAGATGTTGTCGTGTAATGTTGAGTAGAATATGGTTATCAAGATGTCTTGTAATTTAAAATAGAATATGGTTATCAAGATGTTGTCGTGTAATGTGTTTTTCTTTCAGAAGATAAAACACAGACTGATGCTGTAGAATCTTCAGCCACAAAGACCCTGACGCTTTCAAAAACTGAATATATTTACACATTTTCTTGTATCAGATCATCAAGATTCCTTTATTCAATTTCGTGAAATGAATTTAGTAAATGATAACGTAAAATTAGGATATTGACGCAGGTGATAATGTAAAATTAGTATACGGAGAATAATATGTATGCTTGCTTGCGTTCGCCCAATGACTAAAGTATTCTAGAGTGTTCTAGTAGACTAGAGAATTCCTCTTCATCATCCGCCCTTAAAAGGACGTTAAGTGGGTGTGTCTGTGTTGTGTTGTGGTTTGCAGTATAACTGTGATATTTGCGCCTTTCGGCCCAACGCATCCGACTTCAGCACGACATTTTTGAGTACTAGGTTGTCTTCCCTCTTCGATCCCTACTCGCTTGACCAGACTAGACAGGTTAGCTTGTTACTAGAGGCACAGCGGAGAGGTGGAGCAGGGTCTAGATGGTTTTGGTTCACCGATCCTGCGCAAGCCATCAACTGTGGGTCGCTGACAACATCCAGCTCTGGTGCTGTGAGGCGCGCGTTCGTCTCCATAATATATATATATACAATACATGTATACTATAAGTGATAATGTAAAATTAGGATATGGGCGTAAGTAAATGATAATGTAAAATTAGGATGTCTTTAAAATGTCTTTAGTTATTCACACTTTTGCTACCAACGAGCAGGACTAGGTGCTATTAACAGTACAAAAGTTAAACGAACAAATGAAGTTGCTTTAATCTGTTTACTAGCAGATAGATATTGCATGAGATTGTGTTTTGAGCGTGTAGCGGTCCTGAATATAGTTTTCAGCACTCTTGTGTTTGTTACTGCTTTCATAAATTTTGTTTTCCTTGAATTTTCTGAAAGGCAGAATTTTGTATTCATTGACGTATCCCCTATAAACGCTGTCCTACCGGACTAAAGAGTCTTTACCTACCGGTTTCTTTAATCATTTCTATTCTCGTAGACGGATTGTTCGTCGTGCACGGATTTTTTTGTTTAAATTGTGCTTTCTTCCCGGTCTTTGCTTTACTAAAATATGCGCCTTGAGTGTGGGTGTTGGTCCGAGACCTGGTCTTCTAATATTCGCTAAAGTTATTCTTGAGGACATCGGTGTTGACATTTCTATAAAGAATGGGATGAATCTGTCAAACTAATTTTGCTTCTCTTTTACTCTCATGAGCGTTACTCCGCTTTATCACCCGCTCTTAAATTGATGCTGAAAGTGCGTAGATGTGACGTGTTTTGCTTTACAACAAGTTGTGATATTTGCGAGTTTCGGAACACATCCACACTTCAGCATAGTATTCTTGGATACCGGTTTGCCTTCTCCTTTTTAATCCCTACATTCTTGGCAGGATAGCCTGTTTTCGAGTCAACTACGAGAAGATGGAGTAAACTGTTGATAATTTCCGCTTTATTTATCAAGACAGAACAGTCAGCGTTGAGTAGCTCTTCAATTTAGTCCGTCTTTCGAGTATTTTGGATGCAGAAACTGGCTAACTTCTAAATATGTACGATTGGTTCAAAACTCACCTCCATGTTGAATGATTAATGTCAAGAACACAACGCCGAGAAATAAATTAACTTTTTGCGGTGTAAAGACCACCAGTTTTCTCTTATATACATGTCTTTAAACTGCACATATGGAAGCTGTCATGGGTCTGTGATTATTTCACTGAAATCTCACCAGTTATGAAATAAAAATAAAACCTTACTAGCAGGTTTAGAATAATGGGATTATATCCCTGTTTATTCTGAATTTCATAGTGCAATTTTTGGTCATTTTCTATCAACATAAAATATGATGGTAATTTCAACAGAAAAGCTTCGTCTACTTCAGTAAATTAATAAATTAACGTTGACGTTAATGATGTTTTTACACTATCTTTAATTACCTAAATAATAATAAATAAAACACGCGAGAAATTTATTTGGAACGATCCTTTTTAATTGTACAGTTGGTAAGACAGTTATTGGACATTATTAATAATTGAACGTGAAAACTACAGATCGATCATTTGTTTTTTCATAGTGTAGAGAGCAGCTAGCTTTGGACAACATTAGAAGATAATAGAGCTGAAGTAGAGAGCAGCTAGCTTTGGACAACATTAGAAGATAATGGAGCTGAAGTAGAGAGCAGCTAGCTTTGGACAACATTAGAAGATAATGGAGCTGAAGTAGAGAGCAGCTAGCTTTGGACAACATTAGAAGATAATGGAGCTGAAGTAGAGAGCAGCTAGCTTTGGACAACATTAGAAGATAATGGAGCTGAAGTAGAGAGCAGCGAACTTTGGACAACATTAGAAAATAATGGAGCTGAAGTAGAGAGCAGCTAGCTTTGGACAACATTAGAAGATAATGGAGCTGAAGTAGAGAGCAGCGAACTTTGGACAACATTAAAAGAAAATGGAGCACAGACAATGTTGTGTTTTCGCCTGGTCAAGCTAACAGCTGTCGAGGGTAGCCAGATTTTTGTTTAAGGGACTTAGCAAGGCTGAAGGTTTGAACACAAAGCCACCCGCTTCCCTAAGGAAGGAAACACTGCTTGAATGAAATGACTCTCACTTTTATTCAAGATAAGCAAGGCTTGACTGAATTTACATGAAACAAGCTACAAACATTGTTTAATTTGAATTTAATTCCTTCATTCTTCGATGTTTTCAAAGCGGAAATTAGTTGAAAGGTAAAATTATTTGGAATGTGACTTTAGTAAGTTAGTTGTAAAAGGTTAATGGAAACAAAAAAATTCGCTTGCTTTATTTAGTTTTCTCAGGTCAAAAACAGCCGTACTGGAATTGTGGCTAAAACCAGTCCCTGCCCTACAGGTTAGGAACTACAATAGTGCGATTGTAAGAAGTATTCGCCTACTACCAGGCAACCCAGGTACGATACCGCAAACATCACCAAAGGTTTTCAAATCTGTAATACATGTAGTCACAGATAAATTAGGGACCAGAGTTCACGTTTTCTGGTCAACGACAGAGCAATGTGCGATGTTACTGCAGTTACTATGCATGTATTACACTTTTCACGTCTTTTTGACTTGTCTTGTTGCAGTCAGCGAATTCGTTGTTCTTCGAAGTTAATGGATGTGAGCACCATTTCTCTTCAGGCCTACACGCTCTTTTAACTTTGATTCGTCACGATAATCGCCACATTCAACTGCCTCTTTGATATCCAAAAACTGGCAGCGGTGACTGCTTTAATCCATACTCTCAAACTAGAGTATTCTCCCCTATGATCTAGATAATCCTATCTTTCACCAATAGTCATGAAACATAATCTCGCCTTCTTACTTCACACCACACAGGGGCGTATACTGGTTTTGGGGGCTGGGCTACCGCTGACATAATAAATAAAAACATACATTATATTCAGTAGGCTAACAACATAAAATAATATTTTCTAATGACTTCACTACATTTTAAATTACTTATTTATGTAAATTATATCCGTCTTGTTTGGGACGAAAATGTCTTGACGACTTTGTCATTGAAAGTACTGTTGGGTTGGTTTCTAAGTTTCTGAAGGAATGATTTCTCAATGGACATTAATGCCAAACCAGATAAGCGTTCTTGTGTCTGAGTTGAGCAACAATAAGATTTGATTCTCTTGAGAACAGAAAAAGTTCTTCGTACAGATGCTGATGCGCATAACGTAGTTATAAATAGCTAAGGAAGTAGTTTCACTTTCACTTTGTGACGATTCTGATTGGCTAGAACGAAAAATAACCCATGAAACCACATTCATCTAGCGGCAACACCCTCCTTTATTATTTTGATTCCCATTTTTGAAAATCAAGGTCGTTATACTTGGTCCGGATAGAGGAAAAATGTACCGCTGAACCCCTAGAGGTTTCAATGTAGAATAGTTATAACATTTACAAACGTTATAGTGGCCAGATGAAAACCTTACTTTAATAAATGCAAATCAAAGCAAATAAATCATATTGGCTTACGAAATGTGTAATAGAATATCCGAAAATTTGTAATATAATTATTTTTAAAATATAATAAATTATCATTTCCTTTTGTATTTCGTTAATATGTTCAGGCTACCGGCGGTAGCTGCAGTATCATTGAGAATACGCCACTGACACCACAGGCCATCATTTTATCTTCAGCTGATTCTTCTGTGTACATACTGTATGTTGAGAATAACTTGGACAGCAAAAAGAGTAATGAAAACGTTCTGAAAGAGCCCAAAGTAAAAAAAAGAAATCTAATATGCCATATTAGGAAGACATAATCATCATTTTTTGGCCATGTAATAAGACGGGAAGGGAGCTGGATTATATTGTAACAACCGGGAAAATTAAGGGACGAAGAGATAGAGGGAAGCAAAGAGAAAATACACCAGACAGCTTAAAAGAATGACTTGACAGAAGATCAGCAACAGAAATGATAAATAACTGTCGAGATCGAAAGTTGTGAGAGACATGATCACTACGTCAGCAGAAACGGTACTTGATGATGATGATACAAGGATCCATGTGTCATTTGGGTTCTCCTCCACTATCATGGTGGGGGTGGCTACTCATCTGTCAATATTACTTTGCTGCTTTGCATTAGTTATACCTTGTGCTTCTGTCTTCATGTTTAGTCGCATGTTTGCCTTTATACGGGTGGTTGGATGAAACTCTTTCTTCTGAGTAGCCCCTTTACTAAGTTTTCGAATCATATTCTAATTGGATGGCTGTAGGATCATTACAAATATGCTTTTGTGTTATAGCCTTTTGTAAATCTGCAGAAATACCAAGAAACGATATTAACTTGATGATGGTAGATGTACAACAGAGATGAGGTGCAGAGCACTCTAGGTAAGGTTGCATTCCAAAGAATGAGAAAGATAATATGCAACCCTTTCTTGTTAACTGAAATAAGGAACAGTTTTTCAACGTTGTGTGGAGCCAGCTTTGACATATAGATGTCAATCCTGGACAATCAAACAACAAATAAGAAAATCGTCGGAGGTACAAAAAAATACTATTTCAGAAGAGTGTTAAGAATGCCAGAGACAGATACAAAGAGTAATGAGGATGTTTTAAAAGAGTAATGAGGATGTTTTAAAAGAGTTATGAGGATGTTTTAAAATAGTAATGAGGGTGTTTTAAAAGAGTAATGAGGATGTTTTAAAAGAGTAATGAGGATGTTTTAAAAGAGTAATGAGGATGTTTTAAAAGAGTAATGAGGATGTTTTAAAAGAGTAATAAGGATATTTTAAAATAGACCGAAGCGAAAAAAGAGTAATGAGTATCTTTAAGAAGAGATCAAAACAAAAAGAGTAATGCGGGTGTTTTAAAAGAGACCAAAGCAAACAAAATAAGCGAATTTCAAAATTCAGAAGGAAAAAAACATCGTCATATAATGAAGAGAGATCGACTGGAAAATGTTGAAGAAGAAGTGATAAAGAGAAGCAGAGAGACAATATACAATGTAGTTAAGGAAATGGTTTACTAGGAAATAAATAGCATACCTGATAAATGGATACAGAAATATAAGGTTATGGGAATATATGACTATCTCCGCCACACGGTACTTGATGATGTTCCTACTACCAGCTTTCTTATTAGTCTTTTGCTACAGTTACTCTCCCTCTCTCACCATATATATTCCAATCAGGGCACTTTTGAGTGAGTGTCCACCTATCAAGAATGAAAATGAATGCACTTCATCTAGGTAATGTACAAGTCAAGCCAGACTATAGAACATGTTCTTCAAACATGTGAACTATACAGATCCAAAAACTGAATTCCGGTTCCAAAAGAGACAATTCAAGACAGGAGTAAAGGCATCAAGGTGCATAGAGATGCGAAGCTGCTATAAAGCTGATGGTAATGACGATTTTTTAAACAAAAGTTGTATGGTATCAGCTTTATGTGATAATTAACAAAACAAAAGTCGACGTTTCGGCCAAGTAGGTCTTCAGCTGTAACAACAACACAGATATATATATAAGGATATGTACACACATCTAACTACATGGCGATATATTCTAGATACTCGAGAAAGGAAATAATAAAGATCACTTCCCTGTGGTCCAGAGCGTGGTCAGCTTCTGAATGAACTAAAATTAGGCGGGATGAACAAAATTATTTATCTCAATGACCAGGCAGTCAGGTGGGAGGAAGGAAGGGTTCTAAAGATATGGGAAAGTGGGTACAAGAAACGTATAAACTGTGTTTATCTAACTTTGTGTGTGTGCACAACGAACAGATGTGTAAAAAAAGCAGCTATATAGAAGCTTAAAAAGCAGTTAATATCATATACGCCATAATCTGTAAGCATTGACAGATGACGTATGTGGGTGAGTCTGGTGACCCTTGAGTGATGATTTTGTGAGCATCTTCGCGATGTTGAGCAAAAGACTGACAGCCCGGTGTCTGCCCATTTCAACTCCCCCGGCCATAGTGGTAAACCTGACATGCAAGTTACCGGCATTGTCTCGTGTCCCTCCAACAATCACCTCCGGTTCGCCCATGATAATCGCCTCATTGCCCAGTTGGGTTCGCTGTACCCCCATGGCATGAACATATTGCTCTCATACACATAGGGCACCTACCACACATTTTCTACCTCCATGCATGTATGTATATTTATTTACATATGTATTGGCACATTTAGACACTTTCGAGTTTTCTTTTGTGTGCTTTGTGGTAATATCTACGGATTTATGCATGCACGCATGTATGGTTAGGTACACATGCTTTTTTTTTTACACATCTGTGTGTTGTGCACACACACAGTTAGATACACACAGTTTATACTTATCTTGTACCCACCTCCCCATATCTTTATATATATCTTGATAATTATTGCGACACGGCAGCAATGGCTGCCAGGCATGCCGGACGCGCCCCTGTATTTTGCTGAGAATGTTTGCACAATATACCGTTGTTGTTTGTGTTATTCTACACATGAGTTCACACAGGATGGATGGAACATGTACGGTGTACTAATGAGGAGCAAGTTTTATTACTTGCTGGAAAATATAACCGATAAGGTCATGTCAACAACAACTCCTATAGAAGTTTGGAGGCCTGATGATGTTTGGAGGCCTGATGATGTTTGGAGACCTGGTGATGTTTGGAGGCCTGGTGATGTTTGGAGACCTGGTGATGTTTGGAGACCTGGTGATCTTTGGAGACCTGGTGATCTTTGGAGACCTGGTGATGTTTGGAGGCCTGGTGATGTTTGTAGATCTGGTGATGTTTGGAGACCTGATGATGTTTGGAGGCCTGGTGATGTTTGGAGGCCTGGAGATGTTTGGAGGCTTGTTGATAAAAGGAGACCGACATCCGCTGAGCAAGTCTAGTCTAACTATTGTTTATGAGGAGAGAGGGAGAAATTACTGAAACAAACCACGAACCAAAGACGCATTGGAAACGAACATCATGGAAGAAATTGACAGCGAACGTACTGGCAAGGACTTTCTCAAATATGGCGCGCCGAGTTCAATCCTGTTTGAACGCAAATAGTGGTCACATTCTTCCATAGTTTATGATGTCGTAATATTTCTGACAATATTGAGATAAGTCCACTTCAATTTTCATTGCAATTACCACATTAGTGCTAAAACCATTAAAGAAATACTAGGTTCTGTAGCGAGTGAGACACCCAGTATGTGACCAGAAATTAACTGCAAGAATATCATCTCTACTTATATAATTGTGTCTTAGTGGTTACAATAAAGTTTCATTTAAAGACGTGGTTTTCTTAAACTAAGCACAATTAATTAGGATGTGTCAAAGGTCAAGCTCACTCGAAAGAAAACAAAACACTGGAAGTAACGCCTGTTTGCATTTTATTTTTAAAATGTTTACATAGTTCATGTGTATGATTAAAAAAAAAAACAGACACGCTTGTCAATTATTGTTGAGTTTTCAAATGTTGCTACTTCAAGTGCTAAAAAATGCTTCCAACTGACGTCATTGCTCGTGATACAAGAGCCTGAAAAATTTCGTGAACAAAATAACTCAGTCAATCGGAGATCACTTTTAGCAAACTACAGAGTAGAACTTCAGGCAAATCTAGAAGTCATTATGATACTGACTCACATAACATAAAATTATAGCAAACAACATGTTTCTCTGGTGTTACTGTACTGTTGTAAACTGTCAAAGACAAATCAGAAGAACTAACGAAGATGGTTGTGGAAGAGTCTCACGAGCTTACTACCACCAACAAAGTGCCATAGCAATGGATCTCTATCCATTGTGACATAGCAATGGATCTCTATCCATTGTGACATAGCAATGGATCTCTATCCATTGTGACATAGCAATGGATCTCTATCCATTGTGACATAGCCGGCATTGAAAAGGAAGTCAAACAGGCAAAAGCAGATACTCAGAAAGAAGTTTTTAGTTAGCTGAGTTGGCAGTGTTCCCTAGCGTTCGGCTTCTCGTGGCAAGGCGCAGTGCCAAGGAGTACTGGTTCGATCCTGCTTCGGACCATATATTGTTCTTTGTTTTTTTTCTGTTGTTGTTGATTTGTTATTTTTTCTGAGTGCTGTAAAATATACCACTTCTTCCTATAATTCCAAACTCAGAAGAACAATTTTATAATAGGATATCATTGAAGAAAACAAAAACCCTAATAAAAACAATATATATAAAAGCACAATAGACTAGAGTATATATCCCTAGTATTTCCACAAAATGGCCTGTCCTCAACCTGACGGAATCAGCTATTGAATACATAAAGCGACAACAGATCAAGTGGTTTGGGCATGTGATAAGACATGAAGAACAAAATCTAATTCAACGAGTCACCAACAAAATATATGAGAACACAAGACCCAAGAGGACGACCAACAAAAAAGAAGATAAACAGAATACTACAAACACTCGGAGGTATAATAGCAGAAGAGGCCAAAAAAAGAGCAAGAAAGCGCAAACTATATCTCCCCTCAATGCCGAAAGGCAAATGAGGAAGGAAAGAAGGACAGAGAGGCCTCACTAAATAATAGATCTTCTGATTCCAACCAGGGCACTTTTGAGTGAGTGTCCACCTATCAAGAATGAAAATGAATGTACTTCCTCTAGGTAATGTACATGTCAAGCCAGACTATAGAACATGTACTTCAAACATGTGAACCTAACAGAGATCCAAAGACTGAATTCCAGTTCCAAAAGAGGTAATTCAAGATAGGACTAAAGGCATCAAGATGCATAGAGATGCGAAGCTGCTGTAAAGCTGATGGTAATGACGATTAAAAAAAAAAGTGGTATGGTAACAGCATTATGTGATAATTAACAAAACAAAAGTCGACGTTTCGGCCAAGTAGGTCTTTAGCTGGAACAACAAGGCAAATATATATATATATATAAGGATATGTACACAAATCTTACTACATGGCGATAATATTCTAGATACTCGAGAACGGAAATAATAAAGGTCACTTTCCTGTGGTCCAGAGTGTGGTCAACTTCTGAATGAACTAAAATTAGGTGGGATGATCAACTATATATCTCAATGACCAGGCAGTCAGGTGGGAAGACAGAAGGGTTCTAAGGATATGGGGAGGTGGGTACAAAAAACGTATAAACTGTGTGTATCTAACTATGTGTGTGTGCACAACAAACAGATGTGTAAAAAAGCAGCTATATAGCAGCTTAAAAAGCAGTTAATGTCATATACGCCGTAATATGTAAGCATTGACAGATGACGTATGTGGGTGAGTCTGGCTGACGCTTGAATGACTGATTTTATGAGCATCTTCGCGATGTTGAGCAAAAGACTGACAGCCCGGTGTCTGCCCATTTCAACTCCCACGGCATAGTGGTAAACCTGACATGCAAGTTACCGGCATTGTCTCGTGTCACTCCAACAATCACAGCCGGTTCGCCCATGAGAATCGCCTCATTGCCCAGTTGGGTTCGCTGTTCCCCATGGCATAAACATATTGCTCTCATACACATAGGACACCTACCACACATTTTTTACCTCCATGCATGTATGTATATTTATTTGCATATGTATTGGCACATTTAGACACCTTCGGGTTTTCTTTTGCGTACTTTGTGGTAATATATACGGATTTATGCCTGCATGTATGGTTAGGTACACATGCTTTTTTTTACACATCTGTTTGTTGTGCACACACACAGTTAGATATACACAGTTTATATGTATCTTGTACCCATCTCCCTATATCTTTATAACCCTTCCGTCCTCCCACCTGACTGCCTGGTCAGTGAGATATATAGTTGGTTATCCCGTCTAATTTTAGTTCATTCATAAGCTGACCACACTCTGGACCACAGGGAAGTGACCTTTTTTATTTCCTTTCTCCAGTATCTAGCATATTATCACCATGTAGTTAGGTTTGTGTACATATCCTTATATATATCTTTTTGTGTTGTTCCAGCTGAAGGCCTAATTGGCCGAAACGTAGACTTTTGTTTTGTTAATTATCACGTAAAGCTATTACCATACCACTTTTTTTCTTCTTTTTTTTTTAAATCGTCAATTCAAGAGAGACAATTTGCAGACAACCTATGGCGTACTTTTGACGATTGCCATTTACTCAGTGTGGCTGTCAACTCTCTGTGAAATAAGCTGAGCACAGGAAACTTAACGCTGAAGAAGTTCAACCAAGGACAGTTTCAAACAGCTTAGAATTGTTAATACAGTATGAAGCTTTTTATTTATATTAATTGTTTGCTTTGGAAATCCTTAATGGAAGAGTTAACAAGTAAAAAAAAAGTCCCATTATCATCTTGGCTTACCTAACTTCATACATTAAAAACATATATAGGTATTTTTACAGTACTATGAAAAATCCAGAGAGATCTGCACTTCAACAAAGTTTAGTTTAGTTTAGTCGACACATCATCCTCACTTCACGTTGGACAAGTCCATAAGTGCTCATATCTCATTTGAAGAATATCCATCACGTGTAGTGACTAACGACACCAGCACAGTGTGGGTCAATAAGTCTTTTTTTTATATTCCTGCGTAGCGCTCTAGTCTACATCTCCCACCATGACATGATATTTATGAAGTCTGTTCATGGGTGCGAATTCAGGGTCATTTTTTGAGTTGTTCTTTTGTCCAATGTTCCAGAGGACATTCAGAATGTCAGAGCAGTCTATGGCCCTTCTGGACTCAATATCAGCCAAACTGGTAAGTCTGTCATTACCTCTTAAACCCACTTGCACATTTTTAGAATAGATCTCCCCAGAGACTCTAACCACTGCCATTGAGCACAGCCAATTGCAATCTTTTTTCAGCATATTCATTGAGGAAATATACAAAGTTATATTATTCAATATGAATAACACTTGTACAAATATGCAATACTTTGTGCTAGAAAGTGCCAGATTGGTCAAGAGAAATAAGCATAAAGTCAAACTAGTAAAATAGAAAGTGTTTGTTACAGTTTTACAAGTGAAAGAGAGAACATTTTGACCTAAGCATTCATCAGCACATTAAAAATGTAAAAAGAAATTTTGTGCTATAACAAAACTGCCAAAACTGATATCCTTTAACAGGATATGATGGCACAGCGTTTGATCACTCTAAAGCTCTTTCCGTACGTTTTGCCGCTCTGTGTGCCAAGCTGATTTCAGCCATGTACGTTTCGTCGCAAAATACACCACTCTCAGTTTGATTAATGTGAACTGTCATCAAACCATATTCTTTTTACATGTCTTGTATCATCTTGGTATTGGTGAAATCTAATACCTTGTTCAATTATCTAAATATTCATATATAATATGTTATGTGTTAGATAAATATAAATATATTGATTGATTCTTAAAACGAGGACAAATTTTGTCTCTAAAATCTCTTCTGCTCCATCGATAAAATGCTTATGTACAGAAAGAGCTAGGGAGCCGCGATAGCTCAGTGGTTAGTGAACTGGACTACAAAGGACAAGAGGTAGGGTTCGATCCCAACCGACGGTTTCCGGGTTCACCCAGCCTTAAATGGGTACTGGATTTTTTTCTGGGAAAATAAAGCAGCACGGGCGTAATACCGACCACATTACCCCAAAAATCATGTGCTGAAGGTCTGTAAAATATAGGGACACTAACACCATATTTCCCTATACGCCACTTGGCGTGACGGGGTACTTTACTTTTTTTTTTTTTACAGAAAGAGCTAAGCTGAGAAAGATATATTACTATAAGGTTATGAAAGGTTGCAGGATAATGAGTAGAGAAGGCATGCACGGAATGTAATTGTTATATATCAATGTCAAACATTGTATTTATCTAATGCAAAATAAATGAAGAATATCACATTTGGAATGACATGAAAAACTTAAGAAAGATCACGAATATCATCAGAAAAGACAAAAAATGTGAAATGAGGACATCAGACAAATCGTTGGAACTACACCCATCATCAAACACACAAAAAGACAAAAAAAATAAAATGGCTGTCATATTTAACAAAAAATATATTGTAAACAGATACTATTACACACCTACATTAATTGAAGAACTATATTCAAGCATTGAGCAGTCAGATGAATAGACAGCATTGCAGAAATTCTGCATGAACAAGACCAAGAATGACAGCTTTGGGTGACCATTTATCAGGCTTTTGTTTGGCTAGTCCTCTATGACCGTAACTTTGTTTCTGGCAGACATTTAGATATTGCAAATAAGATGTCTCGCTCCAAGGTCTAATTTCTTTAGTTTCCCCTTCATCTTGTGATTAAATACCATCATTTTGAATAAGACTTTACATCCTTGAATCACTGAGCTGTTTCTTCTTCTTCACCATTCACTTGACTACATCATCCACCCTTAAAAGAATGTTTAGTGAGTGTGGGTGCGTTGCGTCACTACAGTAAACATGAATATTTGTGTCTTTGAGCCCGACACATCCATCTTCAGCATTGAATTAGCAAGACTTGACACCAGGTGTGCCAGAGGTTACTATAAAATAAGTCAACATAACATACAAACATGTTGAAAGTTACTGGAGGTTCACTTGAATTATGTTATGTTAGAATCACCATCAGTGCACTCCAGACACGTCATCTGACCTTCTTAAAATACTAAGAAACTCCAAAGGAGAACCCTAATCCACTTGGACAAGCTCTGTTGCATGACCTGGGATCCATCCAGCATAGGTAGATTGCTTACAGAATATATGCCTGAGCAGCAGCAGCAGCCATTATGTCCTACTCTTTTCGACTTTAAACTGCCAAGGTTTTTTCTTGAACGTGCGCAAAATGCACATGAATCCTCCTTTTGTTCACCATTATCTGAGAGGGCTCACCAACAAATCATACTACCCAGAGACCAGAAGAGAGTAAAACCACGAAGATTCGGATCCGAAGTGAAAAATTTTCACCGTCTGTGGTTGGATTCGAACCTGGAACTGGCTTTCCAGAGTCCGATGTCTTTCTTCTACACCATCCTATTCCAAAGGAAACAACAGAAAGAATATCTAATCTCATTAATGCACCACAGAGGACAACAGAAAGATACTGTCAATGACAGAGTAGGTTCAATGAATCATGCAAGAATATCAACCAACGCAGTACAGGAGTTGTCAATCAAGGACACTACAAGACTTGCTGAGGAGGGGATCTGAGCACCTATGGAAATGTTCGGGGTGCAGTCATGATGATCCACTAATAACTCAATGCAAGAATGCTAAAGAAAACAATATGAGTCACAATAAAAAAAAAAAACTGCTCTTAACAAGTATCAACTTAATGCAGCTGACACAACTTCAAACATGTTTGTCTAATCAATAATAAATCATGAAATATTGACATTTTTACTTCATTTGCACTTGCTATTTATATGAAAAGTCCTCCTTTTGTTGAGAGGATGTCCTCCTTTTGTGGACAGGATGTCTATAATTTGAAAAATGTCACACAATCACCCTTGCTAGTTTCAACACACCTAGTTCAGAACAGTAAACTACATCTCTCAACAACACATCACAACTTACATGGATGAAGTAAAGTGCAGATAAAATGTCATATTTAACCAACAGTTTGCTTGTTTTTTTTTTTTTTTATGGACTAAAACAAAATTTATATTTAAATATTTTTTCTGACTGCTAGGACTAAATGATTTGAATAGTTCGAATGCGTGCAACAGTCAAGGGAGATAACCTAGAGAACGGATGTCCAAGCTTATTGTTTCCCTTGACCGACATAAAATGATTTGTGGGACTTTCCATTAATGTGATGGTTACCGGGATGCAGATCTCCGTTCTGTGGAGAGAGAGAAAACAATTAACATTTGATAAGCCTGAAATGCCTCCTCTCTATGAATGTATATTTTATGTTGCCTACTAGTTGTCACCAAATTCAACAAATATAAAAGACACTTGGTTCACAAACACGGATATTAGAGAAGAAAACAGATCACACAATTGAAGCCTTTGAAAAGTGGATTTATAGAAGAATAGGAAGAATTGGATAGAAAGAAAGATAAACAAACGATAACGTTTTAAAACAACTAAAAATGAAAAGATAACTACTGAACACAATTTAAACAAGACAAACGAGATTTTTGGGGCATATTAAAAGACACAGCAGCCAACTAAAAGTAAACATAGAAGGAAAAATATACGGTAAAAAAAGGCAAAGGCAGACCAAGACTAACATGGACGAGTACCATCAAAAGATGGACTAGTCTGCCTGTGACAACCTGCACTATCAAAGCAAGAAACAAAGCGGAAAGGGCTTATAATGTTTTTTGCCATCCATCTCTATTTTTGGCGAGATGTTTGATCTTATGAGTCCATGCCTGTCAAATTTGTTTCTCTTACTTCTCTTATAAGTGTTCTTTTTTAGAGTCTCTCTAGGTCTTCCTCTGTTTCTGTATACTATTAATCTCTTGAGACAAATAATAATAAATGAATATTATTATAGAGGGAAACTTCCGAGACGATAATCAGCGAATCAATTCAGAGGAAGAGGTATGTTTACAGCACTCGGAAAAAATTACAAATAATCAAGTACAGAAAAAAAAAAACAAAGAACAATATATGGACTGAAGCAAGATCAAACCTGTACTCAGTGGCACCGTGCCTTGCCACGAAAAGCCAAACGCTAGGGAACACTGCCACCCAGCTAACTAAAAAATTAGCTATTGTGGACAATATCTTACATGCAGGTGTTCTCATGACTATAGCATAAGGCTGCGATCACAGCTCAGAATACATTGTGTATCTGTATTTTTCCTATTAAGACAATATTAATCTTCAGCAGCATAACTCATTATAACACCACTGGATTCTACAACAACAATGGATGGTTTCCCAGCCCAGCACTGCCCTTAAGTGAGCCTCAGATTAAGGTTGTCAGCCCTACACCAAACAGTCCGTGCAAGACGGAAAGTAAATAAGATCTTCATCTTGGAATGCACCAGAAGCAGATAACATTAAATACTTAGAAAAACTTTCATTAAAATAACAACGATAAATGATACTCAACAGTTATAAATAATATTTGTTTTGGGATTCCCGATAATGGATCAGTCAAGAATTGAAGAGAATTAAATTGAACATCTTGGGAATATGTAAAATGAGATGGAAAGGAGCAGGATTATTACAACACGACAGTGGAAATGTAATTTACTTTAGGGGAAACCACACACGAAAGAGGAGTAGGCATCATTTTAGATAGAAAAAGAAGCGAAACAGTGAAAGGATTTTGGCCAGTATCAGATAGAATTCTGCTAATAAAATTGAGAGGTAGACCAATGGATATTAACATAATTCAATCTTATGCACCAACAAGTAATAGCGAAGAAGAAGACATTGACACTTTTTACAATGAGCTAGAGACAGCCATGGAACAGTGTAAATCCCAAGAAATAACTATTATATTAGGGGATTTCAATGCAAAGGTAGGAAAAGCTAAAGTGCAAAATGTGACTTGGGGGAGAGGGGGGGGGGGGTTCATGGCCTTGACGAATGATAGAGGGGATAGATTGATAGGTTGGGCAAAATCACATGAAATGATTATAGGTAACACCTGGTTCAAACAACACCCTAGGTGACTTTGAACATGGCAAAGCCCACACAAAAATGTACACAATCAAATTGATTTTATACTAGTACAGAGAAGATTCAGGAATGGGCTAGCATCTGTTAAAACAAGGCCAGGAGCAGATTGCAATAGTGGCCATGTACCAGTAGTTGGAAAGATAAGAATACAACTACAGAAGGCACAGAAATCCACAAGAAATATAAAATTAGAACTAGATATGCTTAGAGTAGATAAACAAATGAGTGATAAGTACAGTACGATAGTACAAAACAGATATAATGCTATTGAGAAAATACAGGACATCGAGGAGCAGTGGGAAATGCTCAAACATTCAATTCAACAAACATCAAAAGAAGTAACATCAGTGACAAAAGGAATCAACAAAAAGAAATGGATGACAGAAGAAATATTACAACTAATGGACGAAAGAAGAAAATATAAGAAAGAAGAATGGATATACAAAATATTGCACAGAGATCCAAAACAAATGCAGAGAAGCAAAGGAAGGATGGTTAAAACAGAAATGTGAAAAAATGGAAAAAACAACAAAAGAAAGACTCAAAATTTATGCACAATCAGTTAAATGAATTAACAGGAAGAAAAGAAGTCAAAGTTTCAGCATGTGTGAAATCAAAGGATGGAAATTTAATAATGGGACAGGAGAAGACAACGGAAAGATGGACAGAATATATCAGTCAACTCTATGGTGATAAAAGACCAGAGTTAAACAATTCAAACAAAGACACAGGACCACCAATAATGCAGAGTGAAGTGGAGGACGCAATTCAACACATGAAAAGAAGCAAAGCTCCAGGTTGCAACAATATAACAATCAAAGAGATAAATGCATTAGGAGAGCTGGGAGTACAAGTCATAACAAAACAACTCAATGACATATATAACACTGGACACATACCTGAAGATCTACTAAAATCTATCTTTGTAGCCATACCGAAGAAGTCAGGTGCCACTGATTGTGAAGATTATCTCACTATTAGTCTCATGAGCCATATTACGAAAATATTACCAATAATCATCATGAGACGTGTAAGGAACAAAATAAAACCAGAAATAAGTGAAGAACAATGTGGATTTGTAGACGGCAAGGGCACCAATAATGCAATAAACATCTTAAAAACATAGATAGAAAGATCTATAGATGTAAAGAAACATCTATATATGTGCTTTATAGACTACACAAAAGCATTTGACAAAGTAAAGCATGTGGAGATAATCAATATTCTGGAGAAACTAAACATTGATGGCAAGGATCTGCAAATCATAAAAAAACATGTACTGGCAACAAACAGCAGCTATATGAATTAACAACCAAACAGGACAATTTCAATTTATAAAACAAGGAGTCAGACAAGGCTGTGTTCTGTCACCAGATTTGTTTTCACTTTACAACGACCTTATTATGAGGTCAATAGTAGACAAAAAGGAATTAAAGTCAACGGTAACAAAATAAATAATTTGCGATATGGGGATAACATAGTCTTAATAGCAGAGACAGAGAATGAACTACAAGAAATGATAGACATATTAGTAAAAGAAAGCAATAAGAAAGGTCTCACTCTGAATAGTAAGAAAACAGAAATAATGGTTATATCGAAGAAAAAATCATCACCACCAAGCAGCATAAAAATAAACAGGACAAATCTGAAACAAGTGCAACGTTTGAAACACTTGGGCACAAAATAACATCAGATGGGAGATGCACCACAGAAATAAAAAGCAGAATAGCTCAAGCCAAAATAGCATTTCAGAAAATGAAAAATATCTTATGCAAAAAATCTGTGTCAATAGAAATGAGAAAGAGAGTTCATAGCTAAAGAGAGCTATATAGAACCAATTCTGACTTATGGAAGCGAATCATGGACAGTAGACAAACAATTGAAAAGATGATTAGAGGCCATAGAGATGGGATTTCTCAGAAGAATGTTGAAAGTTCCCTGGACAGCTAAAAAGACCAATGAGGAAGTTCTCAAAGAGGCCAACACAAAAAGGGAGCTCTTAAAAAACATCAGAAAGAAACAATCAACATTTTTTGGTCACATCATGAGAAGAGGAAAGTTGGAATACTTGGTTACAACTGGGAAAATAAAAGGAAAGAGAGATCACGGATGACAAAGAGAGAAAATACTGTATAGGTTGGTGTCATGGCATGGAAAACAGTCAACAACAGAACTGATACGATGCACTGTAGATAGAAGATTGTGGAAGGACATGATTGCCTATGCCAACCAGTATGGCACGTGATGATGATGATGATAATGGATATTTTCTGAAACAATGAAAAATTGTAAAAATAAACCTATTCACTTTCAATGTTAAATCAGCCCTAGTTATATAGCTAGATTTCTTAAATGTTATGTAGAGCCAGTCTTAACTGTGAATTGTCAAGGACAATAGGACAACAGACAAGAAAATCACAGGAGGCTGTAGAAATGTGATTTTACAGAAGAATTTTGAGAATACCATGGACAGCTAAGAAGAGTAATGAAAACGTTCTGAAAGAGGCTAAAGCAAAAAGAGAGCTAATTATTAATATTAGGAAGAAACAATCATCATTTTTTGGTCATATAAGGAGAAGGTAACAGCTTTAATGTATTGTGACAACTGGGAAAATTGAGGGACGAGGAGATAGAGGGAAGCAAAGAGAACAGAAACCAGACAGCTTAAGAGAATGGCTTGGCAAAAGGTCAACAACAGAAATGATAAATAAATGCCAAGATCAAAAGTTGTGGAGAGACATGATCACCTATGCCAGCAGGCATGGTACTTGATGATGATGAATATATGGCTGTGAAACATGGAGAACAAGAAAAATGACAGTTAGTAAGTGAAAGACTTTTGTTAATGGTTGCTTGCTTAAAATAAAATAATGGCAGGACAAAATCACTAACTTTGAACTATGGGAATGTACCAGACATATAGCAGTGGACAATAAGATAGACAAATGATGGTCATGGATAGAATGCACACATCGGAAGCCAACTGAGAGTGTTAAATGACAAGCCCTTGTTTGGAATCCTCTGGGGTGCAGACAAAGAAGAAAACCAAAATATATTTGGGGAAGACGGAAGCAGTAATATAAAGAAGGTGGGAAAGGCATGGAGAAGTCTTAAGAGACTTGCATGAAACAGAACTGCTTGGAAAAGTGTTAATGACCTATGCTCCACAGGGAGTTGAAGGAAAGAAGATTTTTTTAAAATTGCCCTATGGTATTCTTGAAAAATGTAAGCATAAGCCATTTATTCTTAGTCTCTTCATTTTTAGATCCCTAGCTCTGCTGTGGCTTCATAGAATACTATGTCTTTTCCCAAGAGTGACTTGATGTGAGATTCTGAGAGTTGGAAGCCCAGCTGGGATGTGATGACTGAAAGAATGAACCATGAGTGTGTACAATCAATAATCAAAATGAATTTTCACAATGCATACTTTGTGTTAAGGAGCCGCGATAGCTCAGTGGTTAGTGAACTGGACTACAAAGGATAAGAGGTAGGGTTCGATCCCAAACAATGGCTTCCAGGTTCACCATACTTTAATGGGTACTGGTTTTTTTCTGGGAAAGTAAAGCGGCACAGGAGTAATACCGACCACATTACCCCAAAAATCATGGGCTGAAGGTATGTAAAATTTATGGTCACTAACAGGACGGGACGGGACGGGACCGGACCGGACAGACAGACAGATATATAGATAGATAGAACACCATATTCCCTATACACCACATGGCATGATGAGAACACTTTACTTACTAATTTTTTTTTATACCTTGTGTTATCTGCTCAAACGTGATAACAGTTCTATGCCATGGGTTAACCCATTATAAAATATAATAATAAAATACATTACAAATAAAATAATTAAGAACAAGAGCAATAAACAACACAACAAACATTTCAACTATACTAAAATACTGAATTTAACAAATAAAATCTCCAATTGAATTCATAACATCAATCCATCAGTCCATTTCAACTCCTGCTCTTTAGCAAAAATATGAAGCTGAACATGAAAATCATTAAAACTTACATTACCTTGGCTACATTGAGTGCAGTTAGAGTCTCAGATGACTTTCGATTCACTTCTTCAACGTCTTTAAACAGTTTTAAGCAGAAGTCTGGTGTTTTTGGCATCTTGGGTCTATAAATCTAAGATCAGTAATTAAAACAGAGAGTGTAAGAAATGTGATGAAACAGGTTATAAGGTAAGTGGTGAAAACATTGACCATAAAAAACAGTTGTGAAAACAGTGACCATAAAAAACAGTTGTAATAACAGTGACCATAAAAAACAGTTGTGAAAACAGTTGTGAAAACAGTGACCATAAAAAATAGTTGTAAAAACAGTGACCATAAAAAATAGTTGTAAAAACAGTGACCATTAAAAAAAAACAGTTGTGAAAACAAAGATTGTATGAGAGGTGATGAAAACAGGAGATTGTATAACAAATGATAAAAAAGATTACATCAAGAAAATGGATGCAATTAATGCAAGGTGCTGTATCAAAAGATATGAGTTTGAATCCTGGTTTGAACTGTTGATGGCTTTTTCTGTTTTCTATTTTTATTTAATTGAGTTTAAATGAGAGCTGCTAAAATACCTGAGATCCTGTATAATTTATGTTTGTTTCACTTAGAGTTTCTCCCAGTAATAAATATGTATTTATTTGTTACTGTTGAAATGTTCTCTTACTTAATCTTTTTGCCACTTTAATATAAATCATAAATTGGAAGAAACAATCATTATTTTTTTGGCCATGTAATGGAAAAACAAATAGTTCCCATCAGCAGGCAGATAAAAACGATGCAGGAAAACACAAATGAACTATCATCAAGAGCCAGGAAAATTGGGCTTGAGATCAATCATGAAAAGATTAAAGTAATGAAAAGCTTAATTCCAACAGACGCCAAAATATACATGGAAAACAAACCAGTGGAAGAGATCAATCACTTTATCTATCTTGGAAGTCACATTGATCGAGAAGGGGATACTAGTAAATAAATTAGAATCAGAATAGCTAAAGCAGCAATGTCTATCAGAAGCCTTGAAAAGTTGTGGAAATCAAAACTCATCAATCAGCACCAACACAAAACTTGGACTATTCAAATCAATGTACTATCAACCCTTAGGTATTCATGTGAGGGCTGGAAAACAACAAGAGACATACAAACAAAGTTGAACGCATTCGAAAGTAAATGTCTAAGGAAAATACTTGGTACAGTGTGGAACGAATTCAAAACAAACGAGGAAATTAGAGAAATCGCCAACCAACCACTAATATCTTCAGTAATAAGGAAAAGACGATGGTCATATGTTGGACATGTGATGAGAAGAGATAATAACCAAATAGCAAAGCAAGCCCTCATGTGGGAAACAACAAGTAAGAGGAAAAGAGGAAGACCCAGAGAGACACTGAGAAGAACATTGATGAGAGAGGCAAGGGCAACAGGAATCAGCTCCCTCAATGAGATAGAGCTGTTTGCACAGAACAGAGACAAATGGCGAGATTTGATAAAATATCTTTAAAAGAATTAGAGAAAGAATAAAAATTTAGATGAGAGAAGGAGTATTTTGGTTTATGTCCTATGGGCCGGCTACGGCTCAAAAGGTCAATAAAAAGATAGATAGATAGATAGGATGGAAAAATTGAGGGACAAAGAGATAGAGGGAAGCAAAGAGAAAAGATACCAGCCAGCTTAAGAGAATGACTTGGCAGAAAGTCAACAACAGAAATGATAGATAACTGTCGAGATTGAAAGTTGTGGAGAGACATTATCACCTATGCCAGCAGGCCTGGTGCTTGATGATGATGATGATGATGGTATGAATCCTACCAGTGCAAGAGATTTTAATATTGAATACTTTCATGATCATCGCCATCACCATTAAATTAAATACCATGCCTGCTGGCACAGGTGGCCATCCCTCTATGTAACTTTCCTTCTTTACAGTAATCCGTTTCTGTTGTAGATTTTCTATAAAATTATTTTCTAACACTGTCTTTTCACTCTATTTTTGTGCATCTTCTCTCCTTTAATTTTTTGAAGTATTTCAGGTATTATATTTCATTTATTCTCTTCTTATTATTAGGCCAAGAAATGATTAAATGTTTCATAATATTACTGGTAATAAGTTTCATTTTGTTTTGGCCTCATTTAGAACATCCTCGTACTCTTTTTAGTTGTCTGAGCATGTATTTTTTAGTACTCTGAGCATGTTTCTATAAATTATTGAGTTATTTGCGGGTCATCATTATTGCACTCCGAACACGTCCATAGGTGCTCAGATCCCCTCCTTAGCAATTCCCTCAGTGTCCAGCGACTGATGACTCCAGTTCTATGTTGGTTGATAAGTCTTCTTACACGGCCACTAAGTTTCTCATTTCTGGCTGTGCCCATCTTAACTCCCATTTCCATCATCCGAAAAAGTGACGTAGATCATCCACATTTATGTGGGTTCCAATATCTTTCTTGTCTGTTTGTTCAAGATTAAATGTTAAAAACTACCAGACTAAATATTAATGCACTTTTGTACTGATCTTGATCCTTCCCGCACCATTAGACGTTGTATAGGACATTAGACATTGCATAGGACATTAGACGTTGCATAGGACATTAGACGTTGCATAGGACTTAGAGTGTTTTTCGTCACTCATCTCTGTTGTGGGCGAGATGTTTGATCTTATATAATGAGTTTATGCCTGCCAACTTTGCTTCTCTTATAAGTGTTCTTTTTAGTGTCTCTTTAGGTCTTCCTCTTTTTCTGTATCCTGATGTATCCCATAGAAGAGCCTGTTTTGGAATTCTCTTGTTGTCTCTTCTCTGCAAATGTCCGAGAAATGTCCATCATCTTCCCTTAATTGTAGATGGAATCTTTGGTAACATTGCCATTTCTCTTATTTCAATATTAGCCTTGAATTTATTCCATCATACATAGAGTATTTTTCTTAGGCATTTGTCTTCAAAAGTGTTTAGTTTTTTCTCAATCTCTTGTTTTCCAGTTTACATGTGCAAATTTAAGTGTTCATAATATGTTTGAGTTGAGTATTCTAAGTTTGGCTTTCCTGCTTAGTATTTTTTATTTCCTTATTTTGTCCAGGTTTTTAAAATTCATTGCTGCTTTTGCTTCAAGCAAAACGGATTCTTCTTACTTTGTTTCACCTTCTTGATCTATAATCTATCTATCTATTGTCCTTTCGAGCCGAAGACGGCACATAGGGCAGAATTACAATCTCAAAAACAGAAACCTTGCGTGCCAAAATGGCACAGATTGCAGAGATCACTGCTTTTAAAATCTATGGTTCTGTTTCCATAACAATGCTTTTTACAATGACAGCTTGTCAAGCCATCGATCAACCTCCTTAGTCGCCTCTTACGACATGCCTGGAAGGTCACAGTGTCACTATTCTTTACTTCCCACAAAATGAGGCCCCGGTAACATACGGGAGAGATCTAAAGTTATTTGATACAATTTGGGTGAAGAAAAAGTTCCTACAAACTGGAAGAAATGGATCATTGTCAAACTTCCTAAAAAAAAGGCAATCTTATTTTACTACCAAGATAAATATAGTGGTGTACTCTTTCCAATGCCTGCCAATTGAGATATATTCTGGCCTCTGGAGTATTGTTATTTTTAATTATTTATGTTTTATCCCTGTTGATTTCAGGGCCTATTTTTCTGCCATGGATGGTAAGGTATATGATAATGTCACTTTGGTGCACTATATCATCAGCAAAATCTAGATCTTCCAAATATTTCGTGTCATTATTGCCTTTGCAACATTTACTCACTATGTAATGGATGATAATTCCAAATACCAATGGTTATAGTCACATACATCACTGCTTGACTCGTGTTTCATTTTGTGTGTGTGTTCACCAGCATGATAAACTTCTGACGAAGTTCCTAGAGACTAGTAGTGGTTGCCGCAGAAAGAAATCATGAATAAAAATCCCAACCGGTGCAGCTGGAATTTGAATCCACAACCTCTCTGTCTCGAGGCTGACGTCTTGCCTCAAGACCAACCCCATGTTTCAATTTGAAACCAATCACTGATTCATTCCTCTGTGTGAACTGCGCAAGTATAGCCATCATATAAGTCTTTTATAATGTTGGTAATTTTTTGTAGTATTCCGTAATGTTTCAAGATTTTCTACAAGGACAATCTATTTGTGCTGTCAAATGCTTTTTTTTTAAATCAATGAAAATGCAGATTAATGGTAGTTGTTGTTCTGGTATTATCCTTAAAGTTAATATTTGATCAAGACAACTTCTCCCCTTCATGAATCCTTCTTGCTCTTCGCGCATGATATTATCTACAGCATCTTTTATTTTGTTCAGCATGATACTGCAGTAAACTTTGGAGGCACCTGATAAAAATGTAATTCCTCTCCAGTTATAGCAAATCTTTAAGATTGCCTTTTTTTTAGGAAGTTTGACAATGATCCATTTCTTCCAGTTTGTAGGAACTTTTTCTTCACCCAAATTGTATCAAATAACTTTCTTAGGTATTCATATTTATGGTGAGATTTGATAAAATATCTTTAAAAGAATTGAAAACTATTTATTGACCTTTCGAGCCGTAACCGGCCCATAGGGCGTAGACCAAGATACACCTTCTCCTATATGAATTTTTGTTCTAGCAGTTTTCTTTTAAAGATATTTTATCAAATCTTGCCATCTGTTTCTGTTCTGTGCAAGCAGCTCTATCTCATTGAGGGAGCCGATTCCTGCTGCTCTTGCCTCTCTCATCAATATTCTTCTCAGTGTCTCCCTGGGTCTTCCTCTTTTTCTTTTACCTGTTGTTTCCCATATGAGGGCTTGCTTTGCTATTCGGTTATTATCTCTTCTCATCACATGTCCAACGTATGACCATCGTCTTTTCTTTATTACTGAAGATATTAGTGGTTGATTGGCGATTTCTCTAATTTCCTCGTTTGTTTTGAATTCGTTCCATGCTATACCAAGTAATTTCCTTAGACATTTATTTTCGAATGCGTTCAACTTTGTTTCTATATCTCTTGTTGTTTTCCAGCTTTCACACGCATACGTAAGGGATATGTTTCTGGTTGTTTCCAAAATGGAGGAATTATTTTTCTCCGGCTTGGTATATAACCGTTGATCAGAGGTTTAACAAGCCACTATCGTAAAAACGATGTTGTTAATGAAACATAGACCTGATACAGAATGTGTAAATTGAAAACTGCTAGAACAAAAATTTAGATAAGAGAAGGAGTATCTTGGTCTATGCCCTATGGGTCGGCTATGGCTCAAAAGGTCGATAGATAGATAGATATTTATAGCTACAGATATTTATAAATATAAAATTGTATAAAACACTTTTACTAAAAAAATAAGACAACACAAAAATATAAACATTCCCAGCACAGATCTGTGTCAGTATGACAAAGCAATAATCAAAAACTTTTAAGATAATAAATAAATAGACAACTTAGCATCAGTCAGAGCCAATGAGAGACATCACTACAAGGTCCATAGAAGAATGAATGAATGAACCCCCCAACTGGTAAGTGATGAGGTAATGGGCCACTTTAAAATAATATCCATTGTCAAATTCTTTAGAGTAATACAAACATTTTGGACAATCAACATGATTATTAAAACTGAATAAAGATCTTACTTTGTAAACTGGAAGTGATCTGTAGATCGCTCCGCTGGTCTTCTTAGTTGTTATACAGCTTTCCCAGTGAGAGTTAGGATTATGAACCTGAATATAAATAGACGTACAACATGTTGGTACTATAAAAACTTATATTAATATTTTGAAATAAATTGTTAGATAATGACCGGCTAGTTAAATATACACCATTAGGAGACAGTTATATACACAACTGCTTGTTCTAATTGCAAATTAATATTTATTTAATATCCTAGATATTTTGTAGTATTTATAGTTGTTATATTGTGTGACGAACTTAGAGACGAAAGAGACCAAAGGGTAGACCAGTCCTGAGATATAAGGATATTTGCAGAGCTTCCTTAAGTGAATTCTCTGTCAGTAAAAGAAACAGGGAGGATCTGACTGCAGATTGTAGCACATGGATAACAAAAATATAAAAAAAACAGCACAGCAACACACGAGGCAGCGTTGATAGTGAATTCAGAAGACAAAATGCTCAGTAGAAAGGAGATGAGGTCAGGCACCACGGATACATCTTGTTCACTCTGAGGTCGAATCTGTCTGCCCAATATTGGCAGATCCAGCCTCGAGAGAAGGTGTTCAGTAAAATCAACATCTAGCATAAGACACAAACATTTTACCAAACTACTGACATCATAATCGCTTGCTATCATCAGTCAAGACACCAAAGGGTGGATATATATATATATATATATATATATATATATATATATATATATATATAGTTGAAGATGCCCTGTCTTTGAGGATATCTACTACATGCCACTGATACATGCAAATGGCATTAAAGAAGCAGTTTAATTTTGTGACACCTCATAAAATTATGAAGCTTTATTAATTTTATATTAAACCCTTTCAGCCCTGATGGAACCTAAAAGTCCAGCTTCATATTTGCAATATTATCTCAGTTAACAAGCATTGTTTCCTGGCAGGACTTGTAGGTCCAGCAGACTATATCACTGGGAATCACCAAAAAGGTAACATTGGCAGCATGACCTCCTGGAAGAGGCCGTTTACTTCCATTTTCAAATTGTTTCCTATTTTGTCCCTATACATTTACACAAGATGTATAAGATAATGAAAGCCTTCTGAGTCCGACCTCAAAAACAAAAAAAATTGTTTTTAGTTGATGCCAGATGATATTGTATTGTTGTTAAAGGGTCACTAATGTGATCGAATAAATAAAACAGTTTAAAAATCACAACCAAAAAATTCAGGGCTGAAAGAGGTAAAGACATTTTGTTGATTAATTTTTAGTAGAAGAAACAATTCAATGGTTTAGAACTGTAGTGCTTCCTGGTATGAAATATTAAACTTTCAATAACAAATATTTTTAATGTAATATAGAGCTTTTTCTAATCAATTTAAATGAATCATTGAAGACTATGGAAGGTTATATCTCTAAACATAATAAGTGAGAAAGATAATTACAAAATATAAATGAATTCAATATTTAAAATATATACCTTTTGTTTAATTAATGCTTTAAAGAACTTCTTATTCTCTGTTTCTGAATATCAACTTTCCTGGCGATATACGCTGACCTCCGAAATGGTTCCCATCTGTGAAGAGAACACTATGGATTTAACTTCACCAAAGGAGACAATTTAATATAATGTAAAGTCTGTCTTATACAACCAATCTATGTCAATAGAAATGAGAAAGAGAGTTCATCGGTGCTATATATAATCAATTCTTACCTATGGAAGCGAATCATGGACAGTAGACAAACATAGGAAAAGATGATTAGAGGCCATAGAGATGGGATTTCTCAGAAGAATGTTGAAAGTTCCCTGGACAACTAAAAAAGATGAATGAGGAAGTTCTCAAAGAGGCCAACACAAAAAGGGAGCTCTTAAAAAACATCAGAAAGAAACAATCAACATTTTTAGGACACATCATGAGAAGAGGACAGTTGGAATACTTGGTTACAATTGGCAAAATAAAAGGAAAGAGAGATCGCGGACAACAAAGATAGAAAATACTGGATAGCTTGGTTTCATGGCATGGAAAACAGTCAACAACAGAACTGATATGATGCACTGTAGATAGAAGATTGTGGAAGGACATGATCGCCTACGCCAACCGGTATGGCACATGATGATGATGATGAAAGTCTGTCATCTGAATTAGATATATAACATATTATAGAGTAAGAACAGTAAGATATTTATTGCAAAACCACAAATTATAGAATGTGTATACATGACATGAAGACCCTGAACTCTGCAGCCTGGTAGGAACTAGCTGCAGACCGCAATCTTGGGAAACACACTCTAATGCTGCAACACAAGCAAGAAGCAGACAGATTCATAAAAAAGAGAAATAACATTTCCTAGTGGCATTGCAAAAATCCAATCATCTATGACTGACAGTGACTACTAATACTAAACTAGTTGTGGGGGTAGTATACTGGGTACAAATAATAATACATAAATATTATTATATGGGGAACTTCCGAGGCGATAATAGGGAATAATAAAACAAAGAAGTATGTGTTAGCACTCGGAAAAATTGACAGACAAACAACAATAGAAAAAAACGAAGAACAATATATGGTCCGAAGTGGGATCGAACCCGTACTCAGTGGCACCGCGCCTTGCCACGAGAAGCCGAACGCTTGGCACACTGCCACGCAGCCAACTAAAAAATTGGCTATTGCAGCAGTGTCTTGCACAAAAGGCGTTCTCAATGACTATAGCATAGGGTAACGATCACAGACCGGAAATAAATTGTATATTTGTACTTTCCTATTAATGCAAGTATCTCCCAGTAGGGCTGAATACTTGTGTTGTAGACAAACATTTATTGGACGAAACAGCACGAATAGTAGTTCCCAGTGGTTATATACTGGGTACAAATAATAATACATAAATATTATTATATGGGGAACTTCCGAGGCGATAATAGGGAATAATAGAACAAAGAAGTATGTGTTAGCACTCGGAAAAATTGACAGACAAACAACAATAGCAAAAAACGAAGAACAATATATGGTCCGAAGTGGGATCGAACCCGTACTCAGTGGCACCGCACCTTGCCACGAGAAGCCGAACGCTTGGCACACTGCCACGCAGCCAACTAAAAAATTGGCTATTGCAGCAGTGTCTTGCACGAAAGGCGTTCTCAATGACTATAGCATAGGGTAACGATCACAGACCGGAAATAAATTGTATATTTGTACTTTCCTATTAATGCAAGTATCTCCCAGTAGGGCTGAATACTTGTGTTGTAGACAAACATTTATTGGATATATTGTTCTTCGTTTTTTTCTATTGTTGTTTGTCTGTCAATTTTTCGAGTGCTAACACATACTTCTTTGTTCTATTATTCCCTTGTAGGGGTAGTAGTTGTTCGCTCTATGAGATAACAATATTTAGAGACATGTTGCTGCAGTTATTTTGTGTATACAGTGGTGTCTTTGAAGTCTACTCAAAGTTTTTAACATTTTACTGTCTTCAAAGGCAGTGTAAAATAGAAAAATAATATATGTTGAGTAAAAAAAAAAGTAAAGAGCCCCGTCACGCCAAGTGGTGCATAGGGAATATGGTGTTAGTGACCATAATTTTTATAGACCTTCGGTATATGATTTTTGGGGTAATGTGGTCGTTATTATGACCACGCCGCTTTACTTTCCCAGAAAAATCCGGTACCCATTTATGCCTGGGTGAACCCGGAAGCCGTCGATCAGGATCGAACCCAACCTCTTGTCCTTTGTAGTCCACTTCACTAACCACTGCACTATCACGGTTCCCAATATATGTTGAGCTTTATAAGAAAATCTAGGTATTGATCTTGATCCTACCAGCGCCGCTAGATATCGCGTGGGGCTCGTAGTGTTTTTCACCATCCATCTCTATTCTTGGTGAGATGGGGGCATTAGAAATACATCAGTCATGTGCTGAGAGTGATTGATGAAAGACTTGCCCATAAGGCATTCATATGGAAACCATCGGGTAAAAGAAAACAAGGGATACCCAGAGAATTTCTATGCAGAATAATTACTATAGTTTGTTTCAGATTGTTTGCCTCCCTAATTCCAGTAATATCTCGAAAACCGTCTGATGGAATACCATGATTTTTTGCATGCGACCTTAGATTTTCAATGACGTAACGAATTTATCATTTAAATTATCGTATGTGTTACCGTTTCCTCAAAGCGGCAACTTCCTTTGATCTCCTTCATATTTGTATTTATTTTGACACAAAAAACAGAATGTACGGTAAATGAAGATCTTTTACACTTTTTAGAGGAAAAGGCATAACTTTTATTTTTATATAAGGGACATTATTACTTTATAATAAGAGAGTAAGTAAGTAAGTGTTCCTGTCATGCCTGAAGGTGTATAGGGGAATAAACCGCCACAATTGCACTTTTTCACAACATGCTACCCATTTGGATTGGGCTCTTTTAATTATACAACTAATATTGAATCAAATCAAAATAGGCCGAACATTCACCGAATAGAAATTATTTATTTTAAGAACACAGAATACATCGTCAACTCACTAAAAAAACAGTTCCTGAAGTGGTCCGTATCCAGAGTTTCCAACTCCAACAAAGTCACTTCAGTAAGTTCAAACAAATGAGTTTTATTCAGAATCTGCCGAATCTAATAGACGTATTACCATTTTTGGTTGAATAACCCACAGACCATCGTTTCTCCAATACTTATCTTCCTCAACCATAACATGGTCTTCACAACTAGCCCAATAATCTTTGTCTATGTTTGAAATAGCAACATTGGTAAGCTCTTTAACATCAGATAATTTGAAAGTTTTATTTTCGGATGCTACTTGCCCTTTGATCTTTGCCCAAACTAATTCAATAGGATTTAGGTGTGAGTGATATGGAGGCAGCCTCAAACATCTATGACCATGTTCTTCAATTAATTTATCTATTTGAAATATCTTAGGCCGTTGTATCTGTTTTACAAGTGAAAGTAATTCAGGCTTGAGATACATATCGTTAAATGGTATTTGTTCCCTTGTCAGCCATGTCTTTATTTCAGCTTTAGTGCTTGATGATGTTGGAACTTTATCTTCTTGTGCCACTTTGTTATGGTAAGATGCATTATCCATGATCAAACAAGATGGTCGATCTAATAAAGGCAAAAGAGTGTCTTTAATCCAATCTCTGAACATATGACTGTTCATCTCTGAATGATAATCCTGGTTATCAGTTGACTTTGCAATAAAAACAAGTTCAGCATTCTCCACCAGGCCATTATTTTTGCTCCCAGCATGTGCCACTATAAGGCGCTTTCCTTTGCTGCTAGGTACATACCTTTTAATAGTCCCATCTAATGACTGCCATTCTTTTTCATTTGTGTGGTGGGCATTAATCCATGTTTCGTCCAAGTACACAATGTCATAATCTTCATTACGCATTTGTCTAACTTCACGTAAATATTTGCTTCTTGCAGCTACTAAATGAGGTTTCTCGCAAATGATGTTTCTTCCACAAGAATATTTTCTAAAAGTGAAGCCTAAACTCCGCACACTTCTCCATAGTGTGGTTTTTGATACATCAATACTGGTGTTCTTTTTAAGCCAAATCTTAAGTTTCCTTATGGTAACTTCTTCCCCTAAGTCAAACATTTTACAAATCTCTCTGCGGACAAGTTCTCTGTCAAAACTGTCTAACAAATGTTTTCTTCCTCGACTTCTTTCTTTCCTTGAACATTCACATTGAACATTTTTCACTGATCTATGAAACGACCGTTTACTTAAACCTAACACGTGCATCGTTCTCTTTTCAGGATTTGATATGCTGTGATATAGACTCCCTCGTTTTGCCTCTCTACAAAAATATAAATATAATTTCTTTGTAATATTTTGTTCAGTAACAAATTTCAACTTTAAACTCATTGTTAAGGGCACAACTCACAAAACACGCCTATGTAAATAATTTGATTTTGTATTTTTGGTAACGTTATACTAATGACGTGATACAAAAAGTTGACAATTTTAATCCAGTAAGTGCAAAACCAGAATTGCGCACCGAATATAAGAGAAATTTGCTACACATATGTGCAAATATTGACAAAAATCTGACATTTGCAATTCAATAGTGTAAACCGGTGCCTTTACCCACCAACATATAAAGGAAATTCCCAAATGAAGATGTTTAAATCATTCTTGAAGTGATATGGAAGGGGTAAATACTCTTAAATTTTGATTCAAATGTGCCCAAGTTTAATCATACTTTTATCCTCCTGGTAAGCAAGCGCACAAGAAAAACCAGCAGTTTGTTTGCAATGAATTTATTTTTTCTATTACGTTATGAGATTCAGTAGGTTACATGCAAAATATCAGCACTGTAGCACAAATGGTTGCTGAGCTGTGGTTTTTTGAAGTGAGGCAAAAAATCTGAAGCGAACTATAGGGAAGACACTACCATGGGTCTAAAACAACCAAAAACTACAAGAACTATCAGAAAATCATCAACAGTGGAGCACTTTGACTTCCGTCCTGTGTAGAGGAAAATGAATGAATGAAAAGGAGGAACCAATTTTAATATAATGTCTTTTAATGAGCTAATCACCTTTGAAATATTTTTTTGCTTTCCACTTGTTTTTTTTAAACACTCCTCATAAAAAGCTGTCAAATCTGTGGTATTTTTGTTGGCTGCTGAATATTTTATCTTGCTAATTAATTTGTTTGCCTCAAATCACTAAACACACTATTCCTTGTAGTTTTGTGATATATGGGATGGAAAATAAAATATGTGGAATGAAATGTGATATCAACACAGCTATGGTTTAAATGTGAGTACATACTATTTGATATCGACTTAATGAAAACTGTAGATGAAAGCTGCAAAAAAAAGCAAAGTTCCCCATCACGCTACATGGCATATAGGGAATATGTTGCTAGTGACCAGGATTTTTAGGGTTATGCGGTCAGTATTACACCTGTGCTGCTTTACTTTCCCACAAAAAAATCAGGTACCCATTTAAAGCTGTGTGAACCTGAAAGACATTGAGTTGATCAGGATCAAACCCAACCTCTTGTCCTTTATAGTCCTGTTCACTAACCACTGAGCTATCACAGCTCCCTGAAATGAAGGCTGTGGGCCAGCCAAAAAGATTCCAAGGGACAGGGGTTGAGCCACACTAACGTAGCACATATTTATAGTAGTCATAAACATTCTCGGAGGTACGCGTAGCCGTATGGCTAAAACCACTGTTCCGCTGGCTGAAAAGCTGGCATACGGTGTTCAAAGCCTGCGGTAGACAGAAAGGATTTTTTATTTTGGGGGTGAAATAAAAATCTTTAGTCTCACACGTGGTGGTGACTACTTGACCAAGCCGCTTTTATCCCTCTGGTTCTATCGTTGCCTCCTGACGACATACACCAGCAATGGTACTATGTGTCGTAAAGATAGTTTTTACAAACATACTCTTTTCCTTTCAGCAGATAGCAATAAGCTGACATGTTGAGGGCTGCATTGCATGTCTTTTATGTACAAATCTTGTCTGTATTCTCAGACATCCTGAATTATTTTTACTTTCATCATCATAAAGCACAAAGCCTACTGGCTTAGATGATTCTCTCCACACTTTCTTTCTTTACATCATTAATTTTGTAAATAAGGTACCTATTTTGACAGCGGAGTTGAATTATGAAGCTTGATTGTCAAGAAACTATAAGTAAAGGTTCTCCTCGTATTGGTCAGAGAATTATACTTTAATCAAAAGTTTTGCAGCCTCAGGAAAGCAGAGTTTTGGTGGCTGAATAGTTAGTGTGCTTGCTTCCTTATCAGAAAGGTCTGGGTTTAGTTCCCAGAAAAGACAGATTTTTTTTTCAGACAGGAAAGTAAAGGTGGCCAGGTATGATACCTACCGAACTCTTCAACCAAACATGTGCCATTGGTCATGGAAAAATATGGTCACAAAAGCCATACTCCCCATATGCCTTGTAGGGCATGAAAGGAATCTTGTTTTACAAAGGAATTCAGGATTATTAACTCTTTTCGTATGTTTCACCGCACTGTGCGCCATGCCGGTTTCGGCAGCGTACGTTTCACCGCATAATTCGCCACGCTCAATTTGATTAGTGTGAACGTCATCAAACCATATTCTTTTTACGTGACTTGTATCATCTTGGTATTGGTGAAATCTAATACCTTGTTCAATTGTCTAAAAATTCATATATATAATATATTATGTTATATTTTATATAAATATGTAAATTGATTCTTAAAACCATGACAAATTTTGTCTCTGAAATCTCTTCCATTGCGTCGATAAAAAGCTTCCGTACGGAAAGAGTTAATTATCATGTTCTCATAAAATGGTAATCATTGAGTGCCTTTATTTTATTTCCATGATAATAAAGCCTCTTTGCATTTGCTAAGAGATTTCCATAACTTTTTGCAAACCACAAGCACTTACAAAATTCTGATTTCAATGTTTTTACCAACTTGTCACTCACTCCCAGAACTTTAATCTATGCCTCTTGTATTTACTTCTCTTCTTAAACTCAATTTTTTCCCTTCTGTCACAAAGTTGCCAGACCTTTGTTTCAAAGAGTGTCATAAATTTTAGCTAATCTTTTCAGAGGAGGAAGTAGGTTTACATCACTTGCAAAAAAATCACAAATAATCAACAACAGAAAAAAAAAACCAAAGAACAATATATAGTTATTTGTTTTTTCACTGATCTATCGCCTCGGAAGTTTCCCTCTATAATAATATTTATTTATTATTATTTGTCTCCAGTCATAAATTTTACTTGTCTTCTTGTCATTTTAACATACATAAGGAAACATTGGTACATTGCACTTTCAAACTAAATTTCTCACATCAAACACTAGTTGCTGATTTGTTCATTTTCTTAGTATCACCTTTAATCTTTTATAGCCTGTTCATGTACCTACACAGAACCACCATCTCTACTCTCTCACAGTATCCATTACTACACTGATCACTGAGCCAGCTGACTGTGGCAAATTATACAAACAAACAAACACACTTACATTTTTCATGTATAAAGTTATTTTGATTACATCTGCTATTTTAGTCAAATTTCATAAATGTCAATGACACCCGAACCTTTTATTGTCAAATATTAATGGGCATTCTAAATTCTGTGTGGGCTGATTTTGCAGGGATGGCCATTGACTTTTGAAGTGAGTCACTGGTTCCTGAAAAACAAAAAAAGAAAATGTATTTTTGTTTAAATACAAACAAGCATAAACATACACATATGAATTATCATCTGTAAAAGACACACAAACACTAACAGATATAAATGTTTTATTTTCATACTTTAGTTTTCGTATAAAATTCCATAAGCTAATTTTCAGGCACAATTGCTTGCTTTAATCTCAAAGTTGTATTTCAGTTATGATCATAAACATGTTGCTACATGTATCAATGAAGATGTCCCGTGGAAACTACATCCTACTCATTCTTGAGATTTATATTTTAATGAAGTGGTTCAAATTCATGCCATCTGTACACAAATATTAGTGTTCTAGAATAGTTAATTTTTGTGCTGTTGATAATTTAGTCTAGTAGCATTTATTAGAAGAAATATTTCCAAAATTTTACACAATTAACCCTTTCTGGTATAAAATAATATTTTACCTCAAATAACAATTTAAGGCTCTTATGAATATTTGTAATGTACTCTAGCAGAATTATAATCAAGTCATGTTTCAGAACAGAGAAAGTTACCCAATCTGATACATTATCTGGATAGCTTGCAGAGTGTGATACATATCTAATTTGATTTTGTTGTTCCTTCATTACCAATCTTTGTTCGTAAACAACCACATTAAGCACTCTATCAAATTTTAGACTTTTCTGATCACACAAAACGTTATCACTCAGGATGTTTAGGTATTGCCAAATCATCATTCTACACACTCATGAAACAGATAATGCTGGAGAAGACATAGTGCTGCTTGTTTGTCCTACCTATATGGATACATGCCTGATACTTGTTTAATATATGGCACATGCGGCAGGTGAGTCTGCTGTGGCTGTGCAACAATATGCATAGCTGTGACTAAGCTCTTTCAAGCAAGAGCAGAAGAAAGCTGATGTATGGTTGCAGGTTTACAGTTGTAAATGATGGCACAAAAACATTACAACATTGTATCTCAAACATGTCTTCTTTAAGAACACAGCACAAAGGAACAAATAAACAAATAAGCAGAAATGCGGATAAAACTGCATCAATAATAAGTAGATAAGAATGCATCACCTTTTTAAAATATCAACACACAAAGACACTAATAAATCCCCAGACCTCATTAATGTCAAATGGTAAGACAAATGTGTTTGACACTTCCTCTGATGATGGGAAATGAAGTGGGTGATATTGGCCAAAGAATCCAACAAATGTTCCCTTTGCTCCCCACCACACTCTGAAAGAAAAATATTTATACAAAATGTTAACTAAAATTTAAAAAAACTATCTTTACAGCTTTATCCCATTTCTAGGATCTTCTGTGCAGATTTATAGGACTAGAGAATAAAGGTTATCTATTCAGTGCAGTCATCATGAGATGTTTGGCTCACAATTTTTATTTCACACATAATAAAAAAAAATTTTGCCCCAGGTTTGGAGCACGTCAAGTTATCAGTTAGGGCATCTGCTCTCCTTATATACTAAATGTTGAATTGTGAATATAATTAAACATATTTAATATTTTAAGCAACTGAAATTTATAAGTATTTTGGGATGTCTTGTAATGACAGATTTTGATTATGGCTCTTTTCATCTTGTCAGACAGTCTAGTGGAGGCTATTGTGTATTTTTTTAGGTTTTGTTTTTGTCGAACAGTTTCTCTCGTGGCTAATTCTACCAATGTTTGACAAACATACACAACCACAGAATGAACAAGTCAGGCCCACTGATCCACAGGGTTTTCCATCCTTTTTCATCAGTCTTTTCTCTTGTAAGTTTTGACACAGCACAGTCTCAAATGATGTTATACCATTCCTTATACATGCTCTCCATGATGTGCAATCACTTGGCAGATGTTCCCAATCATTTTCACAGCTAGAGAAGTCATTCAGAGATGATTTACAGATATCTCTATATCTTAGTTTAGGTCTGCCGATTTGTCTTTTTCCGGGTGTTAGTTCACCATATAGTATTTGCCTGGGGTAATGACAGAGTGATACTTACATGTGATGAGAAGAGATAATAACTGAATAGCAAAGCAAGCCCTCATATGGGAAACAACAGGTAAGAGAAAAAGAGGAAGACCCAGGGAGACACTGAGAAGAACATTGATGAGAGAGGCAAGAAATATTTCCAAAATTTTAGAATAGAATGACAGAGTGAACATAATAAATCTAAAAAATAACAAGCAATACAGATGAGTCAGAGAGTTATAGCTTCATTAGTTAACTTTAATGCAGAAACAAGTTATTTTACAGACAACAGTTTAGTTTAGTCAATGGATTATCCTCATTGTCCATCAAAGATGTCCATAAGCGAAATGATCCCTTCCCTAGTATGCCCCTTAGTATGTGAAGACTGATGACTTCAGTTCTGTGTTAATTTGTTATGCTTCAGTGTCTCCCATGGTCCAGCATAGTGCTCTACATCCCAAGTTTTGACCTGATCTTTGTGCAGTCAGAACATGGTTGTAGTTTTATGATTATTGATTGAGTCATCAGGACCCTGCCTCCCTAAGAGCATTCACAATTTTAGCCTGGTCTATTGCACATCCACCATCCATGGCAGCTGTTCCAGCCAGGCTTTCAGCCGATTTGTTTCCCCTTAAACTGGAGTGTCCAAGAAAAAGATGAAATAGATCCAAATCAGTGCTGAATTGTTTAGTGACACCAACCACTGCCTTGGTGCTTGGCTTCTTTCAGTTTTCTTTATCATAATCATCAAATCACTCAGAAAGCGCACTTAGGTAAAAGGTTGTGTTTCTAGCCAGGCCATTGCTTTAGTTACTGCATTGATCTACATAGTCAACTACTGGTAGTTACTGTGAAAGCACCATTTTCCTCCTTTGCTGTTCTTCCTTTAACCTGGACAGTAAAAGCTTATGAGGTCTGACTGT
This sequence comes from Megaustenia siamemsis, assembly GCA_032433765.1. Taxonomy (NCBI): domain Eukaryota; kingdom Metazoa; phylum Mollusca; class Gastropoda; order Stylommatophora; family Ariophantidae; genus Megaustenia; species Megaustenia siamemsis. Next base: position 68,256,396 of record JAVIAB010000124.1, read on the forward strand.
TCTGAACAAAGGATCTATCAGTATAAATGACAGCTGCACCTTCAGGTGAATTTTCATGGATCAAGACCTGCACCTCTGCCTCCACTATTACAGAGTTGTGTTGTCTGCATTCTCTGTTCAAAGTGATTGAACTAAAAAGGATGTAGAGCACTCTGCTGGCTCATATATATATATAAGGAGAGCAGGTGACCAAGTCAAGAACAATGCAGGATGGCAGAGTCAAAAGTTTTTTTTTAATCGGGTGAAATTAAAAACTTAGATTTGAGTTAACTTGACTTGTGTCATTTGCTCAGGACTAATGGTCATTATTCCTTGGTCCTATATTTACCTCCAACAATGGGAAATTGCCATGAAGATCTTTTTTTTTTTTTTTTGAGGTAAGACATAAAAATAAACATTACTGGGATCTGCAGATCAATGTACAAAAGTTGATAATATGATTTATAATAATAAAATATCATTTTATGTTTACTTTTAGTCTTTTATGTTTACCAGGTTTAGATGCTAACATTTTCAGCTTGTTCATTAATTATTGAAAGAAAATATTTTTCCATCAATGGTTTTATTCTGTCTCTAGAAAAGAAAAGGTGCTAGCACTCACAGTGAAATAAATCACAATTCTTCTGGGGAGACAATTGGGGCAGCTACCGCATACCATCATGTACAGCCAGAAAAAAAATCTAGTGCTCTTATAGATTACAAAAATCATACAAGTAAAGAGTTCTTGTTATAACAGTGGTATGTGGAAATATAGTGCTTATGTCCATATTTTATCAGACAATCAACAAATGTGTTGGTGATGTGGGCATTACCATGGTAGGCTGTCCTACTTTCCAATTGAAAGGAGAGATGCAGTAGTGCAGTTGTGAAAAGAATGAGGTAATAGAAGTTCAAATGCAGCTCACAGCACACAAGGTTTGAAAAAAAAACTGCTGTGGTTCACCAAGCCACCAGGTAAAATGGAGTAAATCGTGTCAGGGGAAAAAATATGTTTACAATACTTGGAAAAAAATTAACAAATAATCAACAGAAAAAAAAAACAAAGAACAACAGAGAGCTCAAAAAAGGATCAAACCTGTACTCCTTGACACAGTGCCTAGCCACAAAAACATAGATATTACAGTACACAGTCAACTATGCAAATTAAAGTTTTGTTGCACAAGGTTCGATCTTGCTTCGGGTTGTCTATTCTGTTGTTGATTATTTGCAAATTTGTGTTGTAAACATACCCCTTCCCCTGAAATGATTCGCTGATCTTTCATCTCATTAGTTTCCGTTCATAATAATATGCATTTATTATTATTTGTCTCAAGATAAAATGGAGACCAAAATTCAAGCTCTAGGTAGGTAGAGTAATGTTGCCATATCTATGGAGTTTGTGTTGAATTTAACTATTCAGCTATTTGCTTTTTCTAGTCAACTACTGACAGGGTAAGATTTTATACTATTGTTACTCATGTTTCAATGTTGATTCCTGTCTCATGCTTTCCTTAAGAAAAAAAATCTCTTATCTTTAATTTCCAGAGGATGAGTGAACCCCTGTGCTGGTAAAAGAAAAAAAACAAACTTTGCCACAGCTTTAGGTTGAGTTTCAGACCACCAAGTTACAGATGAATGTACAACCGATTCACCATTATGATTCAACTACAATGTTGTACAAATGCTACCTGACAGATCCATCCAGAGAACCTGATAAAATAACCTTGTGGGCATTCACATAAACCAGAGTGACAATCTTCATGAGGTGGGCTCTCCAACTAACAATCTCAGACAGGCATTTCTACAAAAAAAGATACAAATATATATATATATATATATATATATATATATATATATATATATATATTAAAAGTGGTTAACAGAAAAGAGTCATTGTATTACCAGCAGCTCCAAAGCAGCTCCTTAGTTCTTTTGAGAAAATTAGAAGGGGCATAAATGTTGATTGCTGCTGTTGCTTGCTGGTTAAGCACACTATTGAGTTATTTGCAGGTCATCATTATTGCACTCTGAATATGTCTAAAGGTGCTCAGATCACCTCCTCAGCAGGTCTCGCAGTGTCTAGCGACTGATGACTCCAATTCTATGTTGGTTGATAAGTCTTCTTACACGCCCACTAAGTTTCTCATTTCTGGCTGTGATCATCTTAACTCCCATCTCTTTCATCCGAAGGAGTGATGTGGACTCATATTTATCAAAGTCCTGTGCCCTTCCCACATCTTGCAAGGCATTGATGATGTCCTCCCAATCCATTGGTTGACCGTCTGCAACAATAGTGCAGCTAGCCAACCTGCCCGCTCTTTAATTTTCCCTTACCCCCCACATGTCCCGGGACATAGAAAAAGGTGACCTTACATATTTTTTACTTTTGCATTGACTCTACCTATTGCATATGTATAGAGCACGCCGCCACTTTTCTTATCATGCTCACGAATCACTCAGTATGCAGACATTGGTGTAATCTAGTGACTCTAACCAGATGAATGCCCTGATCACTGCCATCATGTCCATTATCATGCTACTCGGTTGTCAAAATATATGCACCAATGTCTTCCTTGACTATAAGCACACTATGCAGTTATCTAATCGAGTTATTGCTATTATTTTTAATTACTATTTCTTTATTCCAAATTTATTTCATCTCTAAACAAAAAAACTAAAAACTATTGTGTTCTTATTTTAAAATGTTAAATAATTCAAAGTGAAGGATGTGTTCTTGTACATTGTATACAAATGTTTATGTATGTTTTCTCAGTGACTCCATGAGTATGCTTAAGAAGGTTGAGGCTGGGTGGAGGCGAAGAGAGTGGTTGAAGTCCCTGCAGCTGTCAACTTTAAAAGAAATCGTCTTCATCTACGTACCTGGCCACTCTGGAGTGCAAGGGAACGAACGAGCTGACAAGCTTGCTGAAAAGGCTAAAATTTCAGATGGCAACGCCATGGACAACGCGGACATTTTACACGCAATCCGCGAGGCGGGAAGAGTAGCAGACTCTCGAGACGACAAGGATTCAAACGCAATGGCGAGACTAACGCATAGTCGCGTAAGGCTTGGCACAGCTAAGAGCGAACATTTTTCAGGACGCCAGAGGTGTATGGTTAACCAACTGCGAACCGGCACGATCAGCCGTCACACACTTGTGAATTTACTCGAAAGGAAATCGGAGCACTTATGGGTATGCCCCTTGTGCAAGGAGGATGATCTTTCGACTAATGACTAATGTATACAAATCAGAACAACAATATAAATATAAATATCTCTCAAGCCATAAATACCCATCTTTACTGCATAAATACACACATTTTCTACAGTGCATTACAATTTACAGTAGATCTTCAATATCCATACATTTGGCTCAAGAAAAATAATTTTAATAATTGAAATATGCATGAGATTATTATCATGTGGAGCCGTGCCAAAGATGGTGTAATGGTGTCGTTTGTTGAAGATATTTGGAGTTAAAACATTAATTTATCCAAGATTTTCTTACCCCCATAACTGAAACAAGGGAGCCGCAATAGCCCAGTGGTTAGTGAACTGGACTACAAATGACATGATGTAGGGTTCGATCCCATCCGACGGCTTGCAGGTTCACCCAGCATTAAATGGGTACCGGATTTTTTTGGGAAAGTAAAGCGGTGCGGGCGTAATACCGACCATGTTACCCCAAAAATTATGTGCTGAAGGTCTGTAAAATTTATGGTCACTAACACCATATTCCCTATACGCCACTTGGTGTGACGGGGGTACCTTACTTTTTTTTTTTATAACTGAAACAACGCATTTTAGTTATTTTATTGTAATTTTAGTAATGAATTTGTTTTGCACAATTTGTATAATGAGTGTGCAGCTTCATAACAGAACTCTTTAGTTGCTTTTAATAACATTCTAGGGGTTACATTAAACCATTTCCCATCTTGAGCCTCATATAAACATCAGAGAAAATTAAAATTAAAAGATGATACAAATAAAAAAAAATACAAGAACTAATATTTTTTATTCGTCAGAGTAACTCAACAGAGACTACTCTATCAGATCTCCCATTTAACATGAAGCCCTTGCACATGGACTGCTTAACTATGCACATTTTTCAATATTTTAGACTTCTATATCATTTATCCTCTCATGCAATAAACATGGAGGTTTTGAACCTTTCAAATCATGGACTAATAAATAGATTGACAAGATAGACGTCTCATCCAATTGAAATCTACTGCAGGACATCAGTAACTATGTTTTCCTCTTTACAGGAAAGATGGCTTGACATCAGATCACATTACCTTCAGATTAGGAGAGCCAAGAAGAAATCACAGATTTTAAGTAACAAATTTTCACAGCATATGATGACATTTGACCATGAGACCTTCCGGTCCAAAGGCTGATGTCTTACCTTTAAACCACCCAGTCCTTAGTAATTGTTTCAATCCCTGTTCTCTTACAATAGGTTTTTGCAGGGATAGCTTTGCCTATTCTACAATGATTCTATCTATTAATTCTAGCTTGTAAAGCCCATTCTTTCTTCTTAAGAAATGTCATTGGTTAATGGATAAACAATTTCTTAATGTGTTTATCTATTGCACAAATCTTTGCACTCCTTATTAAATGCATAGCAACAGTTTTATATTTTTTTCTATAACTTTTGAAATTATTTTTTTCTTTTTTTCTTTTAACATGTGTCACCTTATATCTTGACATTTGTCTTTTCAGCCAATGTAACCCTTGACATTGTACACTTAATTATTAAGTTGAGTTTACTTTAGTTAAGTTTAGTTTAGTTGCGTTTATTTCAGTTTAGTTTAGTCGATAGGTCATTCTTACTGCAAAGTGTATGAATCCATAAAAGTTTAGATATCCTCCTATATAGCATGCAACAAGTAATGACACCAGTGTTGTGTTGATTTACAATCCTTCATTAACTTCCTGGCGAGAACTCCTGTATGACCTTGACATGGTATTTGTGCTGTCTGTTCATGGTTGCAGAATAGGAGTAATTTTTTGTGTCAGTTGGTTTATCATCATCCAGTGTCAACATCATGCAATCTTTTGCTCTTTCACATCACATATCAGGCAAACTGACAAGCCTATCAGCATGGACATTACTTCTTACACCTGCATGCCCTGGCATTAAAATGAAACAGGATTTTGTTATGCTTGGCCTTCCTAGAAACTCAAACCACTGTCATCGATCTCAGCCTTTTGTGATTTTCCTGAGCAAACTCTTTGAGTCACTGAGGAAACACATGTCTCCTCAGGGTAATTCAACAGAGTCTGTGTCTCAAGTCATGCTAATGCTTTAGTGTAAGCCATAGCCTCAACAACTACAAGTAATTCAACAGAGTCTGTGTCTCAAGTCATGCTAGTGCTTTAGTGTAAGCCATAGCCTAAACAAATACAAGTAATTCAACAGAATCTGTGTCTCAAGTCATGCTAATGCTTTAGTGTAAGCCATAGCCTCAACAACTACAAGTAATTCAACAGAATCTGTGTCTCAAGTCATGCTAATGCTTTAGTGTAAGCCATAGCCTCAACAACTACAAGTAATTCAACTACAGAAGTAATGGCTTGACTCTCTCATCCTTTTTACCATGTGTTTTTGTGGTGTGCATGTCTTATGTCACCAGTAACTTTCATACAGACTTTGATGAAAGTAACCAAATTGCTCTGTTATATTTAAAGCAGACCTTGTATAAATGTCATCAGAATGTTGAAATATCATACTATGCTTTCACATTGTTGAGATCAGAATGAAAGATGTCAATATTAAATGTTTAGCATACAAGTGACAATAACAGAGACTAAAGTTAGAAAACCTTTCATTGATCAACAAATGATTGCTCATGAGGAAGTACATAACTCAGTTTTTTATTTAAACCACAACAAAAAGAATATCATATTAAAAATGTTTCCCTTGAACACCTAAAAATAAACCGAAATGAAATGGAGTTTACTGTTGTATCCAAGATGGAGGAATTACTTTTCTCCGGCTTGGTATAGAACCGTTGATCAGAGGTTTAACAAGCCGCTATCGTAAAAATGATTTTGTTAATGAAATGTAGACCTGATACGAGGAAATTAGAGAAATCACCAATCAACCACTAATATCTTCAGTAATAAAGAAAAGACGATGGTCATATGTTAGACATGTGATGAGAAGAGATAATAACCAAATAGCAAAGCAAGCCCTCATGTGGGAAACAACAGGTAAGAGGAAAAGAGGAAGACCCAGAGAGACACTGAGAAGAACATTGATGAGAGGGGCAAGAGCAGCAGGAGTCGGCTCCCTCAGTAAGATAGAGCTGCTTGCACAGAACAGAGACAAATGGCGAGATTTGATAAAATATCTTAAAAGATGGACAAGTCAGCCTATGACAATCTGCACCATCAAAGCAAGAGACAGAGTGGAATGGCACTCCATGGTAGCCAACCTTCGATGTAGAGACGGCACTCAATGATGATGATGATGATCTTAAAAGAATTGAAGACTGCTAGAACAAAAATTCAGATAAGAGAGGGAGTATCTTGGTTTACGCCCTATGGACCGGCTACGGTTCGAAAGGTCAATAGATAGATGGATAGATAGATAGATAGAAATGAAATTATGATCTAAAAATTTACATTTTACAGTTTACATCTTGGCTTTATCTATGATAAGAGTACTTTGATAGTGAATAAAATAAAAACAATGCAATTAAGCATTGCAAACGAATTAAAACATATTACAAAACAAAGAATAAACTAACTTCTATATCATCATCATCATCAAGTACCGGGCCTGCTGGTGTAGGTGATCATGTCTCTCCAGAACTTTTGATCTCAAAAGTTATTTATCATTTCTGTTGTTGACCTTCTGCCAAGCCATTCTCTTAAGCTGTCTGGTATTTTTTCTCTTTGTTTCCCTCTATCTCTTTATTCCTCAATTTTTCCAGTTGTTACAATATATTCCAGTTGTTCTCTTTTCATTACATGGCCAAAAAATGATGATTGTTTCTTCCTAATATTGGAAATTAGCTCTCTTTTTGCTTTGACCTCTCTCAGAACCTCTTCATTACTCTTCTTAGCCATCCATGGTATTCTCAACATTGTTCTGTAAAACCACATTTCTACATACTCCAGTGAATTGCTATATATAAATATAATTATTAATGTAATAGAATGTTATTTTTTTTTTGGTCAGAAAACCACATACATCATCTGTAGTATTTGGGTTCTCCAAGAAGTGCCGCACATTCCAAGTTGTAATGTAGCCTTCTGAAAATGGAGATAAAAAAAGTAAAATTATTGAGCAACAGTTTATTTTCTGTTAAGAAATTATATGAAAATAAAATAGAAATAGTACTAATAAATCGCTTATATTTTCAATACGAATTAAATAATTATAATAGGCTCTTTTTCCCCACCAAGAATATGTTCTGGTAAACTGGCATAACTTAAACTGTCCTGTGATACATATTTTCAAAATAATTGAAGATTAAGATGACCACCAGATTTCTTATTTTACAGAGTGGGATGATAGAAATTGAATTTCTTTCTTTTTTTTTTTTAAAAGAAAGCATTGATTAAAATCATAAAGGTAAAGGTGGTCCTATAGCAATTTCTGTTCTGTAATGAAGTATTAGTGACTTCTTTGTACTGAGCTTCAGCTTCATGAAGTGGGCTGGCCAGTTCCTTTCCTTGCTGCCTTTACTTCCTAGAGAATATCTCTGGTACCCATCTGAAGGGGCTGGGTGGACATACTATATTTTATAACAACAATTGTTTTCAAAGACTGTTTTTACTAAAAGTATGTTGTTAAGGACATATGGATGTGAATCATAGACAATAGGACAACAGACAGGAAAATCACTGGAGTCTGTAGAAATGTGGTTTTACAGAAGAATGTTGAGAATACCATGGACAGCTAAGAAGAGTAATCAAAATGTTCTGAAAGAGATCAAAGCAAAAAGAGCACTATTTCCAGTATTAGGAAGAAACATTCTTCATTTTTTGGCCATGTAATGAGAAGAGAACAATCACCACCATCATGCAGCATAAAAATAAACGAGACAAATCTGAAACAAGTACAACGTTTCAAATACTTGGGCACAATAATAACATCAGATGGGAGATGCACCACAGAAATAAAAAGCAGAATAGCTCAGGCCAAAATAACATTTCAGAAAATGAAAAATATCTTATGCAACAAATCTATGTCAATAAAAATGAGAAAGAGAGTTCATCGGTGCTATATAGAACCAATTCTGACCTATGGAAGAGAATCATGGACAGTAGACAAACAAATGAAAGACAATTAGAGGCCACAGAGATGGGATTTCTCAGAAGAATGTTGAAAGTTCCCTGGACAGCTAAAAAGACCAATGAGGAAGTTCTCAAAGAGGCCAACACAAAAAGGGAGCTCTTAAAAAACATCAGAAAGAAGCAATCAAGATTTTTCGGGCACATCATGAGAAGAGGAAAGATGGAATACTTGGTTACAACTGGCAAAATAAAAGGAAAGAGAGATCGCGGGCGACAAAGAGAGAAAATACTGGATAGCTTGGTGTCATGGCATGGAAAACAGTCAATAATAGAACTGATACGATGCACTATAGATAGAAGATTGTGGAGGGGCATGATCACCTACGCCAACCGGTATGGCACATGATGATGATGATGATGAATGAGAAGAGAACAACTGGAATATATTGTAACAACTGGAAAATTTGAGAGACGAAGAGAAAGAGGGAAGCACAGAGAAAAAATACCAGACAGCTTAAGAGGATGGCTTGGCAGAAGGTCAACAACAGAAATGATAAATAACTGTCAAGATAGAAAGTTGTGGAGAGACATGGTCACCTACGCCGGCCTGGTACTTGATGATGATGATGATGATGCTAAATGAAAAAAAAAACAAAAAAAACGTCTTATGCAACAAGTCTATGTCAATAGAAGTGAGAAAAAGAGTCTGTTGGTGCTGTATAGAGCCAATTTTGACCTATGGTATCAAATCATGGACAGTAGACAAACAAATGAAAAGATGATTAGAGGCCACAGAGATGGGATTTCTCAGAAGAATGTTGAAAGTTCCCTGAATTGCTAAAATTGACCAATGAGGACATTCTCAAAGAGACCAACACAAAAAGGGGGCTCATAAAACTTCATAAAGAAACAATCAACATTTTGTGGGCACATCATAAGAAGAGGAAAGTTGGAATACTTGGTTGCAACCAGTAAAATACAGGGAAAGAGAGATCACAGATGACAAAGAGAGAAGGTAAATAGCTAGACTAGATAGACTAGATACTAGACTAGATAGCTTGGTGTCATGGCATGGAAAACAGTCAATAACAAGAATTCATATGATGCACTGTGGATCATATTGTGGAAGGACATGACTGCTTACACTAATCGGTATGGCACATGATGATGATGTTGCTAAATTTTGTAAAGTGATACTTAATGTATTCACAAGGAATAATTTTACTCAAAACTCATCTTGTAATAAGACTGCTGCTATTATTATCATTGACAAGAAGTCAAACTCTAATATACATTATTAGAAATAAACTTAAAAGTATTTAACCTCTATAAATTGCTATTTACAATTATTTCAACTGCTAAAATCACAAATAATTCTACTCAATACTATACAACTACTGCCATATACACAAATAACCTACTACTATCTCCAGTGACTAGGACATTAACATCTTCATCATGGCAAATTGAAGTCACAACAGTGTTTTTATTGGGAATAGCTGTAGAAACCTCTTGGACAAGCACACCCTGATAAGAGAAACATGATTGATGTTATTCTGAGATTAGTTTTTTAAAACATTTTTCTAATTCATATGTGTGTGTTAATCTTTATCAGTTTTTTTTGTTAAGTAAACGTTTCAATTATATTTCTATGAAGATTTCTAAAAATAACATATTGCAGGTTTTATATTTTTTAACTTGTGTGATCGAATCACAAACTAAATTGCATCATATCATCATGTGCTATATACTTGTCATCAATGAAATCTATGCCTTACTTTTCAAGAATATGCTGAAATTATTCCCTTGGCTATCTTTTACATTTTAGCTACTCATGTTCTCTTCCAATTTGTGTTTCTTTCTTTATTTTTTTTGGACTGCTTATTGAAGATGAAGCAGTCTTCTCAAAAACTAAATTTCTGCAACTGAACTTTCAGATTGTATGTAAATGTCTATAATTTATACTAACAGCAATGTTGATTTAACACACAAGTGCATGCCCTTCCTTTCTACTGCAAGATAAATTAACAACAATATTCAAATAAGAGTTTTACTGCATACCTGCAATAACAAGATCATAAGAAAGTAAGAAACCACTTTTGAATGAAAGTTAAATAAATAGACTAATGTCTTATCTTCTTCTGCATTCATCCAATGAATAATCTTCATCATCATCAACCCTTAAAATGACATAAGTAGGTAGGTGCACATTGCTATGGTTTACAGTAAACTGTAATAACTGAATTATTTTTATCTAATACATCCATTTGTTGCATGGAATTGTATTGGTTACCAGGTTGACTTTACTCTCAATCCCGACTTGGACTTGTTAGTCAGTTACCTGAGCCACTACAGAAAGGTGGGGTCACATTCTGATCAGCTGTTGCTGCTAATCTTGGCACAGGGGTCGAACTATGAGTTGCTGATCACTCTCAGACCAGTTGTCATCTGGCATCTTCAAATAATATCTTAAATGTTGGAGTTAACATATCTTGCAGGTCTATAGAAATACGATTAACAAACAAAACACTTTAGTGCTGTTTTAGTAAGGGATCTCATAAATATTTGTTTCTTGTACTTTTGACACACTTAGACAAGCTGAATTTAATTCAATGGTCTCAGTTGTGAGGCCTTGCTTGAAACATTAATTACTTATTGACAGAAAAAATATGAGTGCCTCTGAAGTTGGAGTTATCCAGCTGTGTGGCAAAGGACCCCTGTGCACACGGTTGCCAGGGAAAAATGGATCAACATGCAAAATTTAGTTCCTATTCAGTCCCTATAGGGACTTCGCCTGAGGTGAAAGCTGGTGAGCGAAAAAAAAAAAAAAAAACTTCACCACTGGATATTTACCGTCTATAGTACACTTATCTTCCTGCTTTTGTAACAACCTTCAGCATTGTCTCATATCTCATGTCCACATTTTTTGCTTCTATAATTTGTATTACACATATCACTATTTATTATAACCACCCAACAATTGTTTAAAACTGCATACAGATTCTACATCTGTGGTTAAATACAACTTGCTGTGGGGTAGAGATCAGTTTAGTTAAATGGATTCAATTGCTCTTTAGCCCGGCATTAGTTCAGTTCCCAATAGGATCAAATATTTTTTTACAGCAGGCACAGTATAAACTCTAATTGGTACACCAAAAAACAGCTGCACTGGACATCTGGTCTTTGTTCCCAGCTCCTAAGTACATCTTCTAGTATATCTCAGAAATGTAGTTGAATGTAATATATAGTTTATATTATTTAGTTAAATTTTTTATAGCAAAAAATTTTTTGTTAATTAGGCATGAGCTAAACATCAACAAAAGAGATTAAATTGTTTATATTTTAACAGAATGATAGTCCTAAACACAAAAATGTGAACAAATTGAAGATATTACTAAATTTACATGATAATTTACATACATTCATATCCCAAAATCGAATAAAGGAATCTTGGTGTGCTGATACAAGAATATGTGTATAGATATTCAGTGTTATTCTAGCATCTGGATCTAATGTGGCTGAAGACTCTCTAGCATTAGTCTGCATTTTATTTTCTGAAAGAAAAACACATTAAACTACAACATCTTGTTCATCATATTCTACTCCACACAATATACACATTCATTGAAAATGAAGTTGTTTAAAGTGGACTTTGTCTTTTTAAAACTCAAGTGCTCTTATATTAGTTTTTGGTCACATTTATGTGCTTAAGAAATTCAATGTCAAAGAGTGTCACATTATTTTAAAGTCAAACCATTTATCAGTTCTAATGTGTAACATTTTACACAAGCCCTTAAAAAACATAAACAATGGACACTTTATAAAAGGACATATCAAGGAAAAGAAAGGACAGAAAATCATAAGCAGTCCAAACCCAATTAACAGAACAATGGACTAATTTCAGTTGAAGAATCAAATTTAAAGCTCAGAAACTTACCATGTCCATCTTTAGAGTATGCTTTCTTGTCATATTGGGACCCAGCTTTTATTTTCCCAGTGGTAGAAGATGTAGTTCTATGAACTCTGTTTCCATGAGTGAGTTTAGGTTGAGTGGTTTTAGACATTACCTTGGTTTCTATGCTAGTCTGGAATTGATAAGTTTATAAATAAACATGTTAATATTATTTGTTTGTATGTGTATGCATAACTTAAATGATATTTTATATGTCTTTAATTTATTTATTATAAGAATCAAAATCATTGTAAAATACAATGAATTCATGTCTATTTATCATAATAAGAAAAAATTCTTATAACACATAGTGTCTTATGGTTATACAGTTTTAGACTTTACTGCATTAAGACAATAATATTTTAAGTGTGAGTGCCAGAGCTCTTTCCTCTCTTAATAGCTTTCTCCATTCATTGAGCCAGGCATCTTTTTTTTTATCTGGCTCAGCTAGAGAATGTTAAGCTGGGGTTGAACTCTTATCATTGTGCTCCAGTGCCAACATACTAACCATTACATTAGTGATGCTCTAAATCAGTAATGGCTAATTAGGTGCCCTCGGGCCACTTGTAGCCCGCGACGTCCTTTTTGTGGCCCGCGGCGGATAAAAAATAAAATCAGGTTGCATTGAGCAAAATGTCCTGGGTAAAATTGATTTAAAATTTGTTATATTAACTTCTACCGTGGAGAAAGCTAACTCAAATATTCACAAGTAGACCTATGTTTAAAACTCGGAACACTCTAGTAGTTAGTTTAACGTCGACTTCCCGTCATTCCCGGCCCATCCTTTTTTTCCTTTTGATCATCCTGCGACCGACTTAAACAAAGGAAGAAGCCAACGAATGGTTCTAGAGCCGACTCTCAGTTCGGCGAGTTCAAACAGTTTCCGCCAAGAAATACTGTCAGTCACCCACCTCCTCCACCCCAACACATTCACCTCAGGTTTGTTTCATGTCAACTTTAAAATGACCTAACTAAAACATGTTTGTTAAACAATATAAATAGCAAATTTTATTCATTTTTATAAATCAACTAGGCATTTTAACTCTGTTGCAATAAAATGATTTATGTAAGCAAATAATGCCGATAAATAACAAAAATATTACCTAAAACAAATGCCAAGTTTATTTGTATTGAAGTTGTTATGTGTGTGGCCCGCACACACAAAAAATAATTAAAAAGTGGCCCGCCATTTGAAAGAAATTGGCCTTCCCTGCTCTAAATCATTATTAGTGATGAATCTATTTACTAATATATTCACAACATTGAGAAATGTATCACTGACAAACTGTTAAATTTAATATTTTTATGTATTTAATTTTACTCCTAAATAGGTTGAGTAATTATGGATTTGCATTCGTTTGCAGTGATACCTTGGGCCTTCAAATAACTATAGATATAACTTCTAAATCATTTGTACACTAGGTATTAGATGTGGTTTCAGATCTAATCTATTTCTTCTTGTGAAATGGTGAAGTTGTTCAGTGAATGTACCTAGCTGGACGATTAACATGATCCTAATATTCTATTTGCTCTTGCTGTTTAGCATTTATGTGTTCTGAATTTTGTCAAAATAATCTTTTGAAAGTTTTATACAAGCTATATGTTTACCTGGCAATTTGCTTTAACTAAAAAGAGTCAAGGACAGAATGTTAAGAGTAATCTCTACAAATAAGTTATACATCCTGGTGACAATGGAGAACTTTCTTAGTCTACTTTTTTTTCTTCATTATTGTTTATTAACTATTAGAACCAATTGTATTGTACTTCAGGCAGTCATTGAGGATAAACATTCATATCTCCTTTATATCTTTATAATGATATAATGTTTTCATCTCTTTAATCATGTTGATTTTATCACCCCAGTTATACAGTTTTTCTTTTCTTCTTTGTTTAGTGTGTTGTAGGTCTACTGTATTTTACATCTTGGGGGGTCTAGTCCATCTATAAGCAGATCACCTTTATTTAGAATTGCTTCAACAATCTTTTTTTTTTTTTGCCTTGATCTTTTTACAAGGCTATAATTGTTTGAAATCAGAGTTATGCTGTATTATTATTCTTCTTTCTTTCTTTTATCCTGTTATGCTTTTTGCCAGTAGGCATCGCAGGCTTAAGTTCTAAGATGTGTTTTCTATCAAGGGCACTTTCTGTGGCTTGGTACAAAGTGATATTGTATTGTTTTATTATGTCATAAATTCCTTCAATCCATCTGCTTCTTATTCTACCTCTATATCTTGGTTGTTCCATTTTGTTATAAGCTCCTGATGATGGTGCTGAGGAGTTCATGCACACTAAATATTAAAACCACTTTAATCTTTGTCTTTTTATGTATTCAATTACTGGAGGAATTCAAATGGTGTTTCTGATTTCATTGTTCATTACTGATCTCTTTGTGTTTTGTTCAGTTTTTCTGAGGAATCTCATCTCACTTGTTGTCAGTTTTCTTTCTTGATCTTTAGTCAGAGTCCAGGACTGACATTGATAGCAAAGAGTCAGAATAAACATAGAGTTTATCAAGTTCTTCGTTGTTTCATTGAGATAGCAAGATGCTTTAAAATTGGTAAAGTTTGGTCTGTAACTTTGTTAGCACTTTGAATTCTTGCTTCAATTTCACTGTTAAGCCTTATCATCCTCTGTAAAAACTCTACCTAGATATTTGAATTCTTGAACTTGCTTTAATTTGTAATTGTCTATTGAGATGTTAATGTTTCTTGGTGTTCTACTTATGTTCAAGATTTCAGTTTTGTCTACATTTATCTATTTGTATTATCATTGTCATGGCTATATAAATGAATTATCAGCATTGTGACTTCTTTCATCATTAATTTGTGTGCTTTCATTCATGTGATAGTCATTACTTTCTTTAATCTTTCAATTAATTTTGGTTAATAATGTCCTCACAATATGACAGTGTATGCTACTTATTAATGATAAAATCACCTGTGAGCTTATAGATAAATGTCTCCTTGAGTCAGTCTGTGGATCTGGTAGTTGCTTCTTATTTGTCATGTTTCTGGAATGAAATAATATAACTTACTGTTTCTGAAAAAAAAAGTACTAAACATAAAACTTACAAGTGAGAAAAACCCTATGAAAGTCACTAAAACTGAAGTATATATCAATAATAAAAACTCTGTGAAAGTCACTAAAACTGAAGTATATATCAATAATAAACACCCTATGAAAGTCACTAAAACTGAAGTATATATCAATAATAAAAACCCTATGGAAGTCACTAAAGCTGAAGTATATATCAATAATAAAAACCCTATGAAAGTCACTAAAGCTGAAGTATATATCAATAATAAAAACCCTATGAAAGTCACTAAAACTGAAGTATATATCAATAATAAAAACCCTATGAAAGTCACTAAAACTGAAGTATATATCAATAATAAAAACCCTATGGAAGTCACTAAAGCTGAAGTATATATCAATAATAAAAACCCTATGGAAGTCACTAAAACTGAAGTATATATCAATAATAAAAACCCTATGGAAGTCACTAAAGCTGAAGTATATATCAATAATAAAAACCCTATGAAAGTCACTAAAGCTGAAGTATATATCAATAATAAAAACCCTATGAAAGTCACTAAAACTGAAGTATATATCAATAATAAAAACCCTATGAAAGTCACTAAAACTGAAGTATATATCAATATTAAAAACCCTATGGAAGTCACTAAAGCTGAAGTATATATCAATAATAAAAACCCTATGGAAGTCACTAAAACTGAAGTATATATCAATAATAAAAACCCTATGGAAGTCACTAAAGCTGAAGTATATATCAATAATAAAAACCCTATGAAAGTCACTAAAGCTGAAGTATATATCAATAATAAAAACCCTATGAAAGTCACTAAAACTGAAGTATATATCAATAATAAAAACCCTATGAAAGTCAAAATAACTGAAGTATATATCAACAATAAAATTTATTAAAATGAAATGGTAAAAGTAAATGTTGCAATGCTTTATTCTAAAGATAAAATTGAAAGTTAACTTGAAGTAAACCAACTGTCATAAAGTAAATTAGTTGCAAACAAATGAAACAGTGACAATAATCTCAGTGACAATAAACTTTGAAGGAGTTTCTGCTTATAGAACATAGTAGTTCTTCTGAGAGCAAAGTCAGCACAAAGGGCAGAAATCATAGCTCTCATGTTTGGCGATTCACTGCTAGGTTTTGTAGATCTTGTTCCTTAAAGCAGTTTCCTCATGTTCCAAGTCCGGCTTATTGCAGGAGCTACTGAGTTAGATGCTCTGTGCACACCATGAGCTGTGTGTCTCATCCGTTTTGGTCATGTTTCGATATTCCAATTGCTTACGATGAATGATGATATCATATGATAGGGAACAGTTGGCTGTGTTCACTTTCTGCGCAGTTTCGCCTTATGTCTTTTGGCGTGTGCTGAGACTGCTATGATGGGGACTACAGCTACCTTTCTTTGCTTGGGAGATGAGATAGTAATTCGGATGATTCTACTGGCACGGGCGGTTGAGCAATTATAGATTTTAATTTGTTTGCAATGATACTGGGGCCTTCCATAACCAAAGATCTTATTTTGTTATTAAGCTCATTGTTCAACCCTCTGTATTAATTGTTCTTAGAGTTTTTTTGGGTCCGCCTTGTTTTCTTTTCCTGCCACATGAAATCTTTTGTCCATTTAAGTATATAACTGAGTATTTCTGGCATCCTCTCTCTATGTAGCTTGATACATTTTCTTTTCTTATATATTCATTTTGTGTAAAATCTCTCCATTTTATGGTCTAAGAGTCTTTGGAGATATTTATTCTCAGAGGCAATCAACCTCTTTTCTAGAGCTTGAGTGGATTTTCAGCCCTGGTATTAAATGGTTAGTATGGATATCAAACAAGGGTTGAACAGTCTGTGTTTGATGTGCTTGCTATGTATTTGTGATCTCCAAACAATGGTGCTCTATTCTAAAGCTTTTTAGCATATAAGACATGGAATAAAATATGGAGAAATGTATTTGGAAAGAGAAAACAATTGAAGTTTACAAAATGAAATATATCACTATTTTATTTGCATATTTTCTGTTGTTATGGATTCAACTACTATTTTCTGCTATTATGGATCTGGCTGCTTATTTTCTCAATGAATATAGTCTCTCACATTCTTGTAGTTGAAGGCCATCAGCAACTGTATATTGGAAGTGAAGACATCTATCACTGAGAATACAGTCTTGAGATTGCAACAGTGTGGAATACAACATTGAATAATTTAGGATGACAACTTCTATGGGCAACCAGTGAGCTACTGAAATCATCAGTTTGTACACACATTGTCACTTGCTTAAAGAGACTGAACACCTATAGGCTTGTTCAGAATGCTTTGGTGTCAATTTTAACAACAAAGAAAAATAAACATTTCTTGTAGTCAATTTTGATCTTTAACGCTTTGTCTAAAGCTTTAGCAGACAAATTATTAGAAACCAAAGTAATTGTACATTTGTTATTGAATTCAAACAAGACAAATGCGATTTTTGGGCCATGTTAAAAGACACAACAGCCTACTAAAAGTAATCCTGGAGGGGAAAATACAAGGTAAAAGAGGCAGAGGCAGACCAAGACTAACATGGACAAGTAACATCAAAAGATGGACAAATTAGCCTATAACAACCTGCACCATCAAAGCAAGAGACAGAGCAGAATGGCACTCCATGGTATCCAACCTTCGTTGATGGCAGTCGATGATGATGATGATATTGAATCAGATAACCAAAGATTAACATTTTATCTGCTTTTCTAAAACTATTATTATATAACTATTTTCTGACATATTCTTTGTTTTGTTACGCTACTGTCACTGATTGTGTGTCATTTCTTTATATGAGGTACAAGAATAGCAGCATCAACAAAAAACGTTTTAGAATTATTTTGATTAATATGTTATCTCATTTCCTCCAGAGTTAATACCATTGTGGTGAGCTGAATTTGGTCATCATCATCTAGCTTACTCGTTGTTAGAAAGTATATAACTATATACATATACATATATATGTATGTATATATATATATATATATATATATATATATATATATATATATATATGGCCCTTTTCGTCTTGTCAGACGGTCAAGTGGAGGCTATTGCGTATTTTTTTTAGGTATTGTTTTTGCCGAACAGCTTCTCTCGTGGCTAATTCTACCAATGTTTGACAAAAACACGCGGTCACATAATGAACAAGTCAGGCTCGCTGATCCACAGGGTTTACCATCCTTTTTCATGAGTCTCTTCTCTTCTAAGTCCTGTCTTAGCACAGTCTCAAATGTTGTTATACCGTTCCTTATACATGCTCTCCATGATGTGCGATCACTTGCCAGATGTTGCCAGTCGTTTTCACAGATGGAGAAGTCTTTCAGAGATGATTTGCAGATATCTCTATATCGTAGTTTAGGTCTGCCGATTTATATATATATACACACGCACACACACACACATTTGTAAGTGCATATACATGTGTGTGTGGGCTCTTAGATGCTTATAGACATGTGTCAGTGTCTTTGTAGTTGAGGCACTCTAGACGGTGTTCCCCCCACTCACACATTTTTAGAACTCTTTACATGTTTTTGACCCTCTGACTAGTAGGGTAAATACAGCGCAAACCCGCGAATCCTTTCTCATTCCAGCCACGGTCCATGACACGGGGAAGAAATGTTCCGTTTCTTAAACCAGTTTCGATTACGCTCGTAGTTTGTTTTTGTTGTTTGATTACCTGTTAGCTATGTAGGATTAGTTTTATTTACTTACATATATGTGTGTGCATGTTATTTGTTCCTGCTGAAGGCCTATTGAGCCGAAACATCATTAAAATTTGTGTCATCTATCAATCACCTAAAGCTTTTACCATACTATTTTTTCTATTTTTTTTCGATTCTCCCTAACATTTAGCTTTACTGCAGCTTCGCATTTGTATGCATTGATTTGCATTTCTTTGCCTTATCCCCCTCGTTATTAGAACTCCCATATCAGCTAATCTAAATGTTATTTCTATCCTGTATCTGCTACAGTCATGACCACTTAATCTGTGACATTTTGCACTCCCATCCTTCTTGAGTTTTCTTTTATTTATCTTCTTTGCACCATGACTACACAAAGATCTTCTCCAGGCCATCATGTCATTTTCCAAAATATTTTAATTTCCTTGTTTTTCTGGCCTTTAATGACCAGTTCAGAGTTTTCTAGATTATTAAGTTGTTGCAAAATTGGCATGTCTGTTCTTTTCTCAGTCCATGTTATTCGGATTATTTTTCAGTAACACTAGCATTCAAAAGAATTAATGATTTTTTCAACAGATCTATTTATAGTTTACATCTATATTTTGCTATGTGGAAAAAAAAAACCAGATTATTAGATGCCTAAGTTTTGTTGACTGAGAAAATTGAGGGGCGAAGAGAGAGAGTGAAGCTTTTTTGTTTTGTTAGCTTCTTGTTATATGTTGTTGAGCTTCATTAACTTTATAACTATGGGCTCGTAGATGTGTATCAGGATGAATTTTAAATGTATCAGGATGAAATATTTGATCGTCAGTAGGACTTTATCATTAGGAGGAAACTCTACTTCAGGAGGACCTTTCTTGACGTTACTTTGAAAATGGCGGCGATCTCTGGACAGCTGGTAAATCAGCTGTTATACTCAGTTGCTCGCTGCCCTGGTCTCTGGCCGTGCAATATGACAGGCAACACACTTGCACCGTGGCCCAAACCTTACTTGACCCCTGGATCTGCTCAAGCACGAGATCGTTCACTTTGGGAAACCCCGACACGTTATAACGTGTCCCGTGTTAGAGTATAGTGGTTTGTTTACGTTGCGCCGCGACTTTTAAATTCTCCTTTCCTTTCCCAAGTCTTTCTTCGCCAGGCATAATCTACTATATGTTGGATACACCAAAGTAGAGCAATTTAATACGAATAGTCTTTATTCCTCAGCCCAATCCATGGGCGACGTATTTAACATTTACATGACATTACATGACCAATGTTTGTTAATAAGGTCATTCACACGCTGCCCAGTAGCAATGTTACTCGCCACTGGGCCCTAGGCTTCTACACACTTCTCCACTTTTCTACTCACTTAAGCGGAAACCGTTCCCCATTGAACGGCCTCCTCAGGTCTAGACCTAATATATTTAGTCTACCAGTTTAGTGTACCTATATAGAGAGACTGTTCCCCATTGAACAGCCTCCTTCGATCTAATACTAACATACTTATGCTATTCCTCTTGTGGACTTTAATTCTCTGGAACTCCTAACCAAATCTTCGAGGTGCAATCTATGTCTTTTCAGAACTCTTTACACCTACACGTGTGTCCTCTCTAATGTTCTCCTGGAAAAATCCTTCCGTTTCTTTTTGTCTCACCTTTAAATATTTGCTGGCTCCTCCATTCAAATCAATCCACGTGAATATTTTCTCGACTAATACACCCCCGCAAATCTCAAGATAATCTGTTTAATATTTTTCTCTACTTTCTCGTGGACTATTATTTCCGGTTGCTTGTCGGCTATTTCGGACTCACGTTCTACCCCCGCAATTCTCGAGATGTGTTTCACCTATTTCTTTAATTTCACGTGGTATTTCTCTCCCCACGTCTACAGATGCTTATAGTTATATGTGGGCTCATAGATGCTTATAGACATTGCCAGTGGCGTTGTAGTCGAGGCAACTTAGACAGTGTTCCCCCAATCACATATTTTTAGAACACTTTACACGTTTTTGACCCTCCGACCAGCAGGATAATTACAGCGCACACCAGCGAATCCTTCTTTCTCCTTCTGACCACGGTCCACGACACAGGGAAGAAATTTGTCATTTCTTAAACCAGTTTAGATTATTTTGTTTTGGATGTTTCATTACTAGTTAGCTATGTAGGATTAGTTTTATTCACTTACATATCTGTGTGTGTGTGTTGTTTGCTTTTTCCAGCTGAAGGCCTATTGAGCCGAAACGTCATTCAAATTTGTGTCGTCTATCAATTACGTAAAGCTTTTACCATGCCATTTTTTTCTTATTTTTTTCAATTCTTTCTTAACTATGTTCACTCTTCTCTTTTGGCCTTTATCAGGTGGTTGACATACTTTTCTCAGTTGTGGCGAGTTTTTTTTTTTTTATAAACAGAACACACCTTAACCATTAAAAATATTTTTTTTTCTTTGAAAATAGGAGGAACTGGTTTGGTGCTGACAATGTTTATCTAAATATGCTCATGGTTTAAGAAAATTAGAGCATTAAAACCATATTATCAATATATTAACTGGCATAGAGAGTTAGAAACAGGGGTTAAACAAGGATGTATTTTATCGCCCTTGTTATTTGGAGTTGTTATGGATTTCATAATGAAGAAATGCTGCACTGGTAATAAAGGCATTGAATGGATGCAAGGAGACCATTTGGAGGACCTCGACTTTGCTGAAGACATAGTTCTCATCAGCAGCCAGATAAAAACGATGCAGGAAAACACAAATGAACTATCATCAATAGCCAGCAAAATTGGGCTTGAGATCAATCATGAAAAGACTAAAGTCATGAAAAGCTTAATTCCAACAGACGACAAAATATACAAGAAAAACAAACCAGTGGAAGAGATTGATCACTTTATCTATCTTGAAAGTCACATTGATTGAGAAGGGGATACAAGCAAAGAAATTAGAATCAGAATAGCTAAAGCAGTAATATCTTTTCTTTCAGAAGCCTTGAAAAGTTGTAGAAATCAAAACTCACCAGCACAAACACAAAACTTAGACTATTCAAATAAAATGTACTATCAACCCTTACGTATGCTTGTGAAAGCTGGAAAACAACAAGAGATATAGAAACAAAGTTTAACGCATTCGAAAATAAATGTCTACGGAAAATACTTGGTATAGTGTGGAACGAATTCAAAACAAACGAGGAAATTAGAGAAATCGCCAATCAACCACTAATATCTTCAGTAATAAAGAAAAGACGATGGTCATATGTTGGATATGTGATGAGAAGAGATAATAACTGAATAGCAAAGCAAGCCCTCATGTGGGAAACAACAGGAAAGAGAAAAAGAGGAAGGCCCAGAGAGACACTGAGAAGAACATTGATGAGAGAGGCAAGAGCAGCAAGAATCGGCTCCCTCAATGAGCTGCTTGCACAGAACAGAGACAAATGGCGAGACATGATAAAATATCTTTAAAAGAATTGAAAACTGCTAGAACAGAAATTTAGATGAAGGAGTATCTTGGTCTACGCCCTATGGGCCGGCTACGGCTCAAAAGGCCAATAGATAGATAGTACATCTTTTATAAATAATTTCTGTTTTTTTTTTGTTTTTTTTTTGCAAATAATTTTTTTTACCAAATGTCATTGTTTCAAAATTGTGCTTAATGCTCTTCATTTAAAGTATATTTAGTTAGCCATACAAAAATTGTCTTCTGTGTTAGTTTTGATTGATGCAAAGCTAAACAAAACCTCACTTCAGTGAGACTCCATAGAAACAATCTGTCTCAGGCATGCTGGCAACTGAAGCATGGATCACTGTGGGTCCTGAGGAAATTGCATCTCTAATATACAGAAGATAAAATACTACACTGTCTGCTAGAATGGAACTGAGAATTCCAGACAACCACTGCAGTCTACCTCACTGATGAAGTTTAAGAGCTTATACCTCAGAGTATAACCACAACCAAATACATACAACCTTGTTCTAACAACATGTTTTTTTAAGCACAATGAATAAACAAATTTTGTTAAATATCTGAGATCAGTGAAACTCACTTGAAATAAGTTGGGTCCAACTTGCATGTCTTGTGCACCAGCAATTTTAAATCATTGACACACTGGCTCTTACAGCCTCTATCCATTTGATTATTTCTTCCCACCCATCTAGGCAGTAAAAATCTGATAAAATATATTCCATTAAAATGTAATTAATTTAAGATTCAGCATTAATCTTCTACTGCTGTTTTCACATGATGACTACTCCTTTTCACCATCTGCAATTACAAAAATGTTAGGTGGATAAAGATCCATGGTGTCCCCAAATAAAAGCCACAACATCTGACCCTTTAGTCTAACATATCCGTCTTCTGAGTAATATTTTGGATACTAGGTTGCCTTCCTTATTTGATCACAACTGGCGTGACCAGACTGGTTAATCTGTTTTCAGGAGTACCATTGTAGGTATGGTTGGGTCTGGATCAACTCAGTTATTTGCTGATCCCGACAGTCAGCTGTAAGTCATTGACCACTCTCAGTCCAGTTGTTAGTAGCCATCTTGGCTCCACTAGAATTAATCTGAAACTGGATGCTTCTTTGTCTATTTTTCCCATTATAGAGGTTGTCACTGACTTACTTAAAGAGTGGCATTTAAAATAACTTTGGGCACCTTATCAGGCAAAGTTTCAGTAGCCATTGAGATTGTGGCTTCCTATATATTCTTTAATAGCAGATTTTTATTATATGTTTGAAAGTGAATTGAGTCCTTATTTTATGTTACAAAAAGTAAAAAAAAACAAAAACCTAAGAAATAGTGTTTTATAGCTAATAATAGTCCCATTTGTATAAAATAGGTAGAAAATATGGTATATATTTTACAATTTGTAAGGAGAAATTACATTTCTTAACATCTGGATAAATAAATAACTTAACAATTTGTGTTGGAAACTGTGAGTCTCTAAACATGATAATAAGTGAACAAAGAACAGCCAATTTTTACAAATGTTGTAATTAAAGTAGAACTGGGAGTTGCAAAACTGTGGAACCCACAACAAACAGACAAATATCAGTGGTATAAAAGATGAATGAACAGAACAATGTTTAATATTCTGTTGTTCTAGATATTCAGAAAACTAACAAAAGAGATTAAAGAACTAATATTAATAGGCATTTTTATGTGATGTTAGTTTTGGCGATACTAAAAAAAAAAAAAAAAAAAAAAAAAAAAAAAAAGCAGAAGAAAAGTGGTATGGTGACAGCTTTACGTGGTAATGGATGATATGTTAGTTTTGTAGATTTTCAACCACAAATGGATTTAAAAGATCAATATAATTTTTCTTGACTGACATATCTCAGGTTGTCATGATGTGTTTAAGTATTTCATGGACAAACATCAATTCTTTTGTTTCAATTTTTAAACTCCATGTACAAATAGCAAGTTTTTCTAAATTCTCAATTATGCAAATTACCTTCTGTGTATATTCGTTTCAGGGGTTTAATCACCCAGCCTCTAAAAATGGGTACCAGATATTTTTTCTGGAAAATAAAGGTGGCCTGGTGTGATACCGATCACATCACCCAAAAATGTGCCATTGGTCATGCAAAAAATATGGTCACTAACACTATATTTCCCTTAAACTTAGCAAGACATTGAGGGAACCTTTACTTATTATGTTGGTCTCAATCCTCCTCATTTGTTTTGCTTTTAATTTGCTATTTTTTTTTTTTGACACCCATAGCTTTTAAGACTTTCTATCTTGTCTCCTAATTCTTGAGGCACAAATGTCTGGATCTATACATCTCCATCTCTCTCTTTTGTATTTGCTTGAGTGCAAGTGAATTAAAAGATGTCCATTCTTTGATGTTGCCTTCCCACACCTTTCTTTCCCTGTTTTTCTCTCTCATAACACACTTCTCTGCAATATTGTTTTCATTAGCCCTGATGAATGGGACACATGACAAAATACAAATTAGGGACTTTGTAATTGCAAAAAGAGTATGTGGATCATCAACTCTGAGTGTCACCAAAAAATGACAAACAACGTGATTTACACATACAATGCTGATACTGGCAAACACTAATCAACATTTTATCAAGAAAAAAACAAAATTATCAACAATTAGATCCAATAGAAAACAAAGAAGAAATGTCAAAGGATTTAGTCTGTCTCTCTATCTATATATTGAGCTTTTGAGCTGTAGCTGGCCCATAGTGCATAGACCCAGATACTTTTTCTCTTATCTAAATTTTTATTTTAGCAGCTTTCAATCCTTCTAAAGATATTTTATCAAATCTCACCATTTGTCTCTGTTCTGTGCAAGAAACTCTATCTCATTGAGGGAGCCGATTCCTGCTGCTCTTGCCTCTCTGATCAATGTTCTTCTCAGTTTCTCTCTGGGTTGGCCTTTTTTCCTCTTACCTGTTGTTTCCCACATGAGGGTTTGCTTTGTTATTCAGTTATTATCTCTCCTCTTCAAATTTCCAACATATGACTAACGTCTTTTCTTGATTACTGAAGATATTAGTGGTTGATTGGTGATTTCTCTAATTTCTTTGTTTTGAAAAGGATTTATGAGCAAAATTACAAATGCCACATAAAATACCATGTTTAAAGAGAATCACAGAGCTTTGTTAGAACATTTAATATTCCATCAGTGCTGTAAAAGCACATTAGGACTGAAAGTAGAACATATGCTAACCATTTAACTTAACAATTAATTAAGAAGAAAACTATCTTTAAGACAATTATCATATTTCTTTGATCTGTTGAGGGGACTATAGGACTGGAGAATAATGGCCACATTTCCAGTGCAGTTACCACAAGGTCTTCAGGTTAAAGTTTTTATCCCACTCCTACTAGAAAAAAACTGTTGACCTTGTGATTGAAACCCATACTTTCCTGATTTAGAACATGATAAGATATCCACTTAGCCAGCTATATTCCAGTATTTAACTAAAAATAACATTTAAAAAAGATACTTAATTGAAATAATAATAAATATTGAAAGACAATGCACAAAAATGTTCGATTACTTACACTTTTTTAATACAGGACTCCTCTATGGACCATAATATTATGTTACCATTGATGCAACCCGTAGCTAAAAGATCAGATGTAACTGATACCATGCATGTCATGACATTGTCACCTAGAATGTGTTTCTGAAAAAGATGATAGAGGTAGAAATCAAATTTCCAGGTTTGACAGTGCAAGAAGTTGACAGATTTCATATTTTCATGCTTTTATGACAAAAGAGCAAAATATTTCAAGGAAAATGAAGACTCTTAAAATAAAACTATGTGTGACTGTTTTATCCCATTTCTAAGGTCTGATGGAAGATTAACTGATTGGTTAGAAATAACAGCAGCATGTCCTTTGTAGCTGCCATATAGTGTTCATGATTCTATTTCACATTATGATTCATGTCTTAATTTTTACCCATACAAATAGAAAAAACAATTGACTCTACCTGGAATTTGACATGTGTCAACCTGATTAACAAACATCTTGTTTAATTCTCTCAGATACTCATTATCCATTGACTCCATGAACTAATACACACAATTTTCAATATAGCAGAAGACAATATTTATTTTTGTAAATGCAGATTCATACATATTTCATGCAGACTTGAAAATATTTCATATACATTTTAAAAATTAAAAGATGAAATGGTTAATTTTCTAATTTCTTTAGTAATATAGGAAGATGTTAGAAATTTTGTTTAAAAAAACTAATAAATAACTCTAAAAATGTAGCAGCAACAATTAATTTAAACACAGGGTTTAAAACACAATGTTTATACTAGAAAGACATGATATTTATATTTGTCAAGAAAGGCAATTGCATATTTAATTACACCTTCCATATAGAAAGAAAGTGATAGATCAATTAAGAATTCTTATATACAATATTTATACAGTTATATTAATTTTTTTTAATGTATGTAATGCAAGGATAGTGACTGAAAACAAAGAAAGATTTACAGAGCACTACATTAGCAAGACAAATAATATACTTTGGAATTCTATAACAAGACATAAGAGCATACTGAAAGTCATCTTAGAAGGGAAAGTACAGGGAAAATGAAACAAAAACAGGCAAAGACTCATTGAACCGACAATAACAAAACATAGATTCTGTCACAGTATCGAGTGTATCTCACATATCTCAACAACAGACAGAATAAAATGGTATTTCATGGTAGTCAGTCTTCAATGTAGACATGGCACATGATGATAAATGATATGATCTTAAAAGAAGATGGTATAAGGATGTGTTCTGTTTTGACCTCTTGGTACAACACATGACATTTGGAGGTGAGGTGGTCAGTGATTTTTTTCTCTCTGCTTTTAGCAAATCCTAACTGAGATGACAAGCAACAACAGCAAGCATCAACTCCTTTGCTGAGGTTGAGATGCTTGTTTAGAACATGGACATATGTTAAAATATATAGTGTAGGTCTTGTACAAAGAATGATGCTTAATAGAAAAATCATTGGATATGTAGCGTCTTGAATTTATGCTCCATGCCACTTTTGAATGGACAATAGATAGATAGATTAGATAGACAGACGGACAGAGAGATAGATAGATGGACTCAGGTAATCAAGTAAAAACTACTACTTCTAAGAACAGTCACTGGTCCTGTGAGTTGCTGTGTTGTGCTGAAATAATAATTTTGCATAAATTAGGCAATGAATCAGAGTCCTAGTGGACATTCTTAAGGTACAACAACAATGGTTCTATGCATTTCTTCTTCATCCTCACACTCTTTATTTAGATTTCAGCATATACTTCATGGTGGTCCATGGTTCCACCAACAAGCCAATGGTCTTGTTCTTTAGAACCTTCTAGGAAGATCAGAATTTGACTTGTAATGTACAGATTGCAAGACTGGAAGATATGTCCTGTATTTTCTAGAGATGAACTAACATGGCAAAGATTATTATCTCTAGGTTTGATTTGTTGAAATACTTGCTATGTTCAAATCTTAGTCTCATTATAACAGTGTGATATTTTATATGAAGGTTGTGCATCATATCATGTCTATGAAAGTTTAGTTCAGAGACACTCCAATGCTCATCAAATGTGTTGATAATATGATGGTTCCCATTTCCTGAAAAGACACTGGATCCTTTAATAAATTCTATTCCAGAACTAGGTTATCACATCTGGGTCAACTCAGAACCTATTAAATGCAAATGAGCCATGTATCTTTGGACACTAGATGAAAATATGATATAGCAGGTAGATGGAGAAAAGCAGTTACATTCTTCTATCTTTTTCCATTTGATGTTGTCATGGAGTATCACAAAAAAAGGAGGAATGTATAACACAATCCGATATCTGTAAATGTATTAATTTTTGTTTTGGTTGCTTCCTTTTAGATATAGCATCACTCTTGATGTACCTCGATGCTGTTAAGATATAAGTGTTTTGGTTCTTGCATATATCTTTTATTCTGGCTATCCATCTTTTTCTTGGTCTCCCTCTTGCTTTCAGTCCTGTTGTTTTGAAGTAGTAAGCTTTTTATGTTATTTGGTCTAGTTTCATTCTTACCAGATGACTGAACCATTTCATTTGTTGTTTGCATGTATATTCCAAGAGTGGTTTAACTCCAATCTGTTCTCTCATTTTCACATTGAAACTACCATAGTGTTGTTTATTATTTTTTTCAAGCATCTCATTTCGCAGGTTGTGATCTTCTGTGTATGGGCCTTCAATGCCTTTTTTTTACATTGATAATATAAAGTTGATATGAAAATCAAATGCTATTTATCATTTGTTTCTTAGCTGTTAATGAGGTGTTTTAAAAGTGGAACCAATAGTGAAATGAATAAACAATGAAAGAAGCTTTGAAAATATGAAACATTTTAGTAAATATGTAATGTTTTCTCTCACTCCTTAGGTGTATGAGGAATATTGTGGTAGGGCTTATATTTTTTAATGACCAATGGCATATTGCAAGGCTGATGACTTTGGTATCAAGCCAGGGAAATACTTTCCAAGAAAAATTTGGTATCCATTGAAGTCTGGGTGAACCAAGAAACCATCAATTGGGATTGAACCTGACCTCTTGTCCGTATAGTCCAGTTTACTAATCAATGAGCTATTGTGCTCCTTTGGAACTTTATAAAGGATTAAAATATGAAGAATAAATCAGACAACAAAAATAACCTCTGATATTGGTTGCAAAATTGGAGGAAGAGGGTTAGTTGATGAAAAGGGATTCTTCAGGTTGAGCTCCGTCATTATAGATACCCCACTCTGATTGATGCTAATCTTTGCTAGTGGAAGACTGAACAAATCTGAGAATTCTTGGAGGAGTACTAAGCTGCTGCTGTCTCTGGCATCCTAATGAAAGATCACAAAATACATTCTTACTCATAATCATCATTTTCAACATGTTAACTCTTGTGATACAAAGATTTTCAACATTACTTGTTAGATGAACAAAGATGGTCAATTTAACTTTCATCAGTGCCAACTTAAGGTAAGGTGTGCCACTGAGTACGGGTTCGATCCTGCCTTGGTCCATATTTTTTTCTGTTGTTGATTATTTGTCATTTTTTCCGAGTGCTGAAAACATACCTCTTCCTCTGAATTGATTCCCCAACTTAAGGTAAACTGTTTTGAAATTCAGCAGTCATGGGATCTACATAAATGTAATAGCAAGTCTTACTGCAATTCAACTAAACTGTCTCTTGCAATGTGCTCACTAGAGATAAAATAAACTGTGGTACAGTTATTAAATAGGAATTATTGAGTACTGATCATGTTTGCTAGAAACATTAATAATAGTCTTACAGTGCACCAGAAAGAACAATAATGGAAGGTACGGTTTCAGGAAGATGAAACAATATCAGACCCAGAAGAAGGTGGTTTCATGGTAGCAGAGAGATCTTGAGCTTGACAGACAAAAGAAATTAGAGATCAGGATAGAGAAATAGATTCTTTTAGACAGGCTGTGATGACTGCAACATTCTGCAAAAGCCACACAGCCTAAATGGTATGATATAATAATCAGACTGTTTTTTCTGGTAACAACACTGTACTATAACATAGACAGAGCCTTTTCAAAATAATTATATTTAAAGAGAAATTCTTTTCTTTAATTCATATTTTTATTGCATGGACATATACAATAGTTGTTTACAGATGTCTTATGACCTGATCTACGAAATATTTATTCTTCTTATTTATTTACATTAACCATGGATTGCGAAAGTAATCAATATCTTATATAACTTTCAGTGTCCATTAAAAGAACAAAAAACAATTTTTGCACACTGCATGGTCCGAAATAGGTATTCTTTTTCAGGTTGTTCTAAGTTTAGGCTGAAATTATTTATCACAGATTTGATTTTTCTCTATTAGGTGTGATTTACTAACATGGATTAAATATATTTATTGTAATTTTTAAGCTCATGTTGTTAACACTTCCACTCTTTGATATCTAAGAAAATGCTTAAATGTCAAAACTTAAAAACAAACATTAAAAAAGGAAACAATGAATACTCAAAATTCATTTATGGTGAATAACAAATAAACAGCAATAATCACAATACATTTATCTAGTTGATTAGTTACTGATTTTGTAAACTTGTAAGCCTATATCCTTTATTGTGTTGCCTTATATGGAATTTGCAATGCTAGGCAATATATGTGTGTGCATGTATGTGTGTTTTAAAATACTAACCTTAAAAAACTAAGAAAACCAAGAAAACTAACCTTAGAATATTCAACTCAAATTTATTATCAACACTTACCTATGCATGTGAAAGCTGGAAAATATCAAAAAAGATTGTGAAGAAACTAAGCACCTTTGAAGACAAATGCCTAAGAAAAATACTCCGTGTACAATGGAATGAATTCAAGACTAATATTAAAATAAGAGAAATGGCCATGTAACCAAAGATCTCATCTACAATTAATTAAGGAAAGAAGATGGACATGTCAGACATGTGATGAGAAGAGACATCAAGATAATTCAAAAACAGGCTCTTCTATGGAAAACATCAGGATACAGAAAAAGAGGAAGACCTAAAGAGACACTAAAGAGAACACTTATAAGAGAAGCAAAGTTGGCAGGCATAGACTCATTAGATAAGATCAAACATCCTGCCCAGAATAGAGATGGGTGGCAAAAACACAAGCCTTATGAGACATAATACGGTGTGGGAAAAAACAATAATCAAGAATGCATGTGTGTATACTTGCACGTGTATGTGTGTGTTTGAATGTGTGTGTATATGTGAATATTAAAAAAAATATAATTCCTTTAAGAAAGAACTGAATAGCTTGTTTGAAAAATAAATGCCATATAAAGGAGTAATAAAAATCTCATGGGATGTACAATTTTATTATCGATATCTATCTATCTATCTATTGACCTTTCGAGCCGTAACCGGCCCATAGGGTGTAGACCAAGATACACCTTCTCCTATATGAATTTTTGTTCTAGCAGTTTTCTTTTAAAGATATTTTATCAAATCTCGCCATCTGTCTCTGTTCTGTGCAAGCAGTTCTATCTCATTGAGGGAGCCGATTCCTGCTGCTCTTGCCTCTCTCATCAATGTTCTTCTCAGTGTCTCCCTGGGTCTTCCTCTTTTTCTTTTACCTGTTGTTTCCCATATGAGGGCTTGCTTTGCTATTCGATTATTATCTCTTCTCATCACATGTCCAACGTATGACCATCGTCTTTTCTTTATTACTGAAGATATTAGTGG
The DNA here is from genome assembly GCA_032433765.1 of Megaustenia siamemsis. NCBI lineage: Eukaryota > Metazoa > Mollusca > Gastropoda > Stylommatophora > Ariophantidae > Megaustenia > Megaustenia siamemsis. Next base: position 68,288,025 of record JAVIAB010000124.1, read on the forward strand.
TTGATTGGCGATTTCTCTAATTTCCTCGTTTGTTTTGAATTCGTTCCATTCTATACCAAGTATTTTCCTTAGACATTTATTTTCAAATGCGTTCAACTTTGTTTCTATATCTCTTGTTGTTTTTCGATATCACACACATGATAAAAAGTAAATTCAATTTTTTTGATTGATGCAAAGTTTTCTGCTCAATAATAAATAAAATTGAATTATCAATTTAAAATAAATTATTGATCCAAAATTGGGGTTAGCAATCGTACCAGGTTAGCAATCGCAAATTTTACTTTGTTTCTTTGAGCAAATTCATAGAAAGTCGGTATTTCGATTCTCAACAACATTATTAGTATTGTCAATTGCTATCCTGATCACACAAAAAGATCTTAGTAGAAGGATGCAGTTCTGTACACTAATTCTGTAACACCAATGAGTGTTGCTGGGATAATTACATATTTCAAAAATAGTAAGAATTTAAATTTTTTAAAGTTAGCCCAGACAGGTCTAATTATTTAGAACTGGCTCCTTTAAAATTTCAACTGTCAACTGGTTATTTTATATATACAACTTGAACATGGGTCCTATGCTTTATTATCTCTCTCCTATAGGATTAGGTACTCAATTTCATTTATCTTAAAATTAGACATCACTGATGCAACCAAAAATGATTGCTCCTCGTGTAATTTGAACCAGATAGTTTTGAACATAAGATGAACACTCCAACTTTATTGCTACAGAAAACAACCACTGTGCTAATTATTAATTCACTTCTTTATGTAGATGCTGTTTATTTTTAGTCTTTTCTGTTGTTTAGTTTATATGTGTTCTGAATGATTATTAAAACACTTGCTTTGGCTTTCCTCAATCTATGTTGCCATTCAAAGTGAAAATTATGTGTTTGAGTCAATGTTCTGTAGTGTGCCTCATCATGTTGTATGATATTTTATTGATCAATCATCTTCTATGTCTGCCTTTTCTATTGACTAAAAGTACTAATGTTCACTGGATAGATGCTATGTGATGGCCAATAAATTACATATTCAAACCAATAGATATGTTGTTTCTAATGTACTTACAAGCAAAGTCAAGTGTGAATCTTCTCTAATAAACATTACACACTAAAACAACTGACAAAATTTTGAAGCTCATATATCTAATGTCATATTCCAAAGATAATTTCCAACTCATTCATTTAATGTTCACACACCTGGTACATTCTGAGCTTGTTGTTCCAACCACAGACAGCAATGAAATAATCATCTCCTTTCTTAATGCACTCTATTCCAGTGATGCTCATAGTTCCCTCCTGAGAGCTTGTGTAATTTTGTTTTGCCTTTAAAACATGCCCTGCTGCACAGTCCCACACCTTGATTGAACCTCATGAACAAAAATGTATTGGTAAAACTATCAATAATCAATGCTGAATCTGAAATGATGATTTTAGTAGAAGAGAAATAATGTACATAAGAAAACAACAAATTAAATTGCTTTGACATATCACAACACCAGCAGACAGCATCTGTTTTGTAAGCTTTACTCTGTGTTGTTTGGGCAAAAGAAAATGAAAGAACATAGTAATTATTAAACATATCATACCTCATTAATGAAAAACTAGATGGAAGGCCTCTCCTACCTACTAGGACGGTGGGTGCAACAGATGAAACTGTTGTACCATTTGAAAAATGCTCCGTATGTCCAATGGCAGGACAGACCTTGCAAGTAAGAGCCACTTTCATGGTCACTAATCATGGGGAAGGACACCCCAAAAACAAACCATTACTGCCTAGTAGTTACGTTTTAGTGAAAGCAATGCTACGGTAGAACACCCAGACAGAAACCATGAGTAGGGTGGACCTAACAGCCCTAGCTGGCATCTGTTTAATGAGAAGAAAAACTCTTACGTTAAACCAAGATCCAGGATGACGAAGATGCAGTGTGTCACCATGGCACAGGGGAAACATCAGGACACACATGTATATATGAGTACTGACCATGTGACCAGCTCATCAAATGTCATGATGTTGTTCTTACCCAGCCAGCATGAAGCAGGACAAAGAGTCAAGTTCACATGATCACAAGATTTGAATGTTGAAGAAGAACATATCATACAAAATAATATGCACAAGACATATTTTTGCAGAAGAAAATAATCATGAATGCTGTACGTTATTTACATGCTATGTCATAAATACAAATAATCATGAGTTTTTTCAGCCGGAACAGTCTGAAACAGATTAGGGTAACATTTTAGCACTTATGTCTGTTTTTATTTCCATTTGATGATAAACATAATATAAATATAAAATATTACAATTTAAACATACAAAAATTAATGACCTTGACCTATTCAACAAATGAAAATACACTAGAGCTTTAGAAGTCTGGTATATTAAAGTTGTCCTGTAAAATTGGATGAAATTATGGATTTCTGGTTATTATTATTATTTTTTTTTTTTTTTTTTTTTTTTTTTTGGTAAAGAAAAAATAAAAAATGAAATCTTGAAAGTAATAAGAACTCTACCTAGCACATCAATCTTACCATCAACTGCTCCACTGACCATTCTAAAACCAAACCTGTCCAGACTGAGAGCAGTGACCTCTACATTTGGTCCATGTGCATCTGGGATTGAATACACAAGTTTACCAGTGTCAATTCTCCAGGCCTATGACATTTTAAAAAAGAGAAGATGTTACATTTTGCACTGGTTATAATGACAGAGTTTAGTTCAAGGCTCTATGAACAGATCTACAGTAGAGTCTTCTCAAAAGGCAGTCTGAAATGTGTATGACAGTAGTTCCACAGCTCGCTAGTTACACACAATACTGCTTCAGTCTCTGTCATTCAGTGCTACTCTTACCAAGTTTGACTCCAGATTAGAGCCATATAACTTGTTGTAAGGTTCTCTCAGTAATGGTCATTAAGATACTTAATTAATATTTTCTTGTCAAGTTCTGAAGTCTAACTGTAGAGTCTATAAAGCAAACTTGTAAACTGTTATAGAATAAAAAGTGCCCAGGAGAGTAAGATATAAGGTTGCATATTTATAAAGCATCTATTCACTTACTTTATTAAGAAATAAATGAATAAAAACATCATGAGAGTACATTTAAAACTTCTGCAAAATTTTCTCAATGGTGACTAGATGTATAATACACAAGGTTTAATCAGAGGACATCTCCTATATGATGAAAATTCAGTGCTGTGACAGGTGTAAGAGTTATCAAGAGAAGTCAGTGCTGTGACAGGTGTAAGAGTCATCAAGAGAAGTCAGTGCTGAAACAGGTGTAAGAGTATCAAGAGAAGTCAGTTCTGTGACAGGTATAAGAGTCATGATGAGAATTCAGTGCCGTGACAGGTGTAAGAGTCATCAAGTGAAGTCAGTGCTGTGACAGGTGTAAGAGTCATAATGAGAATTCAGTGCTGTAACAGGTGTAAGAGTCATAATGAGAATTCAGTGTTGTGACAGGTGTAAGAGTCATAATGAGAATTCAGTACTGTGACAGGTGTAAGAGTCATGAAAAGAAGTCAGTGCCGTGACAGGTGTAAGAGTCATGAAAAGAAGTCAGTGCTGTGACAGGTGTAAGTGTCATAATGTGAATTCAGTGCTGTGACAGGTATAAGAGTCATGATGAGAATTCAGTGCTGTGACAGGTATAAGAGTCATAATGAGAATTCAGTACTGTGACAGGTGTAAGAGTCATAATGAGAATTCAGTGCTGTGACATGTGTAAGAGTCATGAAAAGAAGTCAGTGCCATGACAGGTGTAAGAGTCATGAAAAGAAGTCAGTGCTGTGACAGATGTAAGTGTCATAATAAGAATTCAGTGCTGTGACCGGTGTAAGAGTCATGATGAGAATTTACTGCTGTGACAGGTGTAAGAGTCATGATGAGAATTCAGTGCCATGACAGGTGTAAGAGTCATGATGAGAATTCAGTACTGTGACAGGTATAAGAGTCATAATGAGAATTTAGTGTTGTGACAGGTGTAAGAATCATGATGAGAATTCAGTGCCATGACAGGTGTAAGAGTCATGATGAGAATTCAGTGCTGTGACAGGTATGAGTCACAATGATAATTCAGTGCTGTGACAGGTGTAAGAGTCATACACAAGTGTATGAATGGACTTTGAAGTTCAAGATTGTGATAAGGTTATCAAGAGTGCCCAAAGATCAACAACATTACAGTATTGGTGATTGAAGTCAAAAATATACTTAGAGATGATAGGTGGAAGAAAGGATGCAAAAATGGGGAAGACAGAGTGTGATCTTAGACAGACAATGGCACCACACACAACAGTTTAGAAAGTGTTTGCTGAAGATCTATGCTCCAAAGGAAATTGAAACGTAGAAGAAGAGGAAAAATTAGAAGGGAACAGCCAGAATAAATTATGACAACTGAAAAAAATTGAAGGAAGAAGAGTTGGTGGGAAACAAATAGAAAAGATACAAGACAGATTAAGAGAATGGCTTGGTGAAAATTCAAACAAAAGAACTGATAAGCAGATATCTCATAATTGCCATAGGTGTATCTATAGTACATTGAAGGACCACTCTCATGGACTCGATTTTGATTCTTTCCAAGTATGTTATGAGACCTAGGATATACTCTACAATTACCAGCACTATCTCCTGCATCCACAAAACAGCCTACTGCTGAATACCTGCCCTGGCCATCATTTGAGAGCATTAATCACTAACTTAGCTCTAACAGCCATGTTGTTCACCTGATTAAATGAAAGTGACTTGTTTGATGACTTACATGATACCACACGATGTGTTAGTTATTAACTGCTTATGTCAGTCTGTACCCAATAACAAGAAGAACAAAATCGTGAAATTGAAATAATAATAAATATAAAATATATTATATAATATATATTATTTACCTTAATAATTGATTCACTGCAAACAGACAAAGCTTGATTTAATTCATTGTTCATTAAAATCTGTGGAAAATAAACAATTCCATAGAGGTAGACAAGAATTTATTTACATCTGTGTTCTGATAGACACTATCCAGACACAAAGATGATGGTCCTATATACAAGATCTAGTTATAACTGGAAACTTGACTGAGTTAAGGTGTCTAACTGTGTGGAAAGTATTGTTTAATTTATAATGAAACTCTGAGGATTAGCACAGTGACATTCCAAAAGCAAGACTTGAAGACTACAAATTTTGTATTTTTTCATGCTATACCATCATTTTACATTTGAGTAAAATAAAAGGAGTTAGGCAAATTTATAGGTATACAATGGAGTTTCAGATTTAATTCTCACACTTGTGATTCTAATTTTAATTCTCACACTTGTGATTCTAATTTTAATTCTCACACTTGTGATTCTAATTTTAATTCTCACACTTGTGATTCTAATTTTAATTCTCACACTTGTGATCCTAATTTTAATTCTCACACTTGTGAATCTAATTTTAATTTTCACACTTGTAATGTGTTGTGTCTAACATATGATCATAGACAAAATCTCACATATCTGATACATGTTATTCAACATGAGAAGCCCTAAAGGTATGTCCATGGTTTTTAATTAAATGTATTAAAACTTATTGAGTTATTAAGTTATTTGCGGGTCATCATCATTGCACTCCGAACATGTCCATAGGTGCTCAGATCCCCTCCTCAGCAATTCCCTCAGTGTCCAGCGACTGACGACTCCAGTTCTATGTTGGTTGATAAGTCTTCTTACACGGCCACCAAGTTTCTCATTTCTGGCCGTGCCCATCTTAACTCCCATTTCCATCATCCGAAGAAGTGACGTTGATCTGTGTTTGTCGAAATCCTGTACTCTTCCCACATCTCGGAGGGCATTGATGATGTCCGCCCGATCCATCGGTTGCCCGTCTTTGCCCGTCGGTCTGCCAGCTAGCGCAGCTAGCCAACCTGTCCGCTCTCTCATTTCCCCGTACTCCCGCATGTCCCGGGACATAGACAAAGGTGACCTTACGTATTTTGGATTTTTGCAACGACTCTACCCATTGCATGCGTACAAAGCCCGCCTCCACTTTTTTTATCATGCTCATCGAATCACTCAGTATACATGCGTGGATGTAGTCTTGTGACTCTAACCATTTGAATGCCTTGGTCACTGCCATCACCTCCATTGTCATGCTACTCGTGGTCAAGGCGTATGCACCACTGTCTTCCTTGGCTATTCTGCCTGCCGAGCATGCTGTAAATGCCCATGCACTTCTTTCGTGTCGTCTTACAGATCCGTCTGTATAGATGACTGCATCTTTCTCATCAGTGTTATCGCAGATGAGACCGTTGACCTCAACATTAACCACGACCGGGTTCTGTTCCCTACTTTTCCTGTCGAGTGTGACAATACATGAGAAAGTCCCCTTGAATGACGTAGGCACCGGTATCCACTCCTCACCAACGCTGATATTGGTAAGCCCACAGACCTGTTTGATGACATCTTCTGCTCGGCCCACCCATGATTTGCCTCTTTTTAGCCTGGTACCTTTCTCTGTGTTGAGCACGTGGTGCAATGGATGCTCTGTATCTGTACTAATCTTCAGGTATGCTTGTGCTCTCCAGATCTTGATTCTGTCATCCATGGTTGGAAAGTCAAGAAGATACCTCATTGCTACACAGGGAGTGTCCCTCTTACATCCCAGGATAATGCGCATGGCTTCATTTTGTATTTTCTCCAGCCTATAAATTTGAGTCGTACTGACAGTAAGAATGGCCTGGGCATACTCACTCGATTGGTGCGAGGACTAATCCCTGGAACAGAAGAGTAAGTAGCCTCTGCTCGATGTTGGCAGCTGCCATGACCTTCAAGGCGGCTAATCCTTTGCGGGATTTTGTTATCACATGGTCGACGTGGTCCCGAAAACACAGGCTGCGATCAATCTTAAAACTTATATTTAAATATAAATTCAGAGAAGATATTTGGTGAAAACAGAAATGAAAAATAAAATGATTAGGTGAAAGTGGACATATCCAGGAGTGCTTTTGTTTGCCTGATGTCTAAAGTAGTACACCTCTTCATCCTCTGCCCTTAAAAGAGTGTTAAGTTAGCATGTCTGCGTTGTGTTGTGGTTTGCAGTATAATTATGATATTTGCGCCTTTCGGCCCAACACATCCAACTTCAGCATATTATCCAGGAGTAAAGTAAAGTTTGTTTATATGCCTTGGTAAGTGTATGTTAGTGACCATATTTTCCCTTGATAGTGGCACATTTTTTGGTGATGAGGTCAGTATAATTCCAGGCTGCCTTTAATTCCCAGAAAAATCTCTGTTACTCATTTTTAGGTGCTGGGTGACCCCCTGAGCCCTGTTGATTTGAAAATAGAGAATCCACCACTCCTAGAAAATAAGCCTACCCTTCTGGTCAGGAAGTAAGCACACTAACCACCCAGCTGCTGAGATTCCTTATCCAGTAGTTAATTCATTCATTTTTCTCTCATGGTGAAGCAGGCACAAAGAGCTTAAGTAATAGATCTCTATAACTGGCAATTTGCTGCTAGTTCATGCATGTCTTGGTTTCTTCTTAACCCATGGTTGGGCCTTCCCTAGTAATTTTTCTGAGTAGCAATTCTATGGGACTACCTTGTTTTCTTTTATCAGATGGTTTCCACAGGCCTGATGGGAAAATCTTTCCTTTCTTCAATCATTCTCAGCACATGACCGAAGTATTTAAAATGTTTTCTTTTATCAGATGGTTTCCACAGGCCTGATGGGAAAATCTTTCCTTTCTTCAATCATTCTCAGCACACGACCAAAGTATTTAAAATGTTTTCTTCTTTTAAAGCTTGACATATATTCTTGTTTAGACTCATCTCTTATTAATTTGTTTGAAATTTCTTTCCAGTTTCCAGCTTATGTTTGAGATCCTACATAAACATGAGTTTCCAAAGGCATTTAATTTCCTATCAAAAGTCTGGGTGGATTTCTTTTACTAACGTAAAAGTGTTAGCATCTGTATAACACAGGTGTTGAATCATTGAAGTTTTGTTCATTTACTGAAATCTTTGAATCTCCAGATGTTTATCAGTTTGTTGGAGGCATTTTATGCTAGTGTCATACATGTCATGATTAATGATCTTATGTCTCCAGAAGTGGATCAGTTTAATCTGTCATAGAACCAAATTACAGCAACTAATAGGTTATATAATGCTGGGTCAAGCATTAATATTTTAAAAAATAACATTGTTGTACTTCGACAAAGAAACATGCAAACCTAAATTGGCATATTACCTTAACAATTGCCTTGTCATGTGTGTGTGGAACCTGCACAAAATTATGAACTGCTCTACTCAGTGACCAGGTTTCAATGTAACTAGAACCTGCATGACATAAAAATTAAAACAATTAGCCAAAAATGACCCCCAACAAGAAAAAAATATAGCACAGACTTAGAAACTAAACAATTAATAATTCTAAAGAAATTAAAAGGCCGGTGTTACAAGGCAAAATGTCAAAGTTTGGTTCTCAGTTTAAAAAGTAGAATCATTGCAGAAAAGATTAATGCTCACCCTGAAACAACCTCTAGTAAGAGGTGGAGATTATATGATTTTCTGCCATGCTAAGGTTTCAACTACACAATTGAAAAGGAAAATTATTGAGACAGACAGTTAGTTAATGCTTCATGAAATCTAGATTTGATGTCTCCAGCATGACTTGATGACAAAAAGAGATGCCTAAAATCTTGAAAAACTTGTATGGGATACAATCCTGGTCAGTTGCAGTTTCATGGTGATAAATGAACTCATAGGCAGCCCTTTGTTGTGCTTGTTTTATGTGCGAAGGTGTAATCATGAAGACCTATATTATTGTATGGATATTGATATGCCTATCAAAAAAGATGCTGACCCAAGACAGAAATATGTTAAAACTGTACTATATAAACATGCAGGAATGATAATCTGCAAGAATGAGTTAGATGTTCACAGCCAGCAAACTACTTGATCCATCAATGTGTAAACAATTTCTTAACTACAGAAAGTCATCAAATACATGTGGGAGTGACCAGGGTGCTATGATACAAACAATAATTTTTGACAAATTATTGTAGTTTCATCCATAAAAGGATTACAAATGATGTGAGAGATGATAGTTATATTGAAAATAAGACCTCAACCTCATTTAAAAGCTCAAAATGACAGTAAAAAAATATATATTTCTTTGGTTGCAAAAACACAACTGGCCGCCTTTATGTGATAGGACAACTGTTCTAACTAAAAGGAGAAAAGGCAAGATGTGAGTTTCAGGAGACTGAAACTAATTTGTTTTTCCCCTTGTAAATTAAACTCATAAAATTTAGATTGCTGCTTTTTCTGGAAAACTCAGGTCATGAACGACTTGCAGCATTTCAAATTAGATTAGATCAACCTAAGGTAAAGGTAGCAATTAAATAAATGTCAAAATCATATATGCTGGGCAAAAAAGAGGTTGTTGCACCCTAAATGTAAACTATAACACAATGTAAATGTGTACAATCAAAAGAAAAAAAAATGTCATTAGTAGTTGCAATGATCAGTCTAACATGCCTTCACATTTTAAAGATGGATAGTTTAAGAATAAAAGTCACTAGAAAAACTATATCAAGTCATAAAAGAGAATAACAAAAAATGCAAGATTGTACTGTTGCAAATTTGCTGTTAAAAAATATACAATAATCAAACACTAAAACCCTAAATTGGCTTGCTACTGAAACTCTAACAAACATAGACAGACATTAGAAAAACTACATATATAATAATAAAATGTAAAAAAAAATAATTGATAAAAAATATGCTAAAAGAATTATAACTAAAAATTGTGGAGCAATATTGCCTGATTTGATTGCTACGATTGTCAAAGCAAGGAAGTTGTTGAGATTCCACTGGCTAAAATTGTCAAGATGGCTGTGCTACAGTCATTATATACATGTTCTGTTTAAATGTTTAAATATTTTAACATGTCTTCATTGCTCTGTTTCATTATCCAAGGTATCATAAGGATTGTCCTATAGAATTCTGTTTTGAATGAATCCATTTTCTTCCTTGCTGTTTGTGAAATTATCCATTACATGACCCAAAAAATTATTTGATTTGATTTATCTGTTTTATAACTGTTCCATTTACTCTAGTTGTGCACTTCAGAGAGACTTTTTCTTTGTTAAGATCATTCTATCTATCAATTGACCTTTCGAGCCATAGCCCGCCCATAGGGCGTAGACCAAAATACTTCCTCTCTTATTTGAATTTTTGTTCTAGCAGTTTTCTTTTAAAGATATTTTATCAAATTTCGCCATTTGTCTCTGTTCTGTGCAAGCAGCTCTATCTCATTGAAGGAGCCGATTCCTGCTGCTCTTGCCTTTCTCATCAATGTTCTTCTCAGTGTCTCTCTGGGTCTTCCTCTTTTCCTCTTACCTGTTGTTTCCCACATGAGGGCTTGCTTTGCTATTTGGTTATTATCTCTTCTCATCACATGTCCAACATATGACCATTGTCTTTTCTTTATTACTGAAGATCAAGTTATACCAAGTATTTTCCTTAGACATTTATTTTCGAATGCGTTCAACTTTGTTTTGCTAATTTACACATTCTGTATCAGGTCTACGTTTCATTAACAAAATCGTTTTTACGATAGCGGCTTGTTAAACCTCTGATCAACGGTTCTATTAATATCATTACTTCTGTCTTTTTTAGCTGTTGAAGCTAAGATGTTTATTTTTGCTTTCCATCTTTATATAAAGTCAATCACTTTCTATCATTCTTTACTTTTGACAATTAAAACTGAATTACTTCATCAGTGTGATATAACTGATTGATGGATAAATAACATTCTAATTTAATTATTCAGAGTTCATTAATTTATGATAGGATACAACAGGGATTAATTTTCACATTTTTTGTTTCCTTTACCATTTACCTTTTAGAGCTTTGTCTAAAAAGCTGCATCTTGCTTTATCATTTAAATTTGTTTTACACATTGTCTTATATCTAATTTTGTTAGTATTCTCTGTGTAATTTTATCCTTTTAACAAATTCCTTAATGGAATACTTCAAGTCAGATTTGTAACTTTTATCTTTTTATACCTTCATGAGGTCTATGTTTTATTGTTAACTCTGTTAAAGACTCTTCGTATGTGTGCTGCATTCAAGTGAAGACTAAAGGAATTTAAGTCAGTTCAAAAGTCAGTTAGAGATGCATTGTGTTGTCATTAAATTTGTGCCTCTTGGTACAACACATCTGTCTTCAACATAATAATTTTGATTACTGTGTTTCTTCTCTCTCTATCACTATTCACTTTGCCAGATTGGACTGGTTAGTTTGTTTCTATGACACCACAAAGAGGAATAGTAGGATCTGCACAGTTCTAGTTTGACAATTCTCCTGCAAGTAGCCAACTATGAATCAATGACTATTTTAAGCTCTTGTACTGACAGATGCCTTCGTCCTGACAATATTCAACATTAATAATTATTCTAAACTCTGCTCCAGGTCAGTTTTGTTATGATGCATTTGTCTTAAGAAATGCCCTAGGTTCAGTCCATCATTACTAATGTCTTTAAATGTATTCAGTCATATTCTTCAGTCATAGACTTCATATTATGTTTGTTATTCAGAATTAAGAATAAGTTGACCTGTAGAGCCGCTTTCCTCTCAAAGCTGAAAGGCAAATGAGAAAGGAAAAAAGTAGTAGAATTGTTTTTATATATTGATCTCACCTGCCAGTAGATGTTCATTTATATTGTCAAAAATCATGGTATTAACCCTTAGCTCTCCAAGCCTTTCCTCGCTGTTTGTGAACACCTGAAAAAATTACATTATAATGCAGCAAGTCATGAATCCATAATTGTAGTAAGTATTGTAGATGTAGCAGAAAGGATGCCATTATATATTGTAAATTTACAATACATCTGTTGGTGTGATCATTTTGAACTGTCTCAAGGGCACAGTCTTTGAGGGTGAATGCCAGAAAAAAAACAGCACCCTAGAATAGTAGTTTATACTCGTTAGCTTTTTCTCTTTGTTTGTAGAGAAGAAGAAATATAAGAAATATTAGCATTGAAATACTCAGATTGTTTCGTTGTGTTTAAATTAGGATTTTTTTAAAGTTAGGGGCAATCAAATGTAAAATATAATATTTGTGTTTTAATATCACAACAAGGAAATAACTCTGGAGGCAAAGCAAGCCCTATACAATACAATCTTCATCCCAACGTTGTGCTACCAATGCCAGACCTGGACACTAGATGCAAGAACAATAAGAAAAATAACCTCTATAGAGATGAAATGTGTTAGACGAATGACAGGAAACAGTCTGAGAGATAAGATCAGAAATGAAGAACTGAGAAAAAAGCTAGGAATAGCCCCCGCCATAGAATATATAAGGAAACAACAGATAAAATGGTTTGGCCACGTGACAAGGCAGAAAGAACAAAAATCAACACAACAAGCCTTCAACAAACGTTGTGAGAACACCAGACCCAAGGGTCGACCACGAAAAAGATGGGTCGATAGAATATTAGAAGCACTAGGAAACATAACAGCAGCAGAAGCGAACCGAAGAGCAAAAGACCGCAAATTATATATCTCCCCTCGACGCTGAAAGGCAGATGAGGAAGGAAAGTAGAAGAATATCACAACCCAATAATGAAACACAGAAATGAATTAAATGAGCAAAGGATATCTTTAGGTGTACATATCTGAATGAATCTTTTCTTTGTTCCCCAAAGTGTAATTCATTGAGGTCAACTTAAAAAAAAAACCAAGTAGCAAATTGCAGACCTGGAGAATTATGATGTCTGCCCTTTGTGCCTTTCTTACCCCAACAGGAGCTAAATAACAACGATAAAAGACAAGAGCTGGACTGTCTCAGCTTTGTGAACAACCCAAAACCAAACAAAGAACCAATGTTTCGACTAAAAGGTCTTCAACTGGGATGAAAATAAAATAAAATAAAAATGTGAAAATCAGAAGAAACTAAAGCCTGAACCTCAGTGGTCTAATGCCATCTTTACTATTCCTGTATTCTTTTCTAAATAGATATAGTCATGTCTCTTACCCACAAGTGGATATCAAAATTGAAGGAATAGACCTGGAGACAGTTCAGAGCTACAACTACCTTGGAATACTATAACCAGTGATGGAAAATGTACAACTGAAATAAACAAAAGAATAGGAATGGCAAAAAGTAATTTTAATGTCATGAAGAACATACTAACATCAAAACAAATAACATCAGGGCTAAAACTAAGAATAGCAAAATGTTATGTCTTCTCAACATTTCTATATGGTGCAGAAACATGGACATTAGAAAAAGAAAACAGAACAGAGAATTGAAGCCTTTGAAATTTTGATATATAGAAGAATATGTAGAATTGGATGGAAGGAAAAGAAAACAAACGATGAAGTCTTAAAACAACTAAGAATGAAAAGAGAACTACTAAGCACAATTCAAACAAGACAAATGCAATTTTTGGGCCATTTTAAAAGACACAATAGCCTACTAAAAGTAATCCTGGAGGGGAAAATACAAGGTAAAAGAGGCAGAGGCAGACCAAGACTAACATGGACGAGTAACATCAAAAGATGGACAAACCAGCCTATGACAACCTGCACCATCAAAGCAAGAGACAGAGCAGAATGGCACTCCATGGTAGTCAACCTTCGTTGCGGAGATGGCACTCGATGATGATGATGTCTCTTCATAGTATGTTTCTTTCAAATGTTGACTTATGTTTCCAGATGTGTTTACATTTAAATAATTAACAGCATATGAACAAAAGAGTTGTACCCAGTAACAATTGTGTTGATCTAACCTCTAATTGAGATGGATGTTCAAAGTCTCTGTTTTTAAATTGTGTCAAGGTAAATTGTAAAATTCTAAAAAAATGAACCAACTAACCTGAAGACATGTTAAAGTGTGAATATCCCAGACACGGAATACCCTAGCACCACACAGACTAATGACGTACTGGTCTCTCTCATTTATTGTGATGTCGATAATGGTGAACAAGTGGCCCACAAGTTTACCTATGAACAAGGTAAGTTATAGCTTAAATGTAAAACATAATGAATCAATTCAGGAATACAGGTAACAGAACAGCACTGAAAGAAAACATATAACTCACAAAATACATAGGCAACCGAAACAATTGTTTCACAAAAGGAATTAAAACGTGTTCTGCTAATGTCATTTACTGTATAGACTTTAACAATGTTAGTATCTCAACATATGTGCTTGATCTATAAGTTGATCTCCACGTTGATCTATACATTATAATAGAAAACAGAGAATAGCAATTGTATCTGTATATTGCATCTACATCCTTAATTAACTTTCAGCATATTCTCCAATGACACTTTTTACATGTCAATAAACATTTGACTTAGGGTAATGAATTGTTTTTATAATTTAGACCAGTGAGCCTTCATCACTGGAGGTTATAAGTGCTTGTAATGAAACCACTCTCTGAGTCTGGTAACTAATGTCTTTTTGTTTTTGATTTAAATCATCAAACAATCTTGAACTATGTATGTCTGGCACTTAAAATGAAACCATTTTAACAATTTGTTATTGCATCATTTTTCAAGCTGATTTTTATTTTCAAGTTCTTCATTTCTTCTTCATTGACATCTTATTTATTAGTGTTAAAAAAAGAAAGAAGCAAATAATTATCAAATATAATCTACAAGAATGTTATAGAGAGGTTTTGGGCATCTTTTACTTGGACCTTGTAAGAAGATACAACAAATTGAAGTACATGATGATCTCTTGACTATTCTGAAGAAATACCAAAATAAAAATGGTTTGGCCATGTATCTCAACCATCTGGTCTGGCAAAGACCATTCACCAGGAGATTGTGAAAGGAAAAAGTAGACGATTTAAATATAGAAAGAGACAATATATATAGTAAAAAAAAAGTAAAGTGCTCCCGTCACGCCAAGTGGCGTATAGGGAATATGGTGTTAGTGACCATATATTTGATAGGCCTTCAGCACATGATTTTTGGGGTAATGTGGTCAGTGTTATGCCCGTGCCGCTTTACTTTCCCAAAAAAAAATCTGGTACCCATTAAAGCTGGGTGAACCCGGAAGCTGTCAGTTGGGATCAAACCCAACCTCTTGTCCTTTGTAGTCCTGTTCACTAACCACTGAGCTGTCGTGGCTCCCTGACAACATATATATTCCTCTATATAAGCCTATATTATGTAGAGTCCTGAATAGAGATTGCAGATAGAGAGAGAGATGTGATAGTTGATGATGTCTGTCAGTAGTGCCCCGATGACCACCAGGGTTGTAGGATGTGGAAGGTAGGAAGGAATCTATAAAATAAACAACAAAAAACACTAACAAATTAATTGTTAAAAAAAAACAGATCAAAATACCAGAGTTTGATAAAGACAAAAAGCATTTCAATAATTAATAAAATTGTCAGATTATTTCCTCTAACTAATCTTTTATTATTATTGTTATTATCATTGTTATTATTATTTTTAGTAGTAGTAGTATATGGCCTTTTTTTCATCTTGTCAGACAGTCTAGATGAGGCTATTATGCATTTTTTTGTTTTTGAGGTTTTGATTTTGTCGAACAGCTTTTCTCGTGGCTAATTCTACCAATGTTTGACAAACATACATGACCACAGAATGAACAAGTCTGAAAACACTGATCTACAGGGTTTTCCATCCTTTTTCATGAGTCTTTTCTCTTCTAAGTGTTGCCTTAGCACAGTCTCAAAAGATGCTATACCATTCCATATACATGCTCTCCATGATATGCGATCACTTGCCAGATGTTCCCAGTCATTTTCACAGATGGAGAAGTCATTCAGAGATGATTTACAGATATCTCTATATCATAGTTTATGTTTGTCGATTTTTCCGTGTATTAGTTCACCATATAGCATGTGCTTGGGGATGCATTTTACTTCCATTCGCTGAATGTGCCCCAGCCATCTTAGTCTTCAACATCTGAGCATTGGCATGAATTGGTAGTAGTAGTAATATTGTTACTATTATTATTGTTTTTTTTTATTACTATACAAACTGAAATGGTTTGGCCACCTATCCAAATACACTAACCTGATGGTCTTGCAAAAATGTGCGGATGCCACAACCTAACAATTCTGTCAGGACCTCCAGTAGCAATAATGTTGGCACGGACACATAATTCAAAACAATTGACACCCTTTGGAATGGACACACTGCGGGCATGTCTGACAAACACAAAGCAATATTTTATAAATACATGAACTTTCAAAAAAGATAAATCAGTATCCTTTACGAAGCCAAATTATAATTACAGTATGCTAGTGCAGAGTAAGGTGGAGGTAAAAGTATCCCATAGCATTTGTAACATTGGGGAGTGAAGTGTAGATTCTCCTCCTTTCTTGGGCACATCTTATGGAGGGAATACAATCAGAATGTTCCCTCCATGACCAAAGGTAAGTACTCATTCTTTCCTCAGCTTAATGACCGGAGTAGGTATGTCTTGTGAAGAGCACTTTCATTAAAGATCGTTTAAAAGGCATTCTTCATAGTCTTTGTAAGACATGCTTCTATTTATATAAGATGTTGGTATTTATGCAAAATGCTAGATTGTATACAAGATAGGGTATTTATATAAGATGTTGGTATTTATGCAAGATGATATATTGTATACAAGATAGGGTATTTATATAAAATGTTGGTATTTATGCAAGATGATAGATTGTATACAAGATAGGGTATTTATATAAAATGTTGGTATTTATGCAAAATGCTAGATTGTATACAAGATAGGGTATTTATATATAAGATGTTGGTATGTATGCAAGATGCTAGATTGTATAAAAGATACTGGTATTGAAGTAAGATGCTGGTGTATGAGTAAGATGCTGGTTGTATATAAGATACTGGTGTATGAGTAAGATTCTGGTGTATGAGTAAGATTCTGGTGTATGAGTAAGATGCTGGTTGTATATAAGATACTGGTGTATGAGTAAGATTCTGGTGTATGAGTAAGATTCTGGTGTATGAGTAAGATGATGGTTGTATATAAGATACTGGTGTATGAGTAAGATTCTGGTGTATGAGTAAGATGATGGTTGTATATAAGATACTGGTGTATGAGTAAGATTCTGGTGTATGAGTAAGATGATGGTGTATGAGTAAGATGATGGTTGTATATGAGATACTGGTGTATGAGTAAGATTCTGGTGTATGAGTAAGATGATGGTGTATGAGTAAGATGATGGTTGTATATGAGATACTGGTGTATGAGTAAGATTCTGGTGTATGAGTAAGATGATCGAGTATGAGCAAGATGCTGGTTGTATATAAGATACTGGTATTTATGTAAGATGTTGGTGTTTACTTACATTGTTGATATAAGATGTTTGTTTTCTATGATATGCTATTAATTATTCAAGATTTTGGTACAACTATGATAATAAAGAGAGATAACACATAGAACTTACAAGTCATTATCAAGGTAAATGGAAGAAACTAGAGGATGTTCTGAAATATCACTGTCATAACAAGTGATGGAAAATGTGAGACAAAAATAAATAAAAGAATAAGAATGGCAAAAAACACTCTAAACAACATGGAATATACACTCATATCAAGACAAAATATGAAGTTAATAAAGTGTTAATATCAACTCAACATTTCTGTATGGTACAGAAACATTTTCATTAATACAAAACAGAGAAGAGAACTGAATGCTTGAGACTGTGGATTTATTGAAGAACAGGCAGAATTGGGTATATAGAGAAGAAAACAAAAAATGAAGTTTTGAAACAGCTGAAAATGGAGAAAGAACTATTTAACACAATTCAAACAAGGAAAATAAATATATTTTTGAACACACTGAAAGACGAGATAACTTACTAAAAGTTGTTTTAGAATTGAAATAAAAGGTCATTGTGTAGAGGCAGACAGAGATAAGCAAGAACTGACAATATCAAGAGACAAACAAAGACAAGCAAGGACTGATAGTATCAGGAGGCAGACACAGACATGCAAAGATTGATAATATCAAGAGACAGACACAGACAAGCAAAGATTGACAATAACAAGAGACAGACAAAGACAAGCAAAGGATTGATAATATCAAGAGACAGACAAAATCAAGCAAGGATTGACATTATCAAGAGAATGGACAGAACCACTTATGACAGCTTGTACCATCAAGAGGTAGATTAAAATAATGCTCTGTGGTATCCAACCTTTGATGAGGAGACAGCACAAAATGATGTTGGTGTTTATGCAAGAAACTGGTTTTTATGTGACAGGGCCTGTGCTGGTATTTATATAATATGCTGATAGTTATGTAAAACGATGGGTTGTTTGTGACATGGTGGTGTTTATGGCATATTAGTATTTATATAATATGCTGATAGTTATGTAAAACGATGAGTTGTTTGTGACATGGTGGTGTTTATGGCATATTAGTAGTTATATCCAATGCATATATTTATGTCACTTGCTAGCATAGTATTACATCCTGGTAAACTTATTACATGTTGGTGATTGCATCACATGCTGGTGTTTGTATTACAGGCTGGTGTTTGTATCACAGGCTGGTGTTTATGTTACAGGCTGGTGTTTGTATCACATGCTGGTGTTTATGTTACAGGCTGGTGTTTGTATCACATGCTAGTGTTTGTATCACACGCTGGTGTTTGTATCACATGCCTATGTTTGTTTTTTCCTCTGTGTTCACTCAACGACTACATCTCTTCAGTATCCACCCTTATAATGATGTTAAGTTGTCATTGGTACATTGCATTGCCATATGCAACAAGCTGCAGTATTTTATGCTTTTGGCCCAACACATCCGACTTCAGCAAGATACTTGAAGGATCTGTGTTACCTTCTCAATTTGATGTTCAATCATTGGTCAGACTGTTAGTCTATTCTAGAGCAGATGGAGTAGAATCTTGATATATATGGACAAACGTCTGTTTACTACAACCACCAGTATGGTCTTATCAACATCAAGTTATGCCCATATCAACATACAGTTAGGTCCCTATCAACCTCAAATTATGTCCCTATCAACGTCCACTTAAGCCCCTATCAACTTCTAGTTAGACCCTTATCAACCTATAGTCATGCCTTTATCAATCTCAAATTAGGCCTCTTTCAACCTCTAGTAAGTCCAATATCAATCTCCAGTTAGTCCCCTCTACAATCTCCAGTTAGGCACATATCAATCTCCCCTTAGGTCATATCAACCATGGCTCTATCAACCTCCAGTTAGGTCCCTTTCAACCTCCAGTTATACCAATATCAACCTTCAGCTAGGCACCTATCAACCTCCAATTAGGCCCTTATCAAGTTCCAGTTAGGCCCCAATAACCTTCAGTTAGGCTCTATCAACTTCCAGTTAGGTCCCTATCAATCTCGTTAAGCCCTTATCAACCTCCAGTTAGGCACCTTTCAATCTTTAGTTAGGCCCCTTTCAATCTACAGATATGCTCATATCAACATCCAGTTAGGCCCCTAACAACCTCTAGTTAGGCACCTTTCAACCTCCAGTTAGGCCCCTAACAACATCCAGTCAGGTCTCTAACAACCTCCAGTTAGGCCCTAACAACCTCCAGTTAGACCTCTAACAACCTCCAGTTAGACCTCTAACAACCTCCAGTTAGGCCTCTAACAACCTCCAGTTAGACCTCTAACAACCTCCAGTTAGACCTCTAACAACCTCCAGTTAGGCCCCTAACAACCTCCAGTTAGACCTCTAACAACCTCCAGTTAGACCTCTAACAACCTCCAGTTAGGCCCCTAACAACCTCCAATTAGACCTCTAACAACCTCCAGTTAGGCCCCTAACAACCTCCAGTTAGACCTCTAACAACCTCCAGTTAGACCTCTAACAACCTCCAGTTAGGCCCCTAACAACCTCCAGTTAGACCACTAACAACCTCCAGTTAGACCTCTAACAACCTCCAGTTAGGCCCCTAACAACCTCCAGTTAGGCCTCTAACAACCTCCAGTTAGACCTCTAACAACCTCCAGTTAGGCCTCTAACAACCTCCAGTTAGGCCTCTAACAATCTCCAGTTAGACCTCTAACAACCTCCAGTTAGGCCTCTAACAACCTCCAGTTAGGCCTCTAACAACCTCCAGTTAGACCTCTAACAACCTCCAGTTAGGCCTCTAACAACATCCAGTTAGGCCCCTAACAACCTCCAGTTAGACCTCTAACAACCTCCAGTTAGACCTCTAACAACCTCCAGTTAGACCTCTAACAACCTCCAGTTAGACCTCTAACAACCTCCAGTTAGACCTCTAACAACCTCCAGTTAGGCCTCTAACAACCTCCAGTTAGGCCCTAACAACCTCCAGTTAGACCTCTAACAACCTCCAGTTAGACCTCTAACAACCTCCAGTTAGACCTCTAACAACCTCCAGTTAGGCCCCTAACAACCTCCAGTTAGACCTCTAACAACCTCCAGTTAGGCCTCTAACAACCTCCAGTCAGGCCCCTAACAACCTCCAATAAGGCCTCTAACAACCTCCAGTCAGGCCCCTAACAACCTCCAATTAGGCCTCTAACAACCTCCAGTCAGGCCCCTAACAACCTCCAATTAGGCCTCTAACAACCTCCAGTCAGGCCCCTAACAACCTCCAATTAGGCCTCTAACAACCTCCAGTTAGGCCCCTAACAACCTCCAATTACTCCTCTAACAACCTCCAGTTAGGCCCCTAACAACCTCCAATTAGGCCTCTAATAACCTCCAGTTAGGCCCCTAACAACCTCCAGTCAGGCCCCTAACACCCTCCAGTCAGGTCCCTAACAACCTCCAGTTAGGCCCCTAACAACCTCCAGTCAGGCCCCTAACAACCTCCAGTTAGGCCCCTAACAACCTCCAGTTAGGCCCCTAACAACCTCCAGTCAGGCCCCTAACAACCTCCAGTCAGGCCCCTAACAACCTCCAGTCAGGCCCCTAACAACCTCCAGTTAGGCCCCTAACAACCTCCAGTTAGGCCCCTAACAACCTCCAGTCAGGCCTCTAACAACCTCCAGTCAGGCCTCTAACAACCTCCAGTCAGGCCCCTAACAACCTCCAGTCAGGCCCCTAACAACCTCCAGTCAAGCCTCTAACAACCTCCAGTTAGGCCCCTAACAACCTCCAGTTAGACCTCTAACAACCTCCAGTCAGGCCTCTAACAACCTCCAGTCAGGCCCCTAACAACCTCCAATCAGGCCTCTAACAACCTCCAGTCAGGCCCCTAACAACCTCCAGTCAAGCCTCTATCTGAAACATTTCATTTTCAAGTGACCTCTGTTTCAAAGTCTGTTTTCGAAGGTCAGCAGTTAAATTACACATGTCTTTACATAAAATCCTTACTCGTTTAAAGTGAAGATCTTATCAATTTCCTCCAGCACGAAGGAATCAAGAGTATTTGGCGAACACGAGGCGAAACAGCGCAGCTCAGGGAAGTATTTTACCTGTGGGGACACTGTTGTTCTATCATGAAATGTTGCAAAAATACTATTTCTTTTTCTGTCAATAATAGAGTAAAATAACAACACAAACGTTGCAAACAAGCAGAAGGGAGAAACAAACAACATATGAGGTAAAATTAAAACTGTAAATGAGAAACTACTTCACCTGGACAACTCTCGTGAAGTTGGAGTTTAATCTAGGATGGCAGAAATAAATGGTTATGGTTAGTCGAAGGCCCCGGTATCACTGCAAACGAATTAAAATCCATAATTACTCAACCGCCCGTTCCAGTGGAATCATCCAAATTGAAACTCTAATCATTGAAGATTCCAAACAAAGAAAAGCAGCTGCAGTCCCCCATCATAGTAGCAGCTACAGCACACGTCAAAAGACATCATAAGGCCAAGCGGCACCGAAAGTGAACGCAGCCGACCTGTCCTTCGTCAAATGATATCATCATCCATTGTAAGCAATTGTAATGTCAGAGCACGATCCGGATGAAAAACACAGCTCATGGTGTGCACAGAGCACTAAACTCAGTAGCTCCGACAGCAATGCCGGACTTGGAAAATGAGGAAACTGCAACAAGGAACACTTTTCAGACAGAGCCTCAATGGTTCCTGCCACCTATTCGCCATGTTGACCGGAAGTCAACAAATAAATAGTTCTGACTATTAATTCTTCAAATCCCCACCAACGTTCCTGCCTGGTTATTCGAATGTATTAAGCCTAAATATTATGTTACCACGCTAACTGTATTTTCGTGTTGTACAATGTTTTATCTTTAATTTTATTTATACTTTGAAACGTTTTATTCATAATTAGGAAGAGATTTATTCAGATATTTATCTTGAAGATAAAAGTAGTTACGTTCATTATTTGTTTCCTTGTGAGCACATTCTCAACATTGTAGAGTCAAGTGAGGATCATCATCATCATCATCATCATCGAGTGCCATCTCCGCAGCGAAAGTTGGCTACCATGGAGCGCCATTCTGCTCTGTCTCTTGGTTTGATAGTGCAGGTTGTCATAGGCTGGTTTGTCCATCTTTTGATGTTACTCATCCATGTTAGTCTTGGTCTGCCTCTGCCTCTTTTACCTTGTACTTTCCCATCCAGGATTACTTTTAGTAGGCTGTTGTATCTTTTAACATGGCCCAAAAATCGCATTTGTCTTGTTTGAATTGTGTTTAGAAGTTCTCTTTTCATTTTTAGTTGTTTTAAGACTTCATCGTTTGTTTTCTTTTCCTTCCATCCAATTCTACCTATTTTTCTATATATCCACATTTCAAAGGCTTCAATTCTCTGTTCTGCTTTCTTGTCTAATGTCCATGTCTCTGCGCCATATAGGAATGTTGAGAAGGCATAACATTTTGCTATTCTTTGCTTTAGCCCTGGTGTTATTTGTTTTGATGTTAGTATGTTCTTCATGACATTAAAATTACTTTTTGCCATTCCTAATCTTTTGTTTATTTCAGTTTTACATTTTCCATCACTGGTTATAGTATATCCAAGGTAGTTCTAGTTCAGAACTGTCTCCAGGTCTATTCCTTCAATTTTGATTCCAAGCGAGGATACTTTTTGGTTTACGAAGAACTACCTGTGTCAAAAATATTAATGAAAGTTTGATGAACACGATGGCTAATAATATGTATAGGAGATTCAATGTTTAATTTGGAGAAAATTAATTTGAGATTGGAGTAAGATTCGACTGGATAAATGATTGAGATACAAGCAAGACACTTGGATTAACTTAGACATTTAACTAAATTTATACTATAGACAGAAGAGATGTATTTTCGACTTTGACTATTTTGAGAGATAGAAAGAGAATATAGTGTTTCCCGTTGAACTTAGAGAGAGATAGAAATGGAAAATAAAAACTTGTTAATTAACTTCAAGAGACAGAAAATCAAGTTTTATGTTCGCTGTGGAGAGGCAGAAATAGATGCCCTTGCTTTCTACTCTATTTGAAAATTTAGAAGTGATTTAACTTTCTCGTAGACATAGGAGGATGGAGAAAGTTGGTAATCACATTAGTTGAGTAGCAGTAGAGTCGAATCACATTAGAAGAGTAGCAGTAGAGTCGAATCACATTAGTAGAGTAGCAGTAGAGTCGAATCACATTAGAAGAGTAGTAGTAGAGTCGAATCACATTAAAGAGTAGCAGTAGAGTTGAAACACATTAGAAGAGTAGCAGTAGAGTTGAATAACATTAGAAGAGTAGCAGTAGAGTCGAATCACATTAGTAGAGTAGCAGTAGAGTTGAATCACATTAGAGAGTAGCAATAGAGTCGAATCACATTAGTAGAGTAGCAGTAGAGTTGAAACACATTAGAAGAGTAGAGGTAGAGTCGAATCACATTAGTAGAGTAGCAGTAGAGTTGAAACACATTAGTAGAGTAGCAGTAGAGTTGAATCACATTAGAGAGTAGCAGTAGAGTCGAATCACTTTAGTAGAGTAGCAGTAGAGTCGAATCACATTAGAAGAGTAGCAGTAGAGACGAATCACATTAGAAGAGTAGCAGTAGAGTCTAATCACATTAGAAGAGTAGCAGTGGAGTCGAATCACATTAGTAGAGTAGCAGTACAGTTGAATCACATTAGTAGAGTAGCAGTAGAGTCGAATCACATTAGTAGAGTAGCAGTAGAGTTGAATCACATGAGTATAGTAGCAGTAAAGTCGTAACAGTGACAGCTTTATATGTTAAGTTAATCAGCACATACAGATGACACATAACACAGTGTAACAAGATATAACGACATAACTAGGACAGCAAGATAAGCGGCATAATCAGGGCAAAAAGATATAGCAAAATAAGCAGGACAGCAAGATGAGCGACATAACCAGGACAGCAAGATATAACGACACAATCAGGACAGCAAGGTATAACGACACTATCAGGACAGTAAAGTATAACGACATAACCAGGGCAAAAAGGTATAACGACATAACAGGGCAGCAATGTATAACAACTTAACCATGGCAGCAAGGTATAACAACTTAACCATGGCAGCAAGGTATAACGACATAACCAGGGCAGCAAGATATAATGACATAACCATGGCAGCAAGATATAACGACATAACCAGGGCAGCAAGATATAACGACATAACCAGGGTAGCAAGATATAACGACATAACCAGGGTAGCAAGATATAACGACATAACCAGGGTAGCAAGATATAACGACATAACCAGAGCAACAAGATATAACGACATAAACAATGCAGCAAGATATAACGACATAACCAGGGCAGCAAGATATAACGATATAACCAGGGTAGCAAGATATAACGACATAAACAATGCAGCAAGATATAACGATATAACCAGGGCAGCAAGATATAACGATATAACCAGGGCAGCAAGATATAACGACATAAACAATGCAGCAAGATATAACGACATAAACAATGCAGCAAGATATAACGATATAACCAGGGCAGCAAGATATAACGACATAAACAATGCAGCAAGATATAACGATATCACCAGGGCATCAAGGTATAACGACATAACCAGATAAGATTTACCTATAAGCTAATAAATAATTAATAACCTATAGCTTAGGGCCACACAATCCAGGGAATCTCAAACATTTTTCAGAATGTGTTTTTTTGACTACACTTTTTCCTTACCAGTTTATGATTTCAAGTTTTTTGTGAGACCATCTGGTGTTAATTTTTAAGAAGAAAAAGGACGGGGGAGAGACAAAGTTTAATTTAATTAGGGTCTCTTTTTTTCTCTTTCTTTTTTCACTTCCTATTGTACCCGTTCGGGTATCGAGGGAGATATAAAGTTTGGGGTTTTCCCCTTTTGGCGGCTTCAGTCATTGCCAATTGATGCTGTGTCGCTTCTTTCATGTTGTCCATCCATCTTACCCTGGCTCTGTCTACCACTCTTATCTCTTCTCACTTTTAGTATATTTTTGTAATCATAAGGAATCACATGACATTCTTTCTAGATAGGCAAATTAGTTTATTTGTTTTTTTCTGTATGTAGCATAGAATTGGCTCCATGCATGCTATTTCTTTGCTGGTCATCCCAAGCGCTTTTCTCAGACATCTCACTCATGGCTTAGGGCATTACCGAGACTAAATCCGCCACTGAACCAATATACAAACTTCAAAAAGAGAAGAAAAAACGGGAGCCGGCCTGACAAGTAGCAATGTAGATATGACACTAAGAACTGTTAAAAGTTTTGGTAATTCATATTAATAACGCAATTACATTATTGAGATTGTGGTATTACATGTTCAATATTGAGATTGTGGTATTACATGTTCAATATTGAGATTGTGGTATTACGTGTTCAATATTGAGATTGTGGTATTACATGTTCAATATTGAGATTGTGGTATTACATGTTCAATATTGAGATTGTGGTATTACATGTTCAATATTGAGATTGTGGTATTACATGTTCAATATTGAGATTGTGGTATTACATGCTCAATATTGAGATTGTGGTATTACATGTTCAATATTGAGATTGTGGTATTACATGCTCAATATTGAGATTGTGGTATTACATGCTCAATATTGAGATTGTGGTATTACATGCTCAATATTGAGATTGTGGTATTACATGTTCAATATTGAACAATTCCAAATTACAAGGGCGATAAAATACATCCTTGTTTAACCCCAGTTTCTATTGGGAAACATTCGCTCAGTCTTTCCTCTGTTCGAACTGCACATGTGTAACCATCATACATGTCTTTGATAATATTTCTTATTTTTTATGGTAAGCCATGTTGCGTCAGAATTTTCCACAAAGAATCTCTTTCAAAACTGTTTAAACGCTTTTTTTTTTAAAGTCGATGAAGTTAAGTACAAAAGGTTTTTGCTTTTCAATGTGTTTCTCCAATATATAAGTCGTAGAGTGAAAATGTGGTCAAGGCAGCTTTTCCCTTTTCTAAACCCAGCCTGTTCTTCACGCATTACTGTATCTATTGAATCCTTTATTCTATTTAGGATGATTTTGCAGAATAACTTTGAGGCAACTGACAAAAGTACCACTGCACTGACGATTACTTTTTTTGCACAAGAAATATTCTCAACTTTTAAATCAAATTTACCCGCAAATTTTGCGTTTGGAATAATGAGATCACAATACGACAAGATAACCTCACATGTTTGCATAGACAACTTCAAACGACACAAAAAAATAGAATATAAAAACGGTCCAAAGAATATTAAATATGGAAATGAACACAGTTTATTCAGTCAAACTTACTTTAACAACCCGATCCTGATGCAATTTCCTTCGCTGTATGGGGCTTTACAGAGATAAATAAAGTCGCACAAATGAATAATAATACATAAACACATTTCATTTTCAATTAAAATTGATAAAATATTTACAGTCTATTTTTTCTTACTCTTTTGCTGTTGCAAATTTTATGTTGTCAAAGATGTTGTTTATAATATGATTTCGTAATTACTTCATACTTCCTGTGTATAATAATTTAAACTTATGAGCTTATTTGTATGAAAGTGAGACTGCTAATGTTTATTTTCATACCGTAAACCTGTAATTGCGAGTTCTGTATCGTCTATTTACAACTCATCGACACTAGGCAGGTGAATCCGAGTCTGCTGACTTTGATCATACGTTTGAAGGGGACAGTACCGTTCTTTTGCATATTAATCGACGCCCAGTTCTTTTCATAGAAACGTCAACTTTGTTCCCCTTTTTTCCCACATAAATAAACGTCAACTTTGTTCCCCTTTTTTCCCACATAAATAAACGTCAACTTTGTTTCCCTTTTTTCCCACATAAATAAACGTCAACTTTGTTCCTCTTTTTTCCCACATCAATAAACGTCATTTTTGTTCCCCTTTTTTCCCACATAAATAAACGTCAACTTTGTTCCCCTTTTTTCCCACATAAATAAACGTCAACTTTGTTCCCCTTTTTTCCCACATAAATAAACGTCAACTTTGTTCCCCTTTTTTCCCACATAAATAAACGTCAACTTTGTTCCCCTTTTTTCCCACATAAATAAACGTCAACTTTCTTCCCATTTTTTCCCACATAAATAAACGTCAACTTTGTTCCCATTTTTTCCAACATAAATAAACGTCAACTTTGTTCCCATTTTTTCCCACATAAATAAACGTCAACTTTGTTTCCCTTTTTCCCACATAAATAAACGTCAACTTTGTTCCCCTTTTTTCCCCACATAAATAAACGTCAACTTTGTTCCCCTTTTCCCACAAATAAATAAACGTCAACTTTGTTCCCCTTCTTTCCCACATAAATAAAAGTCAATTTTGTTCCCCTTTTTTCGCCCATAAATAAACATCAACTTTGTTCCCATTTTTCCCACATAAATAAACGTCAACTTTGTTCCCCATTTTTCCCACATAAATAAACGTCAATTTTGTTAATCTTTTTTCTTCATAAATAAACGCCAATTTTGTTCCTTTTTTCTTCATAAATAAACGCCAATTTTGTTCCTCTTTTTTTCGCCCATAAATAAACGTCAATTTTGTTCTCTTTTTTTCCTCATAAATCATGTAACTTTGTTCCCCTTTTTTCCCCACATAAATAAACGTCAACTTTGTTCCCCTTTTTTCCCACATAAATAAACGTCAACTTTGTTCCCCTTTTTTCCCCACATAAATAAACGTCAACTTTGTTCCCCGTTTTCCCACATAAATAAACGTCAATTTTGTTCCCCTTTTTTCGCCCATAAATAAGCGTCAACTTTGTTCCCCTTTTTTCCTCATAAATAAACGTCAATTTTGTTCCCCTTTTTTCGCCCATAAATAAACGTCAACTTTGTTCCCCATTTTACCCACATAAATAAACGTCAATTTTGTTCCCTTTTTTTTCGCCCATCAATAAACGTCAACTTTGTTCCCCCTTTTTCCTCATAAATAAACGCCACTTTTGTTTCCCTTTTTTCGCCCATAAATAAACGTCAATTTTGTTCCCTTTTTTCCTCATAAATAAACGCCATTTTCGTTCCACTTTTTTACTCTTAAACGTCAATTTTGCTCCTTTTTTCCATCATAAATAAACGCCAATTTTGTTCCCCATTTTTCCATCATAAATAAACGTCAATTTTGTTCCCTTTTTTTACTCATAAATAAACGCCAATTTTGTTCCCCATTTTTCCATCATAAATAAACGTCAATTTTGTTCCCCTTTTTTCCATCATAAATAAACGTCAATTTTGTTCCCCTTTTTTCCATCATAAATAAACGTCAATTTGTTCCCAATTTTCCGTCTTAAATAAACGCCAATTTTGTGCCCTTTTTTCGCCCATCAATAGACGCCAATTTTGTTCCTTTTTTTCCATCATAAATAAATGTCAATTTTGTTCCCCTTTTTTTCCCTCATAAATAAACGTCAACTTCGTTTCCCTTTTTTCCCCACATAAATAAACGTCAATTTTGTTCCTCTTTTTTCCTCATAAATAAACGCCAATTTTGTTCCCCTTTTTTACTCATAAACGTCAATTTTGTTCCTTTTTTCCATCATAAATAAACGAGAATTTTGTTCCCTTTTTTTCCTCATAAATAAACGCCAATTTTGTTCCCCTTTTTTACTCATAAATAAACGTCAATTTTGTCCCCCTTTTTTCCTCACAAATAAACGTCAGTTTTGTTCCCCTTTTTTCCTCATAAATAAACGTCAATTTTGTTCCCTTTTTTTCCTCATAAATAAACGTCAATTTTGTCCCCCTTTTTTCCTCACAAATAAACGCCAATTTTGTTCCCCCTTTTTAATTATACATAAACGTCAATTTTGTTCCCCTTTTTTACTCTATGAATGTAATATGATTTCGTAATTACTTCATACTTCCTGTGTATAATAATTTAAACTTATGAGCTTATTGTTTGAAAGTGAGACTGCTAATGTTTATTTTCATACCGTAAACCTGTAATTGCGAGTTCTGTATCGTCTATTTACAACTCATCGACACTAGGCAGGTGAATCCGAGTCTGCTGACTTTGATCATACGTTTGAAGGGGACAGTACCGTTCTTTTGCATATTAATCGACGCCCAGTTCTTTTCATAGAAACGTCAACTTTGTTCCCCTTTTTTCCCACATAAATAAACGTCAACTTTGTTCCCCTTTTTCCCCACATAAATAAACGTCAACTTTGTTCCCCTTTTTTCCCACATAAATAAACGTCAACTTTGTTCCCCTTTTTTCCCCACATAAATAAACGTCAACTTTCTTCCCCTTTTTTCCCACATAAATAAACGTCAACTTTGTTCCCCTTTTCCCCCACATAAATAAACGTCAACTTTGTTCCCCTTTTTTCCCACATAAATAAACGTCAACTTTGTTCCCCTTTTTTCCCACATAAATAAACGTCAACTTTGTTCTCCTTTTTTCCCACATAAATAAACGTCAACTTTGTTTCCCTTTTTCCCACATAAATAAATGTTAACATTGTTCCCCTTTTTTCCCACATAAATAAACGTCAACTTTGTTTCCCCTTTTTCCCACATAAATAAACGTCAACTTTGTTTCCCCTTTTTCCCACACAAATAAATGTCAATTTTGTTTCCCTTTTTTCCCACATAAATAAACGTCAATTTTGTTCCTCTTTTTTTCTTCATAAATAAACGCCAATTTTGTTCCTCTTTTTTTCTTCATAAATAAACGCCAATTTTGTTCCTCTTTTTTTCTTCATAAATAAACACCAATTTTGTTCCTCTTTTTTTCTTCATAAATAAACGCCAATTTTGTTCCTCTTTTTTTTCTTCATAAATAAATGCCATTTTTGTTCCTCTTTTTTTTCTTCATAAATAAACGCCAAATTTGTTCCTCGTTTTTCGCCCATAAATAAACATCAATTTTGTTCCCTTTTTTTCCTCATAAATAATGTCAACTTTGTTCCCCTTTTTTCCCCACATAAATAAACGTCAACTTTGTTCCCCTTTTTCCCACATAAATAAACGTCAACTTTGTTCCCCTTTTTTCCCCACATAAATAAACGTCAACTTTGTTCCCCTTTTCCCACAAATAAATAAACGTCAACTTTGTTCCCCTTCTTTCCCACATAAATAAAAGTCAATTTTGTTCCCCTTTTTTCGCCCATAAATAAACATCAACTTTGTTCCCCATTTTTCCCACATAAATAAACGTCAATTTTGTTCCTCTTTTTTCTTCATAAATAAACGCCAATTTTGTTCCTTTTTTCTTCATAAATAAACGCCAATTTTGTTCCTCTTTTTTTCGCCCATAAATAAACGTCAATTTTGTTCTCTTTTTTTCCTCATAAATCATGTAACTTTGTTCCCCTTTTTTCCCCACATAAATAAACGTCAACTTTGTTCCCCTTTTTTCCCACATAAATAAACGTCAACTTTGTTCCCCTTTTTTCCCCACATAAATAAACGTCAACTTTGTTCCCCTTTTTCCCACATAAATAAACGTCAATTTTGTTCCCCTTTTTTCGCCCATAAATAAGCGTCAACTTTGTTCCCCTTTTTTCCTCATAAATAAACGTCAATTTTGTTCCCCTTTTTTCGCCCATCAATAAACGTCAACTTTGTTCCCCCTTTTTCCTCATAAATAAACGCCAATTTTGTTTCCCTTTTTTCGCCCAAAAATAAACGTCAATTTTGTTCCCTTTTTTCTCATAAAAAAACGCTATTTTCGTTCCACTTTTTTACTCTCAAACGTCAATTTTGCTCCTTTTTTTCATCATAAATAAACGCCAATTTTGTTCCCCATTTTTCCATCATAAATAAACGTCAATTTTGTTCCCCTTTTTTTACTCATAAATAAACGCCAATTTTGTTCCCCATTTTTCCATCATAAATAAACGTCAATTTTGTTCCCCTTTTTTCCATCATAAATAAACGTCAATTTTGTTCCCCTTTTTTCCATCATAAATAAACGTCAATTTGTTCCCAATTTTCCGTCATAAATAAACGCCAATTTTGTTCCCCTTTTTTCGCCCATCAATAGACGCCAATTTTGTTCCTTTTTTTCCCTCATAAATAAACGTCAACTTCGTTTCCCTTTTTTCCCCACATAAATAAACGTCAATTTTGTTCCTCTTTTTTCCTCATAAATAAACGCCAATTTTGTTCCCCTTTTTTACTCATAAACGTCAATTTTGTTCCTTTTTTCCATCATAAATAAACGTGAATTTTGTTCCCTTTTTTTCCTCATAAATAAACGCCAATTTTGTTCCCCTTTTTTACTCATAAATAAACGTCAATTTTGTCCCCCTTTTTTCCTCACAAATAAACGTCAGTTTTGTTCCCCTTTTTTCCTCATAAATAAACGTCAATTTTGTTCCCTTTTTTTCCTCATAAATAAACGTCAATTTTGTCCCCCTTTTTTCCTCACAAATAAACGCCAATTTTGTTCCCCCTTTTTAATTATACATAAACGTCAATTTTGTTCCCCTTTTTTACTCTATGAATGTAATATGATTTCGTAATTACTTCATACTTCCTGTGTATAATAATTTAAACTTATGAGCTTATTGTTTGAAAGTGAGACTGCTAATGTTTATTTTCATACCGTAAACCTGTAATTGCGAGTTCTGTATCGTCTATTTACAACTAATCGACACTAGGCAGGTGAATCCGAGTCTGCTGACTTTGATCATACGTTTGAACGGGACAGTACCGTTCTTTTGCATATTAATCAACGCCCAGTTCTTTTCATAGAAACGTCAACTTTGTTCCCCTTTTTTCCCACATAAATAAACGTCAACTTTGTTCCCCTTTTTCCCCACATAAATAAACGTCAACTTTGTTCCCCTTTTTTCCCACATAAATAAACGTCAACTTTGTTCCCCTTTTTTCCCCACATAAATAAACGTCAACTTTCTTCCCCTTTTTTCCCACATAAATAAACGTCAACTTTGTTCCCCATTTTACCCACATAAATAAACGTCAATTTTGTTCCCTTTTTTTTCGCCCATCAATAAACGTCAACTTTGTTCCCCCTTTTTCCTCATAAATAAACGCCACTTTTGTTTCCCTTTTTTCGCCCATAAATAAACGTCAATTTTGTTCCCTTTTTTCCTCATAAATAAACGCCATTTTCGTTCCACTTTTTTACTCTTAAACGTCAATTTTGCTCCTTTTTTCCATCATAAATAAACGCCAATTTTGTTCCCCATTTTTCCATCATAAATAAACGTCAATTTTGTTCCCCTTTTTTTACTCATAAATAAACGCCAATTTTGTTCCCCATTTTTCCATCATAAATAAACGTCAATTTTGTTCCCCTTTTTTCCATCATAAATAAACGTCAATTTTGTTCCCCTTTTTTCCATCATAAATAAACGTCAATTTGTTCCCAATTTTCCGTCATAAATAAACGCCAATTTTGTTCCCCTTTTTTCGCCCATCAATAGACGCCAATTTTGTTCCTTTTTTTCCATCATAAATAAATGTCAATTTTGTTCCCCTTTTTTTCCCTCATAAATAAACGTCAACTTCGTTTCCCTTTTTTCCCCACATAAATAAACGTCAATTTTGTTCCTCTTTTTTCCTCATAAATAAACGCCAATTTTGTTCCCCTTTTTTACTCATAAACGTCAATTTTGTTCCTTTTTTCCATCATAAATAAACGAGAATTTTGTTCCCTTTTTTTCCTCATAAATAAACGCCAATTTTGTTCCCCTTTTTTACTCATAAATAAACGTCAATTTTGTCCCCCTTTTTTCCTCACAAATAAACGTCAGTTTTGTTCCCCTTTTTTCCTCATAAATAAACGTCAATTTTGTTCCCTTTTTTTCCTCATAAATAAACGTCAATTTTGTCCCCCTTTTTTCCTCACAAATAAACGCCAATTTTGTTCCCCCTTTTTAATTATACATAAACGTCAATTTTGTTCCCCTTTTTTACTCTATGAATGTAATATGATTTCGTAATTACTTCATACTTCCTGTGTATAATAATTTAAACTTATGAGCTTATTGTTTGAAAGTGAGACTGCTAATGTTTATTTTCATACCGTAAACCTGTAATTGCGAGTTCTGTATCGTCTATTTACAACTCATCGACACTAGGCAGGTGAATCCGAGTCTGCTGACTTTGATCATACGTTTGAAGGGGACAGTACCGTTCTTTTGCATATTAATCGACGCCCAGTTCTTTTCATAGAAACGTCAACTTTGTTCCCCTTTTTCCCCACATAAATAAACGTCAACTTTGTTCCCCTTTTTTCCCACATAAATAAACGTCAACTTTGTTCCCCTTTTTTCCCCACATAAATAAACGTCAACTTTCTTCCCCTTTTTTCCCACATAAATAAACGTCAACTTTGTTCCCCTTTTCCCCCACATAAATAAACGTCAACTTTGTTCCCCTTTTTTCCCACATAAATAAACGTCAACTTTGTTCCCCTTTTTTCCCACATAAATAAACGTCAACTTTGTTCTCCTTTTTTCCCACATAAATAAACGTCAACTTTGTTTCCCTTTTTCCCACATAAATAAATGTTAACATTGTTCCCCTTTTTTCCCACATAAATAAACGTCAACTTTGTTTCCCCTTTTTCCCACATAAATAAACGTCAACTTTGTTTCCCCTTTTTCCCACACAAATAAATGTCAATTTTGTTTCCCTTTTTTCCCACATAAATAAACGTCAATTTTGTTCCTCTTTTTTTCTTCATAAATAAACGCCAATTTTGTTCCTCTTTTTTTCTTCATAAATAAACGCCAATTTTGTTCCTCTTTTTTTCTTCATAAATAAACACCAATTTTGTTCCTCTTTTTTTCTTCATAAATAAACGCCAATTTTGTTCCTCTTTTTTTTCTTCATAAATAAATGCCATTTTTGTTCCTCTTTTTTTTCTTCATAAATAAACGCCAAATTTGTTCCTCGTTTTTCGCCCATAAATAAACGTCAATTTTGTTCCCTTTTTTTCCTCATAAATAATGTCAACTTTGTTCCCCTTTTTTCCCCACATAAATAAACGTCAACTTTGTTCCCCTTTTTCCCACATAAATAAACGTCAACTTTGTTCCCCTTTTTTCCCCACATAAATAAACGTCAACTTTGTTCCCCTTTTCCCACAAATAAATAAACGTCAACTTTGTTCCCCTTCTTTCCCACATAAATAAAAGTCAATTTTGTTCCCCTTTTTTCGCCCATAAATAAACATCAACTTTGTTCCCCATTTTTCCCACATAAATAAACGTCAATTTTGTTCCTCTTTTTTCTTCATAAATAAACGCCAATTTTGTTCCTTTTTTCTTCATAAATAAACGCCAATTTTGTTCCTCTTTTTTTCGCCCATAAATAAACGTCAATTTTGTTCTCTTTTTTTCCTCATAAATCATGTAACTTTGTTCCCCTTTTTTCCCCACATAAATAAACGTCAACTTTGTTCCCCTTTTTTCCCACATAAATAAACGTCAACTTTGTTCCCCTTTTTTCCCCACATAAATAAACGTCAACTTTGTTCCCCTTTTTCCCACATAAATAAACGTCAATTTTGTTCCCCTTTTTTCGCCCATAAATAAGCGTCAACTTTGTTCCCCTTTTTTCCTCATAAATAAACGTCA
This sequence comes from Megaustenia siamemsis, assembly GCA_032433765.1. Classification (NCBI taxonomy): domain Eukaryota; kingdom Metazoa; phylum Mollusca; class Gastropoda; order Stylommatophora; family Ariophantidae; genus Megaustenia; species Megaustenia siamemsis. The sequence goes on from JAVIAB010000124.1 coordinate 68,322,941, forward strand.
ATTTTGTTCCCCTTTTTTCGCCCATAAATAAACGTCAACTTTGTTCCCCATTTTACCCACATAAATAAACGTTAATTTTGTTCCCTTTTTTTTCGCCCATCAATAAACGTCAACTTTGTTCCCCTTTTTCCTCATAAATAAACGCCAATTTTGTTTCCCTTTTTTCGCCCATAAATAAACGTCAATTTTGTTCCCTTTTTTCTCATAAAAAAACGCTATTTTCGTTCCACTTTTTTACTCTCAAACGTCAATTTTGCTCCTTTTTTTCATCATAAATAAACGCCAATTTTGTTCCCCATTTTTCCATCATAAATAAACGTCAATTTTGTTCCCCTTTTTTTACTCATAAATAAACGCCAATTTTGTTCCCCATTTTTCCATCATAAATAAACGTCAATTTTGTTCCCCTTTTTTCCATCATAAATAAACGTCAATTTTGTTCCCCTTTTTTCCATCATAAATAAACGTCAATTTGTTCCCAATTTTCCGTCATAAATAAACGCCAATTTTGTTCCCCTTTTTTCGCCCATCAATAGACGCCAATTTTGTTCCTTTTTTTCCATCATAAATAAATGTCAATTTTGTTCCCCTTTTTTTCCCTCATAAATAAACGTCAACTTCGTTTCCCTTTTTTCCCCACATAAATAAACGTCAATTTTGTTCCTCTTTTTTCCTCATAAATAAACGCCAATTTTGTTCCCCTTTTTTACTCATAAACGTCAATTTTGTTCCTTTTTTCCATCATAAATAAACGTGAATTTTGTTCCCTTTTTTTCCTCATAAATAAACGCCAATTTTGTTCCCCTTTTTTACTCATAAATAAACGTCAATTTTGTCCCCCTTTTTTCCTCACAAATAAACGTCAGTTTTGTTCCCCTTTTTTCCTCATAAATAAACGTCAATTTTGTTCCCTTTTTTTCCTCATAAATAAACGTCAATTTTGTCCCCCTTTTTTCCTCACAAATAAACGCCAATTTTGTTCCCCCTTTTTAATTATACATAAACGTCAATTTTGTTCCCCTTTTTTACTCTATGAATGTAATATGATTTCGTAATTACTTCATACTTCCTGTGTATAATAATTTAAACTTATGAGCTTATTGTTTGAAAGTGAGACTGCTAATGTTTATTTTCATACCGTAAACCTGTAATTGCGAGTTCTGTATCGTCTATTTACAACTAATCGACACTAGGCAGGTGAATCCGAGTCTGCTGACTTTGATCATACGTTTGAACGGGACAGTACCGTTCTTTTGCATATTAATCAACGCCCAGTTCTTTTCATAGAAACGTCAACTTTGTTCCCCTTTTTTCCCACATAAATAAACGTCAACTTTGTTCCCCTTTTTCCCCACATAAATAAACGTCAACTTTGTTCCCCTTTTTTCCCATATAAATAAACGTCAACTTTGTTCCCCTTTTTTCCCCACATAAATAAACGTCAACTTTCTTCCCCTTTTTTCCCACATAAATAAACGTCAACTTTGTTCCCCTTTTCCCCCACATAAATAAACGTCAACTTTGTTCCCCTTTTTTCCCACATAAATAAACGTCAACTTTGTTCCCCTTTTTTCCCACATAAATAAACGTCAACTTTGTTCTCCTTTTTTCCCACATAAATAAACGTCAACTTTGTTCCTCTTTTTTTCTTCATAAATAAACGCCAATTTTGTTCCTCTTTTTTTCTTCATAAATAAACGCCAATTTTGTTCCTCTTTTTTCCTCATAAATAAACGCCAATTTTGTTCCTCTTTTTTCGCCCATAAATAAACGTCAATTTTGTTCCCTTTAATTCCTCATAAATAATGTCAACTTTGATCCCCTTTTTTCCCCACATAAATAAATGTCAACTTTGTTCCCCTTTTTCCCACATAAAAAAACATCAATTTTGTTCCCCTTTTTTACTCTATGAATGTAATATGATTTCGTAATTACTTCATACTTCCTGTGTATAATAATTTAAACTTATGAGCTTATTGTTTGAAAGTGAGACTGCTAATGTTTATTTTCATACCGTAAACCTGTAATTGCGAGTTCTGTATCGTCTATTTACAACTCATCGACACTAGGCAGGTGAATCCGAGTCTGCTGACTTTGATCATACGTTTGAACGGGACAGTACCGTTCTTTTGCATATTAATCGACGCCCAGTTCTTTTCATAAAAACGTCAACTTTGTTCCCCTTTTTTTCCCACATAAATAAACGTCAACTTTGTTCCCCTTTTTTCCCACATAAATAAACGTCAACTTTGTTTCCCTTTTTTCCCACATAAATAAACGTCAACTTTGTTCCCCCTTTTTCCCACATAAATAAACGTCAACTTTGTTCCCCTTTTTTCCCCACATAAATAAACGTCAACTTTGTTCCCCTTATTTCCCACATAAATAAACGTCAACTTTGTTCTCCTTTTTTCCCCACATAAATAAACGTCAACTTTGTTCCCCTTTTTTCCCACATAAATAAACGTCAACTTTGTTCCCCTTTTTCCCCACATAAATAAACGTCAACTTTGTTCCCATTTTTTCCCACATAAATAAACGTCAACTTTGTTTCCCTTTTTCCCACATAAATAAACGTTAACATTGTTCCCCTTTTTTCCCACATAAATAAACGTCAACTTTGTTTCCCCTTTTTCCCACATAAATAAACGTCAATTTTGTTCCTCTTTTTTTCTTCATAAATAAACGCCAATTTTGTTCCTCTTTTTTTCTTCATAAATAAACGCCAATTTTGTTCCTCTTTTTTTCTTCATAAATAAACGCCAATTTTGTTCCTCTTTTTTTCTTCATAAATAAACGCCAATTTTGTTCCTCTTTTTCTTCATAAATAAATGCCATTTTTGTTCCTCTTTTACTTCATAAATAAACGCCAATTTTGTTCCTCTTTTTTCGCCCATAAATAAACGTCAATTTTGTTCCCTTTTTTTCCTCATAAATAATGTCAACTTTGTTCCCCTTTTTTCCCCACATAAATAAACGTCAACTTTGTTCCCCTTTTTCCCACATAAATAAACGTCAACTTTGTTCCCCTTTTTTCCCCACATAAATAAACGTCAACTTTGTTCCCCTTTTCCCACAAATAAATAAAAGTCAACTTTGTTCCCCTTCTTTCCCACATAAATAAACGTCAATTTTATGGGGTTACGTGAAAGACTTGGTGTTCTGCAGGAGTGTCCCAGAGATCACCAGACCTCACTGTTTGTGACTTTTTTTTCATTATGGTTACGTGAAAGATATGGTGTATGTACCTCCAATACACGTAGAGAACCTGAATAATTTGTGTGAACGCAGCACCGAAGCTGAAAATTCATTCACGCCGGTCATGTTGCAGAAAATGTGGTCCGGGGTAGATCAACGCACCGATGTTTGCCGAGTAACGACTGGGAAACATTGAACATGAGTGATATCAACTGATATCACATGAAACTATCAGCTGAAGAAACTGTAGCCACAAAACTAAAAATATTCCAATAAGGCTTTACTTTACAGCTACATCAAATACAGGTGATGTGTCTGTGTGTGTGTGCGTTGACTGTTTTCGATGCCATGACACCAAGCTATCCAGTATTTTCTCTCTTTGTCGTCCGCGATCTCTCTTTCCTTTTATTTTGCCAGTTGTAACCAAGTATTCCAACTTTCCTCTTCTCATGATGTGCCCGAAAAATGTTGATTGCTTCTTTCTGATGTTTTTTAAGAGCTCCCTTTTTGTGTTGGCCTCTTTGAGAACTTCCTCATTGGTCTTTTTATCTGTCCAGGGAACTTTCAACATTCTTCTGAGAAATTCCATCTCTGTGGCCTCTAATCGTCTTTTCATTTGTTTGTCTACTGTCCATGATTCGCTTCCATAGGTCAGAATTGGTTCTATATAGCACCGATAACACAACTCTTTCTCATTTTTATTGACATAGATTTGTTGCATAAGATGTTTTTCATTTTCTGAAATGCTATTTTGGCCTGAGCTATTCTGCTTTTTATTTCTGTGGTGCATCTCCCATCTGATGTTATTATTGTGCCCAAGTATTTGAAACGTTGCACTTGTTTCAGATTTGTCTCGTTTATTTTTATGCTGCATGATGGTGATGGTTGCTTCTTCAATATAACCATTACTTCTGTTTTCTTACTATTTAGACTAAGACCTTTCTTGTTACCTTTCTTTTACTATTATGTCTATCATTTCTTGTAGTTCGTTCTCTGTCTCTGCTATTAAGACTGTGCCATCCGCATATCGCAAATTATTTATGGTTATATAATTTCACAATTCCTTTTTTTTTCTACTATTGATCTCATTATATATTCGCTGTAAAGTGAAAACAAATCCGATGACAGAACACAGCCTTGTCTGACTCCTTGTTTTATATATTGGAATTGTCCTGTTTGGTTGTTAATTCGTATAGCTGCTGTTTGTTACCAGTACATGTTTTTTACGATTCGCAGATCCTGGCACATGATGATGATGATATAAATGTCGGTACATTGTGACAGTGATTATCATGATCAAGTCTTATATCCTTTGCACAATGTTGCGTTAAGGCACAGCCTTACGAAAGAATCTCTGTCTCTAGCCAGATCCCCCACTTCTGCTGTCATCTTCAATGTCTCTTTTATGTTTTAAAACCACCTTTTTTTTTGTCCCTTTCTCGTCTTACTGGAACCATGCCTTTAATTACTGTAATCTCCAGCCCACTATGTTTGTGTGTGCGTGCGTGCGCGCGCGTATGTGTGTGTGCGTTTTTGTGTGTGTGTGGGGCCGTAGTATTTTAGTTTCCTTATTTAAAAAATGGCTTATTATAAGTTAGTTGTTGTCAATGTTAAGGTTCCTTAATATTTCTTCATGCTCTTTTTCATTATCCAAGGTATCCTAAAGATTTAGTTGCATTTTTTTTCGAATGAACCCACTTTCATCTTTGTTGTTAGCGAGATTGTCCATGATTCACAACAATATGTTCCTATCAGAAAAATGCCTGCTCTCAGTAGTTAAAAATTTTCTGCATTGTATTGTGCCATATTTTCTTCGTGGCATTTAATTTTTATTCTGCTATTGCTAACATTTTTACCTTCTTCTGATAGTCTCCATCGATAGTTACTGCAGATCCCACATATTCATAATTTGTTACAAAAGTTTGACAAAGATTACAAAGAGGAATCACTCCAGGAGTAAGTTACAAAAGACAACAAAGGACATAAAGGATTAGAGAGCTCATGTTTACGGCTTATACCCAAATTGAGGGTTAAGAAAGGCGAGAACAGATATATAATAAATCAGAATCGACTACCAATTATCAAGGAAACATGCATTTATTAATTAAAATGAAACTTACTTGGCGAGTTCACTGGGGTCAATGACGCATATATCAGATTTGGACTTCCTGCCGCTCGCGTTCCCATCTCTCATAACAAGATCCTTGGCAGACACGGTGAGAAGATTGACGTAACCTTTATCGTCTCCATATAAAATCAAATCAGTTGGCTCATCGCTGTCACAAGCCACACTGGCCATACAGAGTGGAGAATTGTTGATGGGTTTGATTACTACTATATTCTGTGGAAAACATAAAACAATTATTAAATTATTTTTAAAAAAATAATAACGCGATTTTGTTGAAATACGTTTATCACAAATTTGCTGTTTCCTTCCTATTTCATACAGTGGTCCTTCCATCTCTTCTTGCCCCTAAATCTAGCTCCATCATAATTATTTCCATCTTACCTCCCACTAATTTCCTTCCTTCCTTCCTTCCTCCTATGATTTCCTCATTCATTGTCACCTCTCTCTTTCCTTGCTTCCCACCTTCATATTTCGTTTAGTTTCCTTTCTTTGATATTTTTAGTTCCGAATAATTTTTTTTTTTTAAAAAAAAAGCTTGTCCTATTAATCTTCGGATCTAGTCTCTTCTCTTTTGATGAAGATATCATTATCTCAACATAGTGAAAATCCCAGGGGTTAATGACTTTATACTCTCACTTTAGAATTTGAAGCAGACATTTTCCATAAATGTCAAGGAAATAAGACAAAAGACCACAAATCGGAATAACTAGACAACACGAATTAAAACAACGAAAAAATATTAATTACATTTTGGAGAGCATATTAAAATGAGAACCTTTCCTGGATCAAAAATATAAAATAAACAAGATTAGAATGTATTATAAATATAGGACATACATGTCGGATTAACCCAAAAGGAACAGAAAGCACCAGCTTAGGTATAGGACCTAATGCACTTTAGGGGCGCCACAACTACTGATCAAAAGAAAATACTGTGTTAATCTTGACAAAATTACAATCAAGCACGTTTCAAAGCAGGTATTTTGGTAAAAGGGAAATCCCCCCTGTCCTGTTTTGTCCCTGATTTCCTGGCATATTAAAATGTAAAGCACGAGGTCACAGTGATCTTATTAATTTTGTATGATCTCAGTTTGTAAGAATATTCCCAACTGAATGACGTAATTATATTAATATTTATACTATCCAATAACAAAATAAAATACTACTATTTTCAAAGAATTCACCACATAAAAAGATTGAAGAAGGTGAATGTTTACAGTTTTATTGCCTTATTAACATTTCTTTTTTATGCTTATTAATACTGTCAGTATTGTGTAATATTGTTTGTTTAATAGCATAACATGTTGAGTTGTTTAATCCCATTCATAATTATGTTTTTGTTTTTGTTTTTTTTAAAACTGGTTTCTAAAAATGTTTGTTGCTTGGTTAAATTAAAAAGTTGTTAGGGGTTAATTTGCCAAGGAGTTCCAAAGATGTCGACTGTCTAGGGGTCCCCAAAGGCACTGAAAACATCATAATGTAGACTGACATAAATCATATGAATACGACAGGTTATGTCGAGTTTGCACACAATGTGAAGCAAATTACTGGTATCCACAAAATGTTCACAATTGTTTTGTCTTGTAATTTGTGTCGTTGTTAACTTTTTTGTGTGCTTTATTTTCCGTCCAACTTCAGACAATACGCTCTTCGTTATGAAGACCGCAACTGGAATTCCTTAATTTGTAGTGAAAACTACATTTATGTAAGGTTGCAGTGCCGATATAGACGCCTAGAATCACGAAGTCATTAGGATGCTGTTCAGAGAGATTAGCATACGTATCTGTTGGCAGTATCTAGCTTGTGTAGGACTGTACAGAGAGCTTAGCGTAAGTATCTGTTGGCGGTATCTAACTTGTGTAGGACTGTACAGAGAGCTTAGCTTAAGTATCTGTTGGCAGTATCTAGCTTGTGTAGGACTGTACAGAGAGCTTAGCTTAAGTATCTGTTGGCGGTATCTAGCTTGTGTAGGACTGTACAGAGAGCTTAGCTTAAGTATCTGTTGGCAGTATCTAGCTTGTGTAGGACTGTACAGAGAGCTTAGCGTAAGTATCTGTTGGCGGTATCTAACTGGTGTAGTAGGACTGCACAGAGAGCTTAGCTTAAGTATCTGTTGGCGGTATCTAACTTGTGTAGGACTGTACAGAGAGCTTAGCTTAAGTATCTGTTGGCAGTATCTAACTTGTGTAGGACTGTACAGAGAGCTTAGCTTAAGTATCTGTTGGCAGTATCTAACTTGTGTAGGACTGTACAGAGAGCGTAGCTTAAGTATCTGTTGGCGGTATCTAGCTTGTGTAGGACTGTACAGAGAGCTTAGCTTAAGTATCTGTTGGCGGTTTCTAGCTTGTGTAGGACTGTACAGAGAGCTTAGCTTAAGTATATGTTGGCGGTTTCTAGCTTGTGTAGGACTGTACAGAGAGCTTAGCTTAAGTATCTGTTGGCAGTATCTAGCTTGTGTAGGACTGTACAGAGAGCTTAGCTTAAGTATCTGTTGGCAGTATCTAACTTGTGTAGGACTGTACAGAGAGCTTAGCGTAAGTATCTGTTGGCAGTATCTAACTTGTGTAGTAGGACTGTACAGAGAGCTTAGCTTAAGTATCTGTTGGCAGTATCTAACTTGTGTAGTAGGACTGTACAGAGAGCTTAGCTTAAGTATCTGTTGGCAGTATCTAGCTTGTGTAGGACTGTACAGAGAGCTTAGCTTAAGTATCTGTTGGCGGTATCTAACTTGTGTAGGACTGTACAGAGAGCTTAGCTTAAGTATCTGTTGGCGGTATCTAACTTGTGTAGGACTGTACAGAGAGCTTAGCGTAAGTATCTGTTGGCAGTATCTAACTTGTGTAGTAGGACTGTACAGAGAGCTTAGCTTAAGTATCTGTTGGCAGTATCTACCTTGTGTAGTAGGACTGTACAGAGAGCTTAGCTTAAGTATCTGTTGGCAGTATCTAGCTTGTGTAGGACTGTACAGAGAGCTTAGCTTAAGTATCTGTTGGCGGTATCTAACTTGTATAGGACTGTACAGAGAGCTTAGCTTAAGTATCTGTTGGCGGTATCTAACTTGTGTAGGACTGTACAGAGAGCTTAGCTTAAGTATCTGTTGGCGGTATCTAACTTGTGTAGTAGGACTGTACAGAGAGCTTAGCTTAAGTATCTGTTGGCAGTATCTAGCTTGTGTAGTAGGACTGTACAGAGAGCTTAGCTTAAGTATCTGTTGGCAGTATCTAGCTTGTGTAGGACTGTATAGAGAGCTTAGCTTAAGTATCTGTTGGCAGTATCTAGCTTGTGTAGGACTGTACAGAGAGCTTAGCTTAAGTATCTGTTGGCAGTATCTAGCTTGTGTAGGACTGTACAGAGAGCTTAGCTTAAGTATCTGTTGGCAGTATCTAGCTTGTGTAGGACTGTACAGAGAGCTTAGCTGAAGTATCTGTTGGCAGTATCTAGCTTGTGTAGGACTGTACAGAGAGCTTAGCGTAAGTATCTGTTTGGGAGTATCTAACTTGTGTAGGACTGTACAGAGAGCTTAGCTTAAGTATCTGTTTGGCAGTATCTAGCTTGTGTAGGACTGTACAGAGAGCTTAGCTCAAGTATCTGTTGGCAGTATCTAGCGTGTGTAGGACTGTACAGAGAGCTTAGCTTAAGTATCTGTTGGCAGTATCTAATTTGTGTAGGACTGTACAGAGAGCTTAGCTCAAGTATCTGTTGGCAGTATCTAGCTTGTGTAGGACTGTACAGAGAGCTTAGCTTAAGTATCTGTTGGCAGTATCTAGCTTGTGTAGGACTGTACAGAGTGCTTAGCTTAAGTATCTGTTGGCAGTATCTAACTTGTGTAGGACTGTACAGAGAGCTTAGCTTAAGTATCTGTTTGGCAGTATCTAGCTTGTGTAGGACTGTACAGAGAGCTTAGCTTAAGTATCTGTTGGCGGTATCTAGCTTGTGTAGGACTGTACAGAGAGCTTAGCTTAAGTATCTGTTTGGCAGTATCTAGCTTGTGTAGGACTGTACAGAGAGCTTAGCTTAAGTATCTGTTGGCAGTATCTAGCTTGTGTAGGACTGTACAAAGAGCTTAGCTTAAGTATCTGTTGGCGGTATCTAGCTTGTGTAGGACTGTACAGAGAGCTTAGCTTAAGTATCTGTTGGCGGTATCTAGCTTGTGTAGGACTGTACAGAGAGCTTAGCTTAAGTATCTGTTGGCAGTATCTAGCTTGTGTAGGACTGTACAGAGAGCTTAGCGTAAGTATCTGTTGGCGGTATCTAACTGGTGTAGTAGGACTGTACAGAGAGCTTAGCTTAAGTATCTGTTTGGCAGTATCTAGCTTGTGTAGGACTGTACAGAGAGCTTAGCTTAAGTATCTGTTGGCAGTATCTAACTTGTGTAGGACTGTACAAAGAGCTTAGCTTAAGTATCTTTTGGCAGTATCTAGCTTATGTAGGACTGTACAAAGAGCTTAGCTTAAGTATCTGTTGGCGGTATCTAGCTTGTGTAGGACTGTACAGAGAGCTTAGCTTAAGTATCTGTTGGCGGTATCTAGCTTGTGTAGGACTGTACAGATAGCTTAGCTTAAGTATCTGTTGGCAGTATCTAGCTTGTGTAGGACTGTACAGAGAGCTTAGCGTAAGTATCTGTTGGCGGTATCTAACTGGTGTAGTAGGACTGCACAGAGAGCTTAGCTTAAGTATCTGTTGGCGGTATCTAACTTGTGTAGGACTGTACAGAGAGCTTAGCTTAAGTATCTGTTGGCAGTATCTAACTTGTGTAGGACTGTACAGAGAGCTTAGCTTAAGTATCTGTTGGCAGTATCTAACTTGTGTAGGACTGTACAGAGAGCGTAGCTTAAGTATCTGTTGGCGGTATCTAGCTTGTGTAGGACTGTACAGAGAGCTTAGCTTAAGTATCTGTTGGCGGTTTCTAGCTTGTGTAGGACTGTACAGAGAGCTTAGCTTAAGTATCTGTTGGCGGTTTCTAGCTTGTGTAGGACTGTACAGAGAGCTTAGCTTAAGTATCTGTTGGCAGTATCTAGCTTGTGTAGGACTGTACAGAGAGCTTAGCTTAAGTATCTGTTGGCAGTATCTAACTTGTGTAGGACTGTACAGAGAGCTTAGCGTAAGTATCTGTTGGCAGTATCTAACTTGTGTAGTAGGACTGTACAGAGAGCTTAGCTTAAGTATCTGTTGGCAGTATCTAGCTTGTGTAGGACTGTACAGAGAGCTTAGCTTAAGTATCTGTTGGCGGTATCTAACTTGTGTAGGACTGTACAGAGAGCTTAGCTTAAGTATCTGTTGGCGGTATCTAACTTGTGTAGGACTGTACAGAGAGCTTAGCGTAAGTATCTGTTGGCAGTATCTAACTTGTGTAGTAGGACTGTACAGAGAGCTTAGCTTAAGTATCTGTTGGCAGTATCTAACTTGTGTAGTAGGACTGTACAGAGAGCTTAGCTTAAGTATCTGTTGGCAGTATCTAGCTTGTGTAGGACTGTACAGAGAGCTTAGCTTAAGTATCTGTTGGCGGTATCTAACTTGTATAGGACTGTACAGAGAGCTTAGCTTAAGTATCTGTTGGCGGTATCTAACTTGTGTAGGACTGTACAGAGAGCTTAGCTTAAGTATCTGTTGGCGGTATCTAACTTGTGTAGTAGGACTGTACAGAGAGCTTAGCTTAAGTATCTGTTGGCAGTATCTAGCTTGTGTAGTAGGACTGTACAGAGAGCTTAGCTTAAGTATCTGTTGGCAGTATCTAGCTTGTGTAGGACTGTATAGAGAGCTTAGCTTAAGTATCTGTTGGCAGTATCTAGCTTGTGTAGGACTGTACAGAGAGCTTAGCTTAAGTATCTGTTGGCAGTATCTAGCTTGTGTAGGACTGTACAGAGAGCTTAGCTTAAGTATCTGTTGGCAGTATCTAGCTTGTGTAGGACTGTACAGAGAGCTTAGCTGAAGTATCTGTTGGCAGTATCTAGCTTGTGTAGGACTGTACAGAGAGCTTAGCGTAAGTATCTGTTTGGGAGTATCTAACTTGTGTAGGACTGTACAGAGAGCTTAGCTTAAGTATCTGTTTGGCAGTATCTAGCTTGTGTAGGACTGTACAGAGAGCTTAGCTCAAGTATCTGTTGGCAGTATCTAGCTTGTGTAGGACTGTACAGAGAGCTTAGCTTAAGTATCTGTTGGCAGTATCTAATTTGTGTAGGACTGTACAGAGAGCTTAGCTCAAGTATCTGTTGGCAGTATCTAGCTTGTGTAGGACTGTACAGAGAGCTTAGCTTAAGTATCTGTTGGCAGTATCTAGCTTGTGTAGGACTGTACAGAGAGCTTAGCTTAAGTATCTGTTGGCAGTATCTAACTTGTGTAGGACTGTACAGAGAGCTTAGCGTAAGTATCTGTTTGGCAGTATCTAGCTTGTGTAGGACTGTACAGAGAGCTTAGCTTAAGTATCTGTTGGCGGTATCTAGCTTGTGTAGGACTGTACAGAGAGCTTAGCTTAAGTATCTGTTTGGCAGTATCTAGCTTGTGTAGGACTGTACAGAGAACTTAGCTTAAGTATCTGTTGGCAGTATCTAACTTGTGTAGGACTGTACAAAGAGCTTAGCTTAAGTATCTTTTGGCAGTATCTAGCTTATGTAGGACTGTACAAAGAGCTTAGCTTAAGTATCTGTTGGCGGTATCTAGCTTGTGTAGGACTGTACAGAGAGCTTAGCTTAAGTATCTGTTGGCAGTATCTAGCTTGTGTAGGACTGTACAGAGAGCTTAGCTCAAGTATCTTTTGGCAGTATCTAGCTTGTGTAGGACTGTACAGAGAGCTTCGCGTAAGCATCTGTTGGCGGTACCTAGCTAGTGTAGGACTGTACAGAGAGCTTAACATATGTATCTGTTGGCAATATCTAGCTTGTGTAGGACTGTACAGAGAGCTTCGCGTAAGCACCTGTTGGCAGCATCTAGCCTGTGTAGGACTTTACAGACACAAAAGCATAACCACTTTTGGTAGTATATCTAGAGCAGGACTGCCCAGAAAGCTTAGTATAAACATCTGTTGACAGTATTTAACTTGTGTAGGACTGTACAGAGAGCTTAGCGTAAATATATGTTGGCAGCATATAGCTTGTGTAGGACTGTACAGAGAGCTTAGCGTAAATATCTGTTGGCAGTATCTAGCTTGTGTAGGACTGCACAGAGAGCTTAGCGTAAGCATTTGTTGGCAGCATATAGCTTGTGTAGGACTGTATAAAGATCTTCGCGTAAGCATCTGTTGGCAGTATCTAGCTTGTGTAGGACTGTACAGACAACAAAGCATAAGCACTTTTAGTAGTATATCTGGATCAGGACTGCCCAGAGAGCTTAGAATCTGTTGGCAGAATCTGTCTATCATTCACATAAAACCAAGTGGCCTTTTTTATATACACAATACAAACCATACTACCCGTATATCGGCAGGCTGCCAAATAAACTATTCTCTGTTTAAAAATTCAGAGCTATTCACCAACTGACTGCTTGATTTTGATGAAGAGTCGTCCAATGCACTGTAGGCAAATTCATAGGTGCTCAGTACAATTTAGAATGCAACAAATTGAATGCACAGTGAAGACGTCAAACTAGTTGTGTTTCTTCTCTCCACGCAGCCGAGCCCATGCAACATGTTTCTTCTCTCCACGCAGCCGAGCCCATGCAACATGTTTCTTCTCTTCACGCAGCCGAGCCCATGCAACATGTTTCTTCTCTCCACGCAGCCGAGCCCATGCAACATGTTTCTTTTCTCCACGCAGCCGAGCCCATGCAACATGTTTCTTCTCTCCACGCAGCCGAGCGATCCAAAGGTCTAGCAGGGCATGAACAGTTTGATGCCAACTACGCCGCAGGAGTTGCCAGAGTACTGACTGAACTGCCTTAGGGACTCTATTTCCGGATTCTTCCTGAGGGTTTATTCCCGAAGTCTATTCCGTGAACAAGTTCCCGCTAGACAGCGGGGTTTATAATCAGAGTTGACCTTCTCCTTTCTACCTTTTTAGCTCCCAGTGGAGCATAGGTCTTCAACAAACACTTTCAAAGTCGTTCTGTTTTTTGCCATTCTTTTAAGATCATTCCATGTCTTCCCCATCATCTTCATCTCTGCTTCTATCTGTCTTCTCCAAGAATTCCTCGGTATTCCACTTTGTCTTTTCCCCTGGGGATTCCAAAAAATGGGCCTGTTGTGTAACACTCTCATTTGACTTCCGTAGTGTGTGTCCTATTCATCGCCATCGTCTTCGCTGTATCTCTTTATCCACTGGTGTTTGACTGGTACATTTCCATAATTCTATGTTAGTGATTTTGTCCTGCCATTTCCATCCTTTTATCCTGCGTAAGCATCCGTTAATGAAAGTCTGTATCTTGGTGATTGTCAATTTTGTTGTTCTCCATGTTTCACAGCCATATAATAGGACTGCCTTAACATTTGAGTTGAAAATTTTTATTTTTGTATTTAACCTAATTTCTTTGGATTTCCATATGTTTCCCAGTGCAATGAAAGCTCCTCTTGCTTTTGATATCCTTATTTTGGTATCATTTTCTGTTCCTCCCTCTTTATCTATATTACTGCCCAGATATATGTAAGATTGTACATCTAATAGAGGTAATTCTCCTAGTTTTATTTGCTTATTGCCAACTGTATTAATTCTCATAATGTTGGTCTTATCTCTATTAATCTTCAGTCCTAGCTGTTGTGATCTCTCATCAAGTATGCTCATTTTATCCTGCATCTGTTGATGGCTGTGTGATAGGAGATTTATCTCATCAGCAAAGTCTAAATCATCAAGTTGTTTGGTCAGTGACCACTGGATTCCATTTCTGTTGTTTTGAGTTATTTTCATAGTCCAATCTATGGCCAGTAGAAAGAGAAATGGAGACAGAAGGCATCCTTGCCTTACTCCTGTTCTTATTTCAAATGCTTCTGTAAGCTGTCCTTCATGCACCACACTACATTTCGTTCCTTCATACATTGTTTTTATTAGGTTAATAAACTTTATGGGGATTCCGTAATGACTCAGCAACTTCCAAAGCATTCTTCTGTCTAAACTATCAAATGCCTTTTGGTAATCTATGAATCCAATATAAAGTGGGGATTTTAGTTCTAAACTTTGTTCAACTATTATACGTAGAGTAGTTATTTGATCAGCACATGATCTGTTCTATGCCATGCTACCCTAGAATTGCCTTTAATGGGATTACTGTGACCACAAACCACTCTCCATGCGTGTGCCACATATTTACACCCCAGAAAGAAATACTGAATATAACATCATATGCCGTCTGTGATATTAATGACCACAAACCAGGAGCCTCCTGTATGATTGATACAACTGTTGCACCAAGCACTTCATCAGCAGAGCCATATCTATGGAATGTTAATCTGACATTGTTCTTGAATGATATCCAAGTTAATGAGACATCAGAATCGTGTGGCAGCAGCTACAAGAAGGGAGCAGAGAACATCAAGTTCTGCTGCTATAAAGGAGACTTGCCTTGCTATCACAGAATTGCCTTAAATGAGATCACTGTAGTTGAAAACTTCTCCTCTTGTGTAAACTACACATTCACATCTAAGAGTGAATCAGTGAAGGTCACACAATCATATTCTCTATGTGGTTTTACTAACTACAGGTCAGGTGGCTTCTGTTGGATTGGAAATGATAACTTACCACCACTGTGTGTCTATATGTTTGGAATTGAAGTCATCAATGACGGCCTAACATCATCAAGTGCTACGACGATCATCGTTTTCGGGAGGACGCGAACTTCCATGGTATATGATGGATAGGCGGCAGGAACCATTGAAGGCTATGTCTGAAAAGTGTTCCTTCTTGCAGTTTCCACATATTCCAAGTCAGGCTTGTTGCAGGAGCTACTGAGTTAAGTGCTCTGTGCACACCGTGAGCTGTGTGTCTCATCCGTTTTGATCCTGTTTCGATATCCCGCTTGTTTACGATGAATGATGATATCGTACGACAGGGAACAGTTGGCTGTGTTCACTTTCTGCGCGGTTTCGCCTTATGTCTTTTGGCGTGTGCTGAGACTGCTACGATGGGGACTACAGTTACCTTTCTTTGTTTGGGAGATGTGTTAGTAATTCGGATGATTCCACTGGCACGGGCGGTTGAGCAATTATGGATTTTAATTCGTTTGCAGTGATGCCGAGGCCTTCCATAACCAATAACCAATGATCTGTTCTTCATAAAACCTGCTTGTTCATCTTTCAAATGTTTCTCTATGACCTCTTTTAGTCTCTCCAGAATGATTCTGCTTAATATTTTTCCTGGCACTGATAGTAGCACAATTCCCCTATAATTTGTGCACGCCTGTAAACTTCCTTTCTTTGGTAGTTTGATCATATAACCTTCTTTCCAGACCTTCTCCTAGATGCGTTGATAATTTTTAGGCTAAGGGGTCGCATCTACACGGGGAGGAGGTTAAGGCGCCTCCGACTCGCCAGTGGAAACGTCACAGGTCATATGGGGCATTTTATAGAATTAGATACACCACACAACTAATTCACCACACCCTTTGTAATCACCATTTGATTTCGTTTAATGGAACGCAGCAGGCTATTCTATATTCGCAGCATAACTCTTTATCTAGAGGCTGACTACTGTTCCACTCGTGAACACGTTTAGAAGTAGGTCAAACCACCTACCCCTGTGTGCGGGATGGTAGGTAGATAGTGCCTAAGCTCTCTCCGATGAGTCAACTTATATTGAATTCGAATGAATAAAAAACCATCTAATCCTTATAAATTAAATTACCCAAAATCATCATCAACATGCGCCATACCGGTTGCGGTAGGCGATCATGTTCTTCTACAATCTTCTATCTACAGTGCATATATCAGCTCTGTTGTTGACAGCTTTCCATGCCATGGCACCAAGCTATCCAGTAGTTTCTCTCTTTGTTGTCCGTGATTTCTCTTTCCTTTTATTTTGCCAGTTGTAACCAAGTATTTCAACTTTCCTCTTCTCATGATGTGCCCAAAAAATGTTGATTGTTTCTTTCTGATGTTTTTTAGGAGTTCCCTTTTTGCGTTGACCTCTTAGAGAATTTCTTCATTCGTTTGATTGCAAAAAGAGAGGTAATTTCCAATATTAGGAAGAAACAATAACCATTTTTTGGCCATGCAATGAGAAGGGAACAGCTGGAATATATTGTGACAACTGGAAAAATTGAGGGACGAAGAGATAGAGGAAAGCAAATAGAAAATATATCAGACAGCTTAAGAGAATGGCTTGGCAGAAGGTCAACAACAGAAATGATAAATAACTGTCAAGATTGAAAGTTGTGGAGAGACATGATCACCTACGCCAACAGGCCCGGTACTTGATGATGATAAATGACAGATTAGTGAACCACCGAATAAAGTGTAATGTTACTCAAGTGGACGTTACTCTTCTGAACAGAAATAATTTATGTAACTAAACTAAGACTTTACCTTCATATAAACATACTCATCGTCATTTGTTCAAACAGCCATTAATTTAATTTATCTTAATATGTTTGGTTGTCTTTCATATCAACATCTGTCCATATACAATTCTCATGTGAATACTCGACCATACATTAATTTGTTGTGTTATTTTAAAAAAAATGACCAAGCTATTTTCTTTGATACCACAACCTACATTATTGATCAGTCTGTGACGTTTGTAGAGATAATGTCTTATTGAGAGGACTTAAGAGTAAGACAAGGCCTGCTATATATCGAATCATAGGAGGAAGAGGTATGTTTTACAGCACTCAGAAAAAATTGACAAATAAATAACAACAGAAAAAAACAAAGAACAATATATAGTCCGAAGCAAGATCGAACCCGTACTATTTGGCACTGCGGCTCACAACGAGAAGCCGAACGCTAGAGAACACTGCCACCCAGCTAACTAAAAAAATAGCTATCGTGGACGATGTCTTTCACACAGGTGTTCTCATGACTATAGCATAGGGTTAAGATCACAGCTCGGGAATAAATTGTATTTCTGTACTTTCCTATTAAGACACCTACCATACAGAAGTGGATCCTGGATAATGTAACAATATTTAAGGAAATATTTGGAAGCCGCTAAGTGTGGTTTTACAGTAATGAGAACTCCATAGGGAGAGCTAACAATATATCAGGCGAATGAAAGGTAGAGAGATCCAAATATTATTTTGTGTAATGTTCATTCACTGTGTATTTTATATTTGACTATCCAGTTTAGAATGTTCAAATTATAAGTAGAATTCACCCATGTTTTAGACATCATCAGGTGCCATACCGGTTGTCGTAGGTTATCATGCCATTCCACAATCTTCTGTCTACTATGCATCGTAACAGTTCTGTTGTTGACTGTTTTCTATGCCATGATACCAGGCTATCCAGTATTTTCCCTCTTTGTTGTCCGCGATCTCTCTTTCCTTCTATGTTGCCAGTTGTAACCAAGTATTCCAACTTTCCTGTTCTCACGATGTGTCCGAAAATGTTGATTTTTTCTTTGCGATGTTTCTTAGGAGCTTCCTTGTTGTGTTGGCCACTTTGAGAATTTCCTCATTGGTCTTTTTAGCTGTCCAGGGAACTTTCAACATTGTTTTAGATATAGAGTAGCAATAAAATATGTAGAAAATCTCATTTCTTGTTTCGCTCGACTTTAGACACGATGTATGGTGGTGGTACTTTTTCTACATAAACTTTTTAAAAAATACATTTCAAAAGTATATTTACATATGTACACATCATTCTTTAGCCTTATAAAATTTATAATGTTTTCATGAGCTTTTCTAGGTGTGTCATGTATGTATTCTATTAGTGTTATTATTATTTTTAAAATAACATAATCGCTTTATTTCAACAAATATGTCCAATCCATGCGGTTTGTTTAACTGGATGGAAGTTTTAAGAAGCGAAAAATATCCCTAAATGTTTGAATAGATGGGCCCAAATATTAGAATAGGTGGCCCTAAATATTTGAACAGAAGCCCCAAATATTTCAATAAATGACCACAAAAATTTGAATAGATGGCCCCAAATATGGGAATAGATAGCCCCAATAATGGGAATAGATGGCTCCAAATATTTGAATAGGTGGTCCCAAATATTTGAATAGGTGGTTCCAAATATGTGAATAGATGGCCCCAACCAAATATGTGAATAGGTTGTCCCAAATATATGAATAGATGGCCCCAAATATGTGAATTGATGGCCCCAAATATGTGAATAGATGGCCCCAAATATGTGAATAGATGGCCCCAAATATGTGAATAGATGGCCCCAAATTTAGAAACGTAACTGAACTGGAGAAAAAGCGCTCTTCATTCGAAACGATACCATTGTTCACTGGGTATTTTAAGCTCTTTTTTGTAACAACATCGACAGAGTTAGGTCGGAGTTAAAGAGTTCATCTGCACTTATCAGATATTAATTATCAGTGTCGCTGACTGTTTTCAGCTGATCACTGTATATAAGCCCTGGCTGTCCAAATAATATGTAAAATGAAACCATTTTCAAAGGAACTCTTGAGGCAACAGATATTGTTTTAAATAAATATGTAATTCAATGATATGTCCTTTAGCTTTTACTTATAATCTCCCATACATTAACTAAGTCTTGTAGACATAATTAAATTAATTTGGTTGCAAATCCATTTAAGGCATAATATTGTTCTGTCGCCGTTGTTACCTGAGATTCCGCTCTGCTTTCCCACAATGCAATGCTCCTAACAGTACAACATCCGACACGCCTCAGTCCGTGAAGGTAGTCACACCCAGTGATCCAAGATGGTTCCTAGTTTTTGACAAAAGTAAGGTTCATTAATTCTACCTGTCAATACAGCATAACACTTGAGAGATAGATGGACGTATAGGCAAGACTCAGTCGGAAGTCTTTCCGGTAAACATTTATGACTTTTACTATCATCATGATCGGGTGCCATCTTCGCAACGAAGGTTGGTTACCATGGAGCGCCTTTCTGCGCTGTCTCTTGCGTTGATGGTGCAGGTTGTCATAGGCTGATTTGTATATCTTTTGATGTTACTCGTCCATGTTAGTCTTGGTCTGCCTCTGCTTCTTTTACCTTGTATTTTCCCCATCCAAGATTACTTTTAGTAGACTGTTGTGTCTTGTAACATGGCCCCAAAATGTCATTTGTCTTGCTCTAATTGTGTTTAGTAGTTCTTTCTTCATTTTTAGTTGTTCTAAAACTTCACCATTTGTTTTCTTTTCTTTCCATCCAATTCTACCTATTCTTCTACATATCCACATTTCAAAGGCTTCAATTCTCTGTTATGTTTTCTTGTCTATTGTCCATGTTTCTGCACCATATAGGGATATTGAGAAGATATAACATTTTGCTATTCTTAGTTTTAGCCCTGGTGTTATTTGTTTTTATGGTAGTATATTTTTCATAACATTAAAATTACTTTTTGCCATTCCTATTTTTTTTTAAATTTCAGTTGTACATTTTCCATCATTGGTTATAGTATCTCCAAGGTAGTTGTAGTTTTGAACTGTCTCAAGGTCTATTCCTTCAATTTTGATATCCAGTTGTGGGTTTCGAGTATTTTCTTTGTTTATGATCATAGTTTTAGTCTTTTTGATATTCATATCTAGTCCATATTTTTTGCTTGTAATGTTTATTTCATTTAGTAATTGTTGTATATCTTTAGGATTTTCTCCTAGTAGTACAGTATCATCAGCATATCTTAGGTTATTGATTATCTCTCCATTAATGTTTAGGCCTGACATTTCTGAGACGTTTTTAAAGATTTAACTGTCACGACATATAAATCAAACATTCTAACGACAATTGATAACTAAGTTGACAATATACACCTGTTATGTTTGATGATAACACACAAGAGCGTCGCAGGTTTGGTATATTACAATCTCATTTCTGGACTGAGACGATAGTGTTCCTGTATGCTTTTATTTAGAAAAAAGCACAACGTAAAGGTTAATCGTAGCTAGGCTGATGTTGGAGAGCGGGGGGGAATTGGTTCCTGCCAAGCCTAAGACGGCACATGAACAGAAATAATTTTATTTTCTATGCAACAATTCACTGCTGGGTATTGTTTTCTTCTTTAACCCACAGTTCAGTTCGCTTTGTTAATTGTCCTACGTAATTTTGTGTGGGTCTTTCTTGTTTCCCTTTACAATTTATGTTCACAAGAAAACTTCACGTAGTATTCGTATTTCGTCAACTTTAAACACATGGCCGATGTAAAACTATTGTTTTCTCCGAGTATAAATTAAACATATTTTTGTTTGGTTTCTTCTCTTAAGTTTCTGCAACGTCTCTACTGTTTGTGTTTTTAAGAATCTTCCAAGACATCTATTTTCGAAGCCCAGTGCTCTCCCTTAATATTTTTCCTTTAAAGTTAAGGTACATAAAAAAAAAAAAATAATAGCTCATTTGGTAAACGTATTTCGTCGGCACATACATTAACTATTTTACAAAGAAGTGCAAATTAGATTTGATGGATGGGAGATCAAAAGTAACTTTGGGTATAAATCAGAGAGATTATCGCTAATGCTTATTTATTTCATTTCAGATGTATCCCTGGACATCAGTTTCAGGACTAAAAAGTTATCATCTGAAAGTTGTAAATGAGTGAGTGTGTTTGCTTATAATTGGTGTCGTTAAATCCTTTCTTCACGTCATAAAGTAATACTCACATTAATATTAAATATCACACGTCACCTTAAATGTCAGTCACATTATTACTCACATTAATATTAAATATCACACGTCATCTTATATGTCAGTCTCACATTAATATTAAATATCACACATCATCTTATATGTCAGTCTCACATTAATATTAAATATCACACGCCACCTTAAATGTCTGTCTCATTATTATTCACAATAAAATCAAGTCACCTTAAGGGACTAGGGAAATTATAAAACTCGTATCATAATTTATTGCTCACGTTAATGTTACAAACTAATACTCACATTAATGTCTACCGCTGACTGGAGCCGAAGCTATTGAAAAGATAAAGAAATGTGTTACCTTCTAGTAAAACAATATATAGAAAAATACATTATTACCTTAACCGCCATCCACCTCTTGAATGAAATCCTCTAATAAATCATGAAACATAGCTATCAGTAAAATCATAAATTTAATGTTTTAAAAATAATTTCATTCATTCATGGTCTATGCAGAGAGGCGTCGGATTTCATGTTCCCCCTTAACCATTGTTGACAGCCATTTATCTCTTCCCATTGTCACACTATCACTGCATACATAATCTCTTCCCATTGTCACGCTATCACTCTTTACATATTCTCTTCCCATTGTCACGCTATCACTGCATACATAATCTCTTCCCATTGTCACGCTATCACTGCCTACACAATCTCTTCCCATTGTCACGCTATCACTGCATACATAATATCTTCCCATTGTCACGCTATCACTGCATACATATTCTCTTCCCATTGTCACACTATCACTGCATATATAATCTCTTCCCATTGTCACGCTATCACTGCATACACAATCTCTTCCCATTGTCACACTATCACTGTATACATAATCTCTTCCCATTGTCACACTATCACTGCATACATAATCTCTTCCCATTGTCACGCTATCACTCTTTACATATTCTCTTCCCATTGTCACACTATCACTGCATACATAATCTCTTCCCATTGTCACGCTATCACTCTTTACATATTCTCTTCCCATTGTCACGCTATCACTGCATACATAATCTCTTTCCATTGTCACACTATCACTACATACATAATCCCTTCCCATTGTCACGCTATCACTGCATACATAATCTCTTCCCATTGTCACGCTATCACTGCATACATAATCTCTTCCCACTGTCAGGCTATCACAGCATACTTAATCTCTTCCCACTGTCACGTTATCACTGCATACATAATCTCTTCCAAATGTCAGGCTATCACTGCTTACATAATCTCTTCCCATTGTCACGCTATCAATCTATACACAATGTCTTCTCAATGTCACGCCTTCACTGCATACACAATCACTTCCCAATGTCACGCCACCACTCCATACATAATCTCTTCCCATTGTCACGCTATCACTGCATATACAATCTCTTCCCAATGTCACGTCATCACCCCATACACAATCTCTTCCCAATGTCACGCCATCACTCCATACATAATCTCTTCGCCTTGCATACCTCTGTCTCCCATGCCTTCTATTTTTCCCTGTTGTGGATATTAAATTCCACTTTTCCACACATGTCAACAAATCATGACCGCCTTTTTCACTAATTTGCTTTATAATCTTGCTCTCTTCATCTGCTTCGTTTCGTACCTTCTCATTGAATTTGTTGGCTTCCCATGGTACTTTAAACATTCTTCTAAAGAAACTGCATCACGTCTGATTCTCTCCGGCGTTGTATCTTTTTGTTTACCTTTCATAATTCTGAACCAGGAAACAACACTGGTTCCACCATAAGCTTTCACAAAAGTAATTTTGTTTTGTTACATAAAATATGTAAAATCAACTTATTCAACATTTTCAATTTCTTCAAGTTTCACTTTTAACTAAGCGTCTACAATAATTAAACGCCGATTTTAGTGTTAACTTCTTCTTCTTATTTCCTCCCTCATTTGCCTTTCAGCGTCGAGGGGAGATATTAAATCTGCAGTCTTTTGCTCTTCTGTTCGCCTCTGTTGTTGTTATGTTTCCTAGAGCTTCTAATATTCCATCGATCTATCTTTTTCGTGGTCGACCCTTGAGTCTTGTATTCTCGCAACGTTTATTGTAGTGTTAAATGCTGCCAATTAAAAGCACGAAAATTACAACAAAACAATAAATTAAGTAAAAATATCAGAAAACAGGCGCATTACTGCTACAGTTGTTTCTATTCTTCTCTCTCTTCAAAGCGGCACGGGCGTAATACCGACCACATTACCCCAAAAATCATGTGCCGAAGGTCTGTAAAATTTATGGTCACTAACACCATATTCCCTATAAGTCACTTGGCGTGACGGGGGCTCTTTACTTATAATTACTCTCTCTCTCTCTCTCTTCATTGTCCCTTATAGTTCTTATAACTTGTCTGGTGTCAAGGAAGATACAAATCGCTAGCTGTCGCTCTTCTGGCAGCCTCAACGATTGCCTTTATTATCAATTCATCTAAATTTGGTTTGCTTTCAACTCTTTTTCCCACTGTTCTATTGTTGTTTTGTATAGGAGCACGGCAGAGCGATAATTAATGAGCTGACCTACTGAGTACAGGGTTCGATTCCGAACTATAGCTTCTAGATTAATCCAATCTTAAACGGGTATATTTTTTCTATCAAAGAAAGGCAGCGCTGGCTTAAATGTTTAATGACAGAAAAAAACAACAGAAAATGGACAACACCATAGTTCCTACACACCACGTGCTCGACGGGTTTTTTTCTTTCTATTTCAAATTTGAGTCACACATAACACTATCCAGGTCTGGAAATAAGTTTACAAGTTATCTATATACGTAACTCAAGATTCATTCTAGGACAACTCTTTTTATTATTGTTTTCGTTTTTTATTTTTAACATGTGCTACAATACCAACAAGACAGTAACATTAAAACTACTGAAGGCAGGTATCTTCTCGATTACAATATATAGTTGTGAATATGGAAAATCTCGCAAACAGCAATGATGACAATTGGTTCTTTCGTAACGAAATGTTACAGAAAAGTCCTTAGATTACCATGGATAATGGAACAAAGTATTGTAGGAGTATTAAACGACCTAACATTGATAATAAATGGCGTATGAACTAGATTTTACAAAGGAAATAAAATACTACGGCTACGTTAACAGAAACATTGAGCTGGAAAGAACATAAACGGAGGCATGACTCCATGAAGACGAGGCAGGGGTAGAAGAAGAACAAGAAGAAGGTGGGTCCAAAACGGCAAATGGATCTTGAAAATTGTCAACAAAAGAACTGGAAGACCTGGGTAGTGACAAATCAAGGGGGTTATGATGAGTGCAACGTTATGTATTCCATACCCAATATGATGATGTTTTCGTTGATAGCTATTTTCTTCTCTGATAATCACTCACATAATTAACAAAACATGACACAAAATCATAAACAGTTTACTTCAGCAAGTCAATACCAGACTATCAACTCTACTATCAAACATAATTCTAATTCTATGGAATTAGAAGAACAACGATTTGCTCATTTAGGCAAAACAGTGGGACAAAATAAGCCATATTCTGCACGAGGACATTAATGTAAAAGTACACAGAAGTAAATAAATCAATATGCCTGCTTTAGAGACTACACCAAAGCTTTTCATAGAACACACCATAAATAACTTATCATCATCATAATCAAGTACCATGCCTACTGGCGTACGTGATCATGTCTCTCCACAACTCTCGATCTCGACAGTTATTTATCATTTCTGTTGTTGACTTTCTGCCAAGCCATTCTCTTAAGCTATCTGGTATCTTTTCTCTTTGATTCCCTCTATCTCTTCGTCCCTCAGTTTTTCCATTTGCCACAATATATTTCAGCTGTTTTATTACATGGCCAAAAATGATGATTATTTCTTCCTAATATTCGATATTAGCTCTATTTCTGCTGTGGTCTCTTTCAGAGCGTTTTCATTACTCTTCTTAGTTGTCAATGGTACTCTCAACATTATTATGTAAAACCGCATTTCTACAGACTCCAGTGATTTTCTTGTCTGTTGTCCTATTGTCAATGATTCACATCCATATGTTAAGACAGACTCTATGTAACATTTAAGAACTCTTTTTTTTATTTCTATTGTCAAAAATGGATTGCACAGTATCTTCCTCATTTTTAGGAAAGCTGCTTTTGCCTGAGCCATTCTGCATCTCACCTCTGTTGTATATCTACCATCTGAGGTTAAAAATGCTCCCAGATATTTGAATTCATTTACCTGTTTTAATATTATTCTATTCGTCTTTATTGTGCACTGCGGTAATGTTTTTTTCTTTGTTGCTACCACTACTCCTGTCTTTTTGCTATTAAGGCTGAGTTCTTTGTTTTTGCTTTCCTTCACTATTATGTCTAATAGTCTGCAACTTATAGACTACCTAAAAGATATACATCTAAATGACATAGACATACGACTAATGTGCAATTTATACTGAGAGCAAACAGCAATAATACCATTAATACAAAGAGAACTCCACACCTATTGATATAAAAAGAGGAATAAGATAGGGATGCTATCACCACGCTTGTTCAATCTATACACTGAGCAAATCTTTCAAAACATCGCAGAGATGTCAGGCCTAAACATTAATAGAAAGGTAATCAATAGCTTAAGATATGCTGATGATACTGTACTACTAGCAGAAAATCCTAAAGATCTACAACAATACATAATGAAATAAACATGACAAGCAAAAATATGGATTAGATTTGAATATAACAAAGACTAAAACTATGATCATAAACAAAGATAATACTCAAAGCTTACAATTAGATATCAAAGTTGAAGGAATACATCTGGAGATAGTTCAGAGCTACAACTACCTTGGACATACTACAATCAGTGATGACAAATATAAAACTGAAATAAACAAAAGAATAGGAAAGGCAAAAAGTAATTTTACTGCGATGAAAAATATACTAACTTCAAAACAAATATCAACAGGACTGAAACTAAGAATAGCAAAATTTTACATCTTCTCAATATTCCTGTATGGTGCAGAAACTTGGACATTAGGCAAGAAAACAGAACAGAAAATTGAAGCCCCTGAAAAGTGGATTTATAGAAGAAAAAGAAGAATTGGATGGAAAGAAAAGAAAACAAACGATGAAGTCTTAAAACAACTAAAAATGAAAGAGAACTATTAAACACAATTCAAACAAGACAAATGAGATTTTTGGGAGCATGTTAATGGACTCAGCAGTCTACTAAATGTAACATTGAAAGGGAAATGCAAAGTAAAAGAAGCACAGATAGACCAAGTCTAACATGGACAAGTAGTATCAAAAGATGGACAAGTTAGTCTATGGCAACCAGCATTATCAATGCATCAATGCAAAGGCGCTCCGTGACAGCCAACCTTCCATGCGGAGACAGCACTCGATGATGATGATTATGATGAGATAACACACAATTAAAAAAGATGATGGTGGAGTTATCAAACTACAGATAATAACGTGGTAAAAGAAAGCTCATTGTAGCTTTACAGCTGGAGACAAGTGATAAACAGAAGGTAACCTTCGCTGTGCAAGTGTTGCTACCCATAAAGTCTCTTCTCCTTCGCTGTGCAAGTGTTGCTACCCATAAAGTCTCTTCTCCTTCGCTGTGCAAGTGTTGCTACCCATAAAGTCATTTCTCGCTCTAAAGTTGTGGGGGGTGGGGTGGCATATTTCACTAGACTGGGGCTTCACCTGCAACCGTTACGTTGTTACGATTGCGATTAATCCATGCACTTAATCCATGCACTTAATCCAAACACTTAATCCATGCACTTAATCCATACACTTAATCCATGTACTTAATCCATGCACTTAATCCATGCACTTAATCGTGCACTTAATCCATGCACTTAATCGTGCACTTAATCCGTGCACTTAATCCGTGCACTTAATCCGGGTACTTAATCCGTGCACTTAATCCGTGTACTTAATCCATGCACTTAATCCATGCACTTAATCCATGCACTTAATCCATGCACTTAATCCATGCACTTAAATTCAGGGGGCCTCGGTAGCCTAGTTGGGAAAGCCACCCGACTGGACTACCGACGTTCGGACAACCCATGTTTGATTCCCGCTGGGAGCAGTGTGAGTTGTACTCGTGGTTGGAAAAAGAAATACCCCCACGGTCGACCCAGCCGTTGGCAGAAATGGGTACCAGGGTATTACCCTGGGAAGGTGAGGAATGTTTACTCGCATCTGAGTTTAGATGCTTGAGGCGACACTATACAGAAATCTCCGAACATTTCTGGATAGGCGGCCGAGCACATATGAGTGGAAACTCGCGTGCTAAGACACCGGTTCAAGTCTCGTACTTTACCTTACCTCTACTTAAATTGACACATACACACACTCTAGCTCACATCCTCTCTCACACATGCTCACACACATATACTCACACCCTCTTATACCTGCTCACACATGCATACACACTCACACATATGCTCACACCCTCTCATATATGCTCTCACATGCATACACACTCACACACATACTAGCGAAGTGGATGGCGTTCACGTCTACTGACAGATCAGTCCGAGCTCAGCTCCCATCTATGACTTCACGTCTACTGACAGATCAGTCCGAGTTCAGCTCCCATCTATGGCTTCACGTCTACTGACAGATCAGTCCGAGTTCAGCTCCCATCTATGGCTTCACGTCTACTGACAGATCAGTCCGAGTTCAGCTCCCATCTATGGCTTCACGTCTACTGACAGATCAGTCCGAGTTCAGCTCCCATCTATGGCTTCACGTCTACTGACAGATCAGTCCGAGCTCAGCTCCCATCTATGACTTCACGTCTACTGACAGATCAGTCCGAGCTCAGCTCCCATCTATGGCTTCACGTCTACTGACAGATCAGTCCGAGTTCAGCTCCCATCTATGGCTTCACGTCTACTGACAGATCAGTCCGAGCTCAGCTCCCATCTATGACTTCACGTCT
The DNA here is from genome assembly GCA_032433765.1 of Megaustenia siamemsis. Classification (NCBI taxonomy): domain Eukaryota; kingdom Metazoa; phylum Mollusca; class Gastropoda; order Stylommatophora; family Ariophantidae; genus Megaustenia; species Megaustenia siamemsis. Next base: position 68,350,879 of record JAVIAB010000124.1, read on the forward strand.
ACTGACAGATCAGTCCGAGCTCAGCTCCCATCTATGGCTTCACGTCTACTGACAGATCAGTCCGAGCTCAGCTCCCATCTATGGCTTCACGTCTACTGACAGATCAGTCCGAGTTCAGCTCCCATCTATGGCTTCACGTCTACTGACAGATCAGTCCGAGCTCAGCTCCCATCTATGACTTCACGTCTACTGACAGATCAGTCCGAGCTCAGCTCCCATCTATGGCTTCACGTCTACTGACAGATCAGTCCGAGCTCAGCTCCCATCTATGACTTCACGTCTACTGACAGATCAGTCCGAGCTCAGCTCTCATCTATGACTTCACGTCTACTGACAGATCAGTCCGTGCTCAGCTCCCATCTATGGCTTTGCGTACTACTGACCATATCGCCCATAAATATGCTAATGGTAATTGCAAATAACAATATGTACTAATAGCGTCATATTCTCAATACAGGCCTCAAGCAGTAAGGGAACCCATACATTTTAGACACATATAAGCATTATTTTACACGCGTTTGTTACCTGCCCTGTCCAGATAGAAACGGCTCCTTTCTGTGAGCAACAGATGTAGCAGTCTAGAGCTTGGATGTAAGTCAGACACTGCACAGAGTCACGTGATTTTCTGTATGCTACAAAATAGTGAGAGAAACATACATGAAGTTTGTCTTATACTCAATTCCAAGCTTCTCAACAAATCTTTAAGAAAAATGATGGCAGTTCCATGTTAACGAAGCAGCGAGATATCACTTGTTATCGCTAATACAGCACACATTAAATTGACGTTAATAAACTTACTTGACATGATATTTCAGCAATGATTGGCTGCCACAGAGACAAGTAAGCATCTCTTTGCGGCATGACAGGTAACAAATGTCAATTGAGTTAAAACTGTATTCTCGCGTATTTTTATGGAAGACTTTTTGCATGCTACTTAGTCTGATGTCCACTTTTTTAACCAGCTATGGAAACTGCCACCCCCTTTTAAATTAACAAATTATCCTGTAACTCCTTTTATAATTGTCACATAGTCTGTTACCCACTCCCATTTATAAAGTACCCCCGTCACGCCAAGTGGTGTATAGGGAATATGGTGTTAGTGACCATAAATTTTACATACCTTCGGTACATGATTTTTGGGGTAATGTGGTTGGTATTACGCCCGTGCCGCTTTACTTTCCCAGAAAAAAATCCGGTGTCCATTAAAGGCTGGGTGAACTGGGTAGCCGTCGGTTAGGATCGAACCCTACCTCTTGTCCTTTGTAGTGGGTTAAGGCAAAGAAATGCACATTAATGCATAAAAAGGCAAAGCTGCAGTAAAGCTATGTGTAGGGAGAATTGAAAAAAATGGTATGGTAAAAGCTTTACGTGATTAGTAGACGACACATATTTGAACGACGTTTCGGCTCGATAGGCCTTCAGCAGAAACAAGCAAACAAACAACACGCACACACAGATATGTAAGTAAATAAAAACTAATCCTACATAGCTAACTAGTAACGAAATATCCAAAACAAAATAATCGAAACTGGTTAAAGAAAAGAAACACGACTTCCCTGTGTCGTGGCGTGGTCAGAATGGGAAAGAAATAATCACACGGGTGTAGCTGTAATTATACCCTCTGGTCAGGTGAAGGGTTTTAAAAATGCACGAGTGGGGGGAACGCTGACTAGGTTACCTCGACTGCAAAGACACTGACAATGTCTAAAAGTATATAAGAGCCCATAAATACATGTATACACACACACACACAGAAGCGTGTATACATATATACACGTACAAACAGACATGCACATGCTTATACATATCAACACACACACACACACACACATATATATATATATATATACATATACCTATATATATGCATACATACATGCACACACATACCAATACCCATACATATGAACACATATATGCATGTGCACACCCATACGGGGACAATCATATATGTGTAGAAATGTGCGCATAACGCCCACATAACCAGAAGAGTACACACCGGGGCTAGTGTGCAAGCACAAGAAGATCTCTAACCTCCGCCCCGCCCCACCCTCTCCTACACCCGTCACGTCGGCCCCCGACTCTTTAGTTGTTTGCATACCCCCCCTCCCCCCCCCCCGACCTCCATCTCTCCCATAATGAGAGGTCTGTTCTCTCTAAAGGTTTAAAATTTATCCCCCTTCTAGTGACCGCTACAATCTTTGTAAAGATGTCCATGATTTCCATAGGCGTATGCGCTTACAGTTCCGTTTCTCGGGCACAACTGCTGCATCCTCCTCACCCACCCCTGTAGATGAGTTTTCTCGCTTCCACTCCCGTAATTCGGATTGGACCCCACAAGCTGGCGCCTCACATGCCCTTGGATCTCTACATAAAGGTCACCTAACGTGAGATACAACAACTGTGCCCTAGAAAACTTCACGGCTCTAATTTAACTCCCTGTGAGTGTCGGGCCCTCTCTAATCTCCGCCGCCGGGAGGACATTGTCATCAAATTGGCAGATAAGGGGGGAGCAGTGGTAGTTTGGCGCAAAGACTTATACATTTCAGAGGGCAACAAACAGTTATCCAATACCACGTTTTATATACCCCGCCCTGACGACGCCACTGTCCTCCACAACAAGCAGGTCCAATCTACCATCAAGGAACTGAGACAACCTCCTTCCTTCACAACAAGCAGGTCCAATCTACCATCAAGGAACTGAGACAACCTCCTTCCTTCACAACAAGCAGGTCCAATCTACCATCAAGGAACTGATCCGAGACAACCTCTTTCCTCCAAGTGCGCCCCGCCTCATTATCCCCAATAGTGGTCTTGGTAAACCATCATTCTACATGCTCCCCAAGATTCACAAAATCGACAATCCAGGACGCCCAATCGTGTCAGCGTGTGCTTGCAGGACTGAACACATATCCGACTATCTAGACAGTGTTTTCCAGCCCATAGTCTTGCCTCATATGTCAAGGACACAAACCATGCCTTGAGTATCTTCGCTTCCATCTCTATCTCCCCTAGTCGCTCACACCGACTTTTTGCCCTTGATGTTTGTTCACTCTACACCTCTATTCCTCACTCCGACGAGTTGCCATTGGCACCAAGATGGGCCCCAGCTTTGCTTGCCTATTTATGGGTTACCTTGAACACCAAATTCTCAATTCATATCAAGGTCCCCTTCCCATCACATACCTGCGGAACATTGATGACTGCTTCGGACTTACCGATCTACCTGAGGAAAACCTCTCCAGGTTTATCGACTACATTGGTAGCTATCACAAAGCTATCAAGATCACATCGTGTATATCCACTTCCTCTGTTACCTTCCTAGATCGTATTGTTTCTTTGGGTACCTCTGGCCTCCACACCTTGGTTTTCTATAAACCCACAGACGCCCATTGTTATCTTCTCTATACTTCATCACATTCACCTTCTTGTCGTGATTCAATTCCGTTCTCACAGTTATTGCGTCTCCGTCGCATCTGCCAGGATGACCAAGATTTCCTCCAACAGGCTCACCTCATGTTAGGTTTCTTCAGCCGTCGGCTTTATCCAGATTCGATCCTCCAGTCTGCCCTCAAGCGGGTCCTCCTTATCTCTAGTCCCGAGGCGCTCACTCCTTCCAACCACCCCACCCCCCCTTTTCTGAGAGAACTATACTCACCCTCACCTATTATCCTCACAACTTAGCTGATATGAAGATACTCAATCGCTACCGTTCCATTCTCCTCTCTGATCCTTCTACCCGTCTACTTTTTAGTGATCCCCCGATGATCGCCTTCAAGCGCGACAGGAATTCGGGAGATATTCTGGTTAGGAGCCATCTCCCTCGCTCCAACCATCAACACTTCGGTACGGCCCCTTGTGGTCGTAACTGTATCCCCTGTGCCTATGTGCTCCCCACTGACTCTGTCTTATTCCCTAATGGACGGTTCGAGATCAAACATGACTTCATATGTGTGTCCCGTAACATCATTTATGCCATCATATGCCAACGATGCCACATGACTTATATTGGCGAGTGTGAGAGACGATTAGCGGAAAGATTTTGTGAACATCTACGAAATGTTCAACAGAATACTGACACTCCAGTGTCTTCCCATTTCAACTCAACAGACCACAAGGGCAAAGACGACATCCGTATCACTGGATTGTCCTTTGTCACTCTGGCGACCGCAGCCGATTTGCTTTGGAGAATCGCCTAATAGTCAAGTTTGGTTCGCTGACCCCACGAGGCATGATTGATCACACTCGTACACATAGTTTCCTTTCGGTTACTCCTTCTCTTTTGCATAGCCTTCTCTACTGCCCATGTTTGGGCACTTTAGTCTATCTACTATGCCATGCTATTCATAGTCCTCCACTAGTCCCCACTGAGACACTTTGGTGTTTTCCTATACCCCTGTTTTCTGTGCTACTTATGTTTTTATTGTACCCCACTATCAGACATCCCACTCTTTCCGCCTTTTGAGTACGTGTTATTCTACTGTTTCTTTATTCCGTCTCCTTTGTGTTTGCTCACTGACCCCGGTGTGTACTCTTCTGGTTATGTGACCGTTATGCACACATTTCTACACATATATGATTGTCCCCGTATGGGTGTGCACATGCATATATGTGTTCATATGTATGGGTATTGGTACATATATATGCATGTAAAGTAAAGTAAAGTACGAGACTTGAACCGGCGTCTTAGCACGCGAGTTTCCACCCATATGTGCTCGGCCGCCTATCCAGAAATGTTCGGAGATTTCTATATAGTGTCGCTTCAAGCATCGAAACTCAGATGCGAGGCGACATTCCTCACCTTCCCAGAGTAATACCCTGGTACCCATTTCTGCCAACGGCTGCGTCGACCGTGGGGGTATTTTTTATTTTCCAACGACGAGTACAATTCACACTGCTCCCAGCGGGAATTGAACACGGGTTGTCCGAACGTAGGTAGTCCAGTCGGGTGGTTTTCTTAACTAGGCTACCGAGGTCCCCAAATGCATGTATGTGTGTGCATGTATGTATGCATATATATGTGTATATATATATATATATATATTTATATATATATATATATATGTTGATATGTATAAGTATGTGCATGTCTGTTTGTACGTATATATATATATATATATATATATATATATATATGTATACACGCTTCTGTGTATGTGTGTGTGTGTGTGTATGTATTTATGGGCCCTTAGATACTTTTAGACATTGTCAATGAATTTGCAGTCGATGTAACCTAGACAACGTTCCCCCCATTCGTGTATTTTTAGAACCCTTCTCCTGTCCAGCAGGGTATATTTAAAGCTACACTCGTGTGACCATTCCTTTCCCATTCTGACCACGGTCCACGACACAGGGAAGTCATTTTTCTTTTTTTTGTGTGACCGGTTTCGATTATTTTGTTTTGGATATTTCGTTACTAGTTAGCTATGTATGATTAGTTTTATTTACTTACATATATGTGTGTGCGTGTTGTTTGTTCCTGCTGAAGGCCCATTGAGCCGAAACGTCGTTCAAATCTGTGTCGTCTACTAATCACGTAAAGCTTTTACCATACCATTTTCTCCATATTTTTTTTTCAGTTCGCACTGTCCTTTGTATAGGGTGACCATTCGTCCCCGATTTCCGGGGACAGTCCCCGGAATGTAGAAGTTGTCCCCGAAAGAAATTTGACCCGATTTTGTCCCCGATTTCAGTGAATAAATAAATGTTCATACACGGAATCGGCCCACTTTTAAAGTAATCAATAGGTCTCAGGACGTTACTGAGTTGTGTTTCTTTATCCCAGACTGAGCGGCATTAGCAAGAAGATAAAAGAGAAGACTTGGACGCGTTGTGTCGGAGATAGCTCTTTGAACTCTTGAATCGCGGTGCTACGTCACTTCTATTCCCACCACTCACTTCTATTGGGATGGGTTTAATTTTTTTAAAAAGCACTCTCTCTCCCCCACCCCTGCCTTTCCGGACATCTCCCGCCAAAGTATCTCGCCAAAGTCGCCAACAGTAAAAACTAACATTAATTTATCGTGTGAAAGCTTTAGTGAAAAACTTGCTTCAAATCATGAGATCTTGAGAAAGATAAACTCAAAAAACAAGTACCACGCAGAGGCAACAACCTCTTCAGTAGAAATAAGGTACTGTAAACATTACTTTAATACTGCAATTGATATCTATATGTTGTTTAATTTTTTTTTATTTTAAATATTTTTTTTTTGAGAAACACAACTAGCTATTGTAATGTCATTAAGTGCGTGTATATTAACAAAACCGTGAATAGTAACAAAAATAAAATCAAACAGCAAATGAACACAGTTATTATGACATTTAAAGTTATCTTTTTTTTTTGCATCTACAAAATTTCTTGCGCACACACAGTCACACACCCACCCACACATATTATAAATATATATATAAATAAATATATATATGTATACACACACACACACACACACACACACATATATATATATATATATATATATATATATATATATATATATATATATATATCGTTCGTCCCCGATTTTGTGGGACAGTCTCAGAAGTAAGCAAAAAAATCCTCTGAAATGTAAAAAATATGACAAATGTCCCCGGAAACCATGGGAAAAAAATGGTACCCTACCTTTGTAGTCCAGTTCACTAACCACTGAGCTATCACGGCTCCCTCCCATTTATTATAGTTAAGTAAATTGTGACCTCTCCCTTTTATAAAAGTCAAGTGTCATTTGATCTAACCCCTTTATAATGAAAAAAAAAAAATAACTATTAACCTCTTTTGTATTTGTCTCGATTCATGTGACCTCCTTTTATAATAGACAAGTTATCTGGGAACCCTTTTATAATAAAGTAACATGGGACCCCTTGTAATAATAGTCAAGTAACCTGTGAACTACTTTATAAAATCAAGTATTCTGTGGTCACCCCTCCCTTTATAGTAGAAAACCTGTGACCAATTATTTAAAAAAAAGTAACACGTGACTCACTTTTAAAATATTCAAGTAAACTGCAACCGACTTTTATAATAGTCAACTAACATGCGACCCACTTTTATAAGAGTTAAGTTACATGCGACCCAATTTTATAATAGACAAGTAACATGCGACCCAATTTTATAATAGTCAAGTAACATGCGACCCAATTTCATAATAGACAAGCAACATGCGACCCACTTTATAATAGACAAGTAACATGCGACCCAATTTTATAATAGTCTTGTAACATGCGACCCACTTTTATAGTAAAGTAACATGTAACCCACTGTTACAATAGTTAAGTAAGCTGCGACCGACTTAAATAAAAGTCAAATAATAACTTGTGACCGACTTTTTCTCTGGTCATCTCTCCCTTTATAGTGGAAAACTTGTGATCTCATTTTGTAATAGTCAAGTATCCTGTGATCATCTTTTGTAATAGTCAAGTATCATGTGATCATCTTTTGTAATAGTCAAGTATCATGTGATCATCTTTTGTAATAGTCAAATATCCTGTGATCATCTTTTGTAATAGTCAAATATCCTGTGATCATCTTTTGTAATAGTCAAGTATCATGTGATTATCTTTTGTAATAGTCAAGTATCCAGTGATCACCTTTTGTAATAGTCAAGTATCCAGTGAACCCCTTTGATAAAAGCCAAGTATCCTGTGATCCCCTTTTATAGAAGCTTAAATACATAAAATGCATGAACGGTTGAGTATACATTTTCGTTAAATGTAATATGATACAAACAATCACCCCCCAAGGAGCAAGCACTTGACAATATCCTTGAGATAACGTGGAATTAGAATGTAGTTGCTGTAGCCTTCTCTTGGTAGTGCCATGGTGCGATTGTGATTGTTCTTTTTTTCTGCTCTTCTGATTTATTTGTTAATTTAAAGTACTACAAAAATGACCAATATTGTAAATAATATGTTTTACTGCATTATTATTTCTTGTTTGTTGTCATTTATCATTAATTTTCTTGATGATGTGTGTTTTACTTAATGTATGTTTTTAGGTATGCAGCAAGAATCGGCTCTATCAATGAGATAGAGTTGCTTGTACACAGCAGAAATGAATGGCGAGATTTGATAACCGATCTTTACAAGGAGTGAAAACTGCTAGAATAAAAAAATAGTTAAGAGAAGGAGTATCTGGGTTTATGCCCTATAGGCCGGCTACGGCTCGAAAAGTCAAAAGATAGATGCTTTATTGCATTATAAGAATATTATTATTGCTTGTTTGTTTTTGTTGTCACATCATTAATTATCTAGATAAATTAATTCTACCTCTACTTACATGACATAGCACTAACTAAACGAGAGTTTAGGAACAACATAAGAATACAGGTTAAATAGGAGACATATGTTAGCAGGTTAACGTTTTATGCTTAGTACTTTGTGGTATTAGATTCATTCTTACATTTGAATACCAACAACGACCAAAGACAAGTGACGACGAGCACAAAAATAAAATAACTTGAACACAGATATTTGCAATCCTCTTCATCTCTCTCTTTCTCTCTCTCTCTCTCTCTCTCTCTCTCTCTGTATATATATATATATATATATATATATATATATATGTATGTATACATATAGTATACATATTTTGGAAGACATGGTTCCTACAAGACGAGACAGGGCGGTCCAAAATGAAGATGTTTTCAAGATATCAAAGGGGCATTGAACTTGTCAAAGTCCAAGAAGTTGGAGGCGAGGTCAAGCTAGAGACATTGATTCTTTCAGACGGACTGTGGTGAATTTAACGTTCTGCACAGGGCACGCAACGCGATGATGATGATGTAATAAAAATATATGAATTGTTTAGAGAACAGGAATATTAATTTTGGATCCACGAAGAAACAGGTGACATATGATGTGTGATACTCAGACGAACCTTTTGCTAACAGATTCACGTAGGTAGCTCATCTCTCCTGTGTTATGCTGAGTCTAGGAAACTGACTGCAGAAGAAAATGGTCTAACAAGAAACACGCCATTATGGTTCCTAAAGTGAACTAGCAACCTTTTAAGATAAGATATAATTTTACCCCCCAAGACAACACAGGCCTTGGACACATAATAACTCTTCACTAGCGATTTAACCGCAGTAATTTAAATGTCACCAGCCTACTTTATTCACGTCAGCCTGTAATGGTGTCAATAATAAATCCAACCTAAATCCCATTATAGCCTGGCGCTTCCTTTATTAAATAAAAGACACAAAATCAATAGAGCATTCATTGTGTCAAGTAGTTTGGCTTGAACAGTCTGGCATCGATTCTTAGTACAAGATCCCGATATACAATAAAATGAAAACAACTACCATAACTGTGAACAAAACGTAGCTTCACTTGATTTATATGTATGATACTTTGACATACATATGTGGATACAGTTGCAATCCTCTATTGCCATTTCATACTTATACCCTAATATGTCATAATCTGAAATATATGTGTCATAATCTGACATTAGCTCATACTTTGACTTGACCGAATTACCATTTGGAAAGAATACTTGTAATTTCAGTACACATTATTATATTGGCATGCGAAAACATATTTTGCGGTGTTTGCGTCACTTTCTGGGGTCTGGAGTGTTAGTGAGGATGGGAGTACACCAGCCCCGGTCTAGTCGCTACGTGATGTACAGCTCAGTGCTTCTTCTATTTCACCTCACTGGTTTTTAAAAAAATGTTATTCCAACCGTGAACTGAACTCCCGTCAAATTTATTTGTAGATGGATTAGTCTCTATCTGCTGGACTTAAATATACTTACTATTGCAAAGTCGCATACACCGTTGTAACCAGAAAAAGAGTTCTGAAATGTTATGTAAGGCTAGTCTTAACATATGGATATGAATCATGAACAATAGGACAATAAACAAGAAAATCACTGGAGTGTGTAGGAATGTGGTTTTACAGAAGAATGTTGAAAATACCATTGACAGCTAAGAAGAGTAATGAAAACGGTCTGAAAGAGGCAAAAGCAAAAAGAGGGCAAATTTCCTACGTTAGGAAGAAACAATCATCATTTTTTGGCCATGTAATGAGAAGAGAACAGCTGGAATATATTGTAACAAATGGGAAAATTAAGGGACGAAGAGATAGAAGGAAGCAAAAAGAAAAGATACCAGACAGCTTAAGAGAATGGCTTGGCAGTAAGTCAACAATGGAAATGATAAATAACTGTCGAGATCGAAAGTTGGGGAGAGACATGATCACCTACGCTAGCAGGCCTGGGCCTGATGATGACAGTCGATTAACCATTTACACAAGTAACAGTTGTTGGTTTAAGAGGGTTGAACTAATGAGTGCATCTCGACATTCAAGTGACGTCATTATAAAATCTAGTAAACTCAGATTTAAGTAGCCGTAATTTGAAACCAAGAAATGTAGATATTCTCATATCAACCACGCCCAACCAACTAAAGTTATCAACATACCTATTGTGTAAAGAGTAACCTCACATACTAACTAGTTAACTTGTCAACATAACTATTGTGTAAAGAGTAATCTCACATACTAACTAGTTAACTTATCAACATAACTATTGTGTAAAGAGTAACCTCACATACTAACTAGTTAACTTATCAACATAACTATTGTGTAAAGAGTAACCTCACAAACTAACTAGTTAACTTATCAACATAACTATTGTGTAAAGAGTAACCTCACATACTATCTAGCTAACTTGTCAACACAACTATTGTGTAAAGAGCAGCATCACTAACTTGTTAACATAACTAATATATAAGGGATCACCTTACCAACAGTTTTTCTCCCAGGCAGCAGAAAGATGGACTGGTCGTCCCCAGTCTGAACTAAATCCTCCTGACCATTAGACCTGAAGCAACTGTAGAGCTGGGAAACGGAAAACTCACTATTTTGTAGGAACAACACAATGGCGTCAAATGTTGATCTGTCTTTATGAAAATGATGACAAAGTTAGTTTTTATTGTAAACGTAAAGGTAAAGTACGAGACTTGAATAGGCGTCTTGGCACGCAAGTTTTCACTCATAAGTGCTCGGCCGCCTATTCAGAAGTATTCGGAGACTTTTGGATAGTGTCGCTTCACGCATTGAAACTCACGATGCGAGGCAGTATTCATCATCTTCCCACAGTAATACCCTGGTACCCATTTCTGCCAGCGGCTGTGTCAACCTTAGGGGTATTGTTTATCCTACCACGAGTACAACTCACACTGCTTCCAGCGGGAATCGAACGCGTGTTGTCCAAACGTTGGTGACCCAATCGGGTGGCTTTACCAACTAGGCAATCGAAGCCACCAGTTTTTAATTGTTTCGAGCATAAATTTACGTTGTGATGCAGCTGGACTGACAAGTCCAACACTATATTAAAGTGACATCAACCTTTGGGACTTGAAGCAAAGCTTTACAAATGCAAAAAGCTGAGAATCAGTAATAGAAAACACAAAAGTGTACAGCTGTCATGAGAAAAGACAAATAAGACTAACATTGAAAATCGTAGGAACAGGGCAGTGGGGCATACGTGGACTTCATTCAGGTCATCATAACTATCACTCCGCGACAGATGTCTTCAACCACAACAGATGTTACGATTATCAGACATCTTCTCGTCATCATGTAATATGTCTGCTGCTGTAAGCGATGATGTCCTTTCACAGTTACTAGTTCACAGTGCAACGTGTCAATTCTGATGTTGACTCTTCACAGTGCAACGTATCAATTCTGATGTTGACTTTTCACTGTGCAATGGTACCAAGTTATTTTATCTTATTTCTTTGTCGCCCTTTTCCTGTAATTTTACAGTTGCAACCAAGTATTGGTTGACAACAATACAACATGAAGATCAACATAAGCAAAACCGAAGTAATGGCAATAGCGAGAAAGAAAGAAAAACTAAACATCATAATAGATAATACATCTTTGAAGCAAGTTGACAATTTTAAATATCTGGGTAGCACGCTAACACAAGACAATAACCAAGAAACAGAGATAGATATAAGGTGTAACAAAGAATGTCAAGTTATAGGCCAAGTATCAACACTATTGAAAAACAAAGCAATAACTACGGAAGCAAAAAGGGCAATATACAAATCAATTTTTCTACCAACTCTGTGCTATCAGTGCCAGAATTGGACGCTGGACTCTAGAACAATAAGAAAGATAACGACCACCGAAATGAAATGTGTCAGAAGAATGACAGGAAACAGCTTAAGGGACAGAGTAAGAAACACTGACCAGAGGAAGAAACTCGAAATTGAACCAGCCATCGAATACATAAAGAAACAACAGATAAATTGGTTCGGCCACATAACAAGACAGAAAGAACTAACAATGAATCAAAGAGCCATAAACAAACGCTACAAAAACGTCAGATTAAGAGGAAGACCGAGAAAGAGATGGATAAAGGGAATACTAGAGTCACTAGGAGGAATAACATCAGAAGATGCCAACAGAAGAGCAAAGAATCGCAGATTGTATCTCCCCTCGACGCCAACGGCAATAGAGGAAGGATAGAAGATGAAGAAGAAGAACCAAGTATTTCAACTCTCCCCTTATCTAGATCTGGTAGAAAAATGTTGATTGTTTCTTACTGATGTTTTTAGGGAGCTCCCTTTTTGTAATGGCCTCTTGGAAAATGTCTTCGTTGGTCTTTTTAGCTGTCCAGGGAGTTCTTGACATTCTTCTAAGAAATCTCATCATTGTGGTCTCTAATTGTTTTTTAATTGTTTCTCTACTGTCCATTATTCGCTTTCATAGACCATAAATAACTGTGTGTCTATATATATATGTATATGTATTTATGTATGTATATATATCACCGATGAACTCTCTCACTTCTATTGACATAGACTTATTGCACAAGATATATTTCATTTTCTGAAATCTACTTTGGCCTGTGCTATTCTGCCCTTTATTTCTGTGATACATATTCCGTCGGATGCTATTATTGTGCCATGTAGCAGAAGACTCCGTGTGTTTCACATTTGTTATTCTTATTTTTATGTTGCATGATAATGACATTTGTTTCAAAATGCACATTATCTTTCGAGGTAGGAAGTTGCATTTTTATTAGATTTGACACAGCAGCTTACGGAATGTATTTAAACCATATTTTCTCTGGCTAGTCCACTATTGCTGACAGTTTAATCTGAACAACTTCATGTGGCGTCATAGCAAAGTCATTCTTATGTGACGTGTTCTCTGAAGCTAGCAGACTTCCCCTACATATCCAATGTTTGTTTATGTATGTTTCCTTTGTGTTATTACTCTGAAAAGAACAAGAGTCATATCTTATCAATCTAGTACATTCTTTTTGTTCTGTGTTGCTTATGTATTTCCATGTGGTAGCTGTACCACAGCAAGCATAGCTCTTGAAGTTATAGGGACACAAAAACGAAAGAGTGCATGCACTCTTCAATCTGTTTTGATGAAGACTGTTCTTATAAGAACTGTAACGGTGGTTAAGTAAGATCTTGCTCAGGTACGGGTTTCTGTACCTGCGTGGTGACTCCCGTTTTCCTCAATCAAAATATAAATCTATTCGTGATTTTTCTGGTTACATCAAATCCAAAAGGCCTAACATGATCAAAAATAAGTAAAAAATATTTGAAAAGAAATTTTAACAAGTAAAATTGTAAGATATAGTTTCTTTAGAAAAGGAGAAACAATAACGTAAGATATAGTTTCTTTAAAAATGAGAATCAATAACGTAAGGTATAGTTTCTTTAAAAAATGAGAATCAATACCGTACGGTATAGTTTCTTTACAAAATGAGAATCAATAATGTAAGATATAGTTTCTTTAAAAAATGAGAATCAATACCGTACGGTATAGTTTCTTTAAAAAAATGAGAATCAATACCGTAAGGTATAGTTTCTTTACAAAATGAGAATCAATACCGTAAGGTATAGTTTCTTTAAAAAATGAGAATCAATAACGTAAGATATAGTTTCTTTAAAACATGAGAATCAATAAGGTAAGGTATAGTTTCTTTAAAAAATGAGAATCAATAACGTAAGATATAGTTTCTTTAAACAATGAGAATCAATAACGTAAGATATAGTTTCTTTAAAAAATGAGAATCAATAACGTAAGATATAGTTTCTTTAAAAAATGAGAATCAATAACGTAAGATATAGTTTCTTTAAAAAATAAGAATCAATAAGGTAAGGTATAGTTTCTTTAAAACATGAGAATCAAAAAGGTAAGATTTTAAGAAATCAGAAATTAATGCCGTAAGATATAATATAGTTCATTATACATTAAGAGATCAATAGAATAAACTATCATCATCATCAAGTACCATGCATGGTGGCGTAGGTGACCATGTCTCTCCACAAATTTCGATCTCGACAGTTATTTATCATTTCTGTTGTTGACCTTCTGCCAAGCTATTCTTTTAAGCTGCTGTCTGGCATCTTTTCTCTTTGCCTCCCACGATCTTTTCGTTCCTCAATTTTCCCAGCTGCTACAATATCTTCCAGCTGTTCCCTTCTCATTATATGGCCAAAAAATGATGATTGTTTCTTCCAAATATTAGTTCTCTTTTTGCTTTAGCCTCTTTCAGAAAGTTTTCATTACTATTCTTAGCTTCCATGGTATTCTCAATATTCTTCTATAAAATCACATACGTAGAATAAATTATAGTTTATGATAAAATGATGGATAAATAACCTAAGACATACGATGACGAAATGCGTAATCAACATAAGGAGAGATTTAATTCCTAGAAATTAAGTGTAAACGGAAGGTATTATACCTGAAAAATTGAGAAAGGAAAGGAACAATCTAACTTAAGGACGGTGTACCGCTTATATCAAAGACCCAATACAGACTACACTCGTTAAGACATCTAACATGGATAGCTGGACAAAGAGTAACAATCTGATAGATAGTGACAGTTGAACAACGCCCTCAAATGGATCTGTCATGTGTTTAATTTTATTTTAATGCACTGTACATTTGGATCTTCGGCTGCAGAGTGGTTAATGTGCTCTCTTCCTGATCAGAGGGACCTGGGTTCGATTCACAGAGATGACAGATTTTTTCGGACTAACAAGGCTCCGAGGTACACCTCTAAAAATAGGTACCAGATATTATTCAGGGAAGTAAAGGCGGCTTGACGTTATACGGACCACATCACCCAAAAATGTCCTGTGGAAAAATATTGTCACTAACACTATTATTTAAAAAAAATGAGAAAGATATTATGCAATCCATTTTTGACAATCTATACAAGAAAAAGAGTTCTTAAATGTTATGTAGAGTCAGTCTTAATATATGGATGTGAATCATAGACAATATGACAACAAACAAGAAAATCACTGGAGTCTGTAGAAATGTGGTTTTACAGAAGAATATTCCATGGACATCTAAGAAGAGTAACGAAAACGTTCTGAAAGAGGCCAAAGCAAAAAGAGAGATAGTTTCCAATATTAGGAAGAAACAATCATCATTTTTTTGCCCATGTAATGAGAAAAGAACAGCTGGAATATATTGTAACAACTGGAAAAATTGAGGGACGAAGAGATGAGTTTCGCAAAGAGAAAAAAATACCAGGCAGCTTAAGAGAATGGCTTGGCAGAATGTCAACAACAGAAATGATAAATAACTGTTGAGATCGAAAGTTGTGGAGAGACATGATCACCTACACCAGCACTTGATGATGAACACTATATTCCCAATACTTCTAGCAAGGCGTGGAGTGAACATTTACGTTCATTTTTTAACGAGCACATTTATGTCTCAAGATGTATTGCTGTCTAAACTAAGATAATGATTTCATTGTGTAATGAGTGTTTGAAGGATTCAAACTAAATCCCTCTCCAAATTAAAAATAATGACAAATAATAATAATAATAATAATAATTTATAACATTAATTAAAACATTCATCATCATGTGCCATACCGGTTGGCGAAGGCGACCATGTCCTTCCACAATCTTTTATCTACAGTGCATCGTATCAGTTCTGTTGGTGATTGTTTTCCATGCCATGACACCAAGCTATCAGTATTTTCTCTCTTTGTCGTCCGCGATCGCTCTTTCTTTTTATTTTGCCAGTTGTAACCAAGTATTCCAACTTACTTTTTCTCATGATGTGCCCGAAAAATGTTGATTGTTTCTTTCTGATGTTTTTTAGGAGCTCCCTTTTTGTGTTGGCCTCTTTGAGAACTTCCTCATTGGTCAAATAATAATTAAAACATTATCGACTAGAATTGAGCAAACTACAGCAGCCCCTACCAGGCTAAAACCTATTTAAAGAGATACGAACATCGCCCGTGGCTCTCAAATAAGGTGAATGCGCACGTTGTTATATTCGTTTTTGTATTGGCTGGTGAAGTATGGGCCCTTATAGCAGAGCTACATAATAAAATGCAAGTTATAGAGATGAAATGTTATCGCACGGTTTCGGCCTTCTCTTACCTATATCGTATAATGAAAGAAATAGTTCGTGAAAGGATACAACAAGCTATCGCAGTACACGATGTTCTTTTGACCATTGTGAAAAAAAAGCAAAATGAAATGGTTTGGCCAGGTATATCTATCGTCTGGCCTGGCATAGATATTCTACAAGGAGCTATGATAGAGGCGAGAAGGAGTTGCATGCAGAGAAAGAGATGGGAATATAACATTAAAAAGTAGAGAGATCTCAACTTGGACATTGTAGAGTCCAAGAGAATGATTGAAAATAGAGAGAAATGTCGTGAAAATAGAGAGAAATGTGGTAAAATAGAGAGAATTGTGGCAAAAATAGAGAGAAATGTGGTGAAAATAGAGAGAAATGTGGTGAAAATGGAGGGAAATGTGGTAAAAATAAAGAAAAATATAGTGAAAATAGAGATACATGTGGTGAAAATAGAGAGATGTGTGGCGAAAATAGTGATAATTGTCGTGAAAATAGAGAGAAATGTGGTGAAAGTAGAAAGAAATGGGGTGGAAATAGTAGAGAGAAACGAGGTGAAAATAGAGAAAAATGTTTTGAAAATATAGATAAATGTGGCGAAAATAGAGAGAAATGGGGTGGAAATAGTAGAGAGAAATGAGGTGAAAATAGAGATAAATGTGAAAATATAGATAAATGTGAAAATATAGATAAATGTGACGAAAATATAGATAAATGTGAAAATATAGATAAATGTGGCGAAAATAGAGATAAATGGCAGACGAAGTCTGCTTGTGGTGTCCCAACGACCCCTAGCGTAATGGGATAATTGGATGAAGAAGAAGACATACATTATAATGAAATAATTAAGTACACACATTTTAACAAAAGTCAAAGTAACTAAACACGATACAATAAACACAAGAGATGGTATTTTAAATACATCCCCCCACCACCCGAGCAGAATCATTTACATCAGATCTTTACTCAGATTAGTTCTGAGAGTAATCACCTCACTCCAATCCACGTCAGCATCCGGGGTTGTAGATATTTTCTGATAAACTGACTTGAGTTCCTGGCTCTCCACTCCAGAGCCGAAGAGTTTCTTCACTTTCTCACAAAACTGGTCAAAGCGGAGGTTTTCTGGGGATATTTTGCTCAAATTTAGCGTCTACTTTCTTTCCTTCCTGATTGTAAAATGGGTTTATTTTTGGTCAACATTGACATCCCGTCAAGTGAAATTAGTGTTCGTCTAGAGTCCACACTGTCTTCAGTTTTATGGCTGTCTGACATTTAGTCTGTCTAGTCATTTTGTTTTTTCGGTGTGGGTATTTTTCTGTCTAAAAGTTCATTTGAGTTTGTTGCCATGTCCATGTTTTTTCTTTGTATCCATTGTTATATCTCATTCATTATATCTCTCTATCTCTCTCTCTTTCTCATTATACATTCTGAAGCTCTTTTTTCTCCACACACGAACACACACACACACTCACACATGTATGCATATAACAAACTCTCATTCTTCAATTTTGTTCTTATAACGACTCCATTGTACTTTCATTATAATCTCTCTTCATTTTTTTAGCGTACTAATCTCTCGTCTTCTCTCTCTCTCTCTCTCTCTCTCTCTCTCTCTCTCTCTCTTGTCATGTACACTGAATTCATTTCTTTTATCTATTTAAGGTGAAACACTGACTTAAAATTCCTCCTCCCCAAACTCTCTCTAATTCTTTTTAATATTATTCTCTTGTATATTTATTATCACGTATACTTATTCTCCTGTATACTTATTCTCCTGTATACTTATTCTACTGTGTACTTATTCTCCTGTATACTTATTCTCCTGTATACTTATTCTACTGTGTACTTATTCTCCTGTATACGTATTCTCCTGTATACTTATTCTACTGTGTACTTATTCTCCTGTATACTTATTCTCCTGTATACTTATTCTCCTGTATACTTATTCTACTGTGTACTTATTCTCCTGTATACTTATTCTCCTGTATACTTATTATCCTGTATACATATTCTACTGTGTACTTATTCTCCTGTATACTTATTCTCCTGTGTACTTATTCTACTGTGTACTTATTCTTCTGTTTACTTATTTTCATGTATACTTATTCTCCTGTATACTTATTCTCCTGTTTACTTATTTTCATGTATACTTATTCTCCTGTATACTTATTCTACTGTATACTTATTCTCCTGTGTACTTATTCTACTGTGTACTTATTCTCCTGTTTACTTATTTTCATGTATACTTATTCTCCTGTATACTTATTCTCCTGTGTACTTATTCTACTGTGTACTTATTCTCCTGTTTACTTATTTTCATGTATACTTATTCTCCTGTATACTTATTCTACTGTGTACTTATTCTCCTGTATACTTATTCTCCTGTATACTTATTCTCCTGTATACTTATTCACAGTGTTCACAGAAGATAGAAAACTAGACAGAGAAATTGACATGAGAATACAAAAAGCAAATGCTGTCACGTACCAGCTTTCACCATTGCTAAGACATCCAAACATTGCTATGCCAGCTAAACAACAAATGATAAATAGCATCTTCATACCAAATTTGTGCTATGAAAGTCAAACATGGACCCTTTCTAAATCACATTTAAGAGAGATCAATACATGTGAGATGCGATGCTTGAGAAAAGTAACAAACAACACAAGAAGAGGTAGAATACCAAATGAAACCATAAGAAAAATAGTAGGAACAAAACCCTGCCAAGAATATATAGAACAACAACAACTTAAATGGTTTGGCCACCTGGTCAGAATGAATCCTTTTCAATCACCATCAAGGGCGTTCTTCTCGAGAATGCATGGAAAAAGACCAAGAGGAAGACCAAAAGAAGATGGATAGATGCAGTGACAGAGACATGTAACAACAAAGGAAAGTCACTAATTCAGACAGTTCCAGCAGCACAAGAACGACAAATGATATAAACCATGACACCTTTTAGGTATCAGTGAAAAGATACTTATTCTCCTGTATACTTATTTTCCTGTATACTTATTTTCATGTATACTTATTCTCCTGTATACCTATTCTCCTGTATACTTATTTTCATGTATACTTATTCTCTTGTTTACTTATATTCATAAATACTTATGTTCATGTATTCTTATTCTCCTGTATACTTATTCTCCTGTATACTTATTTTCGTGTACACTTATCATTTTGTATACATATATTCATACATACTTAAATTCATGTATTCTTATTCTCCTGTATACTTATTCTCCTGTACACTTATTTTCATACATACTTATGTTCATGTAAACTTATTCTCCTGTATACTTATTTTCATGTATACTTATTCTCCTGTATACTTATTTTCATACATACTTATGTTCATGTATTCTTATTCTCCTGTATACTTATTCTCCTGTATACTTATTCTCTTGTATACTTATTCTCCTGTATACTTATTTTCATGTATTCTTATTTTCATGTATATGTATTTACATTATTATCCACGTTATTTTTGTATCTTCTTAAAATGTCTTATATTTTGCTGTATACTTCCGATCACTGTTTAATCTACTTTCGTTCTCACAATCGCTTTAGTGCAGTGGGCATATTTTATTTTTGCTATTAACTTCTCTCAATCTCTGGTTGTCTTTCTAACTGGTTCTCTCGTGGATGAAGTCTATATTGTTATATGCACAGATCAGGCCACAGAAGGAGCAAGATTTAACTGTACTTGTATGCCTGATACTGGGCACCTTTACTTTCCTCTGTTGGCACTTGTCCTCTGATATCATCAACCCCCTTCTTGGTGACGTGCTTATTATTATTTCAGGTTGACCTAAATATTCTTAGAAAATGTCAGGTGTTAATTTTCAGATGCTACGTGGAACTTGAAACCGTTTGATTTGGAAAAAACATAATATACCTGGTTTGTAGGTGGATGCGTAAGCCAATTCGCCATCGCATCTTTTTCACTTTGATGCTCTCGTTCTCTCGCATTGACAGACCCGTTATTTTTTTAAAAATCCATCTGCTCATCTCTCTTACTATCTCATCTCTCTCTCTCTCTATCTCTCTCTCTCTCTCTCTCTCTCTCTCTCACTCTGTCTGTATTTAATCAGTCTGCTATATATTGTTACGAATATTACATGCCTGTCCCCTCCCACTTTCTGACGGACACGTTAATGAAGGTCATCTTATGCGTGGTCAAATTCCTACAGTCAGTAAAGAAGGAATTAACATCCAGGCAAAACACACTGTTCAAACACGATCGTGATGATCAAACAAATGTGCACATGTTCATTAAAGTGACCAGACACGCAGACAAATTTACCCATAAATTAACGTGCCGGAAAGTTAAACATTAAATTGTTCAGTGATAACTATTCTCGTGGTGACAGTAGTAATGGGTAACTGTAGTAATAGTAATGGTATTACAAATAGTGGTGGTAGAAGTAATATTGATAGTGGTAGCGAAAAGGAATAGTATAGATTGTTGACGTGATGGTAGCATTGGAAATGTTATTGGTAGTAGCTGTAGACCTGGAGTATGGTAGTAATATAAGCCTGGTGGATAAATGTGTAGGCAAAGTAGAGGTTCCCTTCACGCCATGATGAGTGTGTGAGGAATAAGGTGGTAGTGACCATATATTTCCATGGCCAGGGCATTACTTCCTACTTTTGGAACTTAGCTCTCTTTTTGCTTTGACCTCTCTCAGAACATCTTCATTACTCTTCTTAGCTGCCCATGGTATTCTCAAAATTATTCTATAAAACCACATTTCTACAGACTCCAGTGGTTTTCTTGTTTGTTGTCCTATTGCCCATGATTCACATCCATATGTTAAGACTGACTCTACATAATATTTAAGAACCCTTTTTTTTGTTTCTATTGTCAAAAATGGATTGCATAGTATTT